>CM061040.1:8931881-10131881 GCA_030762985.1 Adelphocoris suturalis
GGAGAACTGTTAGTGAGCAGGTGGTTCATGTTCCTCGACCCCTGTATGTGGGGCTCACCTATGTTGCAGGCGTCTCACCGCAGTTGAGGGCTCTGCTTGAGAGTAAACTGCCATCCACTAAGGTTGTCTTTCGATACAGCAATAAGGTCTCCCAGTTGCATTCCAAGTTGAAGGCCATTGATCCCCTACCGCTACAGTCATGCGTGATTTACAAGGTTCCCTGTAAGAATTGCACCATTTGCTATGTTGGGCACACACAGTCCTACATCAAGGTTCGCATGGGCAGGCACAGGGCAGATTGAAGAGGGGAATTGGAGAGTGGCACTATGTTATCCCACCATGCATTGGAACACGGGCATGCATTTGATTTTGAGAAGGTCACTGTGTTGGATAGAGAGCAGCAACTCGGTAGGCGTACTTTCAAGGAGAAATTATACATACAGCTAACGGACAATACGTGTAATAAGAAGACGGACACCAATGGCATTAGTTCTGTGTATGCAGCAATTCTGGCGGGTGTGAAGACGAACAATGTCTAGTGTTGAGTGACTAGAACCTTCTCTTCGTCGCCATTTTGTGAATTTTTCATTGACTGCTTCTAACTGTTGCCATTTTGTCTCACTTAGTTCTGGGAGAGCCACTGTATATATACTCTGTTGTGATCCATGTGATATCTGCTATCATATTCTTCTTCCTGTTGTCTGTGATTTTAGTTTAGTTCTGTTTGCTTGCCAGCAGTGTATTTTTTCAAAGTTTTTCGAGTTTTTTACAATTTTAGCCTCTACTCTTTTGAGTCCAGTTCATGTGCCAATTGTTGTCTGCCTCAGCTGCAACCATTTCTTGTTTTTGGTATGTACATACATTTTTCCATGATGGTTGTTCACATGGTTTTAATTGAGCAGGCTGGATGTTGTTGTTATATTGTTGTATTGTTATTTTTTAGTTATATGACAACTGACTTCTAAATCGATGACCGTGTCCTATATTTCGACACTGTGAATGTTCCTTGAGTAAGTTACCTATCTATGGACTCAATTAAGTAGTAGTGGGTGTTGTTATTATTTTATTTTATGTTGGCCTGATGTATATATTCCTTTGAGTTCATTCTGTGCTATTGTTATTGTTTAATTGTTGTTTCTGTGCTGAGACTGAAAGTTTTTTATTCTGATTGTTGTAGGCCCTGAAGATGGTTTCATATAAACCGAAAGCTCGGCAATAAGGACGTTTATTTCGTTTTGACCCTTATCCTGATAACTTGACAACAAACATCCTCACACATTTAGGAACGCTTAAAGCAGAATTTTCACGATACTTTCCTGAGTACGACAAAAACACACAGATAATTAAAAAAACGATTCGAAATCCTTTCAGCTGTAAAGTCACAGATGTTCCCGACGATATCCAAGAGGAGTTGATTGAACTGCAAAATGACAATGATTTGAAGGACACATTTGAAAATGGCACAGATTTGGAAGAGCTGTGGTGTCGAAAGGCCATTTCATACCCAAACGTCCAGAAAATAGCACTTAGGTACCTTGTGCTATTTTCAACCACCTACCTGTGCGAGCAAGGTTTTTCAACTTTGCTGTTGATAAAAAATAAACAAAGAAACCGGCTGAGCTTAGGCAGCGACCTGCGACTAGCACTGAGCTAGAACCATTCACCGAGAATTCCTGAACTACTAAAACAGATTCGAGCTCAGAAGTTTCACTAAAATGATTCCTAAAAAATATTTTATGTGCAATGAGAACATTTAATTTCTATTTCAACTAGTATTCTAATGAAAATGTAACTGTTGCTAAAATGTTCTAAAAATAAACAATTTGCTATGATTAATTTTTTTTATTTTATTTTTATTGCCTTTGAAACTATATATATATATATATATATATATATATATATATATATATATATATATATATATATATATCAATGGTGTTCCGTGCTACTATCAATGTCAAGTAAAGTGGTCCGCGGCCCGGAGTGAGTTGGGAACCACTGATCTACAGCCTAACTCGCACATTCCCAGAAAATGTACCTACTCGTAATAGAAATCCGATAAAAACAAAAAAGTAATCTAGTTCCTGGGATTTCACTTTCGCGCATGCGCAGGAGATACTAATGATGCATTAATGTTGAAATTAATTGGGCATAATCAAACCATTGTTCCTCAACTATACACCAAACTCGAGCGAGATTGGGGCGCGGGAGTGAGACTAGGGCGTGAAAAAAATTATGCTTGAAGTAATTTACGTTTGCGCATGGGCAGAATGAAGTAATGATTTTGAAAATATGAAAGCATGCCCATTTACAGCTTAACCTGCACAATACCAAACATTTCATCAAAATCGGATAAAAACTGTTGAAATTAGGTGCGATAAGAGGAATACACATTTGCGCAAGCGCAGTAGCTACTAATGATAGGATTATGTTGAAATTGCTAGAGAATGCTCAAATTAATCTCTTCCACCTATCCTCCATATTTGAGCGAGATCGGAAAACGGGGCGTGAGAAAATGATGCTTGATGGAATGTACGTTTGCGCTGAGTCAATTATTGGTTAGGGATCAACGAAACTAATTGATGACCATCTAAACTTTAACCCGCACTTTCCACGAACGTTTCATAAAAATCGGTTGAATATTGTAGAAATTAAGCTTTTAACAAGGATCTGAGTTTACATGACAAACACACACATACACACAAAGACAGACACACACCCACACACCGAAAGACACGGATTAGTACGCATTAGTAGATAATAAGAAGGGGGGGAGGGGGGAATGCGTTGCCCACTTTGTTCTTATCTTTACGAGAAATATCTTTGGGGTTTCAGATGCTTGGTTACTTTCGGTAAGTTCAATAAAATAACGTTAAAAAAATATATACTTAGTTATATATTCCCTCGTTCAGCCAAGCTCAGGTAATTAATCATTACTACTTGAAAAGAAAAATAACGAACGTAAAATAATCACGACATACATACCTAAATCAAATACAATACCTACCAATGAACGGAAAAAAAACTAGTAGATAAAGGATGTAAATACTATTGACGTCTGCAACACAGAAAAAGCTTGTGTGAAATAGATTCGCATGCAAAGAAAAATATTCTCAACAGACTAAGAAGTTATGAGTAAAGTAAATATTTAAGTGAGTGATCGCCTGTTGAGTGGATGTGTGTGTTCGAATAAGTGTGGGGCGGGACTGTGGCCTAGTGTGGTCCCCTTTGATCTTTTGAGAAAAACCGATTGCCTGCACGGCTCCCCATTGACCAGACAATGGCAGTTATTTCAAGGTCATCCACACAATCGGTAGTGGGCGATGTGGTCTAAGCTTGCTTGATATTGGCCATTGTGTGGAGGGGCCTTTATAGAGTGCCTCATGTTGGCCATTGCAAACTTTGTTGGCACACTTTGGCGGCTTTGTGCATGATGTTTCAGCCTTGTTGTGTCATGGGTGACCACAGGCGCACATTTCATGCTCAGCCTTACATCAGCGGCTAGTATGCCCAAATTTAAGGCATTTATACCATCGCATTGGTGGAGGAATGAACGGCCTCACCTGCAAGTCACAAAGAAGGGGACCTGGTGAAACAGTCTCAGGTAGACTTTGGAGCACTAAGGTCAGCAAAAAGGCCCCTTGGAGCAGGGGATGACCCTTCGGTGCGCCTCAAGGCTCTCCCTGAAGGCTCTCAAGAATCTCCTCGGCAGAGCACGATCTAGATGGGCGCCCACGCACATGCGATTTTCAGTCGCAGCGATTAAAAGTCGCAGAAATGAAACACACAAAAGTTAGAGAACACGCACTTGCGACTAAAAAGTCGCGGCTACTAAAAAATCGCAGCATGCTACATTTTTTGGGCGACGCGACTGCCAGCTGCAGAAAATGTGAACCACAGAAGTGAATGACCTTGCACGCACTGGCTCGTCAGTCGCGCGACTTTTTCCCACTTGCGTTTTAGTCCTAGTCCGAGTGATATCATGTCATCAAGTTCTAGTGATGTTGAGTTGAGTGAGTTTTCTGTCGATTGCGACAAATTAATTTTAGAAATAGAAAAACGCGCACTCATCCGGTAGTAATCAAAAAACTTGGCAGGGTATTGGATGAGATCTACATGAATTTTATGAAATTGCCCCTTGCTTTCCCTCTGTGAGATAATAGGATGAATCCAAAACCTTTTTTTAAAACGCCGTCGCCGACACTTCAACTTTAACGCCAACGCTATCACACAGGTCAGCTCCAAGTCCTCCATTGTCGCACTGCTGCGCATCCAGTGCGTGCACTGACAGAACAGCCCGCGACTTTTTGTCGCGAGCTATTTTTTGTCGCTGCGACTGAAAATCGCATGTGCGTGGGGGCCCTAAAGGTGAAAATTCCTAGATGCGACTCACGACTGCGACTGCGGCTCACGATTTTTGGTCGACAGACGCAGTCGCACGCCGCAAACTGGTTACATTCCTAGGTACGGCTGGCCGCTGCGTCAGTCTGGCTCAAGATCTCTGAAAAAGGTAGTGCTCGCTCTCCTGTTAGAAGAAGAGGAGGAAGATGAATTCTTGACGATTGTCCGGGAACCCCACGCTGACATGTTTCGAACGAGGAAAGATGAAGGCTTTTTTAACTTACTGATACACGGCCATTTGAAGGACGACCCCATCCGCTTCCGGAGTTTTTTCAGGCTGAACGTGCCTCAGTTCACCTACATTTTATCACTGGTGGAGGACAGACTCTACGTCGCTGGGTGCAATAGGGTGCCAGACCCTATTGCTGCTGAAGAAAAACTGGCCCTCACACTGAGGCAATAATGCTTAATAATTCAATTGACGGAAATCAGCACAGCTTAAATTATTTAATTTATTTGTTTCCGTCAAATTTCACTGTTTCTGTTCCGTGAATTCCATTTTCCAATTGTGCTTCACATTTTTTGGTTTGCGAGGTTTGGACTGCTCACCCTACCAGTCGAGTCGCAACAGACCTCTTGAAGAGGTCAAAGACATTAGCTGTCCCCTTGGGGTTAGTTTTATGGTTTTCACTGACTGCTTCTTCAGTGAGCCCAGAGGCTTTGTTACAGCATTTGATTGTTCAGTGGGGGTTTCTATGTAGGGGACTGAACAATCAGCAACACTTGTTCCTGGTTTTGTAGGAGCATTCATATTTGCTCCTCCCAGACAGGAAGTAGCAGCAATAGGGCTTGATGACCCTGCTTTCATGGTAATGATGTTTTAACCATTCTTCAGTACCCCCACAGTTGGAGACACTGTGTTGTCAATATTGACAACAGAGACCACCATCTCTGCATTCATGGTGAGAGTAGCCTAGGGGGGGTTGAGAGAGGTTGAGTGAAAGTCTCCACAGCTGGGTGGGAGTTGGGGGGAAGTCGTGGGTGCAGGCACGTAGACAGAGGGGGGGTCCATGGGGTCCGGATCCCCCCCGAAATATTTTGATGAATTAAAAAATTATTCATGGTTAGGGTAGTATCTACTATTTCACTAGCACGAACTACCAACAGAGAATATTCGTCTGATATGAAATTCTTCAGAAATTATTTTTATAATACTCATAGGTTCTGCTAAGTCTAGTACGCACTGGGATTCTTTGTTCAGACTCTTTGTTGCAGACGCTCGGATTCATGTCTCAGATTCTTTGCCCCGCGACATTGTCGCTCTGCAAATTGTGTACGCATCTAGTTTGAACCTGAGCCATGTCGAACGAGGTCGCGCTTTCGGGGATTGCAGTAGCACTTTACATAGCTCTACGGAGTAAAAAAAAAAAAAAAAAAAAAAAAAAAAAAAAAAAAAAAAAAAGCTACTAAAAAAAGCCACCGCATTGGTGGATGCGTGGACTCTTCATTAACTCTCGGTTTTTTTAAACGGTTTTTTCCATATCGTGAGGCCATTATCATCTTTTGTGGAGGGGCCACAAAGCTGCTGCAGCCTGCAGGACATCATATACAAGGGGGGAAGAGGTTCCAAGAGTGTCTAGAGTAGAGATCTGAGTGTGACCTGAACTGAAGCAAACTGTTTAGAAGACTAGAAGAAGAAGGCAAAAAATTATTACATGATGTTTTATTAAATCTGCATTAGATCTGCGCCAACCACTAAGAAGGGTGTAGGTGCTTCATGGGTCAATTTTAGAGCTCATTTTTGGTCGAAAGTACTTGTTAGAGATTTATTTTAATGCTTGGTTATTCTGAGTAATTTCATTTTTAAGATACCTATGTTTTCTACCTTCAAACGACCATAACTCCACTTGAGATCACTGTAAAATCCAAAATATGACCACCGTTGGAATCCAGCTATTTGATGTCAAATCGATTTTATAAGACGACTTAATAAGTTAGTAAAAAGTTCCAGTCATTCAGCATGATCGTTGAGCGGATTTTCGTAAATTATCTTAGTTTATTTGGTTAAATTGTTTTGAAAATTTAGGATTTTAACTAGGAAAAAATGTTCACTACCAATTTTGTGGCAAATAAACTTGTCTTAAATCATTTTCGGCAATTCAAAAAATGTTTTAGCGAATTTTTCGAAAAAAAAAATGAAGCTATTTTTGATTTTTAGCTTTTTTTTAGCTGTTTTTATCCATTTTTAACAAATATTAATGAAATTTAAGTACCTACTTTTTCCAACACAAAACTTGTTTTTCTAGTTTATTGGTAATAACGTTATTTTGACTAAAATTCTGCTTAAAAAAAAATTATCAATTTTTACCCGTTTTTAGCTACAAGCATAACAACGATAACTACAAAGCGATAACAACGAAGATACACCGGTGAGAGGCCCACTTTGTTCGATATTCACGTACGCATTGACTCAATGTTGCGCGACATTGTGTAAAGAATCCCATTCCGTATGGGACTCAAAAAATACTAAAACGCAACACACGAGATGCAAGACTCAATGTCGCGGAGCGTCCCGGATGCAAGAAAATGAGTCCGAGACGCAGCTCCGCGACAAAGAGTCTGAACAAAGAATCCCAGTGCGTACTAGGCTCCAATACGTAGAGTAAGATTCCTGAGGTAAGAAGTTAGATATTTCGGTACACGGACATGGGTCATGTATACGACCTTAGAGACAGATCAACGCCTCTAGCACTATACCTGAACGACCCGTGTAAGCCTTGCCGTGTAGCAACTCTTCATACCTTTCAGCACTCCACATTTTTATTATGGTGTTCAGAAGCCTTCTGACATCTTCCCCTGAAGAGATTCCTTTCTCTCTCTGGAGGACAGTACTACAGAGTGTTTGATAATGACTTACTAATATAAACCTGAAAGAATAAAACACAGAGGAAGAAAATTCTCTCCGAATCTCGTATTCACTCGGCTAGCCCTTTCACTTCATCAGCAAGAAGTGACACACCGACCGCTCCCTGAGGTAACTCGTACTGCTTTCCTTGCAGACGCATGGCTCTCTGCTAGAGCATGTCCCATCTTAATGTGGTCCAGCCTCCTGGAGAATTTTACATCCCGTCCCCGAAGCCTCTTATGAAATAGTTCTGAATAGGATCAGCATATACTACTATTGATATTATACTTTGAGTACCACGGTTGGTATTCAGGTTCGCAATATTTGGATTTCTGGAGCGTATATGTACAGTGAGTTCTCTTTTCGTAAAGCCTCTAGAACAATGGGGACTTGGGTTGCATTGTCTCTTTGACTATTCACCAAGGTATCATCCATGTTACTGAGCTACATAGTAACGCTGCTCCAACGATATCACAACAATAACAATAATTAAGTTAACATTTTTGGAATGAGTGAATGAGACAGAATGTGGCACTCAACTTCGAAGTAGGAATTTGAAGAAGTATGACTGGTAGTGTGAACCTGTCTGGTACGTTTTCCATCGATTTTTGGTTTAAAAAAAAAAACGCGATCTAACGCTTCGAAAATCTATTTTCTTCGGAGCGGAAATTCACACAACACATCTCGTATCTTGTAGTCTAGGGGAAATTCATATATCCTATGTGCGTCACGGGGTTCTGTATTCCGCCCCACACTCCTTACAATATCCTACGGGGAGAATGTTCCCAGATGTCTTCCTAACTTTTACGTTACGGGATCCTGCAGTACCTTAGAAACTAAGATGGGTAACGAACGCCTTTCTCATTTGACCATGATGTCAATTCATTATCCTCTGTCGTTCGCGGCTGATGACGTGCTGGATTTGATGTCTTTAAAAGCAAACAGAAAAATCTTACTATAAACATTTATGATAAACTAAATACTTGAAAATTTAACTTTTGTAGCTGTATAAAGATCAAGATTTATCATGATTGTGAAAAATTGTTTTAACTGTCACCTAAAATCCTTATTATGTACCACCTATTAAATATTTCTGCCTTATTAAAGATAGTATTTCATCATCTTTGTAAAACATTTCTTCTCCTGTGACTTAAAATTCGTATTTTAAAATTTATTGAAATGGAAAGAGAGCCGATGGGCGAGGGGGGGGGGTATGGGGACCCCCCCCCCCCCCCGAGGCAAAATCCTGGCTACGTGCCTGCGTGGGTGGCTAGTACCCACAATATTTATGTTGGACATTATCATTAGTTTTTTGAGGAAGTGTGGTTGTGTGTATTGTGTTTGTGTAGTGTACAGTGGTGTCGTTACTGACGCCGAAGCCAATGCTACCTCCACCAGCCTATTGATTATAGCCCATTCGCTGGTCCGTTGTGGGTCAATAAGGGGGCCCCCACATATCTTTCAACATCCCAACCTGGCCGCAAGTCGGTACTACAGGACATGGGGGATTTTTACGGAAGTTACTTGCGTCAGCCACGGACCACTGGCGAGGCTCCGTCGGGACCCACAGCTACCGCCTCGAGCAGGAGTACTGAACCTCATCTCCCTCTTCCACATTTCGAGGGCTGCCAGGGATTGCAGCACAAGCCTCACCCCTGAGTGTAGTGTGAGTGTCTTTGTGTTGTGTGTCATGTGTTATCACTGCGTTGGGAGAGTTGAAGGGTGAACAGGAGTAAGGAAAGGAGAGGGAGGGAAGGCTATCAATCCCAACATGCTTGTTCTCCCGACATCTGAAGAATCAGAGGAACAAACATGGAGGGCACGTTGGATCAGCATCTTGGCCAATCACCTAGGGTGAACCAAACAAAGCTTGCTCGAGGCCGCTTTTTACACTTTTCTGCGACAGACTCAATTCATTTTCTACTTTTACTTCTTTGAAAATTTCATTCGGTTCCAGTCATACACAATTTATTTCTTGACATTGGGAATGGACAATTTCAAGTTCTTGATCACTGAATAAAGGCTCGAGGAAATTCCATGAGTTTTTATCATTTCGAGTTTTCAAGTTTTTCTTGTGTTGTCATCAAACAGACCGATTTTCTTATTTAATAGAGAAGTGGGGCGATAAGCTTTTTCGTTGAGCTGAGATTCAGGTGGTTTTTCATCCAGCGGTGGAGATTCTTTACCCACACTTTTTTTAGTTTTGGTGTCTTTGCGGCTTGGACTTGATTTTCGTTTCATTCCACCATGTCCATGGGTCTGTTCTTTCTTGGATAGTGAAGATGCTGACTTGCGTTTGTTGAAAGTTCTCATGAATTGTACAAAAAGATTGGTTTCGTCATAATGAAACTTAATTTCTTTGTAAATGTATAGATAAGCAACCAAAGCGAAACCAATTTTGTGTATAACCACAGCGAAAAAAATAAAACAGGCAACTCCAAAGTTTTTAAGTTCATCTGTGAGTCTAATGCTTTTGGTACAATAATTCATCATGGCTGTTATGAGACCTATATCGTGGTAAACAGAAACACTCATTATCTGCACCAGCACAATTCCAAGTAGGTAGAATATAAAGGAATAGTGAAAGTATTTGAGTAACATCGTCCGGAAACTTGGAGTACCAATTAACGTTCTGATGATCCAAACTGTATGCAAGAGTACAAGACATGGGAAAATCTTTAAGCTAAAAGCTGATAAAACCTTCTTGTCATGAAATTCCTGTAAATCCAAATAAGCATCAACAGGGTTGTATTTAATTTGATCGACTACATCGTACGTCCTCTTAGAATCTCTGTGCACCACCATCAAGACGTAGATGAGGGTGAGGAATCCCACAATCTTTTTCCAAATACGGTCAAGATATGAGTAATGAAACGAAACGATGACAATTATGAAGATTAATATGCATATGATGATAAGGGCGTAAAGGTCCACAACGAATGTGTTTCTGGGCTCAATCATACTTGAGTTTACCTGCGAACATAAAATAGTTCAAAATACTTGAAAAACGAAGAAGAAAATGAGAAACTTGGTAGGTACCTAACTATTTTAAGAATATATCTGATGTTTCAATCCTCACAGTTTAGAAGAGGATTCTGGTTTATCACTTTCAATAATTTGAACCTTTGTAGTTGACCAAGAGGAAAAAAGTTCAACCCTCGCTAAAATCTTGTTAGTTTACGTTTCAAAATGGGAATAACCCAATAATCAAATTTAAAAAACCTCCAGTCATGCTGCATGATCGTAGGAGCGAATTTTTGGAAATTATCGTATCGTATAAAGTTAAATTGTTCTTAAATGTTAGCTTTTTGATTGCAAAGAAATTGATAACTATTAATTTCATGGCAAAATATATTGGTAAGTACCTAATTCATGCATTACAGGGACGACCCTACGAAAGGGTTGTTCATAATTTTGGTGAGAGTTTGAAAAAAAAAAAGTCATGACTTCTCAAAATTGCCTTTCCCCCCTCCACCAACAGTAAATTTCCATCATAAAACTTCCAGAATGAAATTTGAAAACCTGATATATTTTCCAAAACTAGACCAAATTCATAATTGAACAAAAAGATTATCAGGAAAATCTTATGAGAATAGTCAAAACATTATGATTTATTACCATTACTCGCATCCATTCACCCCAATCCTTGATGAAATTTGAAACTGCTGATTTACCTTCCAAAACTAGTCCGAATTCATAGTTGAACAAAATATAAATCACGAAAATCTGAAGAAATTAGTTAAAACATCATGATTTATTACTATAACCCCCTCCATTCACCCCCATCCATAATGAAGTTAGAAACACCTGATGTACGGTCTAAACCTAGACCGAATTCATAGTATTTCAAGAAAGAATCACGAAAATTGGACGAGAATTTTAAAATACCACGATTTATCGGTATTACCCCCTTCACTCACCCCCTCTCATGATAAAATTTGGAACTCCTAACAAACGTTTCAAAACTATTTCGAATTCGTAAGAGAACAAAATAAGAATCACGAAAATCGGTCGAGATTTGTAGCTTGGGCACTTATTGAAAGATTCGGTAAGTATCCCCTTCACCTCCACCACCACGACAGTAAATCCGAATTTCCCAAGGTCTGTTGCATAAGAAGACTAAAATTGGAATCAAACCAAATAAGAATCATGAGAATCGGTTGAGAATTGTAGCCGAGAAAATTCGCCCTTCCCATTCCCCCTCTTCCATCACGGAGTTCAAAATTTCCGAGGTTTTTTGCACAACTAGACTAAAATTAGGATCGAAAAAAGAAAGATTCTCGAAAATCGGTTGTGAATTGTGGCCTGGGCAGCGTCGACAGAATTTGTCAAAATTTGTGGTTTTTTCACGGATTTGGTCTTAGAATGGTCGGAAACGGATTTGAATGTGGTTATTTTTTTCCTCATACTTGGGTTGTCCCCCCCCCCCCCCCCCCTGGATCAATTCCAATGGGTTGTCCCTCTTAATAAGAAGCCTTGCCTGTATGACCTAGCTTCTGAGGGACGTCCTAAAAACAAATTCTAAATAATAATAAGATTTTACGTTTTTAGCTTTTTTGCTGTTTTAATCAATTTTTATCACATTTTAATGAAATTCAAGTCCATTTTTTCAGCATAATTATGTACGTAAATTTGTGAATGTTCTATTTTATAGTTAATAAACTTTATTCGAGCGATATAATGAAAAAATATATAAATTCAACGATTTTCAGCCGTTTTTAGGCCTTTTTAGTGATTTTGTTGCACTTTTTTTTTTTTTTTTTTTTTTATTCGACCAACGAACACATCCTTTCGTTCGGAAAGCTTTTATCTCAATCCTAAGGAAAGTTATCGTCTGAAAGGCCTGGTTTCAGAATGCCTCACAACGGATTTCAATGAAGAGCCTTTTCGAAAATTGTCATTTTAAAAATAGTTTTATAGCATACGTTAGCGTCTGGTGTTTGCACCCGAATTACTTGAGCTATTTTCGTTTGATTTAGATATATATCAGTTCGATGAATCGAATAAGTACCAACCGTTCGCGTTCCGAAAGGTTTAAGTGTTGGATAAAAAAGGTGGAAAAAAAAATTGTCTACACAACTTGGAATTAAAAAGCGACTTAGGCATGCGGGATTCACCTCAATATTATTCGTTAATTTAGTTATATCTGTCTATGCACACGTAATGCCTGACAGCAGTGCCAGCCCAAGCCTTTTTGGTGCGGCAAGACAGCGGATTGAAGGGAAAACAATCTTCAACACGACTGTAATCTGGAAAGCTTATTCTGCTCGATTTTATTAATTCTCAAGTTGTACTTTCTTGTCCATGCACACTTGATGCTTGACAATAATGTATGAATTCCCTGCGTAGAAAAGGTACAACAGAAAAAATAAATCTTGAATGTGTCAACTTGCAGCGGATTCGTTTCATCCTCTCGGCACTCTACACTGCAACCGCTTGCACCTACTACACATGTTGCGTAGAATCACACCAAATCCACTTGGGGATATTAAATATCTGTAAAGGAGCGATTTAGGAATTTTAGTAGGTATTGGTAAAAGTAGTAGTATATGTACAACGAAATTTATTAAGATAATCGCCAAAATTGGTCCATTGAGTTACAAAATTGGTAGATTCAAATAACATCTCCGCCCGAGCGTTTTTAACAGTAGTAGGACGTTGGAAAAATACAAATTTAACAATGGTACCTGTGCAGTTGGTCCTTGGAACGTTTAAGCTCCAATGAGACTCATGGGGCTTTAACGGGGATAAGATGAGATTTTTTATAGGATTGTGAAATAAGATAGATAGAGAGAAAGAAGTTTCATTGATGAAGTTAGCTAATAATAATAATAATAATAATAATAATAATAATAATAATAATAATAATAATAATAATAAGGTAATTTTGGGCTAATGAATGATAATTTTGCATTTATTTTATTGAAACCTACAGAATTTTCTATTTCAAGCTGTATTTATGAACTAGAAAGGTTTAAATTATATTGTATTTCACAGGGCTTTTTTTGTTGCTACCAAAAATAAAAGAGAATCAATAAAGAAAATAAATAGGTAGTTGTAGAGGTTTGCAAAATGAACGGGTGGAAAATTTAAATTCATAATTAAATTCTGTAAATGATGCTTCTAAGTGGTATGCAAGTGGTGTTTCGATACTTCATAAACATGATTTTTTTAACAGTCTATTTTGTAGTTGTTGTCTATAGTTCATAGACATAATTTATTGACATCATTTAGAGTTTTATACTATTTATATAGTTTCCGGCTAAGTTCTATCATCCTCGAAGATACTAATTGCTTTCGGGTTGGCAGATATAAAGATGCAAGAACAATGCCGACACTTAAATGTATGGAATGAAATTTAAACTCTGGTACCATACAAACAGGCTGACTACGTTATAGGAAACTTACCATGAGGACTGCCGAACAAATCCCAGAAGGATCGAACTCCACCAACAGATCAGCTGTGATTATATTTTTGGTGAAGCCGTTGATGAAATTGACGGAGACGATCATTGCTCTCAATGGAGTTACATTTATTCTGGTGTCTAGTTGTTCGAGAGTGTATCTTATGCGGGATATATGATCACCACTCGTTGGCCCAGTCAAGTTGTAACCTTCTAATTTGAAAAACTCGCCGGATTTACCTACAAGTAAAGAGAAGTAAAAATGAAATCCTAGGTGCCATTACCCTCACTGGTCTATTAAACGTAGGTAGTATAAATTACTTGATCTATTTACTAGCAGGAAAGCCAGTTGTTTAAAATACATGGGGCGCTAGAATGAGGATACTCAATGCTGTTTAAATTTTCATCATCGTAGGTAGAATAAGGAAGAAATTAGGCTCAGGGCCTGATCATCTGATATTGGTGGCAATGTACATTGCCATTGTAACCCATCAGTCACAAAAAGGCTCCATTTCAAATTGCAGAGTAGGTATTATTCAAATAAAGATTAGCTTCAGGGCTTACTCAATTGATAAGGGTGGCTCTGTGCCCTGTCATCCTTAACCTGCCTATAGGTATTAAAACATTTTTAGCTTTGGCTATGGAATAATTCTGTCTTTTTACACATTCATTATTGAAGGGTTACAATTATTGATACGGCAAAATACTCGTAGAATGATCGCACGGTAGTCATTTATCGCGTTATTCAGAAATAACTACCGGTGAATAAGAAAAGTTACAGGTAATTCGGGTGCGGCTAAACAAGCGTTCAGAACGGTGTGTTCGTGTTGTATAAACGGGTGATGGCGAATTGGGCCCAGGGTCTGTTAGGGTCGTAAAAACGACGGTTGAATTGGGCCCATGGTCAGTTCGGAGCAGTGACGGATCAATAGAATTTCTTGGGCGGTGGTCCTCCACCGGGAGTACGAAATTTTTTGAAGAAAGACCTTGAATTTGCAGTTTTAGAGGTTTTAGACCCACACTTCATATAAGGTATGTAAAAATTAACACGAAAAACATAATTTCTATTTGCACAAATATTAGCTTGGTTACCAAACATCCATGTACATAAAAAAATGAAATAAAATAAATAAATGAAAAATAAAATTAACAACAAATAAAATGATTATAGGTAAGCAATTTTTTTTGTTGGCAAAATTATATCGAAAAATTCAGGGAATGAAACAAAACGCTGGAGATATAAATAAATACTACATAATAACTCAGTCCTCGTGATGTAATATTATTTATAAATTACACATTTATATTGTAAACATCGGGTTAAATAATAATACACTCTTTATTTTTTCAATTTACTTTAGAAACAAAAACATTTAATAAACACACTATAAAATTAAATGAACAAAGTACATTTTTGATTAGAAATGAAAATACAAATAAAATATTACCTTGTTAAACATTTTTGTATATTACTGGTAAATGTGAAACAGTGAATAATTCACTTCAATGGAAAAACACTGGTTGTAATCAGTTAAGAAAACACGATTCGTTTCTGTCTTCGTCGAAACAGTAGGTAGGTTGATTATGTATTATGGCTATTAATTATGTATTGTTACCGTTACTGAAAGCGGTAAACGAGAGACAAATACTGTAGGTACCAACCGTAACTGGTTGAATTAACTGATGAACACAAACTTATCTTTATTAATAAAAATTGTATCCGTTACCGACTGCCTTATGTTTTTTAAAGAAGAAAGGTGTTATCTTCCATGCTTGTTTCTTGACGGAGCTAAACTCAAACACTAAAAAAAACTTCAGTTCGCATTAAACCTGATGTTTGGTTTCTACTGCTCTTCTAATCACGAAAGGGTGACGATGGACGACAGCACGACACGGACTCAACACCGTTGCTAACCTGCTTTGATGATTTTTCCCTCAAGTACTTCTGGAAATCTCCCACGTTTATTATGGAGTTTACCCACGAAAATTGTGACGCTACCCACGTAAGTCCCCGATTCATACCCCACAGCACCAACGCAATTTGTGGGCCTACTAAAATTCAAACGAACAGATTAGTAAATTGGCCGTGACAGTAAAACCGATACCAATCATCCCGCTTTCCCCACACTATAAAGTTCCTTCATCGACTCTCGTATTTTCATCAACCTACAAGCACGACAGCGTGATTCTTTTCTGGCTTTCCCTGGGAAGAATTTTTTTCTTCTGCCTCTCGGAGGGGAGGCGGGGGCTTGATGTAATTTATTCTTGAGATGCTAGCTTGTGAGCATCCAGACCCCCAAACTATACACATCATTCTGATCTATATGTCCAACTAATCTGAATGTTTACTAAGAGATTGAATACTTGATGTTATGTACTCTTGAGATGAGAGCTTGCAAGCATCCAGACCACCAAACGTTTTTTCAATGTTTTAGTGGAGTTTTATTGTATTTATTTGCTTATATTTTGTTTTAGTCTGATCACTTAACAAAACTAGTGTTGCACGATCACATAAGTACATAATGATAGATGACCAGACCAGGTAGATGACCAGAGCCCCACTGACCAATTCAACCCTGAGCCTTCGAGGGTTGACGGTAATCAGCCTAGAAATAGAGACTTTTTGCAGTCGTCCCATGAACGAAGCTGTCAAAACCGAGAGAAGGCGAGCACAGGATGATGCTAAATGGATCCTTGTTTTTGCGCACGGTATTGTGACAACCGCGACGACCGTCGAAGTAAAGTTATAGTGGCTGACCCGAGCGTCAGTCATAATCCGAACTGTCCCGAACGATCCCGATTCTACCCGAGGCCTCCCCGGTCTTTCTTTCTCTACTCTACGACGCCAATCATCACTTTCATAGAATATAACAATGAGAATAATGGTGTAGAAATTACTGAATGTACTTATGATCTTGATGAACAGGCAGATAATTAAGCTTTGTAAATGATTCGGAACTTGTAGAAACTAATTTTGCGAAAATTGGAGGATACAAATTATTAAAATTATATAAAATTAATTCCAATTAGAAGAGATTGTTTATGAGTTTGAAAATACTCATAGTTCGATTCTGCGCTTTATGATATAAAGCTTCGCTTCCTTCGGGCGTCCCTAAACGGCCCCATTTATTTATTTTCATTTTAACATTCGCTAAAATAAGAAGTTGTTTGTGAGCGGTTCCTACAGAATTTCTTCGTGCCCGTCAACTGAACATATTGCTTCCCCAACTTTTTAGGTGGAAAATACAGATAATATTGAACGAAGAATAAAATAGAAGAGGCTTGGCTCACGATAATTTTTGTGAAGTTGGTAGTAATTAGCAGGTAGATAATTAGTAGCAATATGTAAGCCTTTGGGCGGTAACGAGTTTCTCCAATTTCTGATTGAGACTGTAGTTACCTACTGAGCCTTTCTAGTTAGGGAAAAGTGCTGTCGCAACCCTGACCCGCTCGTTGGCAAACAATGTAATTGACTGGTTTAAAATCCAGGCACTGTTGTCACGAAGAGGTGTTGCTTTGGATAAAAATCCTGGGGTGCGCCCTATAGGTGTTGGTGAGGTACTTTACAGACTTTGCTCAAAAACTATGGCAATGGTCACCGGTGAAGACTTGAAGGAGGAATGCGGTGCGGATCAATTGTGTGGGGGAGCAAAAGCGGGGATTGAAGGGGCGGTACACGGGATATCCCAGTTGTTTGAGGGAGAAAATAGGTGCGAAGGGATTTTGTTGATGGATGCCACAAATGCCTTCAACACACTAAGCCGTCCACTGGCTCTGTGGAACGCAAGGGTCTTATGGCCAAGATGCGCCCGTTTCCTCTTCAACACCTATCGGGGGTTCCCCAGAATCTTGTTCAGGGGCAGCGAAGCCTCCATCCTAAGTCAAGAAGGTACAACACAAGGCGATCCTCTTGGAATGCTGATGTACGCTGTTGGTACCCTTCCTCTCATAAGAAAATTGAAAAGCACACAGTGGCATCAAAATTGGTATGCGGATGACGCAGCTTGTGCAGGAGACCACCGAAACATACAAGCATGGCTCACTCAACTCAAAATTGAAGGACCTAAATGTGGCTATCTTCCACAACCTGAAAAAAGCTACCTCATCGTAAAACCAGAAGATGAACAAAGAGCCCAAGATATGTTTCCCAACATACATATTGTGACAAGTCATAGATATCTTGGGGGGGTGTTAGGGTCAAGTGAAGCGAAAAATGACTATGTCAAAGAAAAAGTGGATAAGTGGGTAAATCACGTTTTGACCTTCAGTGAGTTCGCCCAAGAAAGCCCCCAAGCAGTTTACACCACCTTCACAAAATCTTTACAAAGAGAATGGTCATATCTACAGAGAGTGGTAAGTGCTGCCCCAAATAAATATGAACCACTGCGAAATGTGATCCGTCAAAAACTGACACCTTCAATCTTGGGTCGGGAAATAGCTGATCACGAGCATAATCTATATGCTCTACCAGTCAAGTTTGGAGGTCTAGCCCTAGAAGATCCGGTGTATACAGCCACAGAAGCCTTTGACACATCCATTCGGGCCACGTCAGTACTGACATCATGCATAGTAACAGGAGCCGAATTTGATGAAGAAGCCCATAGATTGCACGTGTTAGAAGAACTGAAGAGAGAAAAAAAGTTGAAAATGGAAAGATGCGAACAAAAATGTCAGCAAGCCATGGAAGCCCTCGACCCACACGAAAGAAAGACTATAAAACGCATTATCGAAGGAAACGCTTCACAGTGGCTTTCCGTTATTCCTTTGGCCTTTGGATAATTTGGATTTATCGCCTACTCAATTCAGGGACGCAATTTCAATGCGATACGGAAAAAATCTGATGGGCCTTCCAGTTACCTGCGATGGATGCGGTGAACACATGACGGTGAATCATGCCCTTAACTGCAAAAGGGGTGGACTAGTAAAGCAAGGGCATGACTGGATAAGGGATGAAGTTGCAGGATTGGCCAAACTAGCTTGGAGAGGAGTAGTTGTTGAACCGATTATGCAGGAGGCCGAAGACGGTTCACCCGGCTTGATCGCTGACATCAAGGTACACGGAGTGTGGGATAGGGAGAGAGCGGCTTTTTTTGACAACCGCGTTATCAACGCCGACGCTCCTTCCTATTCCACACGAGAGTGGTCCGCAGTCGCTGACGAAGCCGCCCGAGCGAAGCACAGGAAGTACGATGGTGCAGCCGAAGACTTACGGGGATCATTCACACCCCTGATCAGCTCATGTGAGGGAGTCCTGCACCGAGAATTCAACATTTTTGTAAAGAAGTTGGTCTCAGTTCTAGCAAATAAATGGGAAAAACCCCGTTCCCAAGTTGCAGGCTGGGTACGAGTGAAGCTCCAGATGACCATCATCCGGGCCATCTCCATGAGACTGCGGGGGTCTAGAAGAAAAATTGAAAACCATGGACACTTTCGACAAGAGGAGGGGGTTGGAATGAACCTAGAGGATGGCGCTCCACTCCCGATACCAGAGGATTGAGCAAAAAGAAAATAGCTTAGAAACTTTACCGTGAAGACCCCGAGCCTAATCTTTAATATCTAATTTAAAATATATTTTGTTGAAAATTAAAATGGCTCAAAATTTTTAAAAATACTTTTTTTTCTTTTCAAATATTGTAAGAACATTAAATTAACCTAATTGTTAAAATGGCGCTAAAAATAACTAAAATGGCTAAAATTATATTTTCAGCATAATTTTATTCAAAAAGGTTTATCAACATTAAACTAGAACATTTAAAAAAATTTTTTTAGAAAACTTTCTTATGCTAAAAAATAGTTAAATTCCATTAATATTTGCTGAAAAATCTATAAAAACTGCCGAATGAAAACTTGAAATCCAAAATAGTTTTTAATTGCAGAATATATAATTTAGGACTACATGAAATTGGTTGTTAACAATTTATTTGCATTCAAGATGCTCACATTTTCAACAATGTAACATATTTAAGTTCGATAATATACAAAAATTCGCTGAAACGGTCATGCTGCATGACTGGAACTTTTTCATTTTCGGGTACTCACCTTTATTTACATAGCTATTTACATAGCGAAACCCTTAGTGTGCGAACATTAAAAAGATGAAAATATGGTATTTCAATTATCTTATTTCAATCAAATTAATCCGATTAATTTGATTTTTTAATTTAAATCGTGATTTTTTCAACTCTGCTGACAGCCAATTTTTTTCTCAATTTTTTAAATTTATTTATTTTATTATGACAGTCTCCGCAGCATCACACAAAGTGATGTGATCCCAAACATCCGTTATCTTTCAGGCATCCACATCCATTTATCCACATTTCCAATAAAATTGGTATATTTGGATTTGTAACAGGAAGTTCCATCCGCCTGGTCCAATCCCAACCTCATTTGACGTGTCAAGCCATTACGCATATCAGGATTTTCTTTACTTATGAATTTATTTACCGGGGTAATGTCGTTAGGGAAGTCCGAGCTGACGACGAAGGAGGAGGTTAGGAAGAGTTTACAATAACCTAAATGTTGATCCGGAACTTGGCGATCATTTTGCAAAAAGCCGCATCAAAATCGGTCAAGCTGTCTCGTGACTCGACCTTACACAGACGGACTAACAGACTTCTCTCTTTTATAGATAGGATGAGGATAACTAAATAAGACGTAGTTGCCTATAGAAGAAAATTTAAAGAATAAAATTAATGAAATGCCTTCCTATTTATTTCACTATTCCGACTGTACGTAACACTTTCGTTGTAAGGTCACTGCAGTGTTGGCATCGGGTACAAGTCCCCGATTTCTAATGATTTTCATTAGCTCTCAAGTATTGACAGTTTATATTGTTGTTGATCTTACTTAAAATGGAGAATCGTTCATTCACACACATAATAGCTTATCAGTGTCGTAAATTCGGTCGAAAATATTTGTCTGAAGAGAATTTCAACACGGTGGGGACGCCAGATTCATGTTATGAGATTGGTTAACGTAGCTGAGGTTTCGCTTATCGATTTGATCGAGTGCCCTGTAGACCGTAGATGGCTTGATTCAACACGTTACAGTGTAGCGGGTTGTGTATCATATTTGATTATATATACGCTCAGTATATCAGGCTTTGTGAAATGAGCCTCTGTGAAATGAGCTTCTAGGACCATTTAGACCCCAAATGTGATTTTTAACACAAGTTTCATATAGTTTGGTCTAGTATTTTCAGGGAAAAGCCGCAGACGGCGGACGGACGGACTTCTTTCAATTCGATTTCGGTTTAGGTATCAATTTCAATAATGAACCTTTGTATTCGACCAAGAAAAAAATTTTAACCCCCATCATAATTTGTGGGTTTACGTTTCAAGATGCGTAGAATCCGAAAATAGAATTTAAAAAAATCCGTCCGTCTGCCATACGCTGTCCGAAGCTTTTCTCAAAAGTATTGGACCAGACTTTAAGAAATTTGGCTTAAAAATCATTTATCGGCCGGGGACGGGCCAGTAACATTAGCATCGCGTTTTATCAACACTGAAGGTTAAAACCTAAGGGCTGAAATATTCAAAAATCGAGATCTTGAAATGTTTCTGTGTATAAGTAATGATTTTTTGAGTTTCATTCATAAGTATCCGCCCAAAGAATCGAACGAAACCACCCCAGTCGCTATGCGTTTATTCGTTTGCTTGCCCTAAGGGCTAAAACATCGGCAAGGAAAAAAACATCAACACGGGAGTGAATCCCAGTAAAACATATATCAAAAATCGTCTTGAAAACTATGACAATATTGTATCAGTCGATTATATAATATGGTATTCTGACTTCCAAAATCGAATTTATTATAACTTCCGATCCTATTGGGCTTGTAAAGAGTAGGTAGGAAATCGTCTACTTCAATTACATTAATTTATTAAATTATTGGTTGGTAAATACTTAGGAACTGCTCTTCATTAAATTATTATTTTTAAAATTATAATTCCAACTGGAGGTCAATTACTCTTGAGTCTACAAAAGTCGGAACGTTTCAGCCAATTTTCTAAGAAAATTAAGCTCTTGCAATGAATCCAAAATTTCCTTTGAGGAAATTCGTTATGAAATTCCTCGAGTTTAACGCTTTTCGATATGTGTATGTAGAGTTTGATCAAAAAGTTCTGATTCTTAACAATTTGCGAGCAAACAGAGGGTCGTTGAAACGGTGGTCTAAGCGTTACTCTTTCTGAATCACCTGGTTATTTTATATTTCTGTACTATTCTCAGTTCTAGAATTATTCTTATCAGCTATGGAACCTCCGAGGCTAATTTCTTTCCTAATCAACTCACGTTGCTGAAATTTAATGGAGCTCGTTCGGCACACTTCAAAAACAATTACGAGGTTCGCTCCGATCACTGAATAGCTAATGGGGCATCTGAGGCTCATTTCTTTTCTTTTCAACCTGCCGTTTTACTATTTTTTGTTTTATTGTTTTGAAAATTTTGGAAAATTTTTCATCATTCACCTAATATAAACCGTAAACTTATGGTGTCCTGAGTTGTGAAGGTGTGAACCCTTTTAGGAGGCACGATGCGCCAAGTTTTGGTCATTTGCTAGGTATATTTGGGGCTTTATAGTAATTATAGACCAATGATCCGCGTAGAAATGCTATCTAATACAGAAATAATAAACCTTCGTGTGATAATTTGCAGCAATTTGAAACGTAAACCAACAAATCTTCAGGGGAGGTTAAAATTTTTTTTTCTTGGTCGATTACAAAGATTCATTATTGAAAAAATGAACCAATAATTTTAAAGTATATCAATTTGAAAATTTTTGGAGCCGTTGCAATAGAATTTTTTGTTTATTTTTTCAAACATTTGCTAGAAGCAACGGCAACTTGATCTAATCAGTACCAATGTTTTGAAAAAAAAAACTGATTGATTATACATTATTATCATCAAAAACCATAGAATAGTTCAGTTTCTGGAGTGGAGGGTACCGCACTCCAATCCCCCCCCCCCCCCCTCCCCTCAATATCCAACGTCTCCTAGTAAACAAAGATAGTAGGTAATGTAATTTCAGAATCCCAAATGTCCACGACAACGTTAAACCTCCATGCCAATGTTGACAGACAACTTTTCTAATCTGATACGCGTCACAAAATGAGTTTTTAGGACGTCCCTCTGAAGCAAGGCTTTATCACTAGGGGGACGCCTGTTAGAATTGATCCAGGGGGGTTGTGGGAATACCTGAACATGAGAAAAACAAACTGAATATAAATCCGTTTCACACCAAGAAAACCGAACCCGAGAAAAAAACGATTAGTGTATGTCTGTGTGTGTGTGTGTAATGTGTTTGTGGTGTGTGCGTGCGTGTAATTGAGTGTGTGACAATTTTTTTCGACCTGCCCAGCCTGCAATTCTTTAAGGATTTTTGTGAATATTTTTCGTTCGATCCCAGTTTTACTCTAGTTGAGCAACTGACCTCGGAAATTTCTAATTTCATGACGGAAGAGAGAAATTGGATGGTAATGCCGAACAACCGTATTTTTTTCGTCAAATTTTGTCGACGATACTCAGGCTATACTTCTTAAACCGATTCTCGTAATTCTCATTTTGTTTGAACCAAATTTTAGTCTGGTTGTGCAACAAACCTCGAAAAAATAGCTTTTGTTGACAGGAGGGGAAATGGAGGGGGTAATAGCCAATCCATATCTTCACTATTTTCATCTGTTTTCATCTTCAGTTTTTTGTTCGATCCCAACCTCCGTGAACTTGCCCCAAATAACAAAAGAAGCAATCGCACTTCTGCCATCAAGAGAGCACGATGTCGCAGCCCCGATTTTTATCAATCTTGAACCATGCGATTTTGTTTCCGTCATCCAAGGAAATGAATGTCTACTTGCCCTCGTTGAGAAAGACTCGATGGATACGTTCGCAGTCAACTTTCTCGCTCGACCAGGAAGCTTCTTCTATGCGTGGCCAATAATTCCAAACCACAAGGAGATCTTGCCAGGCGCCTTATTATGCCAATTGAAGGAAAAGCCAAGTTCAATCTCCAGCCAGATATATGACCATTGACCAGCTAGTGTATAATTACATGGACTTTTTATTCAAGAAGGCAAGACAGTGGCCGAAAGAGTGTCAGAAAATTGGACAAGCAGTGGAGTGACTATTTCAATTTTTCAAGTTTCGAGTTAATTTTCAAGGCTTACGTGACCTATTTTTGGAATCCACTCCTAAAGCGTGCTGGTTGACTGAAATTTCCAGTCAATTTTAATTTTGCGACTTACAATAATTATGTGATCTTAATGTAGTAGGTAATACTGTGATCGCAATTGAGTAAAATGTGTAAATTCGTATTAATTGAGCTGCAAATGATATCCTGAACATTTTTTTCAAAGTCTTAAAAGACTGAATTTCAAGACTGAGTTACCTACTCAGGAATATAAAATACAAAGTCTGTTCGAAAATATCACTATTTTCTTTTATGAGCTACCTGAAGAGATATTATATCCTTTCAGGAAGCGTATCTGAGAACAGTCACATTACTGTGGACCTAAATTTACACAGTCGTGGATCTGAATTTTAAATTCCATTTCTGTGCACAGAATAATGCAATTCATGAGCTACCAAGCATTTTGCACACTTGGAGAGGCAACAGAACAAAAGGGTAAAAATTTCACCAATTTTCAGCAACTTTCAGTTTTTCATTTATTAATTCGTCAAAATGTCATGTATAATGACCCATTAAAGAGAGATCAGACAACCTTTGTTGCCCTTTTGTGGATCTCAGATGCGTTTCAAGGCGGAAAATGAACGTTCTATAGATGCAGTGGTGCTTGGAATAGTCAAAATGAGTTTTGCTAATCTGGAAAATGTACTCACGGTTACGTTCCTTTACAACTGCCATCAGATTAGGTAGCGGGGACGTTTCAATGGCCCAACCTGATTATGCCACACTTCTGTTCAAAATTTTGCAAACTGAACGAGCAGCGAACTAGAGAACAATTCATGCAACAACTCTTCATACTTTATGTACGCAGAACAAACAAATGAGCCAAAAAGCAACAAGACAAGTTTAGAAACGGCGGAAAAGGAGGTACCCGAACAAAAACGTATAGTATCACTTATCACAGAATACAGAAAGAATCTATAACCTTCCCGCTCCTGAAACAATCGATATACAAGTCTCACTAGCATTAGGCACAAAAAATCTATAGCAACCTGTTGTAACCATGATGTATTATTCATTGATACTGATAATAAAGCCACTCGCCCAAAGTTCACTAAACGACAGAAAAAACCCGAGCCGTTCCCCCCTGAAACAGTCCTTTCCCTTCAAATTATAGTGGATGACGGCTGGACACATTCCTGATACCATCTGCGACCCATTTGTAGACTCTCACCTCAAATTTACCCGTACATGGTCAAAGGGTGACGGCGGAGCTCACGAGCTTTGGTATCGCTCTTAGCCAAGTAGAAATACCTAAATTACCATTGGATGGTGAAGGTAGTCACTAAGGTACTCTGGTACTGCCTCCAGCTTCAATCTCTCCGTACTAAACCGATTTAAATATAATTTAACAAGTACCTCCTATTTCGGAGGAAAAATATATAACGTAGGACTAGGTTCCCCTAATTTAGTTCCCTACACAAACCTTCCAACTCCAGCCACCAAACCTGCGTGATCATAGAAAACTGCGGCAACGCTTCACTCACACACACACACACACAAACACACACACGCACTCACGCACGCACACACACACACCAAAACATCGAGTAGAAATGAGGCAACACACTGACAGAAGCGCGTGGCCTACCACCACCGAAGTGCACTATCTGAACCCCCACCACCACTTGTACTTGCTTCTGCTTCGATCGCTGCTGCTCGATCATCAATCAATTAGTTCGTAGTACCAATGCAGGCAAAGTATTCGTCGATCTCTAATTTAAATCTACCTCGAAGAATCAATAGAACTAACTTGAAAGAATCCATCAGAATTTGTCCAAGTTCAACTTTTCATATTTTCATTCTTTCACTTGTTTCCCAACCTACCTTTTTTCTAGTTTTTCTTCTTTTTTTCGTTAGGAGTAACGCCGCCTCCTGCTAGTCCCATATTTAATTTTCCCAGTAGCTCGGATTTCAGGATGCTTCACAATATTCTTGCTCCGAGGCTTTCGTAGCAGAGTAATTTAAATGTAAAATCACCTGACAACGAATTATTTGTATGTTGAGCCGGCTCACGGTAGAAACAAAATTGAGGCTCAAGGCATAGACAGGAGACAGCTTCCTTAATTCTAAAAATCAGCATGGAACTCCATCTATAAAATAATTTATGAAAAATGGCTTGACTATCTGTTGAGTGGTAGGTATGTTTCTTTACGTGTTTCATGTCAATTTTTGGGAAGATTCCAATATAACTTTGGTGCTGATCGTCTTAAATAGCTGCTCTTCAACCCGTCATCGGTGCATGCTGTTGAAAACTGTAACCTTCCAAAAAGATAACAGTCACGTTAGTAGTGTGGGGGTTATTTTCCCTCTTAATAACATTAGAAAGGATGTGGAATCATGGGCTCAAAAAGTTTCTGTTTCCGCTCAAAGGCCAGAAAGTCAAGGGTGGCTACAGGTACAAGAATGTGCAAGGTGCTGCACCGTACCCCGCCTACTTAATTACCGGAAATCAGATAACTTCTGATGGCGCACCGTTTGGTGACCCTTCTGGTTGAGGTGCGGCTTAAACCACTAAATTAAAAAAATAAAACTTCTTATTAATCTATGGTGTACTTTCATGGAATACTTATCATGTTGTACATTCATGGTGTGTACTCTCCCATTTACATTTGTTTCTGACACTGGTATTCATCAATATAAACTAATACTATGCATATTATTAATTGTTAGGATTAGTATTTTTCTTGTTCCATCTCCGTGATTTATGATTCCAGCTCAAGTTTATTTACCATGGTTGATATAGTTTTATTTCATAAATATTTCAGTTTAAGTATATTATTTGTATATTTCTTGTAACAAACACTAACAAATGAATTTTCAAAATATAAACCTACTTACCTCGGAATGTCCCTGAATAGATTGTTTTAAAATGAAGTCTTATTCTATCCATGATCACAGGCTTAGTGTGTAGATCACTTTCGAAGAGATATCCAAAAGCAGCGGTGTAGTATTCATTGAACAAGTCAGGCACCCTTTGAGTAGCTGGAACAGACCCGAGATTGTCATACATCAATATTGGAATATTGAAGTATGAGGAAACATACTAGTAAGCCTTGGGTGTATATTGGGTAAGTAATGCATGCACTACTGAGACGTCTCTATGTTTGGGTTGTACCTATATGATTTTGATAAGAATGGCGAATACATCATGATAGGACGTACCTAGTCCATTATAATAAAACATTAATATGCAACAAGCGACCCCTCGTCCCTCACAACCATAAGTAACTAACGTAATCCAAGTTGTTCGCACATCTGAACCAAAAGATCATGATTTACCAGAATTAACCCCTCCACCGACACATTCCCCACCCAACTCTCATATTTACCGCCTATTTTAAACTCCCAAGGTCTGTTGTATAACTAGACTGGATTCCTAATTGAACAAATAAAGAAGAAAAAATGACGAAAATCGGTCAACAATTGTAGCTTAGGCAGTACTAAAATTGTAGTTTGTTGCACTACCAGAGTAAAATTGGGGACGAGCAAAGAAAAAATCTCGAAAATCGATTGAGCATTGTAGCCTGATCATGAGTTTGATCGAAATCAAACCAACAGGTGTTGAGAAATAGACGTTATGAGAAATTAACGTTTGGGCATGCGTATAGACTACTGTTGATCTGACGGCATTTAAAATCATAGGGGACTGTTGAGGAACCAACCCGCAAAATTCCAGAAAATTTATACAAAATCGTACAGAAAGTTGGTATAGTTTTGGGAGTGACAAGGATTTACCCAGTCAGACAGACAGACACGGAACCAAAATTGACCAGAAAGCTCTGAAACGCAAAAAGCAAGTGGAAATTTTGGTTTTGTAGGATGATTTTTCTATTAATTCTGCCACAAGAGCAGACGACTGCTAATCTGACCTTGGAACTTGGTTAAGGGCATCAGACTACTGTATTTCAGAACTCTTTGGTGGGGTAGATCTTCGGTTTTACCTTGAAATTCAACTGTAATATTTTTGATACAAAGTTCCTTCTAGTTTAAATATTTCTGCCTATCATTTGAATCAACTTCTAAAAGTTTTCCAAATTTATTTGTTTATTTTTTTTTAACCGAAATTGGCCAATTGTATGCCCCACTAAAAGGCTCGAGTGCGCGGCTGCGTACGTCACAAACCCCTCAGGGCCTCAGGTTCGATTTCCCCTGTATGGGAATTGTTTATACCAGACCAGATACTTTGATGGATTCAAATTTTTCATATGACGCAGAATAAAGAGTAACCAATGAAACTAATAGTTGACATTTAACAGCCCAACCCGCATTTTCCCCGTGAAGTTCATCAAAATCTGAGGGAAACTCTCACATTTAAGGTTGTTAAACAGAATTGGTGGACATATACTAGAGAGACAAACCAAAGTTGTGACAGCAACCTGTTCCTCGTATTGGTGTTATCAATTCATTATTTCAGAAATAGTTCTCTGGTGAACTAAGATTAAGGTTGGCTGGTCAGAAGGATAAGGCCAACGCTCCATCATAAATGCACTTATCTTCAATCGGACTATGACATTTGCAATAGTCATTGGTACGCTTTCTCTCCAAGTTGTACATCTGTATTGGATGCATCAGCCAGCAGACTGGCGCCCACACAGAATGTAACACTCCACTGGTTCCTGCTGCTAATGGAAAGACATGTAAACTCATTTTATGTGAAGATCTATTAACTCTTACCTATATTTGCTGTTCATCCAAACATTGAACTCTGATTTATTTTCCCAACATAAAACGATTCCGGGTTAGGCACTCAAGCAGGTACACTACATTCTTGGTCTTTCAGACAGACGCATCTCCAGTGAACTGATGAGTGAATGGGAGTGGACTGATGAAAATTCAAGCCTGGACTCCACCATCCAAAAAACACTCATCCGCTCTTCCCATTAGGGAGTAGACCCGGCATGTCAAGCTGGTGGTGGGATACGTTTTCAAGCGTGACCCTGGGTATGATACTAGAAAAGGCCTGGTGAAAATATCTTTGGTGGCTTCACTTTATATATATAGTCACTCATATATCTTAGTTCTAAGTGTCTATCAACAAACTTGAATCTAACAACACTTTAACATTAATGAAGAACTGAATTGTAAAACTACATGAATAGGGTCCTGCTCCAGAACCGAAACTCGTAGGTAAATAAATAACTCTACACAAAGACTAGCCTGGTCATTTCTCAACCTCAAGTTCACATATTTGACTAGTCAGAAGCTCACCACTATATATATATATATATATATATATATATATATATATATATATATATATATATATATATATATATATATAAATTTATTCCTAATTAATTTACCTGAACACCACAGCTAAGTAGGTACCTACCTATTTGTTTATTTTAACGACTAGGTACCTACATATTGGAACCTAAGGGTGATAAAATTAACACTGCTGACTCATTTTATTCGTACTTACTAGTATTTGACTGCAAAACGAATAATGTCAATGTCGCGTCTACTGGTTGTGCGTTATAATCTCTTGCCCATCGATCTGAAAAACAAAATCTTCTGATTATCTATTGGTAGAAAATAAAAACTATAGACGAATAGGCAGGTACTACGAGTGCATCAATGTTATTTTCTTGTTTGCCTGTTTTCATCTTGACCGTGTATGAATATATACGACCACATCACGCAATTTTTCTGTAGGTATAAATTTTTTAGTTCAATTCTGCCAAGTAGGAAGTGGCACGCATAACTTGATAATGAAGACCATTAGAATATTGTATTATCGGAAGGATCATTGATGAAAAATAAGTTTTCATTAAATAATATGCAAGAGCAAACATGGAGAAATCCTGGTGCCTACTTATTAGTCATAATTATCTTGAGAAGCAAAGCTCTTTTTAAAGGGCATTATTTGCGTGCTGTGCATTAGTTATGCGCTTCGTTAACCAATCGAAATTGTATGGCCTTCCAAGATATTGGAATAATTTTGATTATATACGGGGGGGGGGGATACAAGAAAGTCTAGTTTGCTCTAAACGACCAGGTTTCCCTGCCTATCACTTTGTTTCGTAACTCTATCAGTCTCTGGCTTGATTTCGATGACATTTTCTAGAATTCTGCTCAACAGAATTACAGCTGTAATCTCCCCGCTAAGGTGTTTGGTTACCATAACTACTACTAGAGTGAATTGGTATTATCATGACCTATTCCCGCAATAGAAATCTGAGGTGTAATAGGTATGTTGGGTGTTATACTAAACGGTGGGAGGGTGGGGTAAGTGCTGAAACAGCCATCTACTCAATCCACTAAACTCTTTGGTATCTACAGCTGCTACTAGACTGAATAAGTGTAGACATGACGAATTTCTGTGCCAGAAATCTCAAATGTAATAGGTAGGTATATTGGGTGGGAGAGTGTGGCATACGAAGAAACAGCCATTTACTCTCCCCATTAAACAGATTGGTTCTCATAACCACTAGAAACTTAAATGAGTTGATGTTGCCATTACAAATGCTGCACTTGAAATATGAAGTGTAATAGGTAGGTATGTTGGGTTGTATACTAATGGGAGGGAGAGTGGGGTACACGCAGGAACAGCTATTTACTCTCCCTATTAAACTGATTGGTTCTACTAGCTACTACTCTAGTGAGTTGATCTTGTCATTACAGATTCGTGCACTAGAAATCTGAAGTGTAATAGGTATGTCGGGTATCATTATAGGTAGAAGGGTTAGGCACATGCAACAGCTATTTACTCTCCCCATTATACATTAGTATGTTGGATGTCATATTAAAGCCTTACTGAAAATTCACCGCAGAATTCTTACTGTTATTCATCGAGATTGGTTTTCCGGAGTACCAATTTCTTGCCAGGTTGAGAAGGTTGTTTGAAATGTAGCTGGATGCACTGAAAAGAAAAATGAAATTGTGGAATTAGTAAAACAACGCTTACTGTGTCAGTGGTTATAACAATAGGTAACCCTTCCTCACAGGTCTTCCGGCTACCCTCAGCTACACCACTAATTCACTATGACAAACCTACTCAGGGACTGCAAAAATAATTATTTAAAATTTACCTATCTGTATCAAATCAGTTGACGCGTTTTATTTTTCTATTTTATTATTATAGGTTCCTAGGTACGTACTAACTTTCGAAAGAAATAGGGAGACTAAACAGGTCAAGAAACTCCTCTCAATTGCAGTTCTTGTGAATGATACCAAAATCGAAATAGAAATAGTTGGACTGAATACCTACTTAATGTAATGGACACCTGTGCACGCCTCATAATTAGTCTAAAATATCATTGTCATACTGAACTTAATTTCGTAATAGTTTTGCACTGGCAAGTTTAGAGTCCTAGTCAAGCTAAGTTGGTGGAGTCCCAAGCGGCGCCATTATAGCATTGTACATAGGGATACGATTCTGATACTTGAGGGAGGTCATTCAGGCATTCTCCGGAAGGATACTCGGAAGATTCTTTCCTTTTATATAAATGTAGCGTCATCAGGTACAATATTTCAGGTGGTGTATTTCACTACCTCAACCACTTGAGACAGGAGAAGCTCATGCCAAAATTACGTCAGCCCTACCTAAGAGTGGTGGTGGCAGCCGATCCAGTATGTAGAAGGACAGGAGATTAATAATTACTCATCTTCATTTCCTCCTAGAATTATTTTTGGTAGTTCATGGAGAAGGGATTCGTGACTAAGATTTTCCCAAAACAAAGGTTACGCGTAACACGCACAGGCAAAACTGTTTAGCACCCATACAATGCTGTTGTTGTCAGCCTTTGAGTATAAATAATATGGAGGACTATTCCTCTTATTTCAACGCTGTTTTCTTTTCAGTTGATACGCTGGACCAGGAAACTGACGCTTCCCACCACGCACCTGCTCGTAGTAAGCAATAACACGTAGTTAAAAATTAAATCAAAACAAATCCCGTGTCAAACAATTTGAGTAAGTATATTCGAATAAGATTCATAGAAAACTATAATAGGTAGGACAGAATTTAGAATTAACGATTAACATCTCAAATGACATAAGCTGATCAGTGTACGGCCATCTTGAAGTCGTATACTTTCAGTGCTGCCAATTCGTTTCAGCGAAAAATCTCGCCGTATTCACGGAAAAAATCCCCCAGGATGAACCAGAAAATCCTCCAAATTTAAGCTGCCGATAAAAGCAATTTTGGACATACTATCACAATATCATATCAATATCACAAATTATAGAAAGTCATATAAAAAAACTCTTAAATTCCTGAAAATGTTGTATTTTGCAATAATCCACTCGTATCACTTATGCTGCCTTTGCTTGGTGTGGCACATATAAGTCACACTTGAAACCGCTTGAAATATCACAAAAATTGATCCTGAAAATAATTTATAAAAAGAACCGCATGTACTAATCAGCTTTATTGTACAGAGAATCTGAAATGTTAACGATTTCACAGATAATTAGTTTCCAAACTCTACAATTTTTCATTAAAAGACAATCTTTACTTGAGAAAAACGCTTTTACGTATTGTACGAGAACTCCAAATTTATTTATGATACCGCAGAAATGTAATATCCTTTGTCTACTACAAGCACCATATCGTGGACCAATTTTAATGAATAGTAAACCATCCCACTTAATTAAGTTACCTTTCACAACAAAAAAGAAACTTGAGTTAAAAACATGGATAATGAAGGAGATTTAAATTCAAATTCCGTTTATTTATCATGCATACTCTATAAAAATTGTTGATATGTTTCAAAGATTTATTATGTTTGAATTTATAATATAAATACGAAATATAGACAACGAGCTTATAATTACCTAAGTCAATAGAAATGCCCACGCACAAGTGTTCTTTTGTGGGTTTGTGGTAAAATAATTATGTTGCTGTTTTACTTATGTTATTCCTACAGTTTTTTCTTTCGTATTTATCCACAAATAAAGCATGTTAAAAACAAAAAAAAAAAAAAAAAAAAAAAAAAAAAAAGGAATGCAATGGAGTTGGCAGCACAGCGTCACTTTCCTGAGCCTTCGTGACGTGACCCACTAATAGCCCTCCATATTATTTAAATACTCGAAGGTGTCAGCCGCCCTCGTGCTCATTGACAAAAAATAATTACTGATCGGTAGAAGGGCGCTGATCTATAACTTAAGGCATCAACATGGCAATTCAATGTTTAATTTTTGACATCTAACTAAAAACTTGCAAGTAGCTAGAAAAATCTATTTAGGTAGCTACCTGATACTATGATACCAACCAGTAAATCAAGACTTACGAGAAGGGGCCGTTGATTGCATCGATTCCTTTTTCGCTGAACACTAAACCGCCCTCTGTGATTTCGTGATCAGCTGCCAACTCACTTATCGCTTTAACGTCATAAAAAATTAATTGGTCGCTAACTTTTCCTGAAATTTTCATGCACAAGCCTGCAGCAGCAATTATCAGGAAGAAGAACAGGGACTCTAATGCGAATCTCATGTAGATCTCTTTTGCTTTCAACTTCTAGAAAAAGAACAATGATTTCTGTTTATTATATGGTATTTGCTTTTAGTAATTCACGGGTTTCGCATAAAACCGGCGATTTGATCCATATTTCGCTGTCTTTAATCAAATTGTAAGGCACCATTGATTCACCAATATTCTTATCGAATTTCATTTTACTGTGTTAGTCTTAAGAATTTTTGAGTCGTTTAAACTCCCGAAATTTGCGCTTGAGTACCGTCACCTTCCTGCGATTTGGTACTTAAAATGTCCAAGTCCACTTAGCTCTATTAAACTATCTTAAATCTTAATAATAGGTGATGAGAATAACTTCTCATCATTTAAATAATTTCTCTGAGCCTCAGGAAAGAGGTATTGATATCTAAGTCCTACTATTCGATACTGGAAAATTGTATGCGAAAACCATGGATTACAGAGTGAAACTTGATACTCATGCAAAGAATATAAGGGAATGTTCCAGTCACGTAGAAAGATCGTATGAGCGAATTTTCGTAAATTATTGTCCTATTACTATATAAAGTTACATCATTTTGAAATTTGAGTGGAAATAAATTGTAAACTACCTACCTATCAATTTTATGCAAAAAAAAAAAAAACTCGGTTCTAAATGATATTCTGCGATTCAAAAAATGTTTTGGATATTTAGCTTTTTTGCAGTTTTATCGGATTTTTAGCAAATATTAATGAAATATTGAGGAAATCTAAGTACCCACATATATTTTTAGCAGAATTTTGTACAAAAACTTTTTAATGTCCTAGTTCATTGTTGATAGACTTCTTTTGACGAAAATTCTGCTAAAAACATAGATTTAACCATTTATAGTCGTTTTTATTCATTCATCCTTTCATTTGGAAAGCTTTCTTTTTTGCCGCAAGAATGGAATTATTATCTCAATCCTAAGGCTAGTTGTAATCGTCAGGGAGGAAACACTCGCACGCACGCACATGCGCGCGCGTACACACATACACATACACTCACTTTTTTTTTTCAAAACTTCCCTCAAAGGCGAAGGGACTATTAAATTGAAAAATTAACAAATAAATAAAAAAGTGAGGAGAATGCCCAGGTAAACCAGTCACCAGCTCTAGGGATGAAGGAAGTTTCAGGAGGAGGAGGAAGAGAGGAATGAAAGGAAGTGCTCCCTATAAAATGACCACTAGTTCAAGTAAGTAACCCTCAGGACGTGGGTGGTGATATCACAGAGCACTCCCGCCGAAATACCCAACTCGAGTAACTCCTTGGCACTTTCCCCACACCACACGCTGTGCCATGATACGGTCTCAGCCATAACCTTGATTATATTGGCTGGCACTCCTTTTAGCTTGGAAACAGCTTGCCGCAGGTCATATTTATTTATCGTAGCCTGCCAGGTGTGCTCCATGTCCAACCTGCCACTGACAACCTGGACATCTAGGATTATAACAGACCGATCAGGCTTGGAGGCAAAGAAACCCGGCTTCTTTCCCCAGTTGCTCGGCATGTGCTATAGTCTGACATCCCAGCCGCTGGATGAAAAGCACCAGCTATTTGCTTGGCGACCGTATCAAGAGGTTCATTTGTGAGGCTTGGCCACCGTGAGTCAGAAGACACTGTTCATTCTAATGTATCCCCCACAGGCACGGCATAGGGTGTTCACAGTCCCCCGACAACACCCAGAATACCTCACCGAGGTGCCTAGCTTATCCATCCTGACAGAGTGAAAATGGAGATAATCACGCACCCAAATGCCCTCTGAAACCCATTCCACCCACTGGTAAGAAATGGGGATTCAGAGCACTGTCAGAGTTGTTACCACACGCACGCACACACTCGCGCGCGCCCTTAATAAGATCATTATCTAAGTACGTACGAAAAGTCGAGAGGATATGTTATTAAATATGCGTAGGAAAAGCTTTGGTATTAACACACAAATATGACCTTGAAAAAAACATATTCATGCCTCGAACGAACGCCGGCGCCGTAACCACCACAAGCCGCGGCGCCGGCGCCTCCTCTCACTCCACCCCCCCGCTCACCCCCCCCCCCTCCCCTCTCCACCCACCGTGACCCCCTGCCAAGCGTGCCAGGCGTGCTCGCGTCGAAAAAGACACGTTTTTTCCCGTTTTTGGCCCATAGCATCTATGCGAGTAAAGCGATCGGGATGGTTAAACGTTAGGACCAACTAGACCCCAAATGGAGTCTATGTGCGAAAGAACGGGTTTTTTAAGTCAATTCTTAGGCCTTTTATGGCCCGGACGGCGGACGGCGAACGGCGGACGGCGGACGGACATTTCAAATTTGGATTATACTTACCTTGAAGCGTAAAGTGACAAAGTTTGAGGGGGGGGGGTTATAAAAATTTTTTGCTACACGATCACATAGGCTTATTATTGGAAATAATAAACCAAAATTGCGATTTCATCATTTTTGAGGCCATTGAAACAGATTCATTTTCTACAAAAATTCGCTAATGTGTAGTTTTTAACCGATAAACTACTGATTAAGAAGGATTCTGTATGTGTCAAGCTAACAAATAAACGACAGTGTAAGATATTACTGGTAAATACATAAGACAGGAGTAACAGATCCATGAACAATTTCACGAGTGATTTACTTACCTCTATTTCGATGCTCAGTAGTGGCTTGTAATCTTTTCCAAGAGCGATTGACAAATACTCGGAGTGAGGTATTTTATTTCTGAGGCTAAATGGCGTTTCTTCATTCAGTATCGTTTCTTCTTTATTAGAAACCTGGAATTTAAGGTATTACCAGTTTGTTCTCCTTCTAATATTCAAGTCAAATGTCGTAACTGATAAGTTCCAGTCATGCAGCAGTTCGTATGAGCGAATTTTCCTGAATTATAGTACCATATTCATGTTATATTGAAATTTGAGGTTCGATAGCAAATCAGTTATACAACAAAAAACATATTAATCTGCGGTTTAAAGAAAATTTTAGAGTTATAACAATTTTTGCTGTTATTACCAATTTTTTCGCACATAATAAATTTAAGTAGGTTGTTCAACATGATTTTGTGCATTTCAATTGTTTCATGTTCTAATTCATAGTTGATGAACTACTTTTGAGTAGGAATCTAATATTCCGAATTTAAAAAAAAAACGTTAAAATACCGTTAAAAAATATATCTAGGCGCTAGATGCGGAGGCTATGAAGAAGGATGAGTACCTATACTTTGAATTGTCTTACTCGTCGTAACAGTAACTAATTAGTAACAGAATTTAACAGCAATTTAAAAATTACTTATCAACGCACGGCATCCAACAAAGGAACACTCAATCCCATTGTGCCAAACCGAATTTAGTGGAACGCCTAATAAAAACTTTAAGACCACCCGTATTGTATACCACGCACAAAATCACCAAAACTGGAGTCAAATCTTGCAATACATTCAATTAGGATTAAATACCGTAACTCATTCCACCACTGGGTTCGAACCTGCCAAATTATTTTTGGGCAGGGAATTAAACACACCCATGGAGTTGGCCTAGAAAATATCAGCCGATACAGCACCATCTCATAAACGCTGCAAATTATTTCACAAAGGGTAATTATTTTTTCAATTGAGTATGATCGTAGTTTTAGTAGGCTTGCGTACGTAATAAGGCCCGTCCAGACTCCTCGGCGTGTCCTATTTCGATTTGCCTCAACCTATACTTCTATAATTATATACGCATGTTTATATTTCTAGATTTGAGCTTCTATCTATTCAGTTATTGCCTTAATAATATCATTATCTAAGTACGTACGAAAAGTCGAGAGGATATGTTATTAAATATGCGTAGGCAAAGCATTGGTATTAACACACAAATATGACCTAGATCCATACTGAAGGTATTAACTCAATCATGGCCAGGGGGGAATAAATTGTATCCCGTTTCTAGGACGCTACCTACTGTTCCCGAAAATTCCCAACAACTATGAAATGACCTACCTACCTAATTTTTATTTTTCACATTCTTTGATTGATCGTAATGAACATCGTCACTAGGCTTTCCTAAGCCAAAAAGTAATATTCGCGGATCGCGTAGGGTGGTTGGAGCGAGGGGCGGCGGCGGCGGCGGATCCACCAGGAAGGTATAGGCACCTACCAATCATATCGCCTCCGGGAAGAAATAAACGTAAGTATCTCGTTTCTAGGACGCAGCCCTTTCAAGTTCAGTCGTTCTAACAACCTAACTTACGGAATTCCATCCTATTAGAATTCGCTTACTTTGTGGGACCGACCGTGTAGAGGGTGGTCGCATTGTAATAGTGATGAATACAAATCGAGGTAAGATTCGATTAAATCAACTTTTTTCTAATTTATTTATTTGATTTTCTTTTAAACTAGCAATAATTTTTTTTTTTTTTTTTTTTAAAGCAAAGTTTAATGGACAATTTATAGCGTTGGTACCTAATAGCTAGCACTCAGAAAACAGTATTAGGAAAACTATGAACTCATGAAGGATCAGTTTCATTTTTTTCACAACTTCAAATAGAGTTAGGTACCAGCATAAACGAAATTGTGTTCCCTTCCCTCAGTAGGTACCTATGTTTTCGGTCAGTTTTATTCCATAGAACCAAATGATCCAAGGAACATAATAGGAAGGGCACATTGTAAGTTTAACAAGGATCAGGTATTTTTAGTCTATGGCCTGGTGCTAGAGGCCATATTTATCTATCTACCCTTTTCTCACTCAGCTTTTCAAGAAATTTGGAAGCAAAATAGGTATGATTTGGTGATGTGTCTATTGAGGGACTTTGATTAGTCCATCATAATTTTTGAAAGAATGTGAAAGAAGGTAAAAAGGGAATAGTTATTTATCAACTTTTTAAAAATTTATTTATTTGCAAATTAGAATTATTTCACATATCGTGTCCTTGTACAATATACATAGATTGATACCGCACTTGCTTAATTCAAGAAGAAAATTTTTCGGATTTGGAATCATAATTTGGTGATTTTGGTACATACACTTCAGCACCCCCAAAACACGCGTTTAACGACACTCTTCCCGCTTAAAGCCCACAAATGAAAAATACCTATCCCAGTCGATTCTGCGTCCAAAATTACTTAGAATAAAAACCCTAAATCAAATTTTTTTTAGAGGGTCATTTTTCACGAAGACCCTTAATTTCATTGAAAATTGAAACTTAAATGCTTGCATACGAGTCTGCAACACATTGGGACATTTTCATGTGTGTTTCCTTATTGTATTTATTACTAGGCAGATCTCACGCGTGCATTGCACGGAGGGGCGTACAGATAAATTAAATGGGCCATAAGAGAAACCGCCCACCCGTGGGTACTTAATCGAATTCAATGAAATCATCAGAAATAAGAAATTAGTAAGCGGTTGCAATCATGTACACAATATCAATTATTATTGAGAATGATCACCTGTGTGTACACAATTATTCATATAACCATGCTCATAACTCAGCTTGTTGGCCACGCACTTCGCAGTAGTTAACATAATATGGTTGGATAAATCGAGAGCTTTCGAACGAATGGTCAACGAATTTTGTGGGATGAAAAACGACGAAGTACCATTTCCCTAGCAACGACTCGGTTGTAAGCGGAAATCATCAAAATATTTTCGTGAGCAATTTTCCGTGACTTTTTTTAGTTTATGTGCCATAGCAAAGACATAACATGTCAAAAGACACTCCACTTGCCTGTGTAAGAAAAAAGATCGAAAAACACTTTTTTGACCCGTAGCACCCGTGGGTGTAGGGCGACCGGGCTGGCGACAAGTTTGGACCAACTGTACCCCAAATGACGTCTATGTGCGAAAGAATAGGTTTTAAAGTAAATTCAAATACCTTTTATGGTCCGGACAGCGAAAGGCAGACTTGGCAGATTGTGGATTCTACGCACCTTGAAACGTAAAATGACAAAGTTTGAGGGGGGGTTATAAAAATTGTTTGCTTTACGGTCACAAAGGATTATTATTGGTAGTAATATCTTTGAAATAATACTCTTACCACTATTTCGTCGTTTGTAACTAGATACCTAGGTACTAAATTTCTCTTTTTGGGGCGTTTCGCATTGGAAATGTAGTAATGACGAAATCAAGTAAATCAATCTTTTTATGTATCAAACTTTTATATAACTATTCTTGATTCCATATTAAAAAAAAAACCATTTCACTAAGCGTGCCAGGCGTGCGCGCGTACGTCAGTCTAACACTCAAAGCCTCGAAAAAGACACTTTTTCACATATTTTGGCTCATAGCACCCATGGGTGTGGAGCGATCGAGCTGGCGAGAAGTTAGGACCAACTAGATCCCAGGTAGAGTCTATGTGCGAAAGAACGGATTTCAATCAATTCTAAGGCCTTTACGGCGAACGGCGGACGGACATTGCAAATTTGGATTCTACGCACTTTGAAACGTAAAATGACAAAGTTTGAGGGGGGGGGGGGGGGTTATAAAAATTGTTTGCTATACGATCACATAGGCTTATTATTGTATTTCCTGCACGAATGCAAAGCTTCCCTACGTTCGGTAGTGAGGAAGCAAAATCCCATTGTGAACCCTTCAGGCACCGAAGAAAAAAAATCCCATTATGAACCCTGAATATTTAAGTTATTTTGCGTGTGGCAAGGACGAGACAGGGAACAATAAGACAGTCGATAATAAGACAGTCAGCATTGCCATTTAAATGTTGATAAACCTTGCGTGTTCTGACGTGAATATAAAGAACATGGTAAACATACTCAATTTGCAAGATTCTTTTTCATAGGGCGTGGAAAATGGGGAAGGGTTTATCAGATGTTATTAAAAAAAGAAAATCTGATTTTCAAAATTTTCTGGTACTGTAGGACATTCTGATGTATGTACCTACCTTGTTTAGCTCGTTGGACCTGAACATACTAATTGACTTGGTACTTTTGGTAACAGCAAAGTTAAAATCAGGCATTGTGTCCAATGCCTAGTCATTGTATACGATACCTGAATGGAGCAAGAAACGTGTGAAATGAATCTCATTTTATACTTTACCTAGGCATTGTATAGAATGCCTGATCGTGCACTCGGCAAATTGTCCTTCTGATCAATCCTTACCTGGTCTGGGCACCTTTGTTGGAGATATAGGTCAGAATGATGTGTATAGTTTGGTGGTCTGGAGCTCGCATCTCAAAAATACATAACATCAAGTAGTCAATCCCTCAGTAAAAATTCAGATTTGTTGGACATACAGGTCAGAATGATGAGTATTTATACTTGGCCTAAATCAAGGGTAGTATTATATAGACTGCCTAGGGATTGTGTACTCTGCCTAGCCATTGTGTCTAAAGAGAGTTAAAAGGAGGAATTTCATGCTTTGCCTAAAAAGTGCAGGCATTGTATAGAACGACTAGTCATTAAATACAATGCCTGGATTTACATACAATACAATATTAATACATTTAAATACAATAACCAGTTCGTTTGTTAATTTGTATGACTAAATTCAATTCGTTAATTAAAAAATGATGAATCAGTCTCATCGATGGATTTTGCTGTGGACGCAAAACTCCAGGAACTATCAGTGCGTTGTCTTCTCTTAATGGAAGAAAATTTAAAAGAGATAATTGAATCACTTGAAGAAATTGTGCAATTTTTGAACGTAATAACGACATTCTACAGCAATCTTGGGGAATTCGAGGTCAATTATCTACCCCAGGACGTCAGTGTCCATCCCCTCTCCTCGTACTCAGTGAAACGTTAAAGACGAGGAGCAGCCGCCAATCTGCAAAATTTATATATGGATGCTGAAGGCACCGCAAGATGGACGGTTCCTGAATTAACAATTTTGTAGGCGGAGAAAATAAAATATACATATATATTTCAATATGGAAAAACTGATAAGATATCAGTGTACATGTTATTGTAGACGCCTAATAACATACCTAACTAACATATTTCGGAAAACTTGATAATTAATGTGTATTCAAGGGGAACGCTGAAGTAGTGCATAAATATACCAGAAGCTAAATTGAATGACTGCTATGTATTAATAGCTATGCAATTCTAAGGCCGACCCCCAATAATTTTTTATGTAACATCCGGGACGAAATTAAAGATGATTGTCACGTACAACCGTTGCTATCATCCGTGACGCGAAGCGCGAGTTTGTGGGTTCGAATCCCAGCCAGGGTTGAAAATTTTTTTATATATCCAAATTTTTTTATATCAATTTTTTTTCGCATCGTTAGCAACGCTATGCAATTCTTAGGCCGACCCCCAATAATGTTTTATGTAACGTCCGGAACGAAATTAAAGATGATTTTCACGAACAACCGAGTAGTTGAGTAGTTGCTATAGATTGTGTCACAATTTCAGTGTTTTTCACGTACAACCCAGCCGTTGTTAGGGGAATGAAACTTCCGCAGTTTTCATCGCACAAAAATCGTTCGCCACTCGTTGGAAAGCGCTTGATTTATGTGATAAATGTTCACATTTCAAGCTACCAATTTCCCCCTCCTTACGTACCTAGCTACATTCCAAAACTAAGTTGATTCAGGCTAAGAATTGCATAGCAAATTATCCTCGTTTTCTACGCAGTATATATATATATATATATATATATATATATATATATATATATATATATATATATATATATCTTGTGAAGAGTTTGATTTTTTTATTTTTTTTATTTAACAATTGGCCTATGCAATTCATAACCAGATAATCAAGCGAGAAACGTTCAACTGCCACTCGACCGACTGCTTCCACATTTACCATAGGATTTGACTTCGACAACAACCACCTTTGGTCCTTGTTGAGCGATCATTATTTGTCAATGTTGTTTATCAACTGCCATCTGTGCAATCATGAATAATGTTACGAGTAAATGATCATTTCAGTTCACGGACTAATGACAGTATCATAATGAAATTGATATGGGATGATTGATTAAATCGTTCTTTACTAACTGCCCTCCTCATTTAAGCTGGATCTGACCACTGAACGTGAGAAAATTATATAGCGTGCGGAGACTAAAGTATTTATATGTGAGTTATGAAACCATATAAAGCCTAAACCGCACATTCCCTAAAAATTATCAAACTCAGATGAAAACTGTTGAAGTTATAGGTAAGCGTTGAAAGGATCTTGGAGAACACTGTGTATTAGTTTTACCCATACTTAGAATAGCCCTTACATTAAAGATTTTTCAATTCAACAATTTGTTCTAGTTATTCTAAAGTAGGGAAGTCACTAGGGGAGCATTGTCACTTTTGGTAGGGGTGGCAGATGTAAAAATCTTTACGCGGTGGGTGGCAGTTAAAGTTTGCCCAATCAAGCTAACCCGAGAAAAATAAATAAATTGGAAAAATACATTCTGGGATGAGCTCCAGAGCCTTTGCATTTAAAAACGGTTGAAGGTGCCCCACTTTCCTCAAGGTACATAGCTATTTCTATGTGACTCTTTTGGGTGGTCTAAGACTATAAAAATACGAAAAATAAGAAAACAGGTTATGTATTGATATTAATTTCTCTTCCGAAAATGAACCTAGCAGTAGTTTCGACATTGAATCATCGAATCGTCAAAACTAGAGTTTTAGCGGGTCCGAATGCGCATGCGTGTCGTCTTATACGACGATTTGATTTACCCGATTTTAAATCGTTTATCATTTTCATCTGTACTGATAGACTTTCCAAATTCCCATAAGGGAGCTAATTAGCAATTTTATTTTCGACGACACGATTTTCGAAATCGTATGTGCATGCGTTCATCTATGAATACCCATATTATCATTAACTAGGTAATTAGGTAATCTTACGCGAAGCCCGTAAAACATCACTAGGGTCCGGATGAGGATGAATATCGGGTTCACAATAAAGACATCGACTAAAAATGCTGTGATCACCAAGAAACCGGCGGTATTGGCCTTCATCATGAACTTTGTTCCCCATAAACTGAACATCACCGCTGCAAAAAGCATCAGAAGAGAGAATGTGACTGACAACCTGAAAATTATTTGGTGGAGAACAATTATTACGAAAGTTACAATACGAAGTATCGCACAGGTATTTACATAGTTTACAACTCAAATCGTAATCATGAGTCTACATTAATTTCCACAAGACGATGAGTTTAGGAATACGCCTGCACACACTACTAAAGTTATACCTATAGAAAACAAAATTCAATTTTTATCAATTTTTCCACAATTGGGAAAAAATGAAGATCATGGATGATCCACCAGTGCGCTGTCTTCATAAAAAATATGTGCGTCCATCCATATAAAAACGCTACAAATTATTACACAATGGTTTATTATTTCTAATTACAGCTCTTCTAGGTACTTAGAACACTGGTCCATAAAAAATTACCTATCAAATTATCAAAGGTACCTATTGTAACGGCCCACAAATATTTGATACCTCGACAGGAGTTCGAACTCGCGTCGTCACATACAAAATTCCTCGGAGTTGCGACACTCTAACGATCAGAGCTATGAGGCCAGGGTGACCAAACCTCTTCGACTGTGAGAGTTATTTTCCTGGAGCATAACATTTCCCTGGAGTCAAATCCCAGCCGTCTCGGCTGGTTTGGGGTCGGACGAATGACGAAGTGTAACTGCAGGCCGCTGATGCTCGCTGGAACAAGTCAGCAGTCGAGCGAGGTCATTGTCACAGTGTGTTTTGACTCAAGTGAGTGAGGAAATGAAAGTCATAACAACAGGAAATGTGATGTTTACAGTCTTTTGGCTCGAGAGGGATTTAATTAATTATTGTTTCGTATGATTTTGGGTCCTACCGAATGCGCCACTGTAACGGCCCAAAAATATTTGATAGCTCGACAGGAGTTCGAACTCGCGTCGTCACAACTACGGGAAATTACGGGAAATTCCTCGGAGTTGCGACACCCTAACGATCAGAGCTGAGGCCAGGGTGACCAAACCTCTTTGACTGTGAGAGTTATTTTCCTGGAGCGTAACATTATCAAAGTGAGTCTCTGTCTCTGGTCCTACCAAAAGAAAATAAATCAATTAACTAAAAAGAATGAATAAGTAAGTGGAAAAATTACATTCACCTTGAAAATGGCGTGGAAGGAAGAATTAAAAAATATGTTGTCTCCGCTAGGTCATGAACCCCGGCTGGATGGTGGAAGTCCCACAGTGCCACCCCCAGTCGGACACTATCCACTGAGCAAAAAAGCCTGTATAATACATTTACATTATCCGACGTACATTGGGCTCGTATATTCCCTTCATAAGGGCTTTTATTGACCGATAATACCCTTTAGGGTTTATCAAACGGGATGCCGGTATTACTGGCGCATCTTCAACCAATGTATGATTTTTGAACCAAAGTTCATAAAGCTCGGTCCAGTAGTTTCAGAAAAAACCCGGACAGCGGACGGTGGACGAACGGATTTATTTTATTTTTTCATTTTACGTATCTTGAGACGTAAACCAACAAATAATGAGGGGGGTAATTTTTTTTATTGGTCGATTATAAAGGTTTATTATTGAAAATAATAAACCAAAAAGCAACGTGCTGATACGTACATTGTGATATGGATGTTTTATGGACCTATTCAAAGATTAACAGGAGAGAATTTAGCTCATTCAGCTGTTCAGAACGGAATCCGTCATCTCTTTCGTCTCCAGATATCTCAGAGAGGCTCCTTATTAAATTACTGTACGCCGTAGGGTGTACGGAATGCAGCTCAATCAGCTGATAAGGCTGGCTGAGCCCCTGATTTCATCCGTATCTTAACGTTCCAGAGAGACTCCGTGTTAAATTTCAACTTCCATGGGTAAACATGAAAAAAACTTTTCTCACTCAGCTAAACAGAACGGAGCCCGTAATTATATTTGTCTCTTGATGTTTCAGAGAGGCTATCTGTAAAATTTCAGCTTCCTTCAGTAAACAGGTTTACTGCAGATTCAGCTGGTCTGGGTAGAACCCGTCCTTCCATTCGCCTCTTGATTCGCATAGAGACTTTCTATTAAATTTCAACTTTCTAAGGTGAACAGAAGGACATTTTCGGGGTTGAGGTGTAATAGTTCTATGCTTACTTTACCTATTAGTAGTCAGCTTTACAAATGCTTACTTTACTTTGCTTAAAATACATTGCAAACATCTAATGAAGCAATTTTAACCACCGAAATTGAATTTCTTAATTTCAAAGTTAACCTGGACGACGTTATTAGGGTTTTCCCGATTTAGGATGTTACGGGAAGTTTTGGCGATTTGCATAGCACAGCACTGTTGCGTGCCAGCAACTCACTCATGATTTTGGGAAAAGTCCCAAATCAGCCCTGCTGTTTTTGGGTTTATACGATGGACACACGCACACATCACTTTTTATACAGGGTGTCTACACAAAAGATGGGCGAAAATCAAGGGGTCGATGTTACAGCTCATTTCTGATCGAAAGTTCCTCTTTGAGATTTTTTAACGCTTCGAGTAACTAAATTTCTAAGATTTTTTCGTATTTTGTACCTTATGACATCAAGTAAAACGGCCATAACTCCTAGAGTCGCTGTAAATTCAAAAATAGGGACATTGTTGGAAAGAACGTTAAATTTCGTGTCTTCCTGGTGCCAAACGAAACGACGTGCCATATTTCCGACGTAAAAAAAGAGGCCAAAAAGTACACTTTGGAAATTTCTCAGAATTTTACTTCTGTTTGTATCTTTGCTCTTAAAATACACTATTATGGAAGGGCACTCCAGGGGAAAAACTTCCTCGAAATCTCAGCTTTCCAACGGTATCGTCAATTTTACTTTTGCTTTGCTGATTAGGGGAGAAAATTAGGCTTTAATGTTGGAAAACGAGTTTTTAAAAATAAAAATAAGTGTTTTTGTGAAAAATGACCCTTTGTCTATGAAAATACGAGTTGGGGGCCAGTTTCTACGTATTGTTTCACGCTGAATCGAAAGGTAACATTTGTAGATCTCGCCAACTCCGTTATAATCGAGTTTTACACTTAAACTAACTAGCTTTACCTTTAACAACACATTAAATTGAGCACAAAAAATAAACGAAAATTTCGTGAGTCGGCTTAAAAAAAAAATTGATTTGGAATTATGTAGATAGGAGATGTACGTTCTTCCCAACGATGTCCTTATTTTTGAGTTTACAGTGACCGTAAGAGGAGTTATGGCCGTTTAAAATTTAATAACTCAAAAACAAAGCGTGGAAAAAAGCAAAAAAAAAAAAACAATCAATCTATGAGGAGGAACATTCGATCGGAAATGAGCTCCAACGTCGATCCCTTGATGTTTGCCCATCCTTAGTGTAGACACCCTGTATAAAGATGAGCATGAGCAGTTTGATACACTTCATTGAATTACGGCTGCGGAGGAGCAAGAGCAAAGAGAAAGTAGGTAAACTAGGTAGTTACCTACTTCCTTATTATTAAATTATTTATTTATTTGTCAAAAATATAGCGTGTGAAAATTGTCAGTAAGATAAACAGTAAACATAATTACTAAGAACTTAACCATAGAGCAAACATAGTTCTTCCTGCAGCCAACAAGTGATAGACAAAACTTGAGGGCCACTACTCTCACTCACCCGCCCATAGGACCACGTCCCGGCCGAGCCTGGACCCTAACCACCATGGCGGCCTCCCGAGGGCCCCCATTGCTAGGTGAGCACCCCTAGATACGACTAAACAATCGTATCACGAGGAAACCACAGGCAAAACCGCCCCGAGGCCGACCGAGACCTCCAGGCCGAAATTGATTGGAAAAATATACTAGCCAGTCAATCTATAAATTACACGCATACAAACATTCATACATGCAATGAACAACAAAAATATTAGACACAAACAATAAAAATAAGAAGAATAAGATACCTAATGATTAACAATAATATTACCAAATCTATCACAGAAAAATTAGGTATATAAAAAGCTAGCACGAGTACTTTTATAGAATTACTCGGCTTCTGACATGAAGATCTACGTTGGCTGCAAGAAAAACTTTGCGTGATATAAGACAATACATAAATACATAATTTGAATCAAGGTAGGTAGGTCTAGTAATCGTCCAAGATATAGCCTTAATTACAGCGTTGTTTACTCGAACGCCGTTTGGAGGATTTTAATACGGCTAAAAACCATCTCAGGACTTCTTAATCACTTTTCAAAAAAAAAAAAAAAAACCAGGTGTGCTAAAGACCACACGGGAGAAGTGTAAACTTCTATGACGATTTTCTGCTAAATACAGGGTGCGGCAGTGAGGACGGACGGTTTTAAACAAATCATGAAATAGTTAATTTTTACTCAAAAACAAATTTATTTATGCAATCATGTTCGCAAGGAAATAGCATTTGAGACAGTCAAGTGTGAAAAATCACATCAGGCATGTGTTGGCCGAAATTGTTGATGCAGTGCTGGAGGCGTTCTTGGGCGTTCTCTCCAACATAGCTCTCTCAACTTGGGCGACTTCCACGCGAATGGCGTCCTTCAATTCGTCCAGATTTCGGGGCTTGTTCTTGTATACTCTAGCCTTGAGGTGTCCCCATAAGAAAAAATCGCATATGGATAAATCTGGGGACCGAGGGGGCCAATGAACATCGCCAAACCTGGAAATAAGGCGACCAGGGAAGAGAGGGCGAATAACGTCCATTGATGCACTGGCTGTGTGGGCGGAACACGTCACCTTCGTAATTCAGGTAAAAAGAAGTTGCTGATCATTTCGACGTAGCACTATGTTGGAGAAAGTCTACGCAAACTTCCAAGAACGCCTCTAGCACTGCATCAACGATTTCGGCCACCACATGCCTGATGTGATTTTTCACACTCGACTGTCTCAAATGCTATTTCCTTGCGAACATGATTGCATCAATAAATTTGTTTTTGAGTAAAAATGAACTATTTTATGATTTTTTTAAAACCGTCCGTCCTCACTGCCGCACCCTGTATAATAAATATAAAATATATTATGGAAATGATTTTGGTTGCCGAAAAAATCTTGTAAAGACCAATTTCAAAGTATACAAAATTTTTATTCAAACATTATTAAACTTTTCTTACACATAAACTAGTCGCAACATTGTTTTTATATTTTCTGTTGACATTATTATTTTATTCTTTATTCATTGACCGTCAACAATAGTGTAATCAAGTTATCATTATTACAATCATCTGACGACTCTAGAAAAGAAATATTCCTCATGGTAACTGAAATAAGAGATAAATATTGTTAAGAACTTAACATTTATACAAGACTGCACTCATTGAAATCCAAACACAAACTGAGTACTTTATTTATGCAACCAAATTATCATATGGTAACCTTGTCTCCTAACACTATTCCCCTTCTTTTTCACAAGAGTCCAAGTCCAACTAAGATTATTGACAGTCCACATTCACCACAATCTCTTCAAGATTTCATTGATTGACTCAATCAAAGAATCAATAATATAGCACTAATTCTTCCAACGAACTTGCTTCCACCAATTTCGGCACTTGATTTTCTTCGTTTTCATGCCTTCAATTCTTCTAACGTTCCTATGATGCAGACTTATAACATTGACCCATCTAGTTGCTTCATCGTTACTGTATTCATTGTTGAATTCTGTTTCATTGGCTCTTAATCCATGTTCATTTTCTTTGAGAACGGTATTAATGTATATCTCAATTATACTGGGAATTTCAATTTGTGAGGGCGAATCTCCAATACTGCTGGTCTAGAAAGACCTTTGTGTAACTGGAGGTTCAGTAAAACCTTCAGCGGAATATTCTATTTCGAATTGATGGACAGTTTTATCCATCCATGTTCCAACCTTCCTGCAACCTCATCGATGGATGGCATATCCTCATCACCGAGAGCTTTTCCCAACTCTTTCTCGACAACATTTTGGATTGCTTCTAGGCGAGGAGTAAGATCCTGCTCCATAACCATTGACGCTATAGTTTCAACAAGCTCCTTTAGTTCTAAAGATTTTATCTCTACCCCTGTTTCTGTTGGCTCCATAGGTATCGATGCCACTTCGCCAGTTAATCTGAAATCTTTCTTCTCAGCAGACTCTTTTTCCCCTTCTGTCTCGGGTGCTGTTGTATCCCCTATTTCTCCATCAGTCTCCGCTTCAGTTTCAACAAGTGTTGTAGCTAGAGATTCCTCAGGCTGTTCAGATGATTCTGGTGGATTTTTCTCGCCAGATTCTTTGAGATCCTCAGCCGCTCCTTCATTCTTCTCCGCGGTCTCCTCCTCAACCTTTTCCTCAGGACCCTCCTCTGTCATCTCCCCGAATAGTACTTCTGAACAAGTTTCGATAGGCTCCTCTCTGCATCTTGATTTATCTGGGCTAACGTAAATCAAAGAATCTCTGATTTTCTTGGGTACTCCATTTTTGTTATTTACGAGTATAATGTGTACATGATCTACTTGGGAAGGCTTGTCAATATTCCATTCTCCCTCACCCGTAGTTTCTGTAAATTTTGGCATCTTCGTGTTCTTTGGTTGAATGTAGCGACGAGGACTTTTTGGACATCTATTACCCAAATGTCCGGGTATACCACACCGCCAGCAAAAGCATTCTCTACCTAGAGGCTGCTTTGTTTTATCATTTTTATCGTCCTTGATCTCTTCAACATTCAAAGCCTGATTCCTTGGTACAGAAATATTTTTTGTACTTTGTTTATAAATTGACTTAGTGACTGGGTGATTGTAAATTTGAGGCCTGTTGCTTGGCTTGTACGATTCCTTAGCAATTAAAGAGGTTTGATGCGTCACCATGGTCTTTGAAAGATCAAAATCACGAGACCCTCTCGAACGAGCAAGTTTGTCCCCCACCCCGGCAACTACTTGGAACCGTTCCCTACAAGAAGAACTGTAAGTTCTTCAATTCCGTTCAACGCGGAGCAGCTCATGTGTCACAAATGAAAGTCACATTTACGTTTCTAAACTGTTATGTGATCGTGTTATGAGACCACGAAACTATACACTTCATTCTGATCTACATATCCAACTAATCTGCATTTTTACTAAGGGATTGACTACTTGATGTTATGTATTTTTGAGATGCGAGCTTGTGAGCATCCAGACCACCAAACTATACACTTCATTCTAACCTACATGTCCGTCCACTAAACAGGTTGAACGGAATTGAAGAGCTCACAGTTCTTCTTGTAGGGAACGGTTCCAAGTAGTTGCCGGGGTGGGGGACAAACTTGCTCGTTCGAGAGGGTCTCGTATCAAAATCTTCAAAATAATCTACTTTATTATTTTTCTCCTCTGCGTTTTTTGCCATTTCCTAAAAAAAAAAAAAAAAAAAAACGCTTGCATACGAGTCTGCAACGCATTGGGACATTTTCATGTGTTTACCTATGAATGGTCAACGTCATTTCTGATGGTCATAATCATCGTTGTGGCCACTTGGGACAATTTTTTTCGTGACGATTTTTTTGTTATGTGCCATATGAAAGACATGAAAATGTCAAAAAGTTCCACTATCTGCTTTACAAGCAGATACCATGTTACATGGATATGTCTTTGATTGGGGATTTCATAACGGTTGTCCTCGAGAGTTGTAAACAAATCCTTTAACTTTAAACAAATCCCTGGGCCGCATCCCGACTAATTCCAACAAAACAACGGTTTACTTATGGAAATGTTGAAAATAACTGTGGAGAGAAGCCACTACAATGAGTTGTTGTTAACAGTCGACTGTTGTCAAGAGGATGAAAATGTTTCCTATGGAGTGGAGTAAATGATGCTATTGCTTTACGTTAAGAATATTTTAACCGGCTTATTAAAATTGTTTATAGTCCAATCAACTTAGTTTAGGAATGTTGCCAGATACGTAAGGAGGGGAAAATCGGTAGCTTGAGATGTGAACACATAAATGATTGTGTCACATATTGATTTGTGTTATCACATAAATCAATCCGAACGATTTCTGTGCCATGAAAACTACGGAAGTTCCATTCCCCTAGCAACGGCTGGGTTGTACGTGAAAAACACTGAAATTGTGACACAAATTTTGCGTTACGGAAATTTTTGGTTGACCCCCCAGAGCAAAGACATATCCATGTCAAAACAGCGTGACGGAAAAAAAACGTGACGGTAAAATCGTATTCACACCCCGCTAAATTTTTCGACGTGGTGCGCCTATAGAAGTTAACACTTCAAAAATAAAAATAAAAACATTAAGTACCTAATCAATTTATCACTAGCTAGATTATAATGACTTTATTCTTTACCCACCTGGCAATAGCGTTAGTATAACGCATTGTAAAATTCACTGTGTCTGTGTTGGCATTAACCCAGTAAAATTGACATGGGCTGACGTACATTGCTTTAATGAATGTCCCTGCAAAATCATCATGAAAATGTTACCAGCGTTACTCATATTTATCCAACAATCGGTTTATCTCAATGAAGAATCTTCCTGTCATGACTGGGGCTATATGGTTTCACTTAACGATAGGATACCTACCTACCTACCTAATTCATGTTGAAGAACTTGCACCTTGTGAAATTTCACATGAAGACTACATAGATTGCACACAATCAATATAGAATGTGGTTAAAACCAATTATTATACTCGTACTATTTAAAATTGAATTAAAAGCGGTAGATAGAAGGGAGGCTTCTGTTAAACGAAATCTCATAAGTCCAAATGAAAGGTGAAATTGAGCAAGTTTCTTATTGTGTCATAATATCTGGTATGTATATTATTTATTAGGTATGTTGATATAAAAAAAAGTTCCAGTCATGCAGCATGATCAGATTTTCGTAAATTATTGTCACGTATAACGCTAAATCTTTTTTGAAATTTGAGCTTTCTGAGCGCAAAGAAATTTATAACTACTAATTTTATTATTATAACAATTTGAAAAAGTGTTCTAAATAATAATCTGCTAGTCAAAAAGTTATTTAGAATTTTAAGCTTTTTTGAAGTTTTTATCGATTTTTTAGCAAATTTTAATGCAAATACAAAATATATAAATTTAATGGTTTTTAGCCGTTTTTAACCATTTTTGTGATTTTTTCAGGACATTTCTTGAAATTTGACCAATTTAATGAGTTCACAAAGTTCTGGCCATTGAAGTCACTATTTCATTTTGGAAGCTTGATTGTTTTGGCTCAAGAACGGAATCATTATCTCAATCATAAGGGGAGTAAGGTTTGTTCCAGCTCGGTCAAGAGAACATGAATAGAACACAACAAATTCAGAACGAGAATCTTGAAGTTGAACTTTTCAGGGGAACTTTTCAGTAGGTAACTAAACAGAACCAATGGAACGCTGTCGGCAATCTTATTCCTAACCTTCCTTCCTCAAACTGTCGTCCACATTCCCAATTACAAATTCGATACGTAGCCCGTTTTTCGGAATCCCTCCACAATTATTCTTTTCTCACCTTCAGATGAACTTATATGACTATACTTGGAAGTTCACTGGAATGGATGGTGAAGGCCACTGATTGTAACTTGAAAAAATCTCAGCCACAACTCTAAATGAAGCGGTTTGATGACCAGAAAACCAAAGGAATATGAGAGTTTGAACCTTGAATTTCGAAGTAGACGTAGTACCTACCTATTAGTTCAATGGACGGGATTTCGAGAAGTCGAGTTGCAGCCTACAGTGAATGAATGTTTGTAATTTTAAAGCATTTTCAAGTCAAGATCGCTGAAGGATTTGAAAGCAAAGGGTACTTCAACCTCAAAACCGGACGCAACCGGATTTCAGTGCACTGAAATCTACTAAGCACAAATTTAATCTAACCACACTCTATGATTTACGAATCCCAGTCAATGATTTTATCACGTACTTACCTGGTGCATTGAGTTTCCCGTTGCCTTCGTTTTTGAGATTGAAGTAACTACCTTCAAATCATAGTACCTACCTTCTACTACCTTCAAATCCTTCTACTAGTACATTCCGACTGACACGATAACGCTTTACAAATATTTGGTAGTTGTAGGCATCAATGACTTCTATAAATTCCGAATTTTTAGAAATATCCCTCTCCTTCAGAAGTAGCTCCTTGTCCTCGGTACCTAAAATGTACTTGCAAAATCATTCTCTTTCTATCTCCCGAAGAATCCCCAGCAATTCATCAATTAAAAATTCGAGATCCATCACTTTACTTTGGTAAAAGGCAGAATACCAGACTTTTAAATATAAATACCAAATTATTATTACAACTAGTGAAGAAGGTAGAAGAAATTACGGAAATTAGTTATTACACTCAGTCGACGTGTTTTAAAAAGTTGTGGAGAAGCACTTGTTGACGGGGAAGAAGTCAACAAGAAAATGAAAGGAGGTTATCTTTTTTCGTGTTCAGTTAACAATCCTGCCTTCGTTTTGGAGCAAGAAGTTCATGACCCAGCACATGAACTCGGAGCGCTGGAACACTACAAAGTCTACACAGTACAAGAACTCAAGCACGCTGGAACAAACCTGATATAGTCAGGAATAAATTTTTTTTCCTCTCCAACGAGACCGACCCACACATAGAAGGGTTGACCAACAGACCACACCTGGCTAGCTGATCAGCAAAGACATCGAAGGCAATCTCCAAGGCCTCGCGGGTTTCTGCGAGTAGGACGACATCATCGGCAGAAGCCAATGCACCTACTTGCACCCCAGGGGCGAGATCAAACCCTATTTCATCTGGCAGCTTACCCAAGGCTGTGTCCACGTCCAGGCTCGAAGAGAAGTGGCGATAGAGGATCCCCCTGGCGTACCCCACGCCCAATGACAACATCCGCTGACATCTCGCTTTCTGCCTCAAGGGCCGTCAAGCCTTCATGGTACAGACAGGCAATATACTCAATTAAGCGAGCAGGTGCCCCTACACCACCAAGGCGATCGGTCAGGGCAAAATGGCTTTCAGCGTCAAATGCCTTTGCGACGTCCAGAGCGGCAAGGTGGAACTACCGTTTCTCGATGCGGGCCAGAGAAATGACAGTTTGGAGAACTGTTAGGTTCTCCGCTGTGCCATCTGCTAGCTGAAATGCTCTCTGGAGGTCACCTATGACACAAGCCACTTAGAAGCAAGATGCCAGAATCTTTTGAAAGTGGCGGAAAACTACCGATGATATTGAAATCAGACGGTAGCCTTCAGGCCCACTTCCTTCTTTTTTTGGGATAAAGATGGTTCGGGCATGGGTCAATGCTTTCAGGGGCCTTTTCGATAGAAGTAACGAAGTAACAGGTTGAGGATGAGCAGCTTGACACTTTTAGGGGCTATATTCCAGCGATGGGCAGAAATACCATCAGGTCCAGTAGACGTGGAGTTTTTGACAAGGCACTTATGTGCCTCATCATGAAGCACCGGCACATAATGCCACGTAAGGAATCCCTGGTGAAAGCAGGGGGTACCACCGGCTCTCCAGGGTTGTGGCTGGGAACACTCAAAAGTGGCTCCTAAAATTCCTCAAACTCCTAGAGACTTGTTCATCCCCAGCTCCCTCAGTACCTCCACAGCTACACGAGCCTGATGCTCCCTCCACAACTTCTGGATCTGCTGGTATTCCCTTCCTCCTTCCTTGCGTAGCTGCTCTGCGACCTCCATGGGGCACCAGCACAGGAGGATTTCCTCCCTGATGCCTCACCACGGTCGCATCCCCAACCTGTGGGAAGATCCTCTGTACATATAAGGTGCAACCTCGTCTTCCCAGCCAACAGGCCTCTCAACAGCCCGCCTCGCCAGTTGCTGCAGGTAGGCGCTCTCATAACTTTCAACACGGCAAATCCTCAGAAGCATACCAGGGCCATTCTCGCTCTATATCAATTGCAGCGTTGGCCTGAACAGGATGCTTCTGCCAGACGTGGGCACTGAGGCCACGTTCGGAACTGAAGGCTCTCTCACAGTGGGCACACTGGTGGACTTTTCCGGGGGCATTAAAAGAGGAAGAAGGTAAGGAAGAAGAGGCACACACACACACACAATTCCCCTTATATATATTTCCTTATTTTTCAACATCACAATTTTTGGACGCATACCCTCCCATTTTTTCCCTTTGTTCTAAAACTACTGTGTGCAAAATACTTTCGCCCTAAGACAACGTTAACCCGGGCCACAAAATCACCAAAGTTGAAATGAAGGAATTCAATATATCAGACCCATTTTGATTCACTCCCCCCCACCCTTCCCTTCCATTACAAAAACTTGAAATTTGTACTAGTTGTGTGTGCTATGCACACTGTGCATGGCTAATAACAGTTCAGTAGAAATTTGTAGTAGATTGAACAATGTATGCAATAGGGGAAAACTTTGAGCTGTAAGAGATCCTGTCGTATGTGTTTATCACAGTGTAAGTGCAAGAACGAACAAGCAGAAATATCATTATACCGCAGTTACACATTCGCGTTTGTTCCTCGCGTTCCCCATTCGTGGTGCAAACACTAGGCGCTGCTGAGAGCTGCTTGCGTTACTGTCCAATACGAGTGAACCGTTTACACATTCGCCTCAGTTCAACGAAGTTCTTAGCGCGAAATGGACGACCAGCAGGTCTTTGAGGTTGTGACGGCATTCCTCCTGCATTTTTGCAGTGTCGCAACTTCCTATGAGTGTGGGGGAGAAGGATGATCGTGGAAGCGTCCTTTTCCTCCAATTCAATTCAATTCAAACGGATTTATTCCAAAACATATATCCACTACATGGTAATGGTGGTATTTATTCCATCTAAATCCTTTTACACACTCTCTCTTTAAGTAATTGCGTACTTGCACTGAGAGAAAAAGTTAAATTAAATCAAATTTAAAATTAAAAGTAACATACTAGTTACTTGTAGCACTGGACCAATCGATTAGCAAAAGAATACTAACCTCCACAATGACCAAAAACTTACACCCCCACTCTTTCGCTACACGATTCCATGGATTTGGTCGAGACATTCATTACTTAAAACAGAATTTTGTATATTTTCGATTCGGAACAACTCTGTTTCTACAAAAGTTAGTGCGAATGTGTAAACACCCTCTAGATTCGTGTCCTGGGAAGCTCATCTTGCCCGCGACGAATGACGAGGCGATCGGACGAGACGAGCTGCAAGTGGCCGGTTACACATTCGCCCTCAGCACTCGCGTTGTCCGTTCGCCTCGTCATACGTGGCACTCATGCGAATGAGTAACGCCGCCTTTACGTGGGACAAAAATGAAGCAACGAGACACCGCCAGGGTGGGGGGAATATCCAAGTGTATTGAAAATGGGTCCGATAGAACCCCTTAATTTCAACTTGGTGATTTTGGGGCATGGGTTTACGTCGTCTTTGGGCGGATATATTTTGCACCCGGTAGTTTTAGCCCTTAATAAAGAAAATGAGGGCGTTTTGATTTTAGGGAAACAATTTTTTTTTCCTCATATAAGGGGCCCCCCTAATATATATACGAAAAAGCGTTGACTCCAGGGTTCGTTTCAGAATGCCTCAAACTCAAAACGGATTTCATTGAAGAAAATTTTGATTTTAAGCTCTTGGAGCCATTGCAATAGCTTCTTTTTCTACAAAAATTAGCTAAAAATCCTAAGGTATAGAACACGGGTATCTAATTATAATGATGCTGTATAACTTACAAGAACAATAGTGGACCTTTTTAGTGTTGCGAAGAGAAATATTAGCTATTGAGGTGCTCACAGATGCATTCCGCCCGTAACGAGACCCCGTTTTCGATTGCCTTGATGTGTGGCTCTTGGTATCCAAGTGAGTACTACCGCGTGAAGAGCTACGAGATGTACGAGAGTCTTTTCCAGCGTATAATATCAAAGGGTTTGTTGTTTTTTTCTGAATCATTCGTTGCAAATGTCCAAGCCTGCGGAAAAAGTATAGAAGGCTATCTGCGTCAAGGGATAACATCGTATTAAAATTCAAAACGTATAATTGCTACTTTTGGAAGGTAAGAGTTTTTAAAAAATATATTTAATTAAATATATTTATTCACAAGTATAGAAATAATAGAACAATAAATATAATCTATGTTTCTCCCCTCTTTAACCGACATCCGATCGTGTGGGCTGCAGACTGCCCAGGGATTTATACGAAACGTAAAAACAACTACTGACGGGTGAGAGAGTGGTATGATTCAGCGGTATTCTCGAGGTACCTAATCACCTGACACTAGGAACACAGCTTCCCGCGAGTAAACATGATAAAATAATTATTAATGAAAAAAAAATTTCGCTTCGACCAGATAAACTGCAGAGACAAACAAAATCTTGGCACCTTGGAAATCATTCGAACTAAGATTATAAATTTCGAAGATAAGATCAAGTAAATTGAAATCAGAATAAAGCAAAGGTGTGAACAAAAATAAATAAATAATAATAATAAAATAAATGAATAAATAAATAATAATAATAATAATAATAAGAGCCCAGGGCTACAGTTAGTTTGAGGAAGTCATGAGTTGGTAGGTCACTTCGCAACCTTTTCCTTGGCCAAATATCTCACGTTGATTATGTTAGATAATCGCAACCTAGTTTGAAGATTCTTATCTGTCTTCTATGGAGAAAAATTACTCATGAAAATTCGCTCATACGATCGTATTTTTAATTTTTGTTAGGTAGAATAAAACATGGAAATCAACAGTATATGAAGAAATCACGTAAATATGCACATTTTTGCAATTGAATGGGGTAAATAGGACCAGAAGAGAACGCTCGACCTACGTTCGAACATTGAGCGTTACCCATGGGTGCGAAAAAGGTACCTAGTTTAACTATTTTTGAATAGAGGAAAATTCCATCTTAAGAAGATTGGCAACAACCGCAGTCCCCTACGATGAGTAGTTTTCTTTTTGTGATTTTTCGAAGTTTTGCACACTGGTGACGTCTTAGTGCCCCCCCCCCCCCCCCCCCCCCCCCAGTACCCCGTGTGGAGTTAGGCCAGTCTCCCATCGGGCGCCTCCCCAGGTGGCGGATCGGGGAATGCTCACCAGATATGGTGGGTACCGGGGAAATAAAATACCCGGGGCGGACCAAAACTGGCCGGGGAAGAGGGGTCTCTTGAGCCGTGGAAGGCAACCCCTCTAGGGCAGGAGCAGCCCGAAGTAAAACTCCTGGTCCTCCAGGTTGGGGGTTGGGCGTGGGGCTAACACCCCCACCCTGTAAAACCCTTACACGTTCAGAAAGCCAACAAGAATAAGCCGGACAGATCAAATGGTAGACGAAAACGGAATTTGGACCTGACATTTGCAACATGGAACATACGAACTATGCTACAGCCGGGAAAGATGGCAGAAATAGCTGAGGAGATACTAAAGTTTAAATATGACGTGGTGGCTTTGCAGGAGACACGGTGGAGTGGGCATGGACGGATTGATAAAAGAGACTACTCAGTGCTTTACAGTGGGCCCGAATCAAGGACTGGTAGAAATGGTAGAGGATTTATTCTCTCGAAAAACATAAGAAAAAGCATTCTACAGTTCGAACCAATAGGAGACAGATTGTGCAAATTGAGGCTACGTGGCAGGTTTCGGAATGTGACTGTTTTCTCCGCATACGCTCCGACTGAGGATGCCGGTGAAGCGGTCAAAGATGAATTTTACGAGCAGCTCGAAAGAGCCTATCAAGCCTCCCACAAGTACGATATTAAAATCGTACTGGGTGATTTTAACGCGCAAATAGGCAAAGAGGAGTTTACTAAAGGAGTGGCCGGACGGTTTTCCTACCATGAGGAAACGAACGAAAATGGAGGGTACCTCTGCCAATTTGCCTCCTCCAGCAACATGTACATTAAAACCACATGTTTCCAACACCGAGATATTCACAAAGTGACCTGGAAATCTCCTAATGGCGCACTCACCCAAATTGACCATGTGCTTGTCTCTAAGCGACACAACTCCTCTATCACTGATGTACGGACGGCCAGAGGGCCCAATTGTGACTCAGACCACTACTTAGTGAAGTTGAAACTCCGCGAGCGACTGGCCGTAGTACCTAGAGGTCGCATATGTAAAAGGACCCGATGGGACCTGGAAAAGTTCAAGAATGAAGAGGAGGCTAAGAAATTCGCTAATGATGTTACACTCAAGTTGAGTGTCAGCAGGGAAGTAGATCAGAGTGGTACTGAGGGTATAAATGCTAAATGGAAAAGTATAAAAACTGCACTTGAAGAGTCGGCCAAGCTTGTGATAGGTGAGGAAGGGAGGAGAAGAAATAAAGAATGGTTCGATGATGAATGCAGAGAAGTACTAAGATTACGAAACGAGAATAGACTTGCCATGATCCAGTGCCCCACAAGACATAATACAGCAAAGTACAAACAAAGCCGGTCTCTAGCCAGAAGGGAAGACTGAAGAGAAGAGGATACCTGAGACGAGAAGTGGAACAGATACAGGAATTAAGAGAGAGTAATGAGTCAAGAAAGTTTTACGGAGCTGTGAAAAGAATGAATAGTGGTTTCCGACCACGGTCAAATGGATGTAAGAACAGAGATGGTGCTGTGATAGAGGATAGCCAAGAAGTAATGGATAGATGGGCTGAGCACTTTGGTCAACTGCTATCAGGTGAACCACAAGGTAACGCTGAAGATGACCCACCAGAAGAATCCAATGCTGTAGGCAATCAAGAATTAATATCTCCCCCTACAACCGACGAGGTAAAGGAGTCTGTGGGCCGACTGAAGAATAATAAGGCCCCAGGCGAAGACCAGCTTGTCGCTGAGTTCTTCAAGCATGGTGGAGAGTGCCTCCACAATGAACTCCATACGTTAGTGTTGAGGATTTGGGACTCTGAATGTATGCCTGACGAATGGTGCTCAAGCGTAATTTGCCCAATATTCAAGAAAGGGGACAAGCTCAAGTGCGAAAATTATCGGGGGATCTCGCTCTTAGCTGTCGCTTATAAGATATTTTCCAACATCTTGGTGAAACGTCTGAACATATACGCTGAACGCCTACTGGGAGATTACCAGGGTGGCTTCAGGCGAGGACGTGGGACAGCAGATCAAATATTCGTCATGAGACAAACGATGGAGAAATGCTGGGAGTTCAACATCGGTCTGCACCTGCTCTTCATTGACTTCCGTCAAGCGTTCGACCGGGTGAGCAGGAGTCGACTGTTGGCGGCACTGAAGGAACAGCGAATACCCGAGAAAATAATAAGACTGATAGATATGACGCTGACGGGGAGCTGTGCAAAGGTTCTTGTGAACGGGGAGATGAGCCGAGAATTCCCGGTTAGTTCAGGGGTTCGGCAAGGGGATGCCCTCTCCACCACCCTCTTCAACCTTGCCCTTCACTATGTGATAGAGAAAATGAATGTACAAGGCAACATAGTGAGCAAATCCAAGCAGATATGCGCGTACGCGGATGATATCTGCTTGGTCGCCAGAAACATGCAATCCCTTGAGGAGATGTTTCACCAAATTAAGAGCAAGGGAGAGGAAATGGGTCTGAAAATAAACGTCGACAAAAATATATGCAAATGTCCCGCCAAGGTGAGCATGAGTCCATGCAGGATTTGAAACTCGATGATTGCGTATTCCAGAAGGTCCAAACATTCCCGTATCTTGGAGTAGATCTCAACGACAAAGCCAGAATGATGGATGAAATTGAAAAAAGGATCATGGCTGGAAACAGAGCGTACTATGCCAATCTTAAGCTCCTCCGATCCACTCTTCTCTCCAGAACAACCAAGGTTCGGCTGTACCGTACACTGATTCGCCCAATAGTTACCTATGGTGCCGAAACATGGGTAATAAGTACTGTTGCCGCCAATAAACTCCGTGTATTTGAGCGAAAAATATTAAGAAAGATTTTTGGGGCAGTGTGTGTTGATGGAGAGTGGAGGGTCCGGACCAATGATGAGCTCCAGCACCTTTACCATCAGGAGGACATCGTCCAGTTCATTAAGGCTCGGCGGATTGACTGGCTTGGTCACGTAGAGCGGATGCCGACGCGAATGCCAAATAGCATATTACATGCGAGGATGATGGGGACTCGCCGAACGGGACGACCAAGGACTCGCTGGCTCCAGGATGTCGAGGGGGACCTAAAAAAGCTTGGTATACGAAACTGGAAGCAGAGAGCGCAGGACAGATCTGAATGGCGGACCACTGTTAGGCAAGCCAAGGCCCACCCCGGGCTGTAGAGCTATTTAGTAAGTAAGTAAGATCATTGAAAGGGGCGACGCTATTACAGACCCGCAACGCATACAAGCTATGAGGGTTACATAACACACAGATCAACCTAAAGCCGCATAACCACATTATACGGAACAAGATCGAGATGAGCATCTCATTGCCAGCGGAGCATCTCCTTACCGCGGCCATGAATCGTTTCAGAGCACTCTAGCGGCCTCCCTCAAAAACAATCCCTACTGAGTAGCGAAGTGTGAGCGAAGTACTAGGATAGTTCATCGTGGAGCAAGGTCCAATGTAGTCTAATTGCTTACAAGGTGCCCTGTAGCTTTAATTGCTCACGAAAAGAAGGTCTCGTGTTCAATTCCAGTGCTGTCTGGTTTTTTTTGCCAAAATATATTTTTAAACGTCATTCTGACCTGTATGTCCAATTAGTCTGTATTTTTACTAAGGGATTGACAGTGGCAAGGCGTCCAGTCATCGCTAGATGTGGCAGAATCTGAAGACCATACTTTTTATTTTAATTTTGTAACTGAACAAAAGAAAAAGTTCTGGGACAGTTCAGATGATTAAAAAAATCGCGGGGTTGGATGCTGCTGGCCAGACGAACGAGACGCACTGCCCCATGGTCTCTGTGGAAAGCACATGAAGCTTGCGGATCTGAAACAGTCTGAACAGCTGCATGGAAGGCGAAAGTTGGGAGAAGGGGGAGGTCTTGTTTGCAAGGTCTGCATCTTGTTTACAAGATGCGCAAAGATAGGTGCTTCTCGGGTATCTTCGGTAAAATTCGGCGCAGGAACCTGTTTCTTATCACATTATCATCTCACCTTATCTCTCTGAAAGTTCAGCAACCAGGTTTTGTGTAGTTATCTAACAATTTTTTTTTTTTTTTTTTTTTTTTTTTTTTTTCGGCTTTGATCTCGAGTGTGTGATAAGGATCGGAAATGCAAAAATGTTTGAAGAGTACTGCTCAAGCTCACGATGTCTACTCCAGCACCTGATGACATTATCATCCATCTGCATTTGGAGCTCGCAGGTATGACGATAAACTGACTATGATGGCTGGAATTTATTTATAAATAGTTGCTACCTCCTTCACAAACTAAAAATCAACTCAAAACCAAGGAGTAAGTACCTTCCTTTTTCTAAGTCAAGAAGCGTTTGAGTTTATTTTTATAGGTAGATACCTACGCACTTTATTCAATGTAGGCACTCCATGAACTGAAAGACAATTCGTTACAGACAATATTCTTCGTTATTTATATACTTTTTTACCGTTAACCTATCTTTTTCTATACAATTTTTCGTAAGGTTAATCATTGGCATGGGAATATTTTTGCGGTGAGTGCGAGAAAATGTCACGCCTCGCCCCTGGGGATTGAGTACATGATGTAGGTAATGTATGTTTGAGATGCGAGCTAGCGAGCATCCAGACCACCAAACTATGCACATGAATCTGATCTATTTTAACGACTAATCTATATTTTACTTTACGAATTTTGAGGAAGACAAGTTATTTTTGACAATTTGACAGAGGAGAACAGGAAAGACGCGTGGTTTGATGAACAAGAGGTAAGATAACAGAGCAGTGAGAAGAGAACTGGGGAAGTAATTCATGGCCGTGGTAAGGAAAGCGGGTCGGCACCAACCTGGCAGTGAGACACTTTTCGAGGGTGGGCACCGTAGGATCGGTAAGGATCTACTTTGCGTCCAGACTACAAGAATAATGTGGCAATTGCCCTCACTCACCCTCGGTCGCCTTTTATCATCCAAAGAAGGAGATTATTCATTCTGTGCGTTAGTTTTAAATATTCATTAATTGTGTTCTAGCGAATTTTCACAAAAAATGAAGCTATTGAAATGGCTATGAAAATTCGAAATAGAAGTTTCCCAAATTCATCATGTCTCAGTAAGTACACATGATCTGTTAAATACCTGTACAATGCTTCGAGTGGAGTGACTGATAGTGTAGACATTACGCTGATGAAAACAGAAATGAGGAATGCCTTCATTCTCAGATCAATAAAAAGTTTAGTATCTTCCGCGTCCAAATCTGTGAGTTCAAGAATGAGACATAAGATAATATGCACAGGTAATAGAGAGTTCCTTGTAGATCCGTCGGTCTCAATACGGCGTGCCCCTATTGTTTTATGGATCTACTAGGAACTCTCTAATAACTACAACTGCAGCTGAACCTATCGTTTTGGTTACAGTGAAAATTTGTCTTTGAAATCAAACAACGTAGGAAAAGAAGTTTTAATTTTAATGAGTAAATTTATAAATAAATAGAAAACAAGTTATAACAAAAAGATTAATTATTTTACTGTGTAGATTAACCTTTTGCATACATGAATGCTCGTTAGTGTTCCTTACTATCGGAATAAACTAATACTTTTTCATGAGAGTGTATTGAACTTTATATCACGCCATTCACAATCATAATTCATTTTCACTAAGAGCGGGTTTCACCATCTAATAGCTAAAATGGAGGATAATAAACTCTCGAAGTTAAGAGAATTAACCTTCAGTCCGGAGGGACGAATGGAGCTCTCCGGAGGAGGGAGCGGTCATTCAGACCCCTGATAATTTTTTGAGTTGAAAACATAATATAATTTTGCAATTATCGAAATACAGCTACAAAGGATGCAAAAACGAAACAGTTTTTCATCTAGGAGAGAAAAGTGGTAGAGATACAGCATAAAATTGAAAAATTATTGCTTGACGAAATATTACTTCTATCCAAATGCGACAGAGAACAAAATGTTCTTCTTCATGCGTGGGAACATTCATCGTTCAATCTTTTTAATTGCATATGAATCTCTCTCTTATGAGTCTCTCTTGTTTGGCTGACGTTCATTTCTTTCTTTCTTGTTTTTATTTTGTATTACAAAAAGAGTGTAATTAATTAAATAGTTAAATTGAGGGATTAGTACGACTCGTATTTTTTGGAATTTCAAATTTTTTGACAGGGCACAAACAATACTTGGTATGAAACAGTTTCAAAAATTGTAAAAAAAAAAGTATTGTGAAATAATATCTTTCAAGTTGGCAGTTGGATCAACGATTAATTCAAATGGAAGTAGAAAGTTGCGACATAGTTTGGTACCTAATCATCAATGGACGGTATTTTCGTTGACTAAGAACTGCTCAGACTGACAGATCAAGAGAAATTTACGTTATAAGAAATCCATGTTTGTGCAAGCGCACAGACTAAACTATCAATACAATGGCAATGATATTTATGGGAAATCATTTAGGATCTAATCGGCACAACCCCTGAAAAATTTATAAAAATTAGTCCATTATTCTCGGAGTTTCACCTGCGTCAATTAATTCCAGTTTAGCGGATGCGAAACAGTTATTAGTTAACCAATCACAATAGAATGTACCTAAATACTATTACCCTAGACATATACCCAACAACTCCCCGAACTTGGAGGAATTTGGACTGAGGCAGAAGAAATCAACTTTATGAAAAATTCACGCGTGCGCAGGACATCATTGAGGATATTATAACGCACACAATCCCTGAGAATTTTCTACCAAATCTCAAAATTTTGACAGCATCAAGTAGTTTTAGTATTGCGCATTCGCAATAGTTGTTGTTAAACCAATAGAGATATAATTCATAGGGAAGTTTTTTGTAACATGTTATAACCAATCATCCTCCACGTTTGAACGAAATCCGATCAATAGATGATGAGGCATCAATGTTATAAAAAGTACACGTTCGCGCATGCGCACATGCTAGTATTGAGCCGACAGAAATTAAAGTTGTAGGAGACCGGCTAAGGCCGAACCCGCACAATCCCTGAAAGTTTCATCGGACTAAAACTTGGTATAGTTTTGGCGGTGACAAGGATTTACCAAGCAGACAGACAAACAGACACAAAACCAAAATCCAACAGACAAAAAAACCAAAAAAGGAAATTTTTATTTTGGAAGACAGAATTTTGAACGATTTATCGCTCTTGCGATAAATTTTTCGCTTATGCGACAAAACTTTCTTACCTTCGGCAGTGAAGAAGCAAAATCTACGGCTCAGGAGGGAGCGCGACTGGCCTGGGGAAGGAGGAACCAGTGAGTATAGAAATAACTAGAGCGGCCTTCCCCAGTGCTGGAAGGTGAGCGGGCGTATGCGCTGCCCCCCCCCCCCCCAACCCTTAGGTGCCTTGCCCCACCCTCAGCACTGCTCAGCCTTCCACTGCTCACGGCCAAATACCCTACATGCGTCCTCATAGCGCATCTCCTTTTAATCATGTACAGATGATTTATTATCATTCTAAATAGGTCTATGAGCTCCCTTGGAATGCAGGGTGGCAGGGGATAAGTGGAGTGTCTGAAGATGGGATGCCAGTGACGAAGCCAGCGCATTCTGTCGACAGTTTTTGCAACTTCCTCTTATCTCTACCTACCACGGGGATGAAGGCAAGGCCAGAGAGCGAAGCAAGCGTTTTGAAGTTCTTGAATGTTTTAAAATACAGGGTGTCGCACAACCTACCTCCTCCTTATCAACCGTAATAAATGAGTTAGAAGAACGATTCAAATGGTAACCCCCTTGTTTTTTCCGTAGATCTCGAGAATGTTCTTTAATACTGCCTCCCAATTTCAACGTTATATTTCTCCCATTCAAAACGTCACTTTCTCATTTTGAAAATATGATTTGGACTCTTCAAAACTCCCTCTTCTTTACTGTTATAATTTTAAACATCCCAAGTATGATTAACATGATTAATTATGGTTTTTAAAATTGAGGGTGCAGTAGTTAAGTTTTTTACTAGGCAAAAACTTCACTGCTGCTCCCCAGGTTAACAACTAAATTAACAACACTTGAAAAATTCTCTTTCTATCAATTAGAAGGATAATTACTGCTGGACCCCCCCCCCCCCCCCCCCCCTTCAATCCCATGAGAGTCTGGGGGAATTTCCACCCTCGATTCTAACCACAGGTTTGGTTCTATTTGTCCAACTAATTGCTTTTTACTATAAGGATAGATTTAGGGTATTTTTCGTTCTTGAGTTGCGAGTTTTTGAGGATCCAAAACCTCCTATACACATGATTCAGATCAATTTTCCAAATAATCCATATTTTACTAAAGGTCTGATTTAGGATGTATTTTAAGATATATATTGTGGTACTAAAACTGCGAAGTTCAGCTCTGAAAGAGCGAAAATTTTGAAATAATGAATTTTTGAAGATAGGTATTAAACATGAACCTAGTAGGGAAATGGACTGGGTATTGAAGAGTTGACACATCCCATGTATGATTAACACTAATTATTTGTGGTTCTATAAAATTGGGGGCAGTAGTGTAGTTTTGTCTAGTGAAAAACCTTACTTATTACTCTTTCAAACAGCAGAATAATACAATAAAGATCTGTCTGATGAAGCAGATATTCGCTATCGAAAGTTAAGGGGTTGAGAATCAGAAACTTGATTAGGTACCTAAGGCTGGACTCCTTCCCGTCCGATTTCAAGCGATTCTGGGAACCACCCTCCCCCACACCCGTGATCTATTTATGCAACTAACCTATACTATTTTACCAAAACGATTGATTTAGGATATCACTCTATTTTTGAGATCCAGACCACCAAAGAATACACATCATTCAGATCAATTTATCCTAAAATATATCCTAAATCAGTCCTGATCCAAAATCTTCTTTTAATGAGCACATTATTATTTAGAATAAGTTTTCTTTGACAATGAATTGGTAGTTTGCAATTTGATTACAATCACAGTGCTAAAAATTTCTAAACAATTCAACGTAATTAAACGAAAATTCGATCATGCTGCATGACAGGAATTTTTTGTTATAAAATTTGTCTTATTCATTGCATTTTTTACAGGGTATCAGTGATTCAGTATAGGTACTGATATGACAGAAAATGAAAAAAAAAAAGTAAATTAAAAACAGTGGGTATTTGAAATCAATCCTTCTATTAAAATATAGATTAGTTGGATAAAGAGATCGTAGTTAAGTTTAAAAGTATATTTCGCAGGTTGAAATTAATAAAAAATTTATGGTTCTGATAAGGATTCGAACCCGACATCGTCTGGACTGGAGAAGGAAGCATTAGCCACTCGGCTACGGAGAACCTTCACCAATGCTATAACTTAAAGTACCGTCATTACCAGGCATTAATTGGGGGGAGTTCGGCCGGACGGAGATAGTAGGTGGGTAGGAACGCTGTAGGAGGTAGTTGCAAAAACTCTCGACAGAACGCGCTGGCGGCGTCACTGGCATCCCATCTCCAGACACTCCTGGGAATAAGTGACGAAAAAATTGTTGTGTTAGTCTCCATCAAAAATGTAGTAAAATGCCAGCAACCGCAAATTTTTATCTCAATCCGTACCCGAGATATGATTTTGTTGTATTTCAAGAAAACCGCGTTTTTTCCTTTTAAACTCAAATTTCTCCACTTTGCCTCATTCAATTTCAACTGTTGACCTCATTTTCGGAATCAGCATTGAATTTTCTGTAAGAATAATGTACTTGAGTTCTAGAAAGTACCATCCGAAGACCTTCACATCAGTTCAAACATTGACGATTTTGAAAAAATAAAATGTCTGATAATCGTTAAAACTTTACTACCTACCTACTCTTCCAAAAAAATCTTGAAAACTGGCAAATCTCATGAAAACTGTATCATCTATAGTACTCTTTCCAATGGTATAATCAATTTTACTTTTACTTTGTTATTGAGGGGAGAAAATTATGTTTTAATGTTGAAAAATGTGGGTTTTTCAATGAAAGTGTTGATTTTCTCGAAAGTTGAGCCTCTATGAACCTACGAGTGTGGGATCGGTTTCTATATATTTTTTCACGCTGTATCGAATGGTAACATTTGTACATCTCTCCAACTCCGTTATAATCGAATTTTACACTTAAACTCGCAAATGTTTAGTTTGTTTGTTACGCTTAAATGTATGCGTGTTATGGGGTAAAACTAGTTAATTAAAGTGAAAACTCGATTATAACGTAGTTGGAGAGATCTGCAAGCGTTACCATTCGATACAGTGAGAAAAAAATACATAGAAACCGACCCCATACTCGTAGGTTCATAGAGGGTCTTCTTTCGAGAAAACCAAAAATTTCATTGAAAAACCCACATTTTTTAACATTATTATTTAACAATTTTCTCCCCTAAATAACAAAGTAAAAGTAAAATTGATTATACCATTGGAAAGAGTACTAGATGATACAGTTTTCATGAGATTTGTTAGTTTCCAATATTTTGGAAGAGTAGGAAGGTAGTAAAGTTTTAACGATTTCCAGAAATTTTATTTTTTCAAAATCGTCTATTTGAGCTGATGTGAAGGTCTTTGTATGGTACTTTTTAGAACTCAAGTACAATATTCTTATGGAAAATTTTTTTTTAGATATCTTCAAAAAGGAGATGAATTATCATAATCGGATTCTTTAAAATGGTCACCACAAACACGACTGTGATTGGTGGGGTTCAATTTTTCTCTCCTGATTGATCGGACCCATTTTTCTCTGAGTTCAGGGTCTTTAGGGAAACGGTGAAAGGAAATCTTCCTTACCTCGCCATCGCCAACGTCCTTGGTTCTCTCACTGTTTTGGCATCCATACGCGACACACTCACTCGGCATTTTCTCTTTGTAAAAGTAATTTGCTACTCACCAACGTACATCTATCCATTCACACACCACTTCAAACACAATCACATCGCACTAAAAATCAAAGCAACCGTACCTCAAACAAGTAGGTGCGTCAACAACAAAACATGGAAGAAGAGAACAAAACATGCAACAAACTGCTGAAAGAGTGCCGAGCGAGGCGCCAGGCATCAGGAGAGGCACCAGGGAGTGGGGGAAGGTCAACACACTTGGTCTTTGCCTTAGGCCGCTCTAGTTATTTCTATACTCACTGGGAGGAACCCGTCTTTTAAATGGCAGTGAAACATGATTGGAGATGATTTTGGCGACAAAAGGGAAGAGGAAGGGGACAATGACACTCACTTATTGTTCCTCATCCCGAATGTGGAGGGTACTGAAGATAACGAGGTATGAACCACTTTTTTTCAAACCATACTGTGGTGAAAACCACCCCCTCTTGTCAACAGCCCTTTTCAGGGCTACCAAAAAGAGGTAGACACGACACACAAATATTTATAAGACGTCGAGTTATAACTCCGTCAAACAAAATATTTCACCAGAGAGAAAATACGAAATTCTCTCTCAAAAGTGAAATATTAACTAATAACATACAAGGCGACCTCCCTAAACACTTACTGGGCGAGAGAGACGCGACAAGTATCTCGAACCAAGTCGCCTTGAATGAGAAAACTCAAACAGACAAGCAAACGTCCTCTAAAACTAACAAGGACAGTTCTAGCAAGCCTACTCGCCAATCAGAAACAATGATTACACGAGAGACAATAGGCGAACCAACCAGGAGGCGGCAAGCAACCACCTCTGGTCCAGCAGCCACCCCAGGGATCCCGTCTGAACAACGGACGCAGGGAAACCACCCGAGGACCCCGTCTAAACGACGGACGCAGGGAAGACACCTCAAGGTCGTCGTCTCCGCAACGGATGCTCGTAAGCCACCTCTGGGGACCCCGTCGCAGCGACGGACGTGGGGAAACCACCCCGGAGGACCAGCTCAGCTATCATACTCGCAGATACTGAAAAAACAATGTGCGAGCCAATGAGATTACACAGTTGAATTAACGAAATTAAGCGGACCAATCAGGAGGCGGCAGGGGGCGGCCACCTCCCTATAATTACCCCGCTCGGAGCCCTCCGAAATTCATTCCACTCTCCGCTCTCGACGACTACACTCTGAAGTACGAAGATTCTACACGCTCTACGCTGACGATCCTTCTGCTCCCGAGTTCATCTCAGAACGGCTTCCTACTGCTTTCTACAAGGCATACCTTCTCTCCACACAGATCTCGCATTGGCATCTACGAGTCCAGTGATTATTCATCCTGCTCATTGCCCAACGTAGTTCTTCTGTCAGGACGCCACCCGGTACATCTATTGATATTCTCATTAGATCGTACGCCCGCTGGGACGTTCCGAGACGTGTCGCCCGGGTTTCGTAGCACTAGGCTCGTCACCGACCGCTGTGGGCACGCCGATAAATTACACAGCTCATCCACTCTAATTTATCGTCCAAGGAAGTCTTTTTCAAGACTACAAGGTAGGACCCTGACATCCGAGCAAAGGAAAGAAGCTCTGTCAAGCGAGTCCACCTTCCAAACCCTCTATTTCTATACGTAGAGGTATCGAAAACGAGTTAATAAACTCGGATATTTCGATGGAGCGCCGCCCGTCCTACTTCCTCATGCAAGGGGAGGCGGAACACGGCGCGGCCGGGCCTCTTAGCCCACGCAGCGCTCCCTACCCGCTGCTCGACTCGTCCGCTGTTCCTAGCGACGGCCCAAGGCTCGATCCTCGCGAAGAGATCGCCTTCTCACCTAACGTATTCATGAAGGAAACGTTAGATCAAGCCTCACACACACAAAAGTTCGAGGATACCTTTCAGACCCGCTCTGAAGTCAATCATCATGATTCGACAAAGATTTCCGAATATCCACGATATTCTACGCAAGGCTACCCGGCCGATCCGAGTGTCAAATACACTCCAAATGTGCTAAAAACAAAGGATACTTTTCAGTACCTCAACCAGGCCCAACATATTCCTCCTACAGATATAAATCTTAGGCCGGAATATTACACAACGGCTCAGCCCCAAACTGATCGAACCCAGCACCCACTATGCGAGCCCAGTGCTCCATGCGGCTGCGACACGAACTACCCCTCAGTTCCTCCCGCCAAGCGAGCTGACCTTGGCGATTTCGTTCACATTCCTTACAGGAATACCTCAGGGACTAACCCGCATAACCAGAATATAAATGTCCCACTTGGTCTACCTACACCAAGTAAAACATATTTAAATCCACTACAAATGGTGACCCCGCCTTTGAACAGGCTTAACACGGAGCATTTCGTTCCCTCTTATGAAGCTAGTGGATTTCAGGGAACCACTGCGGGCGTGCGACCCCCGCCGGGCCTATACGCCCCACATCTCACTCAACAACCCTCTACACAAAGTGGCTTTCGAGCACTTTTGGAGGAAATGGGAGATTATCAAAGACCAATCTTCCAAAAGAAGAATATCGATCGTGCACTCGCCGAGTTCGATCAATACTGCGTGCGAAAACACCTGAGAACGCAGAACGAATGTTTCTCAGCTATATACAAGTGGGTACCAGAAGAAATGCGGGAAGCTATCGACTCAGCTTACCTCACGGCACCCCACGCACCTTATGAAGAGGCCAAACAGCGCCTACAACGAGAATACGGGTTGTCCTTACAGGACAGGCTCCTCGCGCTCGAGGACCCCGCATCTCTCGCCAAAAAACCCAGCACCAAGTACCATGAAATGTACTCTAAGGCTGTTGGGTACTTCTCAGAGGCTCTAATCACTCAAAAGTGGATCGAAACTCTGCCTATCGAAGATCGAGGCATGGTCGCAGCACAGCCTACCACGACCGCCCGGCTCGACCTAGCTGATACGCTACACGCGTACAAAACAGCAAACCCCTCTCTCAACATACGAGGAGTTGAATCTACTTCGAAACCCTCGAAGACTGGTTTCAAAAAGGCCCTCTCACAAAAAGCTGAGTTCAAACCCCAGCAAGTAGAGAGTAAGCCTCACAAACCGACGGCCTATGTCTGTCGAAACCACGCACGTTTCGGCAACGAAACTCGCAAGTGTGCAGACCCAGAACACTGCACTTGGAAGGCAAATACTGCCTCCAAACCTATCAAAAAGGCAGCGCCTATAAGCCAGCCTAAAACCTGGGTTTCAAGCGAAAATACTCAGAGATCGGTACAAGAAAGTACCGTTCCAACCTCCGACGCAGAGAGTTCGGAAAACGAATAACTGCCAGTGTATCTGAGCCTATACACCGGCAGACTAATGAGTATAAAAGGCTTTTTTTCAAGTGCAAACTAAATGGCACTGAATTTCTCATTGACACGGGAGCAGAAGTGAACATTCTGCCCCACAATGTCACCAAAAAATTGGGCTTAAAAATTCGTAAGTCCAACGTCAAGCTCACAGCAGCTAACGGCGCCCCTATAGACACACTAGGGCGTGCTGACACGACAATTAACATCGGCCTCGGAGACATGACCACCGATTTTATGATCACGAAAGTTGATCTAGCGATCCTCGGTATACCATTCCTCGAGTCTTGGGATATCGGAATACGGGTCAAACACAAATACATCTATAAAGATAAAATAAAAAGCTATGCCGATCAAAAAATCGCTGCAGTCATGAACAAAAAATTCACTGACGAACAAATAGCAGCTACTATCCCTCATCGTGACAACAGTCCTCAACCAGAGGACGTACAACTCACGGAGGACGAAAACATACGCTCTATCATTGAAAAATACAATGATAAAATGAGCAAACTTCAAGGAAAGTGGAAAAACAACGGGGTTTACCACCGTATAACCACGGAAGGAACACCAGTACACTTCCGTGCAAGACCCATGGCAGGCGAAAAACGGGCTCAAGTCAAAAGTACTTTTGACAAAATGCTCTCCGAGGGCATAATTGCACCATCAGATTCCGAATGGGCATCCCCGTTACACTGTGTGCCAAAAAAAGACGGGTCATGGAGGATCACCGGCGACTACCGTTTCCTGAACGCGAAAACGAAGAAAGACGCCTACCCTCCTCCTCACATTCGCTCTTTCCAAGCGAATTTACATAATACACAAATCTATTCGACAATAGATTTAAAATCGGCATATTACCATATCCCGATGCACCCAGATGACGCTCATAAAACAGCAATTATTACACCTTTCGGTCTTTATGAGTTTAAAAAAATGAGCATGGGTTTGGCCGGAGCGGCTCAAACATGGCAAAGATACATGGACAGCATCATGCGAAAATTTTATTTCGCATTTGTATACCTAGATGACATATTGGTGGCTTCTAAAAATTATAAAGAACACATGAACCACCTCAAACAAATTTTCGACAAGCTAGGAGAACACGGACTTCGAGTAGGTTTTGATAAATGCATTTTTTCAAAACCTACCGTCGATTTCCTAGGTTTCACTATCTCGAAAGAAGGGATAATTCCTAAACGAGATAAAATAGAAGCCATAGAACAATTTCCTAGGCCAATAGACGTACGAAGTCTACGCAGATTCCTAGGTATGTGTGGTTTTTACCGAGCTTGCTCAAGTAAATTCGCTCACACAGCACAACCTCTGTATGACTCCATTCAGTCAAACAAAAAAAATGACAAAACACCTATCGAATGGACATCAGAGAGAGAAAAAGCTTTCAACAGCTTAAAACAAGCAATGATAAAAGCTACATTGCATAATATTACTCATCCACACCCTACAGCAGAGTGGAGAATAGTCTGCGACGCATCCGATACACACATCGGAGCGGCACTGGAGCAGGAAATTACAGACAAACACGGCTCGAAATCTTACCAACCATTGGGATTTTTCAGTAAAGAAATTCCGGAACAATGGAAGAATAAAGCCTCATTCGACAAAGAGATGTTCGCCGTTTACCAAGCTTGCATTCACTGGCACAATGACTTGGACGGCCGATCTTTTCATATTTGTTCAGATCACAAGCCTCTGCTAAGCACGATGCTTAAGAAAAATGCACATTTTTCTAAAATGAGATTGAGATGGCTAACATACATCTCCCAGATGACAAGTGACATTCGACATATACCCGGAGAGAACAACGTCGTCGCCGACGCACTCTCCAGACCCTTCGATCCAGTTGAAATTCAAACAAAATCGATTTCAACCCAAACTGACGAGGGTCCACCCATAGCCGAAATTTCGCAAATTACGGCTGCAATAGAGTGCAATCTTCTACTGCACATTTCAGATGCACAAATTCATTCTCCTCCTAACGCAGAGGACAAATTGAAACTCACACGAGTCGAATTCCCTCAAGGAGAGATTTGGTGTAACCTAGACCTAGGACACCCAAGACCTTATATTCCAAACGAAATAAGGCACGAAATAATCAGCCAAATTCACAATTTGGGACACCCAGGCATACACTCTACAGTGTATAAAGTAAAACAAAGATATTTTTGGCACAGACTTCGTGCAGATGTCTCCAACTGGGTCCGAGCGTGCGAGACTTGCCAACGAGCAAAAATCACTCGCTCCGTGAAGCTCCCTTACTCCGAATTTGAAACGGCTAACAAATTTTCACATGTACACGTTGACATTACCGGACCCTTACCTTTAGCTAAAGGAGGGAAACGTTACATTCTAATGATGGTCGATAGAGCAACGGGTTGGCTAGAGGCAGTCCCTCTTAACAACATCGAAACATCCACGATCACAAACGCCTTTATCAATATTTGGGGAGCGTCAAAAGGCGTACCTAAATACATCACAAGTGACCAGGGCACACAATTCGAATCAGATCTATTTAATTCCATTATGGAACGTCTCGGAGTAAAACATACTCACACGTTACCATACAAACCGTCAACAAACGGAATGGTAGAACGCAGAAATAGATCTTTGAAAGAGGCTCTCAAAGCACAAAACGAAAATTGGCTCGACGCCCTTCCAAAAGTACTACTCGCCATGCGTACGGCAGTAGACCCAGCAACGGAAACTACACCATTCCAAAAAGTTTACGGAATTGACGTACCACTCCCAGGAGACATTTTCGTAACTTCTACAAACCTTTCTGAGCCTCTCTTCTTCCGGCCTACGCATATTAAACATAATAATACGAAGTATGCCGTCAACATGCCCAAAAACTTGGATACATGTACACATGTCTATATCAGAGTGCCCACACAGCTCTCCTCCTTGCAATGTCCTTACACGGGACCATTCAAAGTTGTTAAAAGAGATAAGTTTTCGGTTACAGTACAAATTGGCGAACACACGAAAAAAGTTCCCAAACAACAAATAAAACCAGCTTACACTCTAAACTCAGACGAAGCTGTGTCACGAAGCCAAAATCAGGCAGAAAATAAGGAGGAAACTCCCCGAAAATCCGCCAGAAGACACGTCCCCTCTACCAAATTCGACGAGAGGTGGGTGACTGCGCTCAAAACACCCCAACCGGCGTCGTCATTTATAACACGACGTCTTGGGGGGGCGCCTGTGGTGAAAACCACCCCCTCTTGTCAACAGCCCTTTTCAGGGCTACCAAAAAGAGGTAGACACGACACACAAATATTTATAAGACGTCGAGTTATAACTCCGTCAAACAAAATATTTCACCAGAGAGAAAATACGAAATTCTCTCTCAAAAGTGAAATATTAACTAATAACATACAAGGCGACCTCCCTAAACACTTACTGGGCGAGAGAGACGCGACAAGTATCTCGAACCAAGTCGCCTTGAATGAGAAAACTCAAACAGACAAGCAAACGTCCTCTAAAACTAACAAGGACAGTTCTAGCAAGCCTACTCGCCAATCAGAAACAATGATTACACGAGAGACAATAGGCGAACCAACCAGGAGGCGGCAAGCAACCACCTCTGGTCCAGCAGCCACCCCGGGGATCCCGTCTGAACAACGGACGCAGGGAAACCACCCGAGGACCCCGTCTAAACGACGGACGCAGGGAAGACACCTCAAGGTCGTCGTCTCCGCAACGGACGCTCGTAAGCCACCTCTGGGGACCCCGTCGCAGCGACGGACGTGGGGAAACCACCCCGGAGGACCAGCTCAGCTATCATACTCGCAGATACTGAGAAAACAATGTGCGAGCCAATGAGATTACACAGTTGAATTAACGAAATTAAGCGGACCAATCAGGAGGCGGCAGGGGGCGGCCACCTCCCTATAATTACCCCGCTCGGAGCCTCCGAAATTCCATTCCACTCTCCGCTCTCGACGACTACACTCTGAAGTACGAAGATTCTACACGCTCTACGCTGACGATCCTTCTGCTCCCGAGTTCATCTCAGAACGGCTTCCTACTGCTTTCTACAAGGCATACCTTCTCTCCACACAGATCTCGCATTGGCATCTACGAGTCCAGTGATTATTCATCCTGCTCATTGCCCAACGTAGTTCTTCTGTCAGGACGCCACCCGGTACATCTATTGATATTCTCATTAGATCGTACGCCCGCTGGGACGTTCCGAGACGTGTCGCCCGGGTTTCGTAGCACTAGGCTCGTCACCGACCGCTGTGGGCACGCCGATAAATTACACAGCTCATCCGCTCTAATTTATCGTCCAAGGAAGTCTTTTTCAAGACTACAAGGTAGGACCCTGACATCCGAGCAAAGGAAAGAAGCTCTGTCAAGCGAGTCCACCTTCCAAACCCTCTATTTCTATATGTAGAGGTATCGAAAACGAGTTAATAAACTCGGATATTTCGATGGAGCGCCGCCCGTCCTACTTCCTCATGCAAGGGGAGGCGGAACACGGCGCGGCCGGGCCTCTTAGCCCACGCAGCGCTCCCTACCCGCTGCTCGACTCGTCCGCTGTTCCTAGCGACGGTCCAAGGCTCGATCCTCGCGAAGAGATCGCCTTCTCACCTAACGTATTCATGAAGGAAACGTTAGATCAAGCCTCACACACACAAAAGTTCGAGGATACCTTTCAGACCCGCTCTGAAGTCAATCATCATGATTCGACAAAGATTTCCGAATATCCACGATATTCTACACAAGGCTACCCGGCCGATCCGAGTGTCAAATACACTCCAAATGTGCTAAAAACAAAGGATACTTTTCAGTACCTCAACCAGGCCCAACATATTCCTCCTACAGATATAAATCTTAGGCCGGAATATTACACAACGGCTCAGCCCCAAACTGATCGAACCCAGCACCCACTATGCGAGCCCAGTGCTCCACGCGGCTGCGACACGAACTACCCCTCAGTTCCTCCCGCCAAGCGAGCTGACCTTGGCGATTTCACTCACATTCCTTACAGGAATACCTCAGGGACTAACCCGCATAACCAGAATATAAATGTCCCACTTGGTCTACCTACACCAAGTAAAACATATTTAAATCCACTACACATACCATGTCCTATAAAAATTTGAGGAGCGGTCCAATTGACGTCCGGACAGAAAACTAAGCTCTCTGGTAGAGTTAAAATCGTTTACGTTTTTTTATGGCCCAGAAGTATTTTATACCAACCTTGGACAGAGTTCTAACTCGTGTCCCCTCTTAAAAAGGAGAAATTTCTCTTCAGTTGCAACACTCCAACGGGTTGAGCTGTGAGACTGCTCTCCTAGAGGAGTGGAGATGAAAGGGAAAAGGCTGCTGGAGAAGGAGGTGAATTTCCTATCAGAATCCAGCTGAACATCTACAGATCTGAAGTGGCCTCAGCAACCCTCTGTGGAGTTTTGACCAGAAGAAGTCAATATAATCCTGATCCAAGAGCCTTAGGTGGGCAAAAAAATGAGAGGACTTCCCTCCGATAGGTATAAATACGCTTATGTATTGCAAAGAAGTTGAAAGATGAAAAGCTTTTATCCTCCTTGATTACAGCATAACTTACATGCGATGCCGTATTTAATTTCCAGGATTTTGTGGCAGTACAGTTAGATCTGACAGTCATTGCCTCGTCTTACTTCCCCTGAAGTAGGAAGATCAATGGCATATTGCCAGGAGAATATTTTCAACTACCTTCTTGTCTGTGATGCCAATTTTCACTACACTTCATGTGGCAGTACAGGTGAAAACCCAAGAGGAGAGACTTCTTGATTTTTACTTATGTATAAGATGGTGGTTCTTAACCCCCACTTCTGTCACTAGGAGTGCTAAAGAGGTCTTGGACCACACTTTCTCTAGCTCTTTAGTGACGAACGGTTTGACTAACTGGAATTTATCAGACGAAGTTACCTTCCCTAACCATGTGTATGTAATGTATCATACACTTAATGTATCATATGCTTGAGTTTAACCAGCCCTGAACAGATACACACATTATTCCAAAGAATACAGATTGACCCCTCTACCAAAACATGTTTTTGCAGGAATTTGTTGACTTTAGAGATTAGCACACTTGATGAGCTTCATGTAGCTATAAGAAAGTTGCAAGTGGCATTCATTGAGGCCTATGAAGTTAGTTACCAACTTATTACCAAAAGGAGTAATCACAATATATCTTGGTGAAACAATGAACATTCAAGGCTGCGTTCCTTAGGAAGGAGTTTCTTCAATCAGGCATAACGGACTGATAAATAGGTCATACTGATGATTTCACACCGAATTCACCATTTCGCCAAGGAGAGGGAAGAGATATATAACTGGAGGAGTTCCAGTGAGGGACTGGAAACTGTTTCTGTAGTGTATAAACTACAGGAGATCCTCTCAAAGGAAAAGTAAAGCCAAATCTTCCAGCCCCAGAAGGCAGATGGAAGCTCTATCTGAAACTGAAGAGACCCTGAAGTTGCTCAAAAGAGTTCACTTCCCAGGATTGGCCATTGTGCAAGAGGTCTTTACATCCAATGTTCAGGAAGGAGAAGTGTACCAACAACCAAATAATCGAATCCTAATCCTAAGGAATGCAAGTAAGATGTTTACTTCTCTTTAAGTTAAATGGGAAATAAATTCGATACACAACCTTATAAGTCTTCGAAGGTGGACGGTTTTTTCCAGCCTTACTACAACATGACTTTGACATACTAGCCCCGTCATAATGACAATATATATCACAAGTTTTGCACTTCGATACGACCCCCGGGGTGTGAAGGTGGTTGTTATATTTAAAGCGGGTGGCAGCTCCTTAAGTCTAACCAAATCAGAAGGACCCATCATCATCACATCTTTTCTCCTGAAGGCCATGGAAAAAATAATTAGTCTAAGGAACGATCATCTTATGAGATGGCAAATTCATAAGACACAACAAACCTATCAAAAGGGTAAATCAACTGAACCAGCTCTCTCTGAGACTGTTAGATGACTTTGACATTGATTGAAAGGGCTTTCGGTTTTCAATGAACTCTTTGCTGCTTCCTAAACGTAGGAGGTGCTTTTGACAACACTGACTATGGATCTTTGGAAAAGGCAGCAAGAAAGAAAGGGATAGACGACAATAACACAGGCGAACGAGAGCACCATTGTAATGACCAAGAAAATATGCCCTCATGAAGGGATTTCTCACCACTTTTGTGGTTGTAGGTAGCAGATGAATTACATGAACTCCTCACTGTTACGGATTTTGTAGGATGGACAACTAGGTGAAGGGTATATTTATGCTCAACAATGATTTTTTATCAATAATATTCATCCTCCACTCGGAACTTAACAATCGTTATGTACAACTGTACGATCTATTATAAATAGATATTATCAATAATTACAAGCCCACAATTTTTTCTGAGTCTTCAGACTTATCTATATCATAAGTACTTACATTCTCCAATTAGTAAATATATCACTATTTCCATAGTACACCATGTCCAACAACACATAATGAGCAGCTTTACTACGAAGATGGATGTTCTGTGCTCATGAGTGTACAACCCACGGGGATGTCTGTACACAGATGGGAAATGTTAAAATTAGTCAAGATGACAACCTTACACAGAGACATCAGAGAGATCCTTGAATGATTTTATTTCAATTAGGTATTTACTTTGGCGAATTTTTATAGAAAATAAAGCTACTGCAATTAAATCACTTTTTTAAATGAAAATTTTGAAAATTACTACGACAGATGAACACCATCCATTCCATTTCCATTTTAGAACATGTTAAAATAATTCCAAGGTTTCAACATTTTTAAATCCCCTAAACACTATTTACTTGGCTCACATTTTGTATACGCTTATTGTTTGGTGCGTATTTTCCAATTCAACAACGTAGGAATTAATAAAGCCAAGAGAGTCAAAACTTTCTATGGCCTGGTACTCGTGTACTTCATATTTTACTACTCTTAGTTTCTCGATTGGATCAGAAATCTTGAACCAACGATTTACAGCCGTTCTGAACCATTGGTATGTTGTAGCGTCATAAATCAACATTTCTGTGCAATACCTGTAACAGAAAAACCGAAAACTCTCATACAAACATTGTGGAGGAAATAAATCAACCTGAAAAATGTTCAAGCTATAGTCGTTTTATCGGTTTGCTATCTATCCATTTTCCAATATTATATCGCTGTAATCACAATACAGGTAGAAAAAGCCTGTCTGTTGACGATGTTGTATAGTTGCTGAGTGGTAGGTTTGGATATGAGTTCCTTTCTTGGACTTACGAATTACCAACATGAACACAAACAATAGTTGCTACATTATAACATATTAGCAATCGACCTTTCTCAATGATGATCTTCTGACACTTAGGGTAGGTTCAGTAAGCTACTCCATTGATGTTTGGACCCCCGCGGTAACAGCAATGTTAAACGAATACGTACAGTAAATCTGGTCATCCACTAGGTCGGAAGAGCGGCGCATCTCAGCACAACGCGATGTGGCGCTAAAATCTTGAGGTTTGTCCACTATAGGGCGGATTTAATTTCGAACCGTCGTTTTACTAAATTACTTTTACTTTATTCTACTTAATTACTACATTCTTGCCTATCAACCAACCAGATACATTCTCGTTATTACCCTTTCGTATCAATATTTATTTCTGGTGTGGTTGGCATCTATTTACCGAGCAGCTACATCATCTGCATTTCAACAACACAGGGGTAACCCCTGACACCTGTTCTAGATACCCAGCCTTAAACCAACAAAGATACCAAAGATAATGAGACCATGACAGGACCTACTCGACGATATATATAGGTATCTTCGTACAGAACATCAGTATGTACACTATGTACTCACCCAATTTCAGATAAAAAATTGGTGTGAGATTTACCTACATTGATACCTAATAAGCGACAAATATACTGAACAACTATGTATGAACCTGTGTGAAACGATTTGCAGCTATTATTGCTCACCACGATTCCTTATAGATAATTAATTTGTGCCCTCAAATCTTTAAATTGCGGACATGATCACTGATTCTTCATTCTTACCATGGTGAAATGCAGTGGAAATTGATCCAAATATGAACAGCATTGATCTTTCCAATGTGCTCCTTAGTTGTAACGACAAACCAATCATCCTGTCCTCTCTGTAATGTTGTTCTATTACTGTATTTGGTTCGCTTCAGTAAAAAAACCTGTGAACAAAATAGAAGGAATTCTAACTAGATCGAGGCTTTTGCGTTCTTCGCTTTCTTTGGCTAGTCCTTTTTTTAATTCTTTCGTTGCCTTATTCAAAGCTCTCTTATGCACCGGAAAATTTGTAAATTCCCATAAGATTCCATCTGATTTTTCTACTCGAAGAAGCTGGTTGATGTGTGGAGAAGGTTGGATCTTAAGATTAAGAGGAAGAAAGTTTTTGGTTGGTCGAGAAGCCTCTGCAGCTGTGAACAGTATCAAACGGGTGAGATCGGCAATCGCCACATCCACGTCTTTTGGGGTTTTGAGTGGGATTTTAGTATCGGTTGCGGCAGCCAGGATTTCATTGTATTTTCCCTAATCTATAGTCAGTCTTAATTCCTTCACTGTGCCTTACTGTTGTTGGATCTTACTGCTTTAGGTAAACGTTCCTTGTGATGAAAATATTGAGAATATCTGGAGAGTGGGCAGATTATCTGGGAAGTGAGTGTGTTCAAATGTTGTAGGTATATAACATCCGAATTTCTTGTGTTGACCAGCCCCACCGAGTTCATTCACCGCGGATTCGATGTGGTTGAATCCCATCTTGGATGTTTGGCGTTAAAATCACCCAAAACAATGAAGGTTATGCCAGTTTCTTGGATAAATGACTGGAAGACATGATTTACATGATTTTCAGGTGCTGAGTAACATGAAGGTAGATAAGTCCCAGGATAGACACATTAATACGAACTATTTGATTAGAGTTCTTACGAATTGGTGGTAAATCATTGAAAATTAGAGAGCTTTTTATGTAAATGGCAGATCCTCCTTTTCGTTGGTTTGAGGGATAATCAGCTTGGCTAAATATGTAGCCAGGAACAAAAAAATTGTTTGATTACTGTCAATTTGGTTTCTGTCAAAAGTACGGCGTCAATATCATTTGTTCTGAGAAATAGTTCGAGCTCATGAAATTTCCCAATGCCTCTCTACGATTCCAAGAGCAAACATTGAAGGAGCGATGAGGAGCATTCATGATTTAAGGAACTTTGGCAGGAGTTAAGTAAGAGCTGAGACGAGAGGTTGGACTAGGTAAAGCAACTGATCAACTTTTCAGAGGAGTTCGGACAGATGGGGTTTGGATTGGCTTACCATTGATCCGGGGTTCGAGATACTAAGCGTGAGCTTAAGTACCTGATCGGATACTCCTGACAAAAGATGTAGTTCTCCCCTGTCCCTATCCAGGGGGGCGGTGGCTAGAAAGTAGAGCCTTGTTGGGGTGCAGGTCCCCCTTCAAGGTAGTGTTCTCTGGCCTCAACCGGGGAACGCGTTAACAGGCCCTTAGCCACGGTATACGCTTACCAATGACAAACTGACAAAGATGTTCACTGATTCGAGTGTGGGGATGATTTTCCTGATGTCCCCAGTCAAATAACGAGGGTCGATGTGGTCTAAAACTAGTTTCCATCCCCCGACTACAGGTCTAGTCCCTGGTCTAGTTCCCAGTCCCACCTGACACGAAACAAGAGAAAAATTCTCCTAGACGGTCCTGAAAATTTCCCTGGGCTTGTTTGCCCAGCGCCAGATGGTAGGGATTGGACGACGCCATCTGCCTCAAACTCCCATCCAGGCCAACCCCGAAAAGGCCTCCCCTGCACTCGCTCAGACAACAGATTTAAACTCCCGTCAGGGTCAAACAGTGCTGCCAACATGGCCAGGCGAGATGTCAGTTGATACGACCTCCCTACAGGCGCCCGTCCCATTATTTTTTGAATTCCTTTGAAACCAGCTCTGTCCAACACGAGGCTAGGGGCTACTACATTGTTAAAACACTCTCTAGTGCTCTCAGATATAATTGGGGATTTTGATCTTTGAACTATTTAGTTTTCTATATTCTCTATATTCTTCTTCATTAATTAGCTGATTTTGGTGGTGTTCATTAGTATGACGTAAAGGGTTTGTTGATGTTGGTTAATACATTCTCAATTTCATATCTAGCATCTTCTTTCTTATTTTCATTCATATTCACATTTTGAATAATATTTTCGACATCAGCTACCAAAACCCTGATGGGAACAATAACACTGATTGCAAAATTCCTCACCAAGGCTGAAGAATTCATGGGCTCCAGGAGGAATTGTTGTGTCAGTTAGATTTACAAGCCATCTCTATTTTAGTTCTTCTACTTTGCTATTACAATTGTTAGAATGTACCTAGGTTAATTTTCAACTTTTCTTTTTTAAGGGACCCAATTTTTCTATTGTGTGTTTAGGTTTTGTTATTTTTAAGCTTAAGGCATATGTTATCACAGAACTCAACTACCTACTTTTGACATGATACTTGGATCTGAGAGTATAGTTTCTATGCTGTGATATTTACATTCTATGTTATGTTTGAGTTTATCAGATATCCTCCAGTTCATTTTGATTCTTGTATCCTTAAATTATCGTTACAAAGATGAGATAATGTTTTGTTGTGGGGCCAGATTTTATCTAGAGCTGATTTGTTGATCCCTTTGGTGGCGTTATCGGTGTATCTAGGAGTCAGGTTAGACCCTTTATAGCCTTCTAAATATATGTTGTCGCATTGGAGAGTGCAAACTTTCTTCTTGAGATCAATCCGTTTCGGCTAACTTTTTGACGTTGCAGCCATAGTGGTATTCAATGTCTTTCATCAGTGACATGGTAGTCTTCCCTTGGAGTATAATTTGATGTTTCTGTGACTAGTGAGATTACAGATTCAGGAATGTTGAATGACCAATCTACGTCATCTTGAGTTTGATGTTTTTTTATTTACGACGTTTCTACCCAGGATCTGGGTCCTATTCATGTAAATATATTATATTGATGTTCTGGAACTTCAAAGACTGGCTTCACCAACCACCTTTGTTACATATATTCATTATGTGAAAATAAGTTATTCCACCAGACTTTGAGAAACCACAAACTTCAGGAATCGTTTCAGAATGCCTCAAAACGGATTCAAATGAAGAAATATTTCTAAAAATTTTATTTAAACATTTTCCGAGCCATTGCAATAGCTTCAGTTTTTACGAAAATGAGCTAAAACCATTTATCATGTTCAGCTGAACGTCTTAAAACCTGCATACCTTGGTGAAGCTTTTCTGTCCTGCCAACTGAACGGCCACCGAAGACATGGTTCCTGCTCCGATTCTGTGTCCAGTGTAAACACCAATAACCAGCAAAGAAGTGTTACTCCGAAAACAGTCCCATGTATAGATAACGTGTTCCTGAATATATTCCCTCATGATAATAGTGGATAACGTTATGCATTCATTCTTAAGTATATTTCAATGTTTATGTCGAAATATATGTACTATAAAGAGAAAAAATCTTTGTTCATCTGTAAAAAGTTCCAGTCATGCAGCATGATCTTGTGAGCGAATTTTCGTAAATTATCGTATTGTATAATGTTAAATTGTTTTGAAATTTGAGCTTTTTGAGTGCTAGGAAATTGTTAATTATTAATTTTATGGCTAAAAACGTATTCTAAATAATAATCTGCTATTAAAAACGTGATTTTGTATTTTTAGTTTTTTTCTCAGTATTTAGCGATTTTCGTAAGCAATTTTAATAAAATTCAAGTACATTTCCCAACATAATTTTGTACATGAATTTTTGAATGTTCTATGTTATAGCCAAAAACTTTATTTGAGCGATAGTCTGCTAAAAAATATAAATGTAACGGTTTTTAGCCGTTTTTAGTGATTTTTAAGCACATCTTTTGAATTGACCAATTTAATGTGCTCAAAGGTACTGGCCATCATCCTTTCGTTTGGAAAGCTTGATTTTTGGCGCAAGAACGGAATTTTTATCTCAATCCTAAGAAGAGTTATCGTCTGGAATGACATATATATATATATATATATATATATATATACACATATATATATATATATATATATATATATATATAATATTCTAAATATATTTGAATATATTTTATATTTAAAATATATTCAAAATGAAACAACTTCCCTAAGTTAAGGTTGCTAAAGGCAAAGCAAACCGGGACATACAAGGAGACTGGGATACCAATTTATGGGTCTCAATCGTAAAGATGATGTCTCAGGATTCTTACTGAACCTTTAATGTGCTCAAGATGATTTCTTGAATTACCTTCTCCTTTCCCGAGCCTTAGTTCGTATAATATGTTCTCGCAAAAAGACGGGACTGTCTCTCCTTCGAATATGAGGAGACTTATCACATCTATTTTTTCCATGTGTCAAACGATATAGTCTAACCGTAAATCGCATTTTCCTCCTTGTCCACCTCTTCGGGTTGTGCTTCGGATGACTCTATTCTGATCATTGGGTTCAAGATCAGGCCACACTTCACATTTGGTTTGTATGCATTCATGTCGACACGTCTGTGACTTCCACTGTTCGCTATTCCGTGTATTCCTCTTGGACTACGAACCCTTTAGCTTCTAGAACATTTGCTAGGATGGAGCGTACTGAATGGCGACAGAGGTTGCGCAGTTGTTGGCCATGCTGACAGGAGCCAAGGACGTGTCCTGAGGTTTCAAACTCACCATCATATCTGCGACTGTGTACCATCCTGACTCCTGCCTGGGATAGCTTGTACAGGTAAAACATTACCCACCATCTTGATTCATTTTCTCCATTATCTATTATACAAGTTTCTCGATGGCTAACCCACTGATTTTCTTGTGGCATTGCTCAATTCAACACCTTTACCTTTACGAGGAAAAGCGTGCCATTAATCGAATGATCCTGTCCTGAGAGTAGACCTGACTTTCCGATCATCAATGGCACTGGATTTAGTGGCAGTTTTTAGTTCATGATTCGCTTCTCTAAGGCAGTCGAATCGCTCCCGCACAAGGTAGCAGGAAGCCAAAACATTTTCGTTCCCAGAATTTGTCAGACAACGGTTGCTGTTCAGCTTTTGCAAGAACGCTTCCAACCTGGCCCTGAGCCTTTGATATTGCAGTCACTAAAAAATCATGGCATCTGATATATATCTGTTGGCAGTGAAAAGATTTTTTTCAGGGTGCACTTGATCATTTTATCCACGTCTGTTAAGAAACCTCTCGGAATTTTCCCCATTGGGACGGTCTGGAACGTGGAAATTACAGATAGGGCAATGGATACATTAAGCATTTGAAATTTCTGGTCACCAAGAGCAGGTTTACAGCTGAAGTGTCAGGATGTGCTTTAAGGTCCTTGAGGACTCTTGTTTCATCAAAGATAATTCCATCCCAAAAGCTTACTCCCATGTATTTGAATCGGGCTTTTAAAATTCAAATAATATTTTTTATATTGAAATTCAAAAATTTCCTTCTTTCTTTTTTTTTTTAGTTTTATGTTTGCATAAACACAAAACATGAATAATCATGATGGTCCGCGAAATTGAAAAATAATCAAAAGCTAGCGATGTAGAGCTAGGTGGTAGAGAAGGGGGCTTCTGAGAATTTCGCAAAACTAGTAAGGCTCAGTTGGGAAATTCGTGAAACTCGTTGGTTCCGTGACATTTCCTAAACTAGATAGGCTCGATCAGAAATTCTTGGAACAAGTTACCGCCCAAAGATTCACATAGGTACCTACTCCGTGGAAATAGTCGTGAACCTAGCCTCTTCCATTTTATCCTTTGTTCAATTTTATCTTTATTTGCCACCTAAAAAGTTGAGGAAGCAATGCGTTCAGTTGTCGGATACGAGGAAACTAAACACCGCTCACTAACTAATTTTTAGCGAATGTTAAACAAATATTATTAGTTATAATTGCATTTGTACTAATTAGTTTTTCTAAGATTTAAATCAAACAACCCTGCATGAAGAGAGAAGAGTTAATTCACACTGATGTTCTTGATATAAAAAGCATTTAGCTATATATTTGAAACGTTGCAGAGTTTTGGTTAATTATTTCTAATAATGAACCTTTTCATTTTCTATGAATTTCTTCTTTTGTCTCAATATACAATATTCTGTCCCAAGGTACAGACCTAGATATAATGGAAGGAAAAATCCAGGGGCTTCGTAATTAGATGCACAAAGATGCAAGATATTGCAAAGATACCTACTAGGTATTGCAATTTCATTTTCTTTGCTTCACAAATTGAGGACAAAAAATTAGTCCCAAGGTAAACTATCTTGCCCTAATCATAATTTCTCCCAAAATTTGTTGGTACCTAGGTTACCAAAAATATCTAAATTTTATAAACTAAAAAAATTTTACAAACGATACCTAAGCTAATGTAACAACTACCGATACCTCACTCAATATTGAAACTTGGAACCTAGTAAAAAGTAATGAATTTGAACGTCCCTTGCCCTTCCCATTGAGTTTTATACTTAGTTCTGAACAAAAAATTTTTTAAAACTTATAAAGGGAACTAAAAAAATTCATAAACAAAATCCTATCATAAATAGGTAAACAACACACTCAAAAGACAAATGATGATAGGGTATAATTCTCACCTGACGGCGATGCTTTACGTCCCAGACTCGAGCTACAACCAGAGGGATCGCTGCCAATAAAACTAAGATCACGGTTTCAATACACACGAGTATGAAATTATTTGACCGATAGTGGACTATATCGAAATAAAATAGTTCGTCTGACATCAGGAACCTTACGATTCGAAGCTGCCGTACAAACACTCCAGTGACTCCAAGTTTTTTACAATCACAGATAATTTCTGAGTCGTGGTACCATAAAGTCTCTGTTAACACTTGCTGCAAAGTGATTTATTGTGAATTAGTTTAGGAGTTGAGTGTCAATCAATGGTCAACTAACTTTTTTCTCTCAGCCATTATCTATGTTCCAAGTAAACAATTATAGACAACCAGCAGTTTCGGATCTGAAACTTCAGACCTTGAATTTTCCGATTACCTAGGTAAGTACCTACCAACACTTCTAACCTACCTGACAATCATCGATATCTCCCTTATCCTCCAAGTCTTGCGTTCGGCACAAGAGCAATGTCGTGAAAAAGAAAATGTTGATCCTTTCCCCAACTCGCAGCTACAAAGAAAAAACAAGAAATAATAAAATTCTATAATAGCTAATTAGCATTTTCATTTTCCCTTTAAAATACCGACCTAGACTATAAGTATGAGCCATGTGCCTAGTATGACATTTATAAACACTAACAGAAAAAGTCTTCTTTTGGGTATATAGGTACCTACCTATTCGAAATTAAATGCTCGTTTTGATTGCAATAGCTTATGCTATGTAACCTCCCTCTCTATCGAGCTTCCTTCCTCCGTATTCTGGCCAAACCCTAAAGATCGTAAATTAGGTACCTATTTGTTTGGAAATTCCTCCGTATTCTGGCCAAACCCTGAAGATCGTAAATTAGGTAGGTACCTATTTGTTTGGAAATTCAGAAGGGCCTACAAAGTCACCATGACTTACGTACAGGTGTATTCAATTTGAAAAACAAGGGTTCCCATCAGTGGCGAGGCGTCCAGTCATCGCTAGATCCGGCGATGACTAGCAGAATCTGAAGAACATACTTAATATTTTAATTTTGAAACAAAACGAAAGAAAAAGTTCTGGGACAGTTCTGAGGTTTAAAAATTCGCGGGGTTGGATGCAGCTGGCCAGACGGCGGATGAGAGAGGACAGGAAGCGCATGAAGCTTGCGGATCTGAAACACACTGAACAGAGCATGGTAAGGTGTAAGTGGGGTGGGGGAGGGGGGGGGGGGGGGGGGGGGGGTCTGTTTTCGACCCAGACTCGAGCTTCGTTCTCAGTGCGCGTTCTGACAGTTCTCGAACTCATCAGAACTGGGACGGGAAATCCCGGGGCGTTCCGGAACTTGTGGCACTGCGAACGATTTCAGAACTTGGATGTGGAATAACCTGTGTTGTTTTTTGTAACCTCACTCAACTCGTGTTACCTTCTGGTGCTCCTTTCAGAATATTTGTAGTTCCCATAAATATATTACTTATTATGCCCGTAAATATCACCTATCGCGACACTAGCGCATCCTTACATCGAGGCAAGCAAAATCGAAGTTATTTCACCTTGTTGTCATGGTGACAAGTAAACATATGCGAAAATGCCCCATTTGTAGTCACAGCTGGACAACAGCATAACATAGTCTCACCTAGTTCCGAGTCAATATTTTCATTATTTGTAATATGCAAGGTGATAAATTGTATGCAAATTACATCAAGTTATTATCAGGTGTTGACCTCAAACGCTACGAATGCAAGATTTAATCTGTGGGGTAGAGATCCATATGAAATATGTGTTGGGGAGTTGACATACAAGTGTTCTAGATGATCCAGACATCTAGGTGTGGATTACCTATCGCTATCTAGTTTTAGAACTGTTCTTTGAATCAATTGAAACTAAAAATCTTTAGAGTACTGTGAAAGTGGTCTTGTGAAAGGATGTGTTATGAGAGCTCTGTTAGGCGGGAATAGTAAGTTGTATCACATGTGGAAAGGTAAGTACCTAGAGGTAAGGTATACCTACATACTTTCCGTATATTATTACTTGTTCATGTAGGTACTTCATTGATCAAAACGAAAGTAGGTACCTAATTACTTTTTGTCTATAAAATTTGCGTAACTCCAAAACTCGCGCAATAACTGCACTGCCAATGCCGTCTTTATGAAATCTTACCTTCAGAGGAATGCATTTCAAGGTTTTTTCCTTGCAGCTGGTTTTTAATTCATGTTGCATATTCCCTGATTCGATATTTGACAAACTTGCTAATCAGCGGTTGTATTCGTCGGCAAAGCAACGACCCACCTACTTTGTTTAGGCACTTTAAACCAACAGCAAATCTGATAGGACGTACGTAACTACCTAAGTAGTTTCGTTTCTTGGTGTAGCAACAACCTGCCTTGTTTATTTTGACAAACTATCAAATCTCTCCTTTTATTCATTCAATATAACAAGTAAAGCTTCCTCAGTTAAGCATAATACTACGAACTTATAATAAAACGCTGATGAAGCTACCTGAGCAATGGCTAGGTACCTACACAGCAGTACAGACACCTGAGGAATTTTCAATAATCTTTTCTTTACTATTTTTCAGGTTAATTATTCTCAAAGCCTAAACGAATGAAGTTCTTTAGTTTTCTGACACTGATTAACTACTATAGTTAGTAGGCTCCTAGTCCAAATAAAAACTCGTTCACGTTAGATTGGTATTGTTGACAGCAATCTACAATCAATTATTGCGCTGGCAGGCATGATTATTATAACATTTAGTCGAATTTAAACTTTGTGTTGCTACAATATTATACTTTTTTAAAACAAAACTGTTGAAAAATGGCCTTATAACCACGAATTATGTTGACGTGAGACGGCAAATTTCTTGTGAGAAATAGGTTGGTTGAGTAGCGATTCATTGACGTAGGGCGGTATCGTGGCCGACTTTGGCTGAAACGCGAACCTACTCCAGGCGTGACGTCACGAGAATATGGGCCATACTCGGTATAGCTATTCCACAGTTAATGTAGGTAATTGATAAACCCGCCCTTAGAGACGAATCAACTGAGGGGCTATTTCCTGATCAGCTGAGTCAGCTCAATTCTCTCCATTTTACCCGGAGATGTTTCAATTGGTTGGGAGCATCAACTACCTGCACCAGATGTTAAAGTGTTCCACTATTCTTCAATGTTTGGTCCACCCTGGGTGGTGTGCTCAGCGACAAATTTATCTTACAAATAAGAAACCAACCAACCTTGTTTGAAGGAAGTACCCCAACGTATATGGTTTTTGGCAAATACTGATCTTCCATGTTTCGTTGCATCTCCACTTCGCTGACAAAAGAAAAGTGTTTGTCTGGTATCAAAATCAGATCTGGCGAATCCATGACATCCTCATAGTTGGGGACTTGATCAAAATTAACCAAAGCCTGAAACATTAAGATCAACGAATTTATTTTGTGATACAAATTTCAATTTCATCGCCAAAAATCAATGTTTCAGTCTGCTCATGCGGAAACATAAAATCCATTACCTAGGCAAAGTTTTCTTAGAGCCTACCTAATCGTTTGATATCACTCAAATTTAGGAGTCGGAGGAAGACAGTTTATCCATTCTATAGGAATTTCCATACGATTCTGGAAATGTGCGGACAAGGTTGATCCCGTTTCATAGTAGATAGCACCCTCCCCTACCACAGCGAGGGTATTACATGAAGCCGTGTTCACATTATCGCTCCTAACACGCTCCGAGCAGAGCGAGCTGGGAGCGCTAATGTGGACGTCTCGGCGAACGCACTCCGCCCGGAGCGGACTGTGATCCACATTTTGTCGGTTTTTCGGCGATCCATCAAAGAGGAGCGGGTGCGGATCTGCCTGCTAGTTGGGACGGCATTCTGTTCGTTCTCGGAATTCATGCGCTCCGCTTCGTATCCTCTCATTCTTTTCCATTTTTTCACGTTCTGTTTTCCTATTTTTTCAGTTTTCCTATATTTTTGTTTTCTAATAAATTAGTTAGATGTAAGAAATGGAGTGGTCAGAAGACGAAATGCTTCAATTTATTGAAACCTATAAATTATTTGAAGTGCTGCGGAACCCATCACATCCAGTGCCTAATGTATGCTGACGATGTGGCTATTCTAGCGGATAAAGCAACATAAGACATAAGAGAGTTGGAGGAATAGGTACCTAGACAAGTGGGACCTGATCCTCAGTCTAGAAAAATCTAAAATAATGGTGTGTGGGAAACAAGGGGGTAAGCGAGCAAATAATGAGAAGTTCTTCAATAAAGGTGAAACGTTGACTTTGACTAATGAGTACAAATATTTAGGCATAATTGTGACGCCGAGCTTAGACTTGGGAAAGTACCATAAGCAAAAGATAGATCAGGCAAAAATGGGTCTCAACAGTATTTGGAGGGAATTGATTAGGGTGAGAAATGTGACTTTTGAGACTAAGCATAAAGTTTTCCTAGCCACCACACGTTCTCTGATAGGAGGTTTGGGGCAGGGAAAGATCAGAACAGTTGGAAAAATTCAATAGGTACTACTTGAAAACATTATTTGCCCTTCCCCAGAACACGCCAAATTATATATTATATGCAGAGTGGAATCGAACCGCTGGAGTTCTACTTCCGAAAATTGCAAATGGACTATGTCGCGCGAGCATTGAAGCTTCCGGCACACAGGTTCCCTCGAATCGTTGCAGAAGAGGTCATAAAACAGGAAGTTTCATGGTTTCAGGCATACCGGGAAGAAGCACAAAAGCAGGGGATAATTTTCAACGGGGAAAGCAGTCGGAGTCGAAATTGGGAGCAGGTTTTTCGGTCTATTGGAGTAAAGTTGGTGGAAAACTGGAGACTTGAAAATTCTCGCGCAGTCCATGAGTCGGAACACCACACTATTTACGCTCAGTTGGATAGAGCAAGAGACGAGGGGCGACGGTACCTATCAAGTACATCTTTGTATTTTATGCGTGTGGTGTTTAGGGCGAGGTCAGAAATGCTCAATGTGAACTATAGATGGTGGAGGGGGGGAATTGCGAACAGATGTTCACTATGAAATTTGGGTGAGGGTGACACTTCCTATCATTGTCTGGCGATTTGTCCAATATTAGGCGAGTTTAGAGTAAGGTACTTAGGAAAGTCTAAGCTAACAATGCAAGATTTTCTCTCCATACTGAACGGAAATGAGAAGTTGCAAGCTCTAGTTAAATTTATAAAAATATCAGCGAGATATAGAAAATTGTTGGTGGAAGAATTCAATTATTCGGATGAAAATTAGAATATGTGGATATATAGAAGATAATGTAGATATATATTTTGTTGTTGCATTTAAATAATGTTATAAAATTGTAAATTAGAGTATTGAAAAGGATGGGGAAAATATCCTCATAGAAATTAATGTATAATTGTTGGTTGAACTTGGCATGTTAAAATTAACTTACTTCTTTGACTTTTTGCATGTGAATTGTATGTATTAATTGCTGTACTGTTAAATGTGCCTGAATTGTTACTGAATTATTTATTAGCTGTTAAATACTGAAAAACACAAAAAAAATACGGGATGTGAGGCCGTGCAAGCTCTCTGGGACAATTCAAGATTAAGCAGTACCTACCTATAAGCTTCATTCATTTTGCATTAAACTATTGCCATGTAACCTAATTAAAATAAAACAAGTTTTTACTCCCACTCTCACTCCCCCATCACATCCATCACACTATAATAAAATTAAAAAACATGATGCGTGGTCGGAAATTTCGAAAACCATGGAGCGACCAGTGGAAGAATCGAAAAGAAAAATGAGGACCATCATGTCTGGTTTCAGAAGAGAGAAAATAAAGAGTAAACGCGCCATCGGAACAGGGAAAGGTAAAATTACTATTCATTCCGTTCTTTTATTCATTTAGCGAATTTTCTTAGTAACTTTTCAAAAAGTGAATATATGCGAGCACAGCTGCAGCACCGCTGCAGGCAACCAGGGCTGCTTCCTGCTCCATCGCAGGACAAAATGAAACTGGAGCGCGGAAGGATCGTCGAAAATACGGATCGCCCTCGGAGCGCCGTTGGAGCGGAGAGTGTTGGGAAGACTAATGTGGACGCGGCTTAATGTTAACTAAATAATCACAAGAGATCAACATAAGTGCATAATAATATCAACATCTTGTTAAATAATATTGAGAACACGATAATACTTACTTTGAGAGGGATTCCTTCAGACTGGAAAATAAGCAATGTAAATTTCTCAAATTTCCAAGGGAATGAAATCTTGTAAGCATGGAAAAAGAAGTGCCTCGATTTACGACTAGTTTCATCGATATCCTTCCTTTCTATGACATCCTTGAATTTTTTCAAATCATTAGTAATGTTCCAAAATTCCCCACTCAACATAGTCTGTAAAAAATAATTAATAGTGAATGATATTACCTATTTACAATAAGGATAAACAGTTATTGTGTTTTTACAAATTTTGGGAGCTAACAATGATAATTCCTCATTTAGTTATACTTTGAGTTATTGACTTATTAGTTATACTTTGACTATTTTTCGGGCCCGAAAATGACCGTAGTTGTAGGAGACTTTTGGTGTTGTGAAAGACGACTGAAGAGGGCAGAAGCCCATGGCTGGAAATTTCTCAAATTTCCAAGGGAATGAAATCTTGTAAGCATGGAAAAAGAAGTGCCTCGATTTAGACTAGTTTCATCGATATCCTTCCTTTCTATGACATCCTTGAATTTTTTCAAATCATTAGTAATGTTCCAAAATTCCCCACTCAACATAGTCTGTAAAAAATAATTAATAGTGAATGATATTACCTATTTACAATAAGGAGTTATTGTGTTTTTACAAATTTTGGGAGGATAATTCCTCTTTTAGTTATACTTTGAGTTATTGACTTATTAGTTATCTTTGACTATTTTTTGACCGTAGTTGTAGGAGACTTTTGGTGTTGTGAAAGACGACTGAAGAGGGCAGAAGCCCATGGCTGGACCCTTGGAGGTCGCTATGTCTTGTCTCTGAAAAGAGGTGTCGAATGGAAGGCTGTGGGCTTCCTTGATTGCGTGTATAGCTGAAAGTTGAGTGTAGATGAGGGTACCGTATAGGTAGTGTTCGTTTAGCGTGGATCGGTAAGCCGAGTCCGGGTTTATGTGCGAAAACCCTTGAAAGTCCTGAGAAGGACGTTTGGTTTATATTGGGACTTCTGATCGAAGTCTCCAGACTATCTTGGCGAGTTTCATAGTTTATCGAAGCGGACGTAGAGGCCATCGGTCCGTGTGCCATCTTCGGGAGAATTATGAGTTCACTTGCCTAAAGAGTGACCCAAGTCCTAAAAAGGACTGATGATTTGTTATAGCCTCTTAGTCCTCAGAAGGACTATTTAAAAATGCTGACCGGGGTGCTAGGAGGTGAGGCCATCCTATGAACACGGGGTCGCACCGCGGGCTCGACCGAAGTGAAGCTTCCTATGAGCCCAGGATCCTCGCACTAGGTAACCCGGTGCGTGCACCTTCTTGATGGTTACCCGGCCTCAACCTCTCGGGTGGTTACGAAGTGTAACCCGGTGGTGAGAACTTACTGTTCCAGAGCGGGGTAGCGAATTCCGTTCCCGCCGAGGGCCTCGGCTTTGTACGAGGGCTTGATAGGGAGGTCTGTCGTCCGGGCAAAAAGGCCGGACCTGCTACCTATGTGAAGGTCAGGATGTTCTTTGTACGTAGGCTCGCTTGAAAGAGCGTTTTGATCCCAAAGCCAGTGAGCGCCAGTGGAGTAGAATCACTGCTGGTTCTCTTGAGGAAGGCTTCTTCTTAGGAGGTTCTTCTTCTGGAGAGGAGGTCTTCTTCGTAGGTTTGTCAGGATCGGTATGCCCGCAGGGCCATCGGATGCCATATTTTTATCTCCTGCTCCGCCAGGGTGCTCTGTGATTGGCTGTTCTATTTGGTGGCAGTTGTTCGCGACCTGTGTGTTACGGGGCGAAGTTGTAACTTCTCCCGTCCGCCGCTAGCATGCTCTGCCTCCGCCGGCCAATGGGATTGCGAGTTTTGTGATTTGCTGGCTTCAAGGGCGTTTTAGGTGGACTTGACTTCGCCGTGTGCGACCTTGTGGGCGCCAAGGGCACTTCATGGGAAGGCGAGTTGTCCGTGTCAATCCGCCAGCGCGTGGGACTCTTCTCTCGTAGAGAGCGTTTGTCTTGTTCAGGTTCGGGCGGCTAGTTGTTTGCCCTTGCGGGCACCAAGGTCGTTTTGTGTGGAGTTGGCTTAACTGAGTTCGATCTTGTGGGCGCCAAGGGCGTTTTGTGAGAGGGCGTTTCGCCCTTGCTCGTTTGCCGGCGTGTGAAGCTTGTCTTTCGCAGTGAGAGTTTAGCTTGTTTTAGTTCGGGTGTACTGTCTCCCGTTAGGGCGCTCCCCGTTAGTGGGTTTCTGTCTCTCGGCAGTTGGGCTTTGTCCGCGCCCATTCTTTGCCCGTAAGACTTTGAGTAAAATGTCCTTGACTGTTTGAAGGACATTTTCTCATTATTATTGAAACTTGTGTTTCTTTTGACCGTTGTTCGTATAGCTTTCGGGTCTTGTTCGGAAGGTAAGTTTTCTGGTGCCGTTTGCCGTCTTATATAGCTTGACTCATTTAGTGAGTTTTTAGCTTGATCTTTGGTGGCCCTTAAAAGGGCCGGCGAAGTGTTTGTGTTGTGTAGTGTGAAATTCACCACACTATGCATGTTTTATACTAGGCCATCCCATACATTTCATAATGTATAACTTTATTTCAAACACGAAAATGTACAGCCGCAAATAAATCTTACTATACCTGTACCTATCACCTGTACATTCACAATATGGCAATATTATTAGAATAGTTACTCGTACCGGTAGCGTAACTCGATATTTTAGGTTGTTTGGTAACTCCTTCATGTACTTTTCATTCTTCGTGCGCAGCAGTATAACCAAGGAACATGAAGCATAATCATCAAATTTATGAGGCTTTGTTGCGACCACCTGGGAAAAATAAAGATAATAAACCTAACACAAACGTTTGTGGTGTTGCTGGAAGAAAATACAATTCCTATAGGAATTTATCGTGTGTGGTTTAAATACATGGATTATTCAGAATTTATTCAGTCTTCTAAAACTTTCTCCGATTATAAAGACTATGTTGTTTCATTCAACAAGTATGGGAGCCAATAAGAGCCCCAGCGCTAGGCATAACGCGTAATATGTGTAAGGCCAAGGCAAACACCTATGGCATCAAAGATCTAACAGAGTTATGGAGAAAATCGGCTAATAGGTATAGACAATTTACGATGTGTATCTCTGGCTACGATAAGAATCGCTTAGACTGGATTATATAATTATAATTGGGGTCCTCACAGGGCACTCTTTTTATCATGTCAGGGTATGACAGGTTCTTCAATATGACCATGTCCAGGTTCTACGCTTCACGAATGTGGAAATGGAGAAGACACAGCTGAATACTTACTATGTTACTGGTATAGATTCTGAAGATCTAGGCAGGAGGCCCTTGGGCATCATATTTAATCGAAAGGGCTTCACTTAGAGACCTTTTCCAGAACTCTGTACTACGATGTATCACTGATGCGCCGTGGTACTTCCGAAATGAAGCACTCCACCGTGAACTTCAAGTTGACAGTGTGGAAGAGGTGATCAAAAAGGGAGCAACGGCTCATCTTGCCAGACTAGAACATCATGTGAATGAGGAAGCTGTAAAGCTCCTGGATGTGCAAGATCTAACCCGACGCCTTAAGCGTTTGAAACCGTATGAGCTTGTGTAGGAAGTGAATGTGATATGTTCGAGAGACAAAGGACAAAGTTATGCATCTTAGATCCTGACTAGTGTATTGTAGTAATATAAGTCAGACTTATATTGTTATTGAGATAACTTGGTGCAATAAAAGCTTTAAAAAAAAAAAAAAAAAAAAAAAAAAAACTTAAGAGACCTAGTGTGGTGAACTCACCACTTACCACCGACCCTTTTCAGGGCCACCAAAATTGAGTTCACACATAAAAACAAGGTAATTAAGACGTCAGACTACCTAACGACGAAACAAGATAACTCGCAGGAAGAAATATACAAATTACATAACCGCCAAGTCAATGAACACGTCAGAAGGTAAAAAGTGCCAAGCTGAACGCTCACTGCACGAGCGAGGCTAGGCAAGCCGACGAGCTGAGACACGAAAATTACCTTAAAACAAACGACATTGAAACAATATTCAAGGGCAAAGAAAGCCAAACGCGCTCTACCGAGAAGGGGGAGAAAAAGATGTTTCACCCCCAGGACATCTCGAGCGCACTCGATCAAATCGGAACAGCCAATCAGACGCAGCATCCGGCTCCCCGAGGAGTATAAATATAGCAGCTCCAGCCCCAGAAATGCATACCGATCTCTACCTCTGATCTTGAAGATACCTTCCGACTCTTGTCTAACCTCTACCTTCCAGCCTACTGCGATTGAAACTCCATTGGGATTGATTGAGGACAAGGCTCTCAAGCCAGTTGAAAACGAGATTCACGACACGAGATTACTCCGCCTTCCAGACTACCAGAACTGGGACAAGCCAGACGATCTCAAGAAGGCCCGCAGCGGCCGATCATCCGTTTTTGGTGGACCTACTATCTCGAACGGGCTTCACTTGTTCGAGAAGTAGTCGACCCCAGGAGGACCCTTCAAATTTATTTGAAAGCGAGTCCCCAAATTTAGTTCTTTTCAGAACTAAATCAACTCTTTCAAATGGAGCGAACACCTAGTTTTTGCCTTTTGGAGAGTCTGAATGAAGACGGCACGACGGAAACTCCGGTTTGGCGGTCTGCTGGTACTTCTCAGCCCAGTGCCAGACAGGCCGGCGCCGACGAACAAGGTCACCCTATTCCCGCCAAGGGCGCAACGCCGCCTACGATAACGGGGAGAATCCGGTCTCATCCACCGACCAAAAGCCGCGTGATTCACACGCCGAGCTCACGACAAATATTGTCCCATTTCCTCTTCTTGAAACACAGAAGGATCGATCATATTCTGCGGCCCAATCGTACACATCTCCAGCAGATGTAAGCTACACAGCCCAGCAATACCAAACCCCTACGAAAAGGGTCCCATGTGAGTTTAATTCACGAGAGGAGATACGCCCGTCCTTGGCGACCGGGTACACACAAGATAGCGGTCTTTTTCAAGACTCGTCCTATCAATTCAGTCATGAACCAAAAGGTACTTTTCAGTATCTTCAGACACCCGTTATGTATGAACGGGAGAGCATGCACCTAAAGCCCGGGAATTTCTATTCTCAAATCAGAGAAACTCCAAAAGATCAGCATAGCACAGACATATTCGGAGATTCATTACCCCGTGGCTTACACACACCATATCCTTCCGAACACAGGGGCAGACGAGACAACAGAGGTACTTTTTCGTACCTATCACAAGACCCCTGTCAGGGGTCAAGCTAGTACAATCACATGTCTAACGTGGCTAGAGATATTCCACTGGGAATACCAACTCCCAGTAAGACATACATAAATCCACTACACCTCGATTGAAAAAAGACAAATCACAAGAGGCCCTTTAGGGGAAATATAAGCCATTTCTTTCTACGGAAGCCCTATGCAGTCAGTCAGTCAGGGCCTTTCCTGTTATTTGAACGCCAGCGCCTTCAGAGCAGTCTCCAGGCAGTATTCGACCTCCAACGCTAAAGCACTAAACTAAAGCATCGTTATCTTTGTTATCTAGTTATTGTTTGAACTATAACCATGAAACTGGAAACACTAGTCTTCAGTCACTTCATGTGGTAGCAGAACACACAAGGAGCCAGCAACAGGACCCATTCGACAGAATTATACAGGACATAGTTGCGTGTAGACAACCTGGGCGAGTTTTAGCTAACCTTTAATTTTTCATTTTAGTATATGAAAATATACTAAATGGTAATACCGCCACCCCATATAATTATTTAACCTCCTGGGAGACAAATCTTGTAGCCAAATATCATCAACTTTAGATCAGCAGTAATGTTGGAAAAGTTGGTTTGGGGTCATTAATTTGTTTTCATCAAAGATAAGCGAGTTCACAGTTTTTGAAGCTTGGCGTTCTAGTTTTACTGTTGTCGAGTTTTCGTGGTAAGTAATAATTGTTTTTCATACGTTTATGTAAATTGTTGAGCATGACGACGCAGAAAAATCATTTAGCTTTAATTTCCATCCATTACTTCATGATTTTTTTTTTTAACGAAAAATGTAGTTAGTTTTTAATGATTTTTCATCTCTAAAAGTTTACTGGGGCAATATAGCCACACCGAATTCACGGTGATTCCGCCTTGGCGGTATTGCCCCAATGCTCGAATCATCAGTCTTGTTGGAATTTTTTGTGGTAATAATCACATATTTCTATTGATTCTGAGTAATTAAAATATAACTTAATATTTAAAATACGACATATATTGTGATAGCTTATCACCATGAGCACCTCTATATTTACCTATTTATTAAATGTTTACCTACCTATCTACTGAACAATTGTACAGAAGGTATCTACCTAACTACCTTCCTAAATTAACATAATCGTTGTAAGATTCCACTCTTCTTGCCCTCGATTTGGTTTTGACAATAAACGTTAGGCTTGTGAATTTTGCTGCGACCTGAAGAAGAGCACAAATTTAAAACTTTAAAAGTAGGGATGATGGAATGCTATATAATCTTTCTTTTTTTAACAAGTTCCACGTTGAACATTGTCAATCATTCAAATCTTGTGAAGAACCAACATTATTTTACCAGTATTTATTTTGTTTCAGCTTTACTATTCTGATGTGGAAATTGTTTTCAACTTTTAGTGAATCCTTTTCCTGTCAAGTAAGCTCCCAATATGGTGAGAAACTACCCAAGAAGTTTTTGCAATTTAATAAATCTTTATTCAAATGTTCTGACGAGACTGTTCATTTCCTCCTTGTTTAATATGGCAGTATTAAACAAGGTCCCCCCCCCCCCCCGTTTGTTTTGGTTTCCCCTTGGTGGTAGGTATTTCCCCAGCTAGCTGGGGTAATACCGCCATTTACAGGGGTCTCGTAAATTGCTGTTTACTAGTATAAAGTTGCTACACAACCAGCAAAAACGTTGTAATTCACTACTGGGGATGTTTTTTCATCATTTGCTTCAAAATCTGAAGCTCCTGAGTGCAAACCTGGGCTGTGATAGACAAATATGCTTAAGGTATTACCCCATTTTCCCCTACAATATGATTCCGAAAATGAATGATGTGACAGAAAGTACGAACTCTAGTAACAACGGACAAGAACAAACGGACGAAGATTTCATAGGAACGGATGGGGATTCAAATATGGATGCTGATACTAGGATGAGTGAGAGCGCATGTGCAGTCGAAGTGAATCCAGCGGAGGCATTTGCGGGACCTGATTCACACGAATGGTATGCTGCAGTTTGCAAAGAGTTTTCTTCAATATTGAGAAATAAAACTTGTTCACTTCAAGAACAACCATCAAATCAATAATTTGTAGGTTGTAGATTAATACTTTGTAATAAGCTCGATTGGTTGCAGGATTCACACAAGAACCCGAAATCGATTAGACACCTCGAAACTTACTCTCCAGTTGTATGTTTAAGCTCACTAAGAACCCTAATGGCATTGGCTGTCAAATTCGGTATGATTGTAGAACAGATGGGTGTGGAAATGGCAATCTGAATGGGGGATTAAATGAGAACATTTACATGGAACCACAGAAATTTTTTGATCAAATACCTACTAATGGATATTTTAGAAAATGAAGAAGATAGTAAGATCGCGGAAGCCACTTGGGAAACGCTAAGAGATTACAGAAAGGGGAAGAAATATTGCAAATTACAGAAGTCACTTTATGGTATCAAACAGTCAGGCAGACAGTGGTACCTGAAGTTGGACAAGATGCTGAAAGCAATAGGAATGGAACCTTCTGAATCAGATCCTTGTGTATACACATGGGGCAAGGGTAAAGAGGCAGTCCTGTTGGCGGTTTAGTGGACGATATTGTTTTGACTTCAAAAGATCATGCTAGATTGAAGATTTCGAAGAAGAAAATGATGGATGAATTCAGGATGAAAGATTTAGGAAAAATTCATTACAGTTTAGGATTGGAATTTGATTATGATTTCGAGAAAGGGAAATTGAGCACAATTCAAAGAAAATATACAAATGAAATTTTGAGAAAGTTTAAAATGGAAACTGCAAATCCAATATTAACGCCATTAGATGTGAATATCAAGTTTGAACCATCAGAAGCTAAGCCAAGTTAAATGAGCAAAAAATATCCGTTCAGGAGCTTGATAGGATCGCTCATGTATTTGGCCATTGGCACTCGTCCTGACATAGATTATGCGGTGATATATCTTAGCCAGTTAAACAATTGCTATACTGAAGTTCACTGGAAAGCAGCGAAACGCATTCTGCGATATTTGAAGGATTTAGGATCGTAAATTGGTAAGTACAAGAAATTAAGAAAAGCTGACTGAGCACTCGGGTGCTGATTGGGGCAATTTTCGAATTGATAGGCATTCATTCATTGGGTTCCTCTCTAAATTGTCGGGAGCAGCGATCCCTTGGCTTGGAGCAGAGAATAGTAGCTTTATCCAGCGTCGAAGTGGAGTTGATATCTTTGGCTGAGGGGGTGAAAGAAGCGTTATATGTACATGGAGAGGTTTCTACGGGAGTTGGGATTTTCTGTTAGCATTCCGATAGTTCAAAATAACGATAGCCATATTTGAAAAATCCTGCTTACAGATCAAGAACAAAACGTGTGGACATCAGAAACAATTTTATAAAGCTATACATTCAAGAAGGCCTGATCAATCTAAATTATTTGGACAAGGACAAGATGGTTGCGGATTTTCTGACAAAACTACAAATAGCAAATTAGAATTTTGTTCAAACGAAGCTGGATTCATTTCAGAAGGAGTTTGAACTTGAGGGGGGGAACTGTAATAGGTACTTCATTGGCAATACCAAACTTCATTCTGTGCTGTCCTCTCATGCATATATGTTGTTGTTTGCGTGTTTACATGTTGTTAATAAGAAGTACCTACCGTCTACATTTGTAATTCAAACTCAATATTTCATTCGTTTTTATATTAGGAAACTCCATTGTATTTTGTAGAAATAGACAACGTTTTTCATAACCTTTTTCTCGCATCCAAGAATATTTCAAGTTCTATGGGTCTTGATAAGAATGCATCTAAAACGAATCTGTTTCTGCAAAAGAGGGGGTTTGTCGTGGATTGCAATTCCATAATGACGTTTAATTCCGCACCATAAGATTATATTTACCTAGGAGAGCTTTTTGGATCAACAGGATTGTTTTCAAAAGCGTTAATTAGTTTCACATCAATTGAAATAAGAGCTTGGGAAAGTACAAGGCAAGTAGTTCTGGTTAAAAGAAACTGACAAAGTTGGAAACCTTCCTGTCGTGAAATTCATTCGTGGGTAGCTAATTTTTCACTCTACAACTCGGAAAGGTAGATTTTGCACTACTGGAATGAACTGGAAAAAGCTCAATCAACATACTAAACCACTTTATTATTGCTAGTACTCCAAATGATACTAGGATGCGAGATCAAAACCGATACGAAGATTTAACATAGGGCCACAGATATGTTTTCACTGCTTTGGAAGAAGGGAGACAATTCTAAGGATGGAGAAATATCTCTGGGTACCTACGTCATAATCAATAAATCGGTTAAAACAGTAACATTAGAGAGTTTTAGCCTTATACGGGAGCTGACCGTACGTGGTCGTAAGGCGTAGTCAGCGGATACGATGACAACCAAAAACCTGACGGAGTAACACGAATCGGCTACCGTTCCAAAAACAAATGAAGGTGGACCTCAAACTCGAAGCTCCATACCTGTCCCATGGCCTTCAACACCATATATGCAAATGATAACCTCAAGCTGGTTTCACATGGAGTGGAACAAGCGGAAGACGAAAGGACGGAAAAACCAGTGGAGGGGCGGTAGGGTCGGAAAGATTGTTCAAATGAAGTGGTTACCTTGGTGAACGGAATCATAACCTTCCTACAGAATTCCTTTCTGATCTGAAACCTCTACTTGCGGTTAACAACATTCCTGTCCAATGAGCTTGTGTGGAGCTCGACGCAACGCGGAAACTGTATCAAAATTTCTATCGCCGTCCGCTGTCCGTACATTCCGACAACATGGCAGCCACTATTCTCAACTGTTGTCCCAACAGCCAATCAAATTGCATTCCGTCCTTCTGCCTTTCCTTTTTCCACGCTCGTTCAGCTCCATGTGAAACCAGCTTTAGTGATAACCTTAGTTCTCATCTTTATTCCATCTGTTTTATTGGGAGCGGGATGAATACGTCAGGTTGAGGTTATGATAGGACGCTGCACAGATAAGTCTTGTGACTGTAGAGTTTAGCATTCAGGTTAGCATCCACCTGGTGTTATCCCTAGGTTTACTTTCATGGGCGCGGCCGTCCGGGGGACACCGTGGAAAGCAAAAACTCCCTAATATGGGCTGAGTGTCGAGAAATATAACAAATTTTCACCTTGAAAAATAGGTGGCTTTCCTTACCGTGAGCGTCAATTCTTTGAACTGCAGCTGATAAGGTGCAGGTGGTAGTTCTAGTTCAATTCTATTAAACCAATGAAATCCAGGCCTGGACGAACCAAAAAATTTTAATCCTTCCCCAGGTTCTGATTTATTTAGAGCATGCAACAGTCCAGCATACGAATCATTCTGCAATAACCGTGCATGATTTCTAGGCATTAGTAGGTACATATGGGTAGGATCTACCTATCTATTGTTGGTTCTATAATACAGTGAGTGGTAATATATTAAAACAGATGTTAAAATAATTTAATCTCATTTTTGTCCGTAATGGACAACTTTTGTATGTTGGAATTTTTCACGTTTGATCCACGAATTGGATTCTGTGGCCTAGACAAAATTTTATCAAATATTTTGGACAAAAAGCTATTTAATAGAAGGGAACTGAATTGACGCCTTAGACGATAACTACAAAACTAGAGAATAAATCCACATCTCATGCGCTTTCCGTCCATTCAAGATCATGCTTGCACGTTTTGAAAAATGTCCGGCGATCTGCCTGGAATAAGGTAAAGTCTCACAGTCATGAGGAGTTGAATAAGAGTACATAAAAACCCAAATAAAGTAAAGTAGAAGAGGTACTAAATAATCTATACTAATTTGAGTCTGTGGGTAGGTACTTAAATATTTCAAAATTATTCACCTCCGTCTTAAACTCCACATGTAATGGCTAATAAAAGAGATCGAGTTCCTTCTTATAAAAGAATGTAGCAAGAATACAAATGTTTATGATTTTGGACATTTAGATAGCTTGAGAACATTACAGTACTAACAGAACTGCCGGATGTTAAATTTTTGTACGTGAGGAAGCCATACTGCCCACTCAACCTGGCAAACGTTTTTTTCTGTTGGAAATTGCTTTCAAACTAATTAAATCTTATAAATCTATGTGGAACCACGAAATATTTATTAGGTTTAATAAATATTGGCCACCATTTGATTTACGTAGGAGGGCTATCCTTTTCCCCGTCTAATTATTCGGTTGAAGTGTCTTTCAAACGCGAGAGGTTTTCCTTACTTCAAGAGGTTCGAAGGCAAAGATCAGATAACTACGTAGCGACGGGATAAAGAAGGGCGACCAACGTTTTCGTCTACATTTTCGTTCACTACAATCGGAAAAAAAGATTTTCATGTCTCAAAACTTGCAAGGGATCAAATTGGAACTTCAACAAACATTTTAATACCAATCCGAGCAAAAACCGTCGAAATTTATTCGGTGTAAGGCAGAAAAAGCCATAGTGGGGATCGATTTTTTTTTTTCGTCATTCCTCGCATTCTTCCGCTGATTTCTCCGGTAAGACAGCATCTTTAAGCGATTTTGACGGCACCATCGTGTTCTACGGGTCCTGAAACTTTGTTGCTGACATACAAAGTGCTCTCGATCAAATTTTGATGTGGCAGCGGATAGAAGGTCGAGTGTTCGGTCAAAAAACGCGCATTAAAAGGGTCCCGCCTTCCAGCCCATGGTTCGGGTGGAATTAGACAATTTTAAAAACGCTTGTGTCCTTTCGGAAAACCCCAAGAAGTTCCCCCCCCCCCCCCACTTGGAGATTCCCTCCACTCAGCCGTTTGGTCGTGCATAGCATGGACAGACAGACAAACAAACGGAGTTTCATTCTTATAAAATAGTATAGATTGATATAGAAATTATGCGTTTATTCACCTGGGAATAACAAAATCTGGTGAAAAACTGCTAAATTTAGTCAAATAATGTAGAAAGAAATCACTTCTACCACACACATCCCCCCTTTCACATTGTTTGCACTTGATTGGTTTTAAGTACTCCCTACCTTTTTGGTAGGTTGTAGGTTCTCGCGACCATTGAGATTCAAGCTTCCTTTTACCTGAGACGCGTACTTTGTATCTTTTGAAGTAGGTATGGTTAGTTATTTTTTGGTTCTGGTGATGACATCACTCAAACATGAACCTAGCATTGTAGGCAACTTTCGATTTCCTGGAAATATACCTACTTGTTTTTCATCAACTTCCGTTTTCTTCATAGTAAAGAAAGCTAGCTAATTTGGATGTGGAATTGAATTAGTGAAAGTAGAATTTGAAGTAGGCGCAAAGTTAATTGGTACGTAGTTTACAACGCACTTACTGTTGACCACAAGACGGCGTAATTCATTCCATACTTATTCACTCCATCGTACAGTACCATGTAATTGGCAATAGCTCCAACAAACTTCAGTATGATGTCCTCTAATACCTTATGGTTCATCAGCGTCTGAAACAGAATCCGTTTCAAAGTACCAACGAGGAAAGGTTAATTTCTGTCCTTTGGTTTGATAATAACTGAATAAGTAGGTTTGGGGGTATGCATAGGCTTCTGATCAGGGTTTTTGAGTAAAACACCAGCATACGACTTAGGAGAGGAACCCACCACTGATCGACGTGGTTACTTGCCTAAAAGCTCTCTTTTCATAGCATTGTAAACTAGTCTAAAACCACCAATAGCAGTTTCCAAATCCTCTCGCAAATCAGAGCGGAGATTACCACTAGATCTAACGACATTGTCTATCAGGAAAATTATATTCTCGATTTCCTCATCATGGTCGGTCGCCATTTTGTAGGCAGACCACCTGATGAAACAATTTCCGGACAAAATTTACAACAGATTACAATAATTATCTTACCAGCTAGATGTCCGATGATATAGCAAGGCTCATGAACAAATCCAGGTCCGTACTTTGTGATAATTACACCAAATTACCGAATTATAGAAGGAACAATGTTTACTGTTCGCAGTATCAGTGTGTTTTCCGCGCTACAGGCCGTGATTTTGGAGCTATCAACTTGAAATTTGGTTGGTAGTCTCTATAGACATCCAGAATTAGCGGTATAGTTTTTCGTGGCACCGTAGCACCAAATGGTTGCTGGCCAAGGGTTGCTGGGGTAGGGTAACTGTTAGTGTTTTTATCTCTTTGGAGCTCCTTCATATCCCTACCCGAATCATGGTCATAAATCCCCGCCGTGCGACCCAGGCACCCTCTGAGTGAACAGAGGGTGGCAGAATGACCCGCTGGTGATTAAGGGGGAGACTCGTGTCAACGGGTCTTCTGTCCCTTCTATCCTCATCTCTCCCGTTATGAATTCAACAGAAAACAAGCCTCATAACCCCAGCCGGCCCATTGGCACACGGGGTTCCAGGGGATACGATTGGGGGCGCTCCTGGCGGGGGCGTCAGTCTTCCTCCCCCTCATCTTCATCCTCTTTGTCCTACCCTTCGTCCTCTTCCTTTGCCTTGATTAATGCCGACCAGTGCGCCCGCTGTGAGAGAGCCTTCAGTTCCAAACGTGGCCTCAGTGCCCACGTCTGGCAGAAACATCCTGTATAGGCCAATGCTGCAATTGATATGGAGCGAGAGTGGCCCAGGTATTCTTCTGAGGATTTGCGGCAAATGGCAGCAAAGGAGGCAGAAGGCTGTGCCTAATGGTGTACGACATATTAATGTCTTTTTGCAACAACGTTTTCCCATGCGCACGCCTTCTGCCATCCAATCTCTTGGCCTGAGGCCCCCTAAAAGCAGCTTGTGCAGGATGTGATCCTGTCAAGTAGCCGTGGGGCCTCTCCCGCATCTCCTACAGGTGTGGGGCAACAACCCCCCATTCAGCAATCCTCCCCCGGGTCTTCGGGTCTTCTTGTAGACTTGAAGACTGAAGTGTTGAGGCTCGGTGAGCAGGTAGGCCGTATTGATAGTTATGAGAGTGCCTACCTGCAGGACCGGGCGAGGCGGGCTGTTGAGAGTCCTGAAGGCTTGGAGGACGAGATTGCAGCCTACATACAGAAGACATTTCCATGGGTTGAGGAAGTGACTGTGATGGGGCATCAGGGAGCGGTTCCTTCTACTTTGGTGCCTCGTGGAGGTCACAGAGCAGAAAAACAAGCAAGAAGGCGGGAATATCAGCGAGTCAAGAAGTTGTGGAGGAAGCATGCTCGTGTAGCTGCGGAGGTACTGGAAGGAGCTGGGAATGAGCAAGTTTTGCCCCCTCTCGAGGAGTTTGTGGACTATTGGGAGCCACTCTGAGTGCTCCCAGCAACAACCCTGGTGAGCCAGTGGTACCCGCACCTTCCACCAGGGATTCCTTGTACGTTATCATGTGCTTCATGACGAGGAACATAAGTGCCGTGTCAAGAACTCCACTTCTGCTGGACCTGATGGTGTTTCTGCCCAACATTGGAACAAAGCACCAAAATGAGTCAAGCTGCTCATCCTCAACCTGCTGCTAGTATCGGGAAGACCCCTGAAAGTGTTGACCCGCGTCCTGATGATTTCCATCCCAAAAAAAGGGTTAAGTGGGTCTGGAGGCTACCACCCAATATCTATATCATATGTAGTCTTCCCCCATTTCCAAAAGATCTCACCTCCAAGCTGCTGGTGTCATGAGTGACGTCCAGAGAGCATTTTGGCCAGCAGATGGCACAGCGGAGAACCTTACAGTGTCAGGTCACCAATGTTGAGGTTGAAGCTAAGTGAGTCTAGCATTAGTTTTGAATTTGCATGATTAAGTATAACTCTAATTCCTTGGACAATAAAAATCCTATTTAACTTTGGATGTTTAAGAAAGTTAAAGAAGTGAAAAGAAGTGAGCGGTTTCTGTCACAGAACCCAGAGACCTATTGTGCAAATTCTGGTGAGTCTGATCCGGCATCTTCATCCAATCGGAAAGAGAAGGGAAAGTACCCCAGTAGTTCACTTTGCCCAATTGGGTACATGTAGGAAGTTTCAGCCTGGCACTTTGTTCTCATTGGCTGAAGGATAGGATTTAGTGCCCCAGTACATTGAGTCCTAATTGGGCAAGAACATTTAACTGGTACATGCTTTCCCATTGTTCAAATGGGAGAAGGTTGAGGAAGGGTAAGGTTATGGATGTGAAGAGAAAACAGTTGGTTGAGTTTGAGTTCATAAATGTGAAGCCGAGCTTACTGTGCTTTATACCCAGAAGGTTCCCCAATGGTTACCTGTAGGCGTCTTTTGGAGGTCAGCTCGGCTATTGCGCTTTATTTGTGAAATCTAAAATGATATATGTCAGGCTAATACGAAAATGAAGCTCTTAGATCAACTAAAACCAAAAATGAGCTGTCTGATCAGCTGATAGTACAATACCTATGTGACCAGCACCTATCCGTCTATAGCGTCTATCATTCAATTTACACCTACTGAAAATTACATATTTATAGCAATTATCTTTAAGTCAACAATATATTAATCTTGCAAATATATCCAAGGTTTGAAGCTCACGGATCACCAACACTACAAATTACAATATTAAAATTAAATCGATGATAAATTATGAAAAAAAATCTTACATAATATGATATTAGTCCAGAAAACATATCTGAGTTTTTTACTTGTTGGGTTAAGCCAATGTAGGATGTACCTTGAGCACAAGCAAGGCTGTACGTAACCATGAAGCGTCTGCAAATCAAAACATGAGTTATCATCAATACCATCGTCAATACTCAAGCATTGTGTGGTGGGAAGATACCTAATCTTATTTCCTCCCATCCTTGGTCAGTAAAGTTCCAACTAAAATATTCCTTCCAAAATCGTCATTCTGCCAAAATTAATTTTTAAAATGATCAAGAATCTATTGTCTTTTGATACTCAGGTATTTTGAGTTTAGCGAATTTTTATAAAAATGAAGTTATTGCAATAGGTCAAAAATAAATAAATAAAAATCTTCTTCATGGAAATCCGTTTTGAGAAATTCTTGAACTATACCTGGAGTTTAAGGTGGCGCTGGATGGTACGAGTATATATGCGGTTTTTTCAACCGGACCAATTCAAGTGGACCGATTTTGATGATTGTTGTGGCAGTCTACTGGTTTTGAAATTCCCCATAGGATCGTTCATCTGAAATTTTCAAATTCCAAAATGTTTAAATTTAGACACCATTGAACCATTTTACTTTCAAATTTCGAGGATTGTAGGACCTAGAGGTTTCGAAAATAGAACGAACGCTGCAAGAATCATTGAAATTGGTCAATTATTGGCTGAGAAAATTTGAATAAACCGTTTGGTTGTATTCTGAATTTGGCTTTGAGCAGTTTTCTGGATCGGACAGAATCCGCGCGTCTACTGCTAGGTACTTTCACTACATTCGAGTCACTCACCTTTCTTGCCCATTTGATTGGTCCAGTCGCACTGCCCCCTAGACGCTTAACGAATTCTTGCATTAAATGAAGTTATTGCAACGGCTCAGAAAAGTTATTAAATCTACATTTTCCTAAATTTTCTTTATTGAAATCTGTTTTGAGGCATTGAGAAACTAATCCTAGATAATTTATAGGGCATCTTTCTGAAACATGATGTGAAATCAACGTTGTAAGAAATTAACGTTTGTGCATGCGCACAGGGTACTGTCAGTTCGATGGCATTGAAAATTACAGGAAACCGTCTAGAAGCTAACCGGCACAATCCCTGATAATTTCATTGGAATCAGACTGAACATTGGAATAGTTTTGGGAGTCACTAGGATTTACCTCAGACAGACAGACATGGAACCAAAATTGATCAGCAAGCTCTGAAACGCAAAAGGCAAGCAGAAATTTTGATTTTGGAGGACACCATTTTTTTCGACTTCACTCACGAACATAATGCTTCCCTACCTTCAGTATTGAGAAAGCAAAATCCATCTGTCTGCCTTACGCCGTTCAGAGCGTTCCCCCAAAACTACTGGACCAAATTTTATGAAAATTGACTTCGTTCGGTGACCAGCTCCACACGTGGACACGTAGCGGTGACCAGCGTTTCTTCTCTATCGTCTACCTCTATGAGTGACACCTACAAAAAACGCTGCAAACTATTACACAAAGGTTCATTATTTCTGTATTAGTTAGCCCTTCTACGCAGATAATTGGTCTATATTTATTATCAAGCCCCATATATATCTAGTAAATGATCAAAACTTGTCGCTTCGTGCCTCCCAAAAGGGTTCACACCTTTACTGCTCAGCCCCTCACAAATTTACGGTTTATAGTAGGTGAATGTTGAAAAAATTTCTAAAAATGTCAAAGCAATAAAACAACAAACTTAGTAAAACGGCAGGTTGAAAAGAAAAGAAATTAGCCTCAGAGGCTCCATCAGCTATTCAGTGATCCTCCAAACCTTGTAATATTTTTTGAGGTGTCCCGAATGAGCTCCATTAAGTCAGCAACATAAGTCGATTAGTAAACAAATTAGCCTTGGAGGTTCCGAAGCTGATCAGAATAACACGAGAACTGAGAATATTACAGCAATATTAAAATAACCTGGTGACTCAGAAAGAGTAACGCTTAGACCACCGAGAAGTTTCAATGACCATCTGCTTGCGCACAAATTGAAAAGAACCAGAACTTTCAAAACTCAAGGAATTTCAAAACGAATTTCTATGAAGGAAATTTTGGATTTATTACTTTTTTTTTTTTTTTAAATTGGCTAAAATGTTCTGACCTTGGTAGACTCAGAAGTAACTAACCTTCTGTTGTTGGAATATAAATACCTAATAATTTAATTAAGAGTAAGTACTAATCAATCTATATATATATAAAAGAAAGTCATGTTATAGTGATTTTAGAATGTGCACAGCCGAAAATTGGCTCCACCCATTCTCGAGCCCCCTCTCGACTGTGGGGACTAACTATGGCAAAGTGGAGGGATTTCAATATAGGCATAATTTCCCTGTTCCCTCTCGGGCCGTGAGTCAAGGACAACCAAGGCTGTTAGGAAGATTGAAAAGGATGAGGAATTTGTAACTTCGAATTTGTGGAAATGACGGAATAAAAATAAATAAATAAATAAAACTCAGGGACAGTCGTATGACAAAATCGCAAAGAAAATTTTAAAACACGGAGCACGACTTGCAAACTCCAAAATGTTGGTCAATTACCGGCATTTTTCGCCTAAAAATCTATTTTTCTCACTTATTTAGGGATCTTAAAGATCTGAGAGTTGACTTAGCGCTGAAAAATACTTTGATTGTGAACCCCAAATTTCCTATTGTCAAAACAACAACTTTTTTTTTAGCAATTTTTTGGGCCACTATGTTGTATGTAATTTTGAACCTGAAATTGTGGATCGATCGGGCTAGCCAACGAGCTCGACCTGTCTATGGCCAAAACGGATGTTTCTGTGTTAAAACGAAATTTACACACCATAATTTAAGGGAGCTGTCGTCTAGAAATACACCCTATAAATATATAGTAAATGGTATTTTAATATATAAATACATAAGACGCTAAAATCTAGGATTGTGTTCTTTGATGTATGAAACGGATTTGTAGCCCCCCTACCCCCCACTTATAAAATGTTGAAGCCATATGCGTAACTCATTTTATTTTTGGGAATTCGCTAAAAATGGTGATTCTGAGAAAAAATCTAACAGAAATTTAACAACACAAGGAGGGTACCAAGGCGAGAGAGAAGTCAGTTGAAAGTCATTTCAAAAAATCCAAAATGCAATCTGCGTTTATACAAACAACTAAAATAAAACTGGAACTTAGGAAGCTGAGCGCAGGTCTCTAGTTCCACTTCGATATTAACAAACCGGCGTCAAGCATACATGCGCTCTAGTTCCACTTCGATATTAACAAACCGGCGTCAAGCATACAATGAGGCTACTTACTCACAGAAGGTAAGAGCTACCGTCACGTTGGCAACTCTTAGTTCCATCAAATTAAAGTACCTTCCTAATCTATGATCAATTTCGCAGACAGAAAATTAAGGCAGTTTGAAAGGTAGGCAGGAGAGTTAGGACTTAATTAGCTGCAATGATGCCTACGGCCCATCAGCTGAGTAGCTTCTAAAGCTATTTCCTATGATATTTACCAACTAAAGCTGGAATTTAGCATGTCGCCTCTTCAACTGAGTGAGTATAAGCTGATCAGCTGAGTGAGCTAAATGCTTTACTGTTTATGTTAGGAAGTCGGAACGTGATGAGGAGACTCTCTGGGACATTAAGAGGCGAATGAAATGATGGGCTCTTTTCTGATCAGCTAAGTGAGCTAAATCCTCTCCTGTTTACCTTAGGAAGTTGAAATTTGATGGGGAGACTCTCTGAGACATCAAGAGAAGATTGAAATGATGGGCTTTTTTCCTAATCAGCAGATTGACCTAAATTCTCTCCTGTTCTCCCAAGAAAGTTGAAATTTGATAGGGAAACTCTCTGGGACATTAAGAATGTGTTGATACCGAGAATTCCAATGATTTCAACAGACATGTCGAATTCAAATGTTTGCAGTTTCCTGTCTGCCTTGCATTTACTACGAGCGTCAACAAGTCGCAAGGGCAGACGCTTACAAGTCTGTCGCATCAATTTAAAAGAACCACGTTTTTCACGGTCGGTTTACCAAGAAATTCATTTATTCATGTTTGGACGAAAAAAAAAAATAGTTTACCTCAATGTATTGAGATAAATAAATAAATTAATTAATAAAAACAAAAATTCCACATAACAGATTGATTTGACTTTTCATTATAATTATATTTTTATTGAGTGCAGCAAAGCGCACTAGGTTAGCTAGTGATTTAAAATATAAACGAAAGTTTTCCCTTAAGGGTAAGGTTATTGTAAAAGCGACCCCGACAAATATTTGAAGGAACAAGTTCCTCGTTACTATTTCTATGGTAACTATATTGAAGTATTGAATTACTCCTCCATTCCTGAAATGAAACTACGCTGAAAAAATGAAACGTTGAAATTATGAAAAAAAATTCTGGTGCGGTAGGGTTATCTATATCGGTAGTCACCCAAGAGCCTACAAAATGTTATAAAGGGTTAAACATTGCAAAGCCTGGTACGTGTAATGTATGAAACGTACTCCAAAAAATCTCCAAATGGAATTTGAAGTCTCTTCTCCCCGGCGTCTACTCCACTTTGATATTCTATTGTTTCTGCTACAGACTTCAGTATCATTAAAGCATCTTGCCTCAACTGTACCCATTCGATTGCTGTTGCAATGTCAGATTTGTCGTTAAGTTCTTCATAAAACAAAGGCAGCTCTTCATAACGATTGCCATCAAAAGAGTAGAATATCATGGAAAACATGTGCAAAATCGTTATAAGGTTGGTTTGTGCTGTGTGCTTTGAAAGAACCTGAACAAAAGAAACAGTAAAGCTATAAATAATGTGATGACACATTCATTAGGTACACCATAACACTCAGGCACATCCACATATAATTTTCAATACTTGCGAATGAACCAAGAGAAACGAAGAAGGTACCTAATGCGGGGCTTTACATATATGATGCAGTAGGTAAATAGAAAAATAAAGGTTGTTGACGCTGCGTTTTATGCCATAAACGGTAACTACGATACGAACACATACCACCAGAGTATGAATGCTGCTACACACGTTCCTTCCCTTTCTTCCTCCCTCCTGCCCTCCTCAAAGAGGATGGTTCCTACAGACGCTCCTTCCTTTTAGCTCCTTCCTCCGCTGCTATGCTTGTTGTCCCTCCCATCCTTTTCCTTCCTACCCACAGTCATTCAGTGTGATTCATAGCGGGAGGATTTCCCTTTTTGTAGGGGAAATTTCCCTTTTTTCTTCTTTCTTTGCTCATATTGTGTTTGTTAATGGGTTAATGGGCTCCTAATACGAGGGTTATTACTGGTTTCTTCACAAACATAAGTTTAGCTGTTTTGAAGCTCTGTGGAGTGAAGACTTTCGCAACGGAGCGTGCGGAATTTCATAAACTGGCTGCTGGCTGCGAGATTGAAATTGGCGCAGGCTGAAAAATATCCGATGGTAGGAGCATATTATGGTAGGTGCACCTGGGAGAGTTCATTGTCCAGGTAAGTGGTGGCTCGGAGACCCAATAGGACAAGTAGTAGGTTGGTAGCCCATTGTGTAGGATGCGGGTAGGCGGCAAGGGCTGTTTTCAGGCGCCTATGGAGTCTCTCGACTTTTCCATTTGCTTGGGGGTGGAAGGCGGTGGTATGTATGTGTTGTGCTCCCATTGACTTGATCAGTGCTTGAAAAGTAGCGGACTCGAACTGGTGTCCTTGGTCACAAGTGATGATTTTGGGTACCCCGTATCGGACTACCCAGTTATGGAGTATAATTTGTGTTACATTCTCGAAGGAAAGGCTTGATGTAGGTACGCATTCCATCCTGGAGGTGTTACGATCAATCATTGTGAAACAGTATGTTTTTTCATTATATGGCGGTAATGGTCCCACTATATGCATGTGGAGATGCTGAAGCGCTGCCGTTGGTGGGGATTCCACCAACCTAAGGATGTTGGTAGATCTTAGAGGTTTGTCATTGAGGCACTCCCGTGCCCATTTCATGGCATCTTTATTCATAGATGGCCAGAAAAATTTTGTTCTCATCATTTTTCGTGATGTACGGATCCCCGGGTGTGCCAATCCGTGAAGTTGATTGTATACGAGTTTTGCAGGGGGACAGGGAAGAAAGGTCTAGTACCCATTTCAGTATGGCACCATATATCGCGGCCATTGATTGGTATTTTCTTGAGTGGGGTTTCGTGCAATGCAGTCTTTGAGTGATTCATCGTGCTTTTGCTGTTCCTCGATTTTTATGATGAAGTTGCTGGGATCTACTGTGGAGATTTAGTTTCGACCAAATGACTGACCGACGGAGTTTCAGTTTTATAATATAATAGAGATGGAGACTAGCCTAGTTTTCTCGCCGTGTTTGCTTGCTCGACATGGCTGTATAGATCCGATGGTCTTTACTCTTGAGTGGGACATGTAGAATGATTGGAATCGGTGGATCTTCCAGGGTGATTTAAAATGTGTAGGGGTTGTTGCTTGCTTCGCTCGCTCTCTGTGGGATGTGCAGATGCGATGGGATATATAGTCCATCCCAAGTTCGTAGGAAAAACCCCGTTGGAATCCGATGTGTGTTGGGAATGTTGCTCACTTCGCTCGCTAGGGTGGGTTTTCTTGCTCACTCAGTTTGGGATGTATAGATGCGAATGGATATAGTCCCCATACCATCGAGACCTACAGCCCATGGTTCGGGTGGGGGTGAACAATTTGAAAATTGCTTACAATCTCTTTCTATAGAAATCCCAAAGGAATGGCAGAAAAAAAAAAAAAAAAAACAATGAAATAAATCTTATAGAGGGGGCAAAACGAAAATAATAAATTGCTGAGACATAATTTGCTGCATTGTCTATGTGAGGAAGTTATACTGCCCACCCAACTTGGCAGTTGGAAATGACTATCAAACGTGGGACCTCATGTGGACCTACAAAAAGTTTAGTTATGAGAACATTTCAGTTCTCAGAATGACAGAACTGTCGGATGTTTTTTCGTATTTCTTTGACCCTGTTATTTTTTTAAAAGTAAGCCATTATTCCATCTGCGTAGAAGGGCTATCCTTTTCCCCGTCATTGAGACCTTCCCCGATCAAGAGGTTCAGTTCAAAGTTCAGAGGCAAAGTTCACACATTCGAAAGTATTGACAGAATAGGGAGTGCTGTAGCTCGAAAACCAACGTTTTTGTCTACATTTTCGTTCACTACAATCGGAAAAAACAATTTTTTGTCTCGAAACTCGCAGGGACCACATTGGAACTTCAACAAACATTTCAAGACCAACCCGAACAAAAATCGTGGACATTTACTGGGTCTAAATTGGAAAAAATCATGGTGAGGAACTTGGGGGAAAAAAACCACGTAATAAAAGGGGCTCTAATCCCCCTCCACCCCATGGTTCGGGTGGGATTAGAAAATCTTAAAATCGCTTATGCCCTGCCCTCTTTCGGAAAATCCCAAGAAGATCCCACCACTTGTAGACTCCCCGCACTCAGCCATTTGGCCGTGCATAGCATGGACAGACAAAAGGACGGAATTTCATTCATACAAATAACTAGCCACTCCAGCTTGCTTCGCTCGCCTCTAAGTCCAGGAGGAACGGTTTAACTCACCATTCAAAAGCCCTTGCTCGGACGTTTCCTCGCAAGGTACCTACTTGCCGAAGCTCCGCAGGTGGAGGTGAACCTTCTAGCTGGTTCTCCCAGCTAATGAATCTGGTATCCAAGTTTAAAGCAAAACTTACATGCCGAGACACATTACCAGGCACAAGTCCCTAGTGATGCAGTCTCTACCCTAGGTCCTGTGTTCCAAGGCTGGGGTGTGCTCAACCACTGCCACCACGAATCCTACCTCAACAGGGGGTAAGCCGATGGCACTTTGGTAGACTGCCAGTGTGCCAGTAGCCTGGGGTTCCCCCCGACCCGTGGTACCGGTCTCCAGATGCCAGCCCGGGTAGCAGGCCTGAGGGTAGAGAATTCGTACCTGCCCTCTAACTGCTCTACCCCTGCCTGAGTAAGGGTATTCCTCCCCAATCACTGCCCAAACAATATGGGTGTGCAGAGGAGGGAGGCTCTTCGCAAGCACTTTGGTTCCCAGATAGTGGGCTGGCTATACACACCCAGCCAACCAGAGGTGGAGAAATAAGAAAAAAAATCACAGTGAGGTAGGTCACTGTGAGGTATTACCCCACCCACAGCAACCCATAAGTCTCACTCCGGTCAGACTGGTCCGTCCAGTAGCTAGAGAGCATCCAAAGAGCCACAAGCGTGGAGAGGTAGGAGGGAAAAGGAGAGAGAGAAAAAAAAACCCTAAATCCTAATCCTCACCTTTTGTCTCTTGGCAAGTCTTACTAGGGCTTCTATGGCAAATCCTTCAAGTCGTGTCAGTCTGTCGTGGCTTACCAATATTGAATTGATGGGGATGTCATCGAGACCCCACTACTCTTGCACCTCACGGTACTCCGGACAGTGCAACTCATCATCAGTTTATCTCATCATCAGTTGCTCTCACCCCCCCCTGCGCTGCCTCTCATTGCAAAGTCACAGTGCTGCTCTTTTCAGTGATTCGAGTCTCCTGGACCACCAATCAAGCTTATATGACTTCTGACCACTCACTGGCATTGCTTCGGATGCATGGCATATTATTATCCCCTCGGCAATAGCAGCTGCATTCTCTAGTTCCTTCACATTGTGTATTGAGGGGAACTGCGTACCCCACAGATTTTCCTCCAAGGCCTCAGAGAATCTGTGTCAGTTGGCCTTCTCATTGAAGCAACCTTTGGAAGAAGCTGCCACACCTCTAGCTCCAGTCTCAAGGGGTCATCCGACTACCATCCTTATAGTGGTATGCTGGCTGGAGAAGTCTGACCCCAGTAATCCCCATCCTGAGACATCATCAGCTAGGCAGGGAGTTGCAAGAGTTACATCAATGTTTGACATCCCTCCTGCAGCACCCCTGAATGTGGGGATATCCTCTGGGACATTCAGGATACAAAGGTCCCATTCCATCACCAAGTCTTTTAAAATAGCCCCCCTCTCCCAGAGCCTACGGTTAGTGCCCCTGGGCATCACAGAGATGGCTGTGCCACCATCTTGACCTGGCATTGACGCCCATCCCTACTAATATTCTGTTCCCCCTCAGCGATTGCATTATTTTTCCCAAACTACCATGTACAGGTTGGTGTCACAGCTATATTTACAGTACATGCTTACGATGTAAAGTTGTAGAATCCCCAGACTCAGACCACTTCTGTGTGACTATCACTTGGGGAGCTAAGGAGAACCACAGTGAGCTCTGGGTTGGCCACAGCAACAGCAGCCAGTGGCTGCCAGTCACCTCTCCCAGTGAATACCCTAGTGGGTCCCAGACCAGCAATGCTACCCCCATTGCTATCGCAATATCCCACTCACCCCCGGAGCATGCCTGCCTGAGTTCATCACACACGGTTCGCACACCGTTGCAGTTTAGTTAGAGAACCTTCATACTGGGACGACAGTCCTCATGCTCCTCCTCCAAGCACGTGTGTATAGCGGGCAGGACCTGTCCATGGCCAAATGACCCACATCTATCAGGCGCTGTGTACTGCAGTTGGCGCACTTCTTTCCAGCAATGTTAACGCATTCGGAAGAAGTGTGTGCCCCAGCACAGTGCTCCTTCATTTGAATTTACTTGGAATGGTTTCACTGAGGGACCAAATACTTCAAGCAAACTACATTCCTAGTAAAATAATCGAACGAAAATCACGAAAATCGGTTAGGCATATGTTATATAGAACAGTTCATTAAGTTCAAATCCCAAATTTTGCATGTCTGGACCAAAGGATAAAAAAAGGGAACAAATAAAATATGATTTACTGGAATCACCCCCTTCATTCATCCCCACCGATAATAAATTTGAAAATCCGAAACTTTATTTTGACTGAAACTCAATCGAACAAAAACTATCACTATATCAAACGAGAGTAGTGAAAACAAACCGATTTATCAGTAGGTATTAGGTAAAAACCTCTTCCACAATGAAATTTGTAGCTCTTGTATCACGAGTCCTTACCTATGTTTCAAACAAAACTAGACCAAATAATAAATTCGTTGAATAAAAAAATACGGATGTTAGTAGAGGTTTGGGCAGCATAGACAAGATTTAATGGGGAAAAACTAGTTTTTTTAAATCATTATCCAGTTTATTTTCTCTATTCCATTGTAAAATTTAAAAGTTCCAAAATTGCACAACTAGACTAAAATTGGCACCGAACGATCAAGAAAATCACGAGGTCACATCTAACTTAGTAGACGTTTGTATTCTTACTTTTCTGATGAGATTCACTACCATATTTCGTTCTTTCACTGATATCTGCCACTTGTACACGGGGATCTCGGGATCTGTTGGAATAATACTTTTCCAGATCAAGTAGTCCGCTCGCCTCAAACAGATTCCAATTTGACCTAATGTAAACAAACCAGTCAACTCGGTCATGGAAGTAGCCTTTGCAGCTTCTTCGTTGACCTGTAAAAAACCACAAAAGGGCAAAGAGAGATTAAAAAAGGAAAAACAAACACTTAGGGTTGAAAAGAGATTCTTAGATTTACCTCCTTAGCCAATTTACCCGCTTGTAGATGAAGAAACAAACTTGAAAAAGTTGGTTCACTAGTTTAGGAAGAAATTAGGAGGCTTTGGTTTTTTTCCGGTACCTAATGCACCTTTGTAATCGACCAAGAAAAAACAGTAATCTCAACAATTTTGGAAAATGTGGAAAAGTTGGTCCACTAGTTTAGGTTTTTTCTTTTTTCAGTGCCTACCTATTGCACCTTTGTAATTGACCAAGAAAAAAGTTTAATTCACTCAAAATGTTCTCTTGTTTACGTTTTAAGAATGAAGAATTCAAAAATTGATTACAGATACCCTGATCCCGCCATCCGCCTCTTAGGGCCACTTTCACCAACAACTTATGTACCTAACAGAGTTTCCAGCAAAACTCCATTAAGTATACTTTTGACGATCAAACCTTTGCATCTTTTACGAACCAAACATCTTTGGAACAACGGAGTTTCCATATTGGATATTAGGACACACTGCCCATTAAAAAGTTAGACTCTTTAAAGCGGGGACAATAATCCGCCACAACACCACAACCACCTGTTCTCGTCCAGCTTCCATTAAATAACTAAATGATAACACATGTATTTCATTTCATTTTCATCTACATTTGTGTACAAAATTGGGAAATTTTTAGTCATCTTTAATCAATATCGTTGGGATTCTATAAGGGCATACTGTTCATCATCCTATCATAATGTACCACCATAATTATCATCACATAATATAGGTACCTCTTATCCAAGTGCTTGGCTGCTTAACGGTAGTGTAGGTGTCAACGATATTGATAGATGATAATCGGTTTGTGTATCCCCCCCCCCCCCCTCCCTCGATCACATAACAGTTTAGAGACGTAAATGTGACGTTTCATTTGTGACTCATGAGCTACTCCGTGTTGAACGGAATTGAAGAACTCACAGTTCTTCTTGTAGGGAACGGCTCCAAGTAGTAGCCGGGGTGGGGGACAAACTTGATCGTTCGAGAAGGTCTCGTTACGGTGACGCATCCTTCCGTACAGATACGGTAACGGATCGCAATCCGGAAAAAACATAATCGTCTAATATAACCTCCTTCCATGGACTCAAATAACCTTCAAGGCATAATTTTCTCCTTCCATGGATTTAGCGTTACAACTAGATCCGTTAAGGACTTGACGTGACTTTAAGGTGAGGTAAATGTTTCTCGTTACTGCACACCGTATTGAGACCGACGGATCACTAGGAACTCTCTGTTGTAGTTGCTCTTGTCCTACCCAGGCACCCGCTGGTTGTGGGCACTAGTTGGTGTGGCCCAAGACACCCAGTTGTACGGGTTTTTAAGGATAAAACTGGTTCAATAGAGAGTTCCTAGTACATTCGTAAAGCACAATACGTCATGCGGTATTGACAATCCGTCGCCGTAACTCTGACGCAATGAGTTATGGTGACGCATCCTTCCATACAGATAGGTTTAACAGATCGTCTAAAATAACTAATAATAATAAATAATTAAGGACTTGACGTGACTTCAAAGTGTTGTAAAGTTTTTCGTTACCGCACGCCGTATTGAGACCGACGGATCTCTAGGAACTCTAATGTTTCTCGCTACTACACGCCGTATTGAGACAGATGGATCTACTAGGAACTCTCTATTAAAGTGTAAATTATTGTTAGTAGAAATGACAACTGCTCACAAAAGCTATGCGGCCATCTCGATATCACCTCTAACGGAGATTAGTAAATGTAACTCGCCGGATATTGAGGGTTTATATTGGTAGGAGTTTAAACTCGTAAAGTGGTCTGGTGAAAGACGATGAGCTGGAATCTCCAATCTTTTCGAGCTTAAACTCGTTCAAGTTTTTGATGAAAGTGGCCCTTAGAGGTTTTCTCCTAGATTAGAGCCTCAGAGAAGGTCAATTTTCAGCTTCCAGTTTTCAGAAATATGCTAGGGTTCAAAACGTATCTTTCCAAGAATATATTCGTTATTCAGATGAAAGCTATTAGTGATGAATAGTTTTTAAAGGTCAATACTCATTTTCAAGCCTAAATTGTGAAATTTGAATTTGATACATCCATGGTACTGACAATGCTGCCATGGTACTGACCATGGCACTGGTACAGGGTTCAAATCTATAAAATCGATTAGAAAGTAATTTTCATTCAAAAGCTTTTTACGTAGGAATACGTCAGTTAATCATTATTGTGTTCATCAGTCTCATACTTTGCATTGTGCAGGTATTACAGCTTCATAAAGGATCATTTCGCCTTCTTTCGCCCCTCCTTTGCTCTGCTAAACATTTCGGCTCTTTCAGTTCCAAACGAAGGATGAGTTCGTTGGCCATAATTTTTTTAGCACATTAAATTGATCAAATTTCAAAAATGTGATTTAAAAAATCTCTAAAAATTGCTAAAAATCGTTAAATTTATATTTTTAGCAGAATTTTAGTCAAAAAAAGTTTATCAACGATGAACTAGAACATTAAAAAATGTATGCACAAATCTATGCTGAAAAATATACCCACTTACATGCCATTAATATTGGCCAGAAAATAGATGAAAACTGCAAAAAAGCTAAAAATCTAAAATCTTTCTTGAATCGCAGAAGATTATTTATAACTTTTTTTGTCATACAATTGGTAGTTAACAATTTCTATCCACTCGAAGTCCTGAATTGAAGGTCCTCATACGATCATGATGCATGATTAGAACTTTGAATTTCTTCGAATCCACATGTAAGGGTAGGGGGTAGGTAGGGAATATATTACCTAGGATAGGGGTTGAATTCCCCGTTGGGGGGGGGGGGGGGGGGTAGCTACCACTTCCCGTACTATCGAAACCCTCACTATTATTATATTGCCCTCAAAATAGACTCATAACATGGAGATAAACGCCCCTACAATGAGTTTTGGGGCGTGACAAAATTGCTAGAGTCACCTCTCATAGTTTATTGATTTGAATAAGACCACTCAAATCATTGCAAGACCAGCTGTTCACGTGTCCAGTGGTGTTCAAGTTCTTAAAGGAAAAATGTCTTTAAAAAATAATTCAACTTAATCTTGTTCGAATTCCTAAAGACAACTTTGCGATCGTTTGTTGCTGAGTGACTAATATATAAACCAGTGCTCTGCGCAGAAGGGCTTTCTAATACAAAAATAATAAGTTTTTTCCAATAATTTGCAAGTTTTTTTCCCTTGAGAAATCAAAATTGTCAAATTACAATGTATCAGTAACCACTCACTTCAACATTATGCAAGCTTGAGCATGAGTTTACGGTGCCTATGGTTTGGATGCACAGGCATACTACACCCCAGAATGGATCAAATTCCAACAACTCTTGGTAGTTAGTTGACACTATCCAGATAGCTCCTATGAGAAACACGACATACACAACATGCGATATTTCAGTAGGTAGGTATTAAGATAAATTGCAGCAAAATATCATACAACGAATAATTGTTTTTCTGTGAAGATGTATCATAATATGCATGTTTTAATAGGTTTGTTCCTGTCAGCCTTTGTGGTTCAAACACGATTTTTCATTGCATGCACAGTAGCGATTCACTCGCCAACATGAGTTCAAACCTACATGAGACAGTTGCTAGGTCCCTAGGACCCAACAAACTTCATGGACTGCTCTTCCAGCCAGCGCTTACGGTTCGACCATTTTTTTACTGAAACTTCCTCCATGGTTATTTGAAAAATGGTTGCCTTCCGGTTCTATACTATTGCATAAAACCATGATGGCTGACCACAAATCTCAAAATTGATTTGAGTTTGACCTTCTAGTTGATTAAATATTTTAGGTGATCGTGACCTTAACTTTGTTGAATTTTAGCACCAGTACAGCCATGAGAGAATCAATTTGTTGAATTTTAGCACCAGTACAGCCATAAGAAGGTCAGCTTTTAACATTTTTGAAACTTTTCTTTGAATCTAATTTTTAATCTTTTGATCATTCTTAATTATTTATGTTAGAGTAGAGCCTTACTCTGATACGAAATGTAGGTAATACTCTTTCTAACGATATTCTAATTGTTATTATTTATTTTCAAAGATGTTGTAATTTTCAATTTTAACTTGCAATTAGGGAGACTTATTACAATTTTAATGTTACAAGGTTAAAAAAAAGACTCAACCCCACTTTACCACGCTCTGGGCTATTAATAACTTTTATTATTACATCCTCTATTGAACTACCTACTAAATTATCATGATTCTCACGGTTCCACGTCCCGTTTCATAAAATTCTTAATTTTCAATGCCAGAGACCCTGCAAATCCTCAAGCCTATTAAACTCTATTGAAAAACCGTAACCCCTCCGGAATAATGGCTGTGTAGGGAGCCATATAAGTATTAACCCACTCAAGAAGAGATTTTTGTGGTTAATTCGATTTGGTGGGAATTGTGTGCTAGCTACTTTGGTGGATGTTATAAGGCTACTTGGTTGCTGATTGATAAAAAACGAAAGTTATAAAAAAGAAAATTGTCCAATTCCACGAAAATAAGGAGTTACAATGTTGGAGCGATTTCAATGGCTAGATCATCATCACTAACAATAAATAACTCTTATTATACGTTTTTAGGTTTGGACAAAAACTATTTTTCATCAACATTTTAACGTTTTTCACATATTCTTATTTATTAGGTATATTAATGGTTCCAGAAAAATGTTCAAACAATTCTACCAACTCTCCGTGAGGGGGAAGGGGTGTGACAAATAAGTCACACTCAGCCTTTGGAGGTGGTGGTTTCTATTGGGTTGAAGGTAACTTAGAAGATCAAACAAGACATGTTATTTACAAGAAAACGAACGTGTTTATTTGTTACAATGGCTAGTGAATGACCGTGCAATTACAGAAAGGTACAGTGAATGAAATTGAAAACAAAATAAAAATGTAGTGCTAATTTATTTATTGACTGAAATCGAACGTTGCACTTCAAGCACAACTGCACTTTACATTTACTGCACATCAATGAAACACCATTTTTGCACCCATCACTCACACACTTTTAACTCATCTCATTTTTACTAACATGAAGAGGAGATCATTTATGTCAAAGCAAATCCCTTTGAATACTTGTTTTTATCGTAAAACTTATGGTTAACGATTTCGTTATGCACAAAATGGGCTTAAAGCTTACCTATGGGCTAGTCTTTGGTAGGCTTACTGCGGGGGGGCTGCTAGAGTTAGCTCGAGAAGTTCGCTCTGCTGTGCACTCATGGCTAGGCTTTCCATCTGGTGTCCCAAATGCCTATATTCACGCACCGGTTAAGGCCGGTGGGCTCGGTATTTTCTCTCTCTCTGCCAGCATCCCATCTTTACAACACCAGCGCCTGCTCGCCCTTAGGGGCTCGAGCTGGGAGGTCGCCCGCACTGCTGCTGACCTGAACTTTGTTAGGCAGCAGTTGTTGTGGTGCGATCGAGCAACACCAGCTGCTCCCAAACCCAGCTCATCTGTTGAGTTCCCTGCTGCACTACATGAGTCAGTTGATGGTAAAGAACTCTGACAGTGCTCTGAATCCCCCATTTCTTCCCAGTGGGTGGAATGGGCTTTAGAGGGCATTGGGGCCCGCGACTACTGCTATTTTCATGCCGTCCGGGTGGCCTCATTATCCACCTTGGTGAGGTGTTCATGGAGTGGTCGTGGGACAGTGAACACCCTTTGCCGTGCCTTTCGGGGTAAAAATGAGACTCTGTATCATGTGGTGCAGCAGTGTCCTGGTACTCATAGTGGCCTCATTCTCTGTCAAGATGTGGCTGCCAAGCAGATAGCAGGCGTTTTGTCATCCAGCGGTTGGACTGTTGAGAGAGAGCGACTATATCACATGCCGAGTGACCGGGGCAAAAAGCCGGATATCGTTGCCGTCAAGCCCAATGGGTCTGCCATAATCCTGGATGACCAGGTTGTCTGTGGCAGCGTGGACATGGAGCAGACTTGGCGGGCTAAAATAAATAAATATGACAGGAATGATCTGCGGCAAGGGATTTCCGGGCTAAAAGGAGTGGTCACCAATAATATCAAGGTTATGGCTGCAACCGTGTCATTGCGCGGGGTGTGGTGCGGGAAAAGCGCCACGGAGTTACTTGAGTTGGCATCCAGGCAGGAGTGCTCCGTCGTATCACCAACCGCGTCCTGAGGGGTACTTACCTTAACTGGTGGTCATTTTATAGGGGCACTTCCTTTCATCCCATTCTTCCTCCTCGTCCTGTAACTTTCCTTATCCCTGGAGCCGGCATCGGGTAAACCTGGGCGTCCTCCCCACTTTTCTTTTTTTATTTTTCAATTTAATGGTGTGCCCCCTCCGCCTTTGAGGGGAGTTTTGTAAAAAAAAATGTATGTGTCATTCCAGACGAACGATAACTGTGCGTAGAATTGTGCTAGAAACTTCAAACAAATTTTAAAATGTTGAGGACACAAAACGAAAGTTTAAGTTCGTTGGCCAGCATGATCGGATTACATCTTCGGGTTGAAATTTTCAAAAATGTACTCAAAAATTTCAAAACAGCCTGTTATTTACTAATAGTTTACTGAACGATTGCATGCCTTGTTTACATAACTCTGACGGTAAAAAATGTTTTTTTTTTTTTAATATCCTTAAATACGTCCAAAAAAGTGTAGTGTATGTGAGACATAGGTACATGCCACCAATCTTGTTAGAATAAAGATGCCACTAACGGATGGTTACTCTTGGTTTTGTTGCTTGCATCTTCTTTCTTAGCTTCAGGACAACGACTATTTTCAGCATCCGAGGTACAATGGCATTTACTAGTCCACTGCGGTTTTTTTTTTTTTTTTTTCCAATTTGAGCAGTATGGTTTTTTGCTATAGGCATTAATATTCATAGCTGGTCGACTAGCCTCTTCTATCTACATGCAAGCTTCCCAGGTGTTGTCCTGAAGAAAAGTTGACTTCACTAGATCGAACGAGATTGTGGCGCCTGAGTTTTGAAGAGCCATCATGGTACCAAACCTAGTAGACCTTGGAGCACAACAAAAGCAAGAAACTTATCTGTAACTTTCTCTTGTTGAACTTTTTGAGCCTCACAGTGCAAAGTTGACAAAGTAAAGACAAGGTCGTGTAAAGGTCTAAACCAACGAAAGCTTTCAAAAATGTTCCCAAACAATTTCAGCTCTTTGTTGCTAATTTGACTTGAGAATAGACACATTTATCAATGGATGAATTTATTTATGAGAGTGCCTTTTCTTCCTTTCAAACCTTTTGGTCCGCAGGAGTTTTACGTTCTGTCGCGGAACCAAGCACACAGATCCTCCATAGCCCCTCGTACTTTAAAGAATTAGTCATCTGGAAGTTCCATGCTCTGTAGTTCACGCTACCTCAAAGTTTATTGATCACCAGGAGACACAGTCTGTTGTTATTCATTATTTTTATTAGGAAACAGAAATTTCGAAAACGGCCTAGGAAACGGTGAGGATTTGAGGTTAGCACTTCACTGACATCAATAGGATGACTTTGTAATCAGGGCTCATAACCTCTTGGAGAAAATAATAGTAGATAGTTGGGAAGTAGTGGCCAAATCCAACGCAGAGTAAGAGGTACATTAGAAAAAACAGAATAATATGGCGAAAAATTGGGTAATTCAAAGTAGAGAACATGGAAGAAGAGAAAAACAAACTACGACAGGAAGGGAGGCCACTGCCTTCTTATTCAAGGAAGAGTGTGTAAGAATACATGCAACTGTGCCATTACACCCAAGAACTAACAAACTCAAGTGAGTATTTGCATTGTGGCAAATGACTGCATGCACTGACCTTTACACTTTTTCATATATTACTAGACTAACCAGATGGCTAAAAAAATTGCACTTACAGGTACCTACATAATAATGAACTATGAACATTATTATGAAATAATAATGAATGAGTGCGTCGTATGTCTTATTATCCAACTTGAAAATGCAGGGGCGGTATTTTTCAGTTACTATGGAACTTGCAAAGTTTCAGCAAAAGAGAACAACAGTGTGGCAATGGAGCTCCGAACATGAGAAGCTCGAAGTAGAGCGTATCACTTAATCCAGGACCCCACTGATTTACTCTTCTTTTGTTGCCTACAAGAGAGTCATGGCAGACACAAGTTGTTTTTGTTTTTTGCCAGTTTTTTGTTTGTTTGTGTAGGTCTCTTTATTACAATAATTTATTAATTAATAATATAAATCTCAATTTTTACCTGACTGATGAAGTTGAAGGGGGTACGAATTGTAAGAGCAAAAAGGGGTGACGCAAGGAGAGAATCATATCAAACATCATGTTCCTTAGGTCTTTTACCCACTAGCGCTCCTAGCAGCAGACATTATTAGTTCGGAGCCCCATTTGCTGCGTATGTGAGTGCTTAAGGGTTAAATTACTTCGCAAAGATAAAAAGGTCCTACTAAGGTATGCAGGTACCTACCAGGTGAAGATACATACTACAGTATATATACAGGATATATTCTACCTGTGGTAGTCTTGTCGATCATGAAAATCCTATATCTCCATTCTTTCCATTCTTTCAACTCTCCTTTGGACTCATCTGTGGACTTGTATCTATAACGAATGCCTTTTGCTTCCTGAACGCGCTCTAGGGTAAAATGTTTCAAAGTGGGTTCCACATTATCTATATAAGGATTTGTCGTGACATTTAAATCGCCATCTGGAAAGATAAGAACCGTCTAAGAACTCATATATAAACAATAGGAAACCATATTGTCCACCCATAGCCATTTCGTCATTAAGTTTCAGCCCTTCAGGTATTTTAGTGATTGCAGTTTGTATCAGTTACACTTTCCTTTCCTTGAAGAGGAGTATTCATCTCTGTAAATTCCTGGTTTTAAATACAAGATCTTGTATATATAGTTCGAGTAATCTAGATTCATTTTAGGTACGTTTTTCCTTGCATTATAACTATTCGTTTTAGAGTACCACCTAAGTTTCATTTCTTCATATCTGTATATGCGTTTTAACCATCTTTATGTAATATTTTGCATTTGTACTGCATGTACCGAATAATATTATTTTTATTAATAAATTGTACCTAAACTGTCATTGTTGTGTCATTAATTTCCCTGGAGTGTTATCGTATATTTGGTAAGCCACCTTGTACTTGCTTCACGTGTACCAGGATACCAGGTGTACTGAAAAGTACCGTTTTGATCATGTGATTTGTGCAGGACGGGAGTATACAGTGCACTCGCGTCGGCGGAGTAACCGTGCGATGAATATCGAGGATATTCATGCTTGTCGGTAGAATCATATTGATTACTTTCCGAGAGGGTCTGGAAAGTATCCTCGACCTGTTGTACAGGTGAATGTGTAATCACCAAGTCTGTCGCAGAGTTGGTAGGCAACGCGCCGATCCCGTCACTGAAACTAGCGGTGGATCGGCGACGTTGGAATGCGGGTGGATCGTGGAGCACGGAGCGTTTGCCGCCCGCTCCGGGATCCTCCTCCCCGGCTCCGCCGAGGAAAGATGGGCCTCGCTCCATCGTACGAAACGAAATATAGAATTCGTTCGGAAATACCTTTTTTGGCTCTGAAAAAGGGTTTTGTGTAGAGGAGGGACTCGCTTAGCAGATCTCTCTCCCAGATCGATGCTAGGGTCCTCTCCGAGTCCTAAAAAGGACTTCCTTAGACGGTTACTTCCTACCTGTCTACCGAGACTCAAGGCTTGCGTTACTTGCTGTTATTTTTATCCATGTGCTTTATTCTCTTGACAAAAGTTATCTTCTTGAAATGTATTAATAAAGTAAAATGTCTGTATGTATGTACCTCCATAACTTTTGAACGGATTGACCGATTTGGGTGATACTTTTTTAAATATGACCAGCCACTTCCGGCGCAAAATATAGGCCACATCAAAATTGCGCAACCCCTGCTCAGTAAGGGGTGGTTGTGAGGGGGGGGGGGGGGGGGGTATAAAAACAGGAAAATCCATGTGTGGGCTCAAACAAAAGTCCACGACTAGGGGGTTTCAATTCCAGCCATATCGAGCGAGCGAAACGAGCATCATCCCCTACACACATTAAACCTACCCTTAGGGATCTACCGTTTGCGAGCGAAACGAACAACATCCCCTACATGTTCCAATTGTAATACACCTGAATGGGGAGTATAAAAGACCATCGCATGTACACAGCCACACCTTGCGAGCGAAGCAAGCAACTTAATGGGGGGTCCAGGGGGCTCGCCCCCTGGCTGAACGTGGAGGCGAGTGAAGCGAGCTGAAGCGGCATGTTCCTAATAAAACATAATCTTTGCCTATTCGTATTGTTGAATAATACACTCAATTCTAAAATATATATATATATTTCCCGAGATTTTGTGTCAAAGGAAACGTAGAAAAATGGAGCTAAAAACAAAAATTCTTTCAACTCATTTCAAGTCTATATATACATCCTAAGAAACGAAAAATGTATTTACCAATTTTTTCAGTAGGTTTTAGCTTGTTTTTGAAAAAATGTTGAAAAATACCATCTTTTGGCACTTCAAAAGACAAGGAAACACTGTGCGCCAAAGTGTGGGTGGTCTAGGATCACTCATCCTGTTGAAACAAGGAATTCAAATTAGAAAGCACATAGCTTATATAGTCACAGGTGAAGGGGAATTGAATCCCATTAGTCAAGAGAAAGGAAAGAAAGGAAATTCGTAGATGCAGACGCAACTGATTCGAGTACCCATGTTTCTCACCTGCCGCTTAAGATCATTGTGGAGGGCAGCACTTCAGTATTGTGGGAAAATCCAAGACCATCGTCGACAAGACTTCACGAAAGGAACGCCTGAACTAATCACAGAAGAAGTGAAGAGAGTTAAAGAAGAGATTTCGAATTTGGCAGACATCGCCATCAACTTGGGCAACGGAATTATAACAGTCATCCACACTTTGGTGCTTTCCATGATCGACGGTAAGGTTGCTGAGGTTGTCATGATAACCACATCCATCAGTTTATCCGATTTGCAAAGCAAAACCGTCAGAAATGAATAACATGGAACTCGTTGAATCGAAAACTGTTTGTGTAGAGGTCATTCAGCTTGGTCTGTCACCACTCCACGCTCGAATCAAATTTATGGCGTGTGTTTTACACATAGCTCACAACCTGGGATTTGAAGCTTGGAGGACCAATAAAGAAACGAAGGAGAAGAAAGCAGCTTCCAAAAAAGAAATTCAGGATAAATTCAAGACAGTTATGGGGCTGACGATCGATGTGGTGAAGCAAGAAGTAGGTACAACAAATGATGGAAACACCTCCCGTAGATTTTTCAAAGATAAAACAGCTGAGATAACGGGTGTCAACAAAGAGCTGATCTACAGGTTCAAAATTATCCTTGACGCAATCAACTGTGGGGCTGCTGTGGATCCCACCAAGTTACTGCACCAAATTAACGTTATATTTGAGATATTCATTTAAGATAATGAGCGAAGCCGCAAGTTCCCGCAATTGATCTTTGCATTGCTTGTTTCAACAGGTCCTAATGATCCTAGACTATCCGCACTTTGGCGCACAGTGTTTCCTTATCTTTTGAAGTGTCAAAAGATGGTATTTTTCAACATTTTATTCAAAAACACAAGCTAAAACCTACTGAAAAAATTGGTAAAAATAACTGTTTACTTCCTATTATGTAGGTATGTATGTATACAATCCCGAATGTCGCTCTTAGCAAAATAGATGCAGGGTAAAGGATACCTACAGTTTTTTCACCTATTTTGCTATTCTGAAGTAGCGCTTCTTACGTTACGTATTGCATACCTGAAGTAGGTATAATCTTGGTTTAGGAATCCACCTAACTCTTTGCACAAAATTGGAAGTTCCCATGTTTGAATGAAGATGACTTACGTGAAACTTGTAAATACATTTTAACCTCGGAGTACTCGTTAAAAACGTTTGCTCTCATCACAAAAATTCTGGTGGCCATGGCAGGATAGAATGATTTTACTGCAATATTTTCTTTTTCGAAGTGCTTCCCTGAAACTGTAATGCTCCAGTTGACAGATCCCGGGATATAAGGCCTAGTGTATGCCACCCATGTAGATTTAAACGCTGGATTGATGGGATTACAGTTTTGAATGCACCTGTTAAAATTTGTAATGTTAATTTGTAAAACACAATATTTAAAAGCGTTTTTAATATAAATGGTTTATTATAATATCTAAAGCTATTTTAATATTTGATTATAGGAACAGCTAATAGCTACAGCTTAGATAATCGTGTTTAATATCAATTCTAATGAATTACGAATTGAAGGAATTTACAACTAGAAATAATCAAACACGGATGAGTAACGTTTTTATGTATAAACTAAACAAACACGCGAGATCAACACACAAGATCATACTACGGAATGAACATTAGTATAGCCAACTGAACAGAGCGAATATCAATAGAATTTAGGGTATTCACATGTAAGGCTACTATTTCAATATTGCAACATTCTCCCTCAATATCCTAAATTTATTATTCTCACGAGACATGAAATGTAACAAACACCTAAGTTTTCAACAAACCTAAGGAACTTCTGAGCACCCAAAGGACGGTTACATTGGAGCCGTCTTTTCGCTCTGCCGTTGAGGCTGTTCAAACCCTCTGTCAGGAGGTTTTAGTATCATAAAATTTCAAGTAGTTGATCAATTTTCACACTTCAAAGCTTGATTCGTTCATTTTCGTTACTAGTTGTTCCTTAACCAAATAAAATTTTGTATATAATTACATAAAATTTAAATTGTATGAAATTTGTCAATATTTCATGGGTTTCTAATGCTTTCTCTGGCATTTGTGGACAGATTTGCGTGAAATAAATTTCACTGGCTTTTATTTTCCGTCCTCTTTCCGCTAAACCAAAGAAAACGGTCAATTTACAGTTTGGAAAATTGGTAATAGATGACCTGAAAACCTCACCACTAGCGAATCATTCTGGTACTACCCAGGATGTGCACGGTGGTCCTCGATCGGATTTGACCTCAAAGTGCTTGCCCTTCAAATTTTCTTTGGAAATATGATTTGGGAATATGTTTGGATTATAATTCAGCAAAAGCTGAAATCAAACATTGAGCTTTTTTTTTTTAAATTCTGTTTTTGAATTTATAATTTTTATACTTTAATCATAAAAATAAGCTATAATCGCCAAAATTCAGAAAAAAATATCATTTATGTGTCATTATACAATAGAATCTTCATCTAGTTTCATAGTTCTGACCTATTTTGTGATCAAATATAATTAGAAAAACAAAAATAAAACATTTTATTGAACAAAATAATGATTATATTTCATGAAGCTCTTAAGAAATACCTGTGAATATGCGTGTAGTATGTGCGTGTGTGTCTATGTGTACGCTTGTGTGTGAGTTTATAATGATTCATTATATAAATTTTAACATAAAATATATATCTAAATTGAATATAAAATAAAAATAATGGCATTTTAACATTTTACATATGCAGAGAATTATATTCGCATACAGCTCTTAATAAACGTTGTCCATACTCAAAATTGATTCGCGATACTTTATATTTGGCCCACGTCGCAGAAAAATCATGATGCACGGCTTCCATAGCCTGTTCACTGTAAAAGCCGAGGCCGTTTCCGTGTTTGGTACAAAATTCTTCCACATGAAAGAAAACCGTGTGAACTTTTGGAGTGACTGGAATATCCAAAGATAAATATGATGCTTTGAATTCATTGATGTATTCAATGAATTTTGGATCCAGCCTGACTGAGAAAGATGCTTTGACAACTTCATTGAACTTTTGGAAAGCATCAACGAATTCGTTCAAAGGAAATAGTTGCCACATTATGCTACAGAAACTTGATTTGTAGCGTTCAAAATGTAGCATGGGTTGTTTTTAATACGTTGATGCTTCCCAGAAATTCAATGAAGTTGTCAAAGCATCTTTCTCAGTCTGGCTGGATCCAAAATTCATTGAATACATCAATGAATTCTAAGCATCATATTTATCTTTGGATATTCCAGTCACTCCAAAAGTTCACACAGTTTTCTTTCATCTGGAAGAATTTTGTATCAAACACGGAAATAGCCTCGGCTTTTACAGTGAACAGGCTATGGAGGCCGTGCATCATGATTTTTCTGCGACGTGGGCAAATATAAAGTATCGCGAATCAATTGTGAGTTTGGACAACGTTTATTAAGAGCTGTATGCGAATATAATTCTCTGCATTTATGTAAAATGTTGAAATGCCATTATTTTTATTTTCTATTCAATTTAGATATAAATTTTATGTTAAAATTTATATAATAAATAATCATTATAAACTCACACACATAGACACACACGCACATACTACACGCATACTCACAGGAATTTATTAAGAGCTTTATGCGAATATAATAATTATTTTGTTCAATAAAATGCTGTTATTTTTGTTTTTCTAATTATATTTTATCACAAAATAGGTCAGAACTATGAAACTAGATGAAGATTCTATTGTATAAGTACACATAAATAATATTTTTTTCTGAATTTAGGCGATTAAAGCTTATTTTTATGATTAAAGTATAAAAATTATAAATTCAAAAACAGAATTAAAAAAAAAAACGGCTCAATGTTTGATTTCAGCTTTTGCTGAATTATAATCCAAACATATTCACAAATCATATTTAGAAAGAAAATTTTAAGGGCAAGCACTTTGAGGTCAAATCTGATCAAGGACCACCGTGTGTGGGAAGCGGAGGGCGAGGTAGAGTGGCCTTCTCACTCAAGGTTAGACCCTAGGTTAGGGGTAGACCCTTTGCCACCCCCCCCCCATCCCCTAAAGACAGGCTCCCTAACGCTGTTACCCCACCCACTGCATCGTGTAGGTCAGGGGTGCTCAAACTTGAACTGCTGGCGATCTACCTCAATATTTTTAGACTACTTACGATCGACTCTGAGAGGCTGCAAGTATGTGTGATGCAGGGTTGTCGTACATACACGATACACCCTACCTACCTAGGTATATATATTATATAGATATTAGCTTTCCGCACAATTTACATTATTTTAGTCAAGGTTTGGGTTAGGTTTACTTAAGTTCTTCTCTACAATATCAATGAAAAAACTCCTAGTTATTCAAAATTGCGAGTTTATTCGTTGTTACAAAACAAAAGAGTTACATATGGTGTTAAACTCAACTAAGGAGTGACTTTGGATGTTGAAGCGTGGCACTGCATGTCCTCAGCATACTTTTCATAAGATGGTGCGTAACCACTGAGTGCCAATCGCAAGCATGATGACATATGATCATCAGTTAGTCGATTGCGATATTTTGACTTAATTATCTTCATTTCAGAAAATGCAGACTCGCACAAGTAAGTTGACCCAAACATTGCTGTCAGTTGAAGGGCGATTTACCTTAGATTCGGATATTTATCTTCAGATATAAAACACCAGAAATTTGTATCAGATGCTGTAGCTTTGAGATGTATATCTGATATAATCTGCACCAACTCATTTTCAACAGAACATGAGTTCATATTAAACTGACTTGCTACTTCAGTAGCTAATTCCTCAATGTTTTTACATGAAAAAGGATAACTCATAAATGATGCTATATTTGCCAATTTACTGCAATCATAAAAACGCATTTCGAATTGTCCCAAAATATTTGATAATTCAGCCTCATACGTATCATAATTCAACTGAGGAATCCTTGCTTTCAAAGACGGAAAATGTTTCAGATCCTTTCTTTTCAGTTGATCTATCATAAGTTGCAATTTACTTTTGAATGCGTTTACTGCGCTAATCATCTCAATAATAGTTTTTCCTTTATCTTTAAGCTCCAAGTTAATGGTGTTTAAGTGCATTGTGATGTAATAAATTTTTGTAGTTTAGTTACGACGTATTAAAATTTTTTTTCTTCTCGAGATCTACTCAAAAAGCACTCGCGATCGACTGGTCGATCGACCGTTCGAGCACCCCTGGTGTAGGTGGTGAAGCAGGTTGTAGAATAAATAGAGCGGCCGTCAGCACATTCGGAGGCGACTCGCTATGTCACCCTTCCCTCAACCACAGACTGAACCACTGCTCTGGTCCTCAAATGCCGAAAATTTGCTTGCTTTAAGTTATTTCTCGCTCGATTTTCGTGTTTACTCAAACGTTAGTCAATATGATGTGTATTCAATAAATCAGTTTATGCCTAAGCAAATGATTTGGATGCCACACCAGTACATCAAACAATCAATTTTTTTTTTTTTTTCTGTACAAATTTCACTAAGATGTTGTTGAGAACACACTCTCTGAACCTGGCTTGTAGAAGCGTAGGAAACCCCTATTTCTGTATCAGAATTAAAAATACATCCGCAATGAGAATCAGAAAATTCAAGAACAAAAAAATAAAGGTAAAAACTTGGATAAATTACTTATTCATTTCCAAGGGCAATAAATATCGTGTTAAGTACCTACATTGGACAAAAAAAGAAATAGCAAAAATTAAGAAAATATATAAACCTGTAACGCCGCAGGATGATGAGCGAATTTCCTTAATTGACTTCTCGTGCCATATAATTACATTGAATTGTTTTGAAATGTGACCACTTTAGCGCTAAGAAATAGTATAAATGTTATGAGAAAAAACTTGTTCTCAATAGTAATCTGCTTTTCTAATAAATTTTGGACTACAATATCTTTTTTTGCGCAGTTTATACCTATTGATTTTATATGATGAAATTTTAAAACTGCATTTTAGGCATAATTTCATGAATACATTTGTTAATATTCTAGTTCATTGTTGATGAACTTCTTGTGAGTGATATTAAGCGCAAAAATATAAAAAATGATTCTTTACCGTTTTTTACCATTTTTAGGTGGAAGCAGGGAAAAAAACTTGATTTATTCAGCACATTTTTTATTATTTAATCAATTCATTGTGCTCATTAACATTGTACATCATTATTGTGCATGTTTAAATGCTGCCCAACGAACTCGTCCTTTCTTTTATAATGCTTTTTTTTTTCTTTTTTTTTTTTTGCGAAAAAACGGATTTTTATCTCAAACCAAAGGAGAGTTATTTTCTGGAAATAAATATATTTAATTTAAACATAATTGTTTTAATATACATGTTTTATATATTAAATATATATTTTATGTATATATATCATATATATATATATATATTTAATATATATATTAATTATATAATTAATTAATATTTATAATACATTTTAAATATAAATTTTAATAATACAGCAATATTATTTTAAATTAAGTACACTACGTGTTTAATGTTCATCATCCCTCCCAGAAATTTAGTGATCAACAAAACTAATTTGCGTTCAGTTTTACAATTTCAATAAAAAACAAGCTGATGAAAATGTGATGCAATTAATAAAACACTCTATTATGAGCTAAGTAATTAGCTTTGATTCACTATTTATACTAGACTACCCACTCTGGCTCGCTCCGCTTGCCTCCACGTCCAGCTGGGGGGCAAGCCCCCCGGATCTGCCCAAGTTGCTCGCTTCACTCACAAGGTGGGGCTGTACACATGCGATGATCTTTTACCCTCCCATTCAGGTGTATTACAATTGAAACATGTAGGGGGCGTTGCTTGCTTTGCTCGCAAATGGTACATCCCTAGGGGAAGGTTTAACGTGTGTAGGGGATGTTGCTTGCTTCCCTCGCTCGGTATAGTTGTATATGTGTAGGAAAACCCTCGTTGAAATCTGATGTATGTAGGGAATATTAACCCCCTCCTGGACCATGTGAGAACAAATCGTCCTCGGAACCCCTTCAGGTAAAAATTGCCCGCGTCGAACATTCCTGAGTATGCTCGTCGGTACAATTAACTTCTCATTTTAATCGCTTCGCCTCCCTTCCCCTTGCGTTGTGTCCAACTTCCCGTCACTTTTTTCTATATCCGATTTCGGATTCAGATTCGGCGGAATCAAAACTGTTTCGCACCACCGTCCCGAAAAACGTCTCTTTATGGGGTATATTGTAATGAGAAAAAAACAAAGTTTTTCGTCAGAATTTTCAAGAAAACAGGTCCGTACTCTTTAATTTGTTTGACGCATTTTCCTATACCTACTTTTTTCGCAATCCGATTGCACCGTCGTCTTCTTGGTACACCTACGAAACCGGTATTTTCCCGGAATTTTCGACCGCTGTTTAGAGGGGTAGGGGAAGCGGGGAAGTAGAAAAAACGGGAAAAAGCGCCCGACAAACGTCAATATTTAGGTAAAAGGGCGATTCTAAAAAAAAGCCCAAATGGTACGTAACTTGAGGATTCCTTTAAACGTATGTGACCTAGAGTTGCATTTTTTTTTTTCACTTAAACCATTCGTTCTATCCAGGTGTTCAATATTCATGATCAAAAAGGTATTTTTTCTTCAACAAACATTTTTATATGACCTTGAAAGTCTAATTTATAATTATCAACGCCTGTAAAGATCCTATTTTCATCCAAAGCATCTTATCTTGAGAAGTTGGTCATGTATTAGTTGTTGAAAAAACTTACAAAACTTGAAAAATGTAGTTCAAACTCTTCAAAAACGAAAACAATATATTTTTAACATGAATATAGTGTATTACATCTCATTTGAAAGTTTGTAACCACAAAAACCATCATTACCGCCTATCAATGGCTCTTACCCGTCTGAGGTAAACCATTATGGAATTTTTCACCACTGGTGATCTTGGAAGTATGTGGCAACACTGCGGACGAGAGGGGAGGCTTCTCAGCTCACTTCCCTCCAGTTGGTTCGCAATTAGCAAGAGAGAAGATTGGCATTCGTGTTGGTTTCATTACCACCACAGTATCATTTGCCTTTAATAATATCCATGCATTTTTTTAAATTACATCATTGTCTGCCCTAGAAAATGCCTTTGGAAATGAGCTTTGGAGTTTGGAAAACCTAATATAGGTAAATAAAGGAGAGGCAACCTCTCAAACTCCGAATTCTCATTACCGGTCGCTAATTCCTCTCATTACCACCATAAAATTATTGAGTGGTGGTAATGATAATAAAAAGACAAAGCGAGTAAACTATACATTAATAGCAAATAATTCATGTTTTATGGGGTTTATACAAAATAGGTAAGCTTAGAATAACTTTTCATTCATATGTCAATTTCAATGTCATCATCTTAAATTGATTCCTTCTTGTGTTCTCAGATGCTGAAAATCTATAATATGGCTTAACTCAAGCGGTTAACAGCTGCAGAAATATGTCAACCGGGGAGTGAAGGAGGTGTGACTAATCTAAGCAAAGGGAAGATAAAAGGACCACCCCAGATGTGAGGCAAATTAACTTGGCAAATGAGATGTGGAAATAAGGAAGAGAGTATTGGAGGTAGGGAACTGTTAGGCCTATCTGTGTACTCAAGAGAGTGTCAAAAGAAATTAACGGAAGAAGAAGCACTTGAATGATCCCTCCCCCACCCCATATTCTCCAAGACACAACGATTTCGACCACCAAACCTGCTTCGATATGATTACAATGGGAGCTTTTGAAGAGTACCTACCAGCAAGATGAGTGGCTGGTAGATGCTGGAAAAAGCATACACGGACCTGAGACAGCTGTCTAGAAGATGATTAACTGGAATTGAGATACAGAATCCATGCTTTACATAGAAATAGTTCATTGGACAGTACGTTCTGAGCAAATGAAATGCTTAAATTCTAAATAGTGTTCAAAAAATCATTAAAAATGACAAAAACGCCTAAAAGTCGTTAACTGTACATTTTTAGCGGAAAATTACATAGAAAAAATTAATCAACTATGAACTAGAATAATCAAAACCTTTTGCATCAATTTATGCTGGAACATTTATTTAAATTTCAATTATGTGTTCAAAAAAACAAAAACAAAATTGGTATGTACAGCAGATAATTATAGATAAAGCTCTTTTGCCGTAGTTAATATTTCTACACTCACAAAGTGCTCAAATTTCAAAACAATATAATATAGGTTCCAACTTGAACATTAGCAAAGAAAACGAACATTCGATCAAGCATTGAAGCTGCAAGACTGAAACTGGTTATTTGAAGGTAGTTACTGATCGAAAAACTATAAAGTTTTTGTATGCACATAGCTAGGTTTTATAGTTCCTACTTGCAATGCGTGTTAATAATATTGAAATTTCACTTCATTACATTATTAATGTTATTGACAATCTTCTTACGTAATGTAGGTATGCAATCAAAATAAATTCATTGTTGATTCAAGTCACCCTCATTACCGCCACTGTACTTATCATTACCACCACAGCATAGAAGTTTAAATTTTGAATTTAGGATCTAAAATTGTGATTTGAGCTGTTTCTTGTGTTACATCTTGTTCCTTGATACCCCTGGAAGCCTTTGGCAAATTTTAAAGAAATTCGGGGTGGTTTCACTCGCACACGATTTCAGCCCCGGAAATTGGGCTTTTTTTTATAATCACCCAAAAAATGGAATTTTAAGGTCGAAAGAGTGGGGGAAAACGAATAAAACAGCCTATTGTCTGACCGGGAGATTTCCGGTCACGATAAAATAAAAACCCGTTCAGATGAGAGTTCTTTTAGGTCGGCATTCTAAGAAATTAATGTTTTCGCATGCGCACAGACTACTATTAATCACACGGCAATGAAATTTATAGGGGAAAGTCTAGAAGCTAAACCGCAAAATCCTTGAAAATTTCATAAAAATCGGTCCATCAGTCTCGGAGTTTTGTTGAGCCAGCCTCACGCCTCCACACTGCGCTCTCGCTATTATCTTCTCTCCCGGCGGTCTCCACTCACCTGTCCTTCAACTCGACCCCATTCCAATGTACAAAGTACGCCTGGTGACACCTGTTCCTCTCCAGCCTTCTCATACAGTCTCTCAGCTGGACTCTACAGTCAAGAAAAGTGACAAATTCCAAGTTTTACTGGCCAGAAAACTTGGAGTTTTTTTCACTTCCCGAATTGAGCCCCTCCTCGCAGATTCTCACAACTTGGTAGAGACAAGCCTCCCAGTTAGTTGGTCGAGTGGCTTGAAATTTGCTTGCCTTCTCCAAGGGATAGCTGCTCTCTTAGCAGTAGAGACAGGTCCGTTGAACATCTTCCGCTTCTTAAGGCCTGTTAGAGCCTTCCCGTTGGGAACCAACCAAAAAATCACTTTCAGTGGTTTATTAGGCTGAAATCACAGCCCCTGTCCCGTCTGTTTCAGACACCATTGTTCATACTAGAAGAATTACTGTCATAGAGGCCTCTGCTTCAACTATGCCTACTCAGGTCAAGCTGCCTCCCTTTGATCCGGCCAACACTTCAGTATGGCTCAAGCAGCTAGACACCTAGACCTTGGCCTAGACCTTGCCTGTATCACTGAGGGACTCACATCAGAATCAAAGAAATTCCCTTGAGTTTTCCTGGCCCTTGACTCGAAATCAGCTGAGTTAGGTGTCGACATCTACCCAGCCAGCTCAGCCACCTACAATACTCTCTGTACTCCACTCCGGAACACCTACAAACCCTCTGATGGCACATACCTAGTCAAGCGTCTCACTGCTACCTCTCTGGATAATACTACTCCCTCAGCCTATGCCAGGAGTCTCCGTAGACGACTACCTGCTGGCACGCTGGCCTCTCTTCTCCGCCAACTGTTCTTCAGAGTCCTACCTGATTCTATCCAGCCAATCATCGCTTCCTCTTCCAAAACGGACATCACCTTATTGGCTACCACCGCAAAAGAGAATTATACCTCATGTCACCCACGATTCAGTCCACTCAACCTCTACCTCCTCTCAAGATGACAGCTAACACATGCAGAATATCACCGCAGTGACATGCCCTTCTACTAGAGATCCTATCTACCTACCTCATGAGTCACACTATCGATCTCACGAGTCATTCTAACCAACACAGAAGTCAAACTACTTCTCTCAGCCTCCAGCCTCACAACCTCGTATTTTTTGAGACCACAGACTAGACACAACCTAGACAACGGTTTCAATACTACTTCTACTCCTCAAACTTCTGGGTATATACACTGTTGGTATCACGCACAATGGGGACCAGCAGCACGCAACTGCCTTCAACCGTGTGCCTGGACAACTTCTCAGCCTCCGGGAAACGAGCTTGCACGGGCCAATCAACGGTAACGTCCATACACCACGCTCCAAGACAGCATTACCCAGTGATGGTACCATGCCCATTAGGGTTCAGCCACACGCAATTGTTGCCGTGTCTGCCTTTAGACACGAGACAAGTCATCTGTCACTCGATCTCATCGGCTCTCAACTCCACACTCTGCTACTCAACTGCCTTCCAACAAATTTTCGCCAGCCCAACACCGCCTCTTCATTCAGTGCCGCCATTCAAAAGTATCCTTTCTCATCGACACAGGCAATGACGTCTCTACTACTTAACAGTCCGCCCAAATGGACAAGGCTCTCTTTGAACATATTTTACTCAGCAAATGGTAAAACAATCTGGACCAATGGCTCTCACCTCTCTTCACTTCACTTACCTTCTCTCCCAGCCTACGAATGGGAGTTTACAGTCAAAGATGTCACTTCACCTATATTAGGGGCAGATTTCCTAGACCGCTATGGGCTCCTAGTCGACCTTCACAACAAACGCTAGATTAACTTCTCGATGGGAAAAATCATCAATGGTACTGTTCAACTCATCTCCCCCTCCTACTCATGCAGCTCCATTTCCAGGACCTCTCCGACACCTCGAACCTCAGCTTCCACTAAATCATGCTCCTCTCCGGCACCTCGCCCTTCGGATTCCTCCGTCAAGTCTCTCCCAGCGAGCCCCTGGGCATCACCAACACAACCTCCACTCGCTCTGCTCCACTAGCTGCAGAATCAAATCAGTTTTTCTTTGCAGCGATACTCTGTAGGACGCCAGCCCCCATGAAAAGTCCGTCATCAGGCCAAAAACGAAAGAGGACCTGGAACTCCCTGCTGGCGACCCCTCAAGCAGCACCCTCAGGCAGCTCTGTCTGAGGACACCCCGCCTTCAACCACTTCCCAAGACGTGCCGACGACGGCTGAGAGCGCCCACGGGGCAGAGGGAAGGCCTACTTATGCCACCCAGTCTGCGAGATTCTGAGTTTTGGATTGTTGCCCTGGCCAAAGCGTTTACACCAACAGTTGATAACCTGAGAACAATTTGATTTGTTATCCCTCTATTATACTTGCCAAAATTGATATCTCAACAGCATACTTTTCTCATTCATCTCCTCTACATTCCACGAAAGCAGAAGAGCTATTCGTTTGCTATTCGTTGTGAGAAGTGATTTTTGATCCCTCCCTTCCTTGATCACAAAAAAATTTTGTGGATCGACGTGATTGAGATTCGACAAACTGGTAACCCTATACAGTTCTCTTTTGTTGTACCTTACTATAAAGCCAGCAGAGGCGAAGGCCCGTTTTTTAAAGAAAATTTGTGATTTCTTGGTTTTTATGTGTCTTAGTTTTGATGTAGTCCAGTTAATGAGATATTTCTAACAATTTAGAAAAAACTTCAATAGTTTTTCAGCATTGGTTTTTCCTTTCTCCAACACTTCTTTTGTAGGAGAACATTCTTAAATCCGCCCTTACTCTTTTGATTACGTTGAGTTTCAATCTCATCACCTTATCATTTGGTAATCATTCCAAAAAACTTAGGGTTTTAATATTTTCTCTTGATAAACCTAGTGTTTAAGTGCATTTTCGTTACAACCTGTGATTCCCTACACTGGTAAAATTCATCAAAGTGAGTCTAATAACTGTTGAAGATTTTTATAGTCCCACCTCTAATCTTTATTCACCAAATCAATCACTTTATTTCAACTACCTATCTGTAAGCATTGTACTTCAACGAGGTACCAAAGGAACCAGCTTGAATTGGAGTTGATCGCATAACCCATTTGTAAGCATATTCGATCGTAGAGAAGCTTCACTTCTCCTAAAATCCAGCCAACTGCTTAACAATAGTCTACTGACGATCGACCCCCCTCAGGTAATTGAGTGGAAGTTTACACTCGCTGCGTTGCTTCTCTGCATCATAATCCTATGAATCATTCTGCATCATAATGAATGTTAAAGATGTTAATAATAGGTACTTAATTAATGATAGGTAGATACTAATACTTCAGCAACTATTCTGAAGATTGGCCGCAAATAATTAACTCTGAATTCATGATTAATTGATAAAATCCTTGGTACAGCACAAGCGCCACCTCCCTTTGTTGTGGCATCTCGCTTCACTTTTAATTTTGAATTATTAGGTATAAAAATATTTACGACCACGAAAAATTATAGTAATTTTGTATACTAACTTCTAAGTATAGGTACAAGGCAAGGCGTTCAATAGGCAGGATTGGATTCAAAATTGAGTTCACCTCTTGATAAATTAGTGATGAACTTTCTCAAGAAAGTAATCGAACTAAGATGATGAAACGAATTGCGAAATTTCCCATGCACACTTCGTGACTGGTTGATGAGATGAACTGAATAAAGACCCAATAAAGGCGGGAAAAACGCTAGGCTTTGTTCGGCTATCCCTGGCCGAAATCGCGAACGGGAGGGAACGCGGTTCTCTGTTATCAGCTTCAGAAAAATAGCCCCACTGGAGTCTTCTCTCTCCAAAGTAGGTACTCTCCCTAAGGTGAGGTCCGGTCAAATTTATACATCGTTTATTGGAAGAAACTAAAAGATTTTACAAGTCGGGCATGACGCACTCTAATACTGAATGAGCGCTGTAGCTGATTAGGTTCAATTCCAAGTGAAATTCGGAATGAAGCCTCTCTGATTATGTTGTAGCTGATTTCAGTTAATATTTTGTCGCCTATATCGTCACACTTTATTAGAAACATTATGCATGAAAGCAAGCGGCACAGCTAGTTACTTAAATGTGATTTATAAAAGTTGATTGCTTACTTACTTGATTCCCAGTTCTACATCTACAGGTACAAATGTAATTGTAGCTTCAATTATTAATGATGCGCCTCGAGTATCAACGAAGATGGCATATCTATAAACGGATCCACATTCAACTAATCGTCTTCTTTTGAGAATAGGAACTGAAAATTATAAAAATCATTGATTTCTACAAACTTTAACTAATTCAGACAACAGATTTCAAAATTATAGAAATGTAGTTTGGGTGAGAATTATTTTCGTGTATCCAGAATAAAGCCATAAGGAACTTTGGAAGTTATGGATCAATTTGATGTTGCCCTTTTTCTTTCAGAAACACCACCATACCGCTGAGCAATGTACCCTGTTTACTTTATGACCATTTCTGCATTTTTGTGGAAGTGAGGAGTGAGCTGAGAATATTGGGTAGAGAAGTGAGCATCAGGTGTAGGTCTTTATAACTGTCACTCCAACTGCTCGTGCTTCCTGGGCTTCCTACAGTGGCAGTTTTTATCTCAATCCTAAGGATAGTTATTGTCTAAGAAGAGGAACTACAATATATATATATAAGTAGTATCCGAATACCAATCCTGGCTCACCGACTTCAATCTCTGTTGAAAATGCTTTTCTGTTAAATCTCTGATAAAAATGATTCCGACTTCAATCTCTGTTAAAACTGATTTTGTGCTAAACCCTGTTAAAAATGATTTTCTGTTAAATCCTGTTAAAAATGCTTTTCTGTTAGACCCTTGATAAAATTTTTCAACACAAAACATCAGAACACATTTTTTATCACAAAACATCAGAACCAGTGACTTTTTGGGGGGGTATGTTAAAAGGATCTCTCCAATAAAAATAAACATGTCTCATCCATTTTTACAATTTTCACTTAAGCATATCGAATTCATTGAATGTTTCGCGTATATCGATAGAGATAGAGATATGAAAGTATACAGGTTTATAGAACAACTAGTATACGGAGAAATCTCAGCTGATAAAATTGCAAATTTTAAAACACAGTTGAAAAATGTAGGGGTTGAAAAATTCGTAAATACCGTTAAGAAAACAATACCAGTATCTCCGAAAAAAGACGTGAAATATAAAAGGAAAAATATCAAAGAAAATATGTTGGAGAATTACGTTATTCGTAATAATCGAGATAAGAAATTTCTACAAGAGTTGAACGTAAAGATTTTTTTAAAGATGATCCCAGATAAAAATATAATTGTGGACGATGGTAATATTATCGATATAATATTACCTTGATTTCGTATTCACCTTTTGCAACTCCGTCAGTTCGTAGTATTCTGAGGGGTAAGTTAAAAGGATCTCTACTATAAATAAAATGGAATACTTTAAAGCGTTAAGAGAACTCGAAGATGGAAATTGTCTTTCCAAGAGCGAGTGGCAGGAAGTATCTAAATCTGGAGAACTGACTGATTATTTCGTGAGGAAGTATCATAAGTTTTTGGATTTACCAACTGTGAAACGTAACTTTCTCAATGGAAAAAATAAACTAACTGAAAACATTCTAAATTTTACTCCTTTCAAAAATATTAACGTTTGCAAAAATTGTGGTGTTAGAGTACTAAATGGTGATATTTGTTTTGAATGCATCGAAGAGGATAATCAAAATATGCTAAAGAGTGTGCACAGTATATTTACATTTGTAAGAGGAGGTCCATATTAGGTTTTTATAAGGGATTCTTATAAAAATTATAATTTAGTATTTACTTTAATCCTACCTATAATTCCATTTTCTTTCTCGTTTTGTGTTTTCATAAGCTCCTTCAGATGATCTACGAAATTTTCTTTTCCTATTCCAATTTTATGATGTCCCCAAGCAAGAGTATCCATACCATTTTCCAGAATATGTCTTTTATCATCGTAGGCACTGAGCGCTTTCTTGTTCTGTTTAATGGTATAAATATCATGCTTGTTTGTTCTGAACATCATTTGCGTTTTGTAGATCGGTTTCTTGGTCAACAGACATTCTTTGAAATCATTGAATTTAATGTCCTGTTCAATAACGTTTTTCTTGATCCCTTTCGCTTTCTTTGTTTCTTTTTGATTCTCGAACGTTTTGTGTGCGTAAAGTTTCGATCTTAGTCCGACAAATTCCTCCATTACTTTTCCGCTCATTTCATCTTTGAATTTTCCAAGTACTTTCTTGTTCACTTGAGGTATACCGTAGACATTTTCTTTCGGATAATCGGATGTATCAAACTGATCAATCATGTTGTTTTTAATATTCGAGTAAAAGTCTTCAGTCTTTATATCCATGATCAGACTGTCCGTGTCACAGTACATCAATTTGACATTTTCTCCGTATTGTTTCTTTATCGTGTTGTAATAAAAATCGTACATTAGAGTTTTTGAAATGTCCAAAATACTCATTCCGATGTAGATGGGTTTATTGAAAAGAATTTTGGTCTTTTTCATGTGAACTGCTGCTAAGTTTTCAGTGAATATCGTTCTACGATCAAAAGTAGGTTTTGCTATCAATAATTCCAGTTTCTTTCCGTTTGAACATAATTTGATATCGATTCTTTGCCTGATATTTTCCATCGTTTTTCCGAATACACTGTTGTTCATCAATTTGAAAAATTCCTTTTCAAAATCATTTTTCGCTTTCGTTCTCAGTTCCGTGTTGAAGTCAATGTACACTTTCAACCAATCCGATTGATCAAACTTCAGAACTTTGTGTATTTTCTTTAGTTTCATCCCCATGCTCAGACACTGTTTCAAATTCCTGTAGTGCAAAACGTATCTATCTTTGTTGTACAAAGTTGTCATCAGTTTAGGTAATTTTGTATTTCCAATCCTGTTTTCCGGTGCAAGTGGTAGATCCGAGTGTAAATCGTGTAGTTCTTTAGGATATTCCAAGTCAACTTCCAGAAAATAACCTTTGGGAGACTCATCACTTATATTTTCAACATCTAAATTATCCATATCTAAATTGTATAAGTTCTCTATCCATTTAAAACCACCATATGGTAAGTATTTGGACATTGCCCATCCATAAAGGTTGTTAGCGTCTACGTACGCTATGTAACTCGAAGGTTTAGATGGGTCATATTGTTCACCCATGTACTTATTGTTTGCTTTTGCATGCCTGTTACTACATTGAGATATTCCACCGCGAATTCCTTTTTCTATCATTAAAATTTTATCGTAATCAGTCAACAGTTCCAATTTAACTTTTGTCATTTTCAACATACAATCCCATGAGAATCCAGGTGTTGTGTAGTACCATGCAGGATCTAGTTTGTACGTTTTCAGGGAAATATCTCTGAAATTCTCCATCACATCTGCAAGCAGTAAAATATCACTTTTGTTGTAAAGCGCGGTGAATTCCCACATGTTTTTAATACCGAATTTTTCCCAAACTTCTTGTGCATTTTTATATTCGTTTTCTTTTACATTTTGTTTATTTAGATGGCTGTAAAATTTCTCTATAGGTGGCAAACAGGTTTCATCGTACCTTTCCGAACTATCCATGTACTCATATGGGTAAGCTAGTTTCCTTGTCATCAACTCCAAGTTCTCTGTTCCAAAATGTTTTACCAGTTCCTTAAATTGATCTTTCGTTAAATTTCCCACTAGTTTTTCCAAAGAGCTTGCTAGAAATTTGTACGAATCCACGAACCTTATTTCAATTTTATTCATTACTTTGTTTCCTTTCTCATTCAATTTTCCAGAGTCGTACCTAAGAATCTTTGAAAACGAAATGTACTTTTCCTCAGTATTTGGAATCAATCGTATTTCCCCTTCATCCTCTCCGAGTTGTTTTATAAATAAGTGGGCATCGTACCCAGCCAGGTTGTGGAAAAATACAGGTACGAATCTCGGACATTGATACTCCAAATTACACAGAGAATGGGCGGTACCTCTAAATTCTCCTGACAAATGGTCATGATCTTTTACTTTTATACAATTATCAGGTATATTTGACTTAAAAACTTCTAATTCTTCAATATATATATCTGCTTGATTGTCATTCTTTTTATCAATAAAGTGTTGAATTGTTTTTCTCATTACATCAAGTTTCTTTTCTAACATTGGAGGCAATTCGTTAAAACCTCTCTCACAAATGTGACAAGATTTAGCATTTTTGAATTCCTGTTCCTGTTCGTTTGTCAATGGTTTCATGGGTACAATTTTATCGTAATATTCCTTAGCAATGTGTAAAACTTCCTCTTTCAGTTTCTGATAAAATACTTTTGGACAATCTGGACCAGAATATTCGACTGGAGGTTTATAATATCCGTTGGAATACTTTATGTAATATGAAAAACTGCTAGCTTCGTGTTTTTGAATTTTATTAGTGAACGCATTAGTTTCATCAGGTTGACAAGTTTGAAGTTTGCTTAGAAAACTTTCAAAGTCCGAGTAAATAACGAATGGTACTTTCATGGAGCGTTTATAATTTTCAAATTGTAAAACATTATCGTAAGGTTCTGGTAGTTCTACTTTAACAGCTTTATGAGCTCCACAATATTCTTTATGTTCGTTTAATTTAATCTGAGTTCCAAAGCTATTCAAGCACATTTTACATAAAAATCGTTTGTGGCCATCCTTTGTTAGCTGACTATGACCAACAAGTTTCCATAAGTCCTTGATCCAACAATAATGTTCAGTTTCCTCGTTTTTCAAGTAAAACAAGTCAATGTGCCTTTCCTTTTCCTCTTTCGTTATTTCCAAGGGTATTATAATATTTTTTTCATCCAGACAGTAAACATTTATGGAAATCCCAGTTCTTTTCTCAAACAATTTTATACTCGTAAGTTTCATAGGAAAACTGATATCTTTCAACGCTTCATCAAACTCATGTTCCCATGTTATGTACTTTCCTATTCTATCAGAATTTTTATCAGCTGGATGAAGTGCAGACAGAATAGACCAAAGGAAACATTTATTATCGTCATTTTTCACATTTATAATTGCTTTCCTATATTGTAGAAAATTAGGGAGTGGGATGTAAGACGATCCTCTCAAAGGAGTGTACTTGTTAACGTTCAGTTCTAAATGCTTGATTTTGTGAAGTTGCCATTGAGATCCTTTTATTTCGAACGTTTCCATTTCATTTAGAATTTTCTGTTTCATTTCCTCGTAACAATTTGGTACTTCTGCTGACTGCAATATTATTACGTTTTTAGTTTTGAAATTGAGTTCATGATACTCCATATTATTTTCGTTAGTCCCTTTTTTAAATTCTGCGATTAAAACTACATTAACTTTTAGTTTCATTTCTCTAAGTTTCATGTTGATTAAACCAGTTACGATTTTTTTAATACTGTCAAGAAATTTGGAAGCATCTTTAAATCCTTTCGTATTTTTAATATCGTAAGTCACTAATCTAGATTTAAATGCAGTTTCCTTTTCTCCAACTTCAGTTCTCGGTTCTTTGCTTTTTTCAAATATTTTTTCACTAAAATTAAATACTTTGTGCAATTTCCTCGGATTTACAAATACAGGTTTCGCTTTCCTAGATTCTTTGCTTTTTTCAAATACTTTTTCAAATATTTTTTCACTAAAATTAAATACTTTGTGTAATTTCCTCGGATTTACAAATACAGGTTTCGCTTTCCTAGGTTTTCTGATAGTCATTGTCCGGTCCGGGTCGTTTTTTCCATGGCGCTTAGACTTTAGGTGTCTAGCCCAATTTTTATAAGTAGTGCTAACATCGCACTTTTCACAATGTCTTCTCGCATCATACATTTTATTATAGAATATATTCTTTTAACTAACCCCTCATTTTTTAGATACTTAAAGCCGCGGCTTGAATTCCAGCCGCGGCTCTAATTTTTAGAGTTTTGTACGGTCTCTGCTATTCCGGTATTTACTGTTAAAAATCAAATTGACTTGTATTCGACTTTAACGTTAAAGAGGGTGGCCAATTTGGCCACCCACTTTAAGAGTTTTTAAAAATATTCTTTAAATATTCTCGACTTGTATTTGCCTTTTCATCGGACCCGTCTGCCAGACGGGTCCTATGTATTTACTGTTAAAAATCAAATTGACTTGTATTCGTCTTTACATAGGACCCGTCGATTCGACGGGTCCTATGTATTTACTGTTAAAAATCAAATTGACTTGTATTTGCCTTAATAGGAGACCCGGTGAATCACTGGGTCTCCTATTTAAAGATGGAAGGCTAGTTAAAAGAATATATTCTATAATAAATAAATAGAAATGAATAGGGAGCAGCTATTGAAAAAAATTAATTTTGAAAACAACACAAACAAGCTTTCTGAACTAGAAATCGGAAAACCTTACAAAATTATAAACTTTGAATTTGTGTCAACGAAATACTCGTGGGAGGCTGTTATAGCCAATCTAGGAGAATTTAGAGTGTTCATACCAGAAAGATGTATTCAAAAATTTGACAAAAATGAACTCCAAGCTCTAGTTGAGTACGGTGTTTGCTTAGTGTACCATGGAATCACCAAATCAATAAATGGGAGAGACATGTATAACATCAAGTTTGTTTAATAAAAACGTTTTAATGGAAATTTTCCATTAAAACAACAATATTATACTAAGATTTTTTCAGAATTCAATTTCCCTCTGCATGTTTTTAAAACAGTTTCATAATCTTTTCCGTTTGAAAGTTCTTTTAACACTATCAAAGACAGATGTCCACAAATTGGAGGATCATTATACTTTTGAATTTGTTCGGAATTGTAAAAAATATGTTTATTTTTCAAGTATTTTACCAACTCTTTAGGAGGTGGTGCGTTTCCATAGGAATCGAAATAATACTTTTCTTTTTCGGATTTTTTGAAATAACAAGTCCAGTGACTACCATTTTGATAAGAATTTTCCAAATTAATAATTCCACATTCAACGGATTTAGGTCGATCAGGAAGTTCATCTTTCATGAAAATACCTCGGAAATGTTTTATTTTAAAATTTTTCGCGAAACGATGTAAATCTAAATTACTCAAAGGTTGGTAGTTTTCCGTTTTTTTAAACCGGACCCAATACTTAAACTTTTTGCATTTTGTGCTAATCTCTCCATTTCCAAGTTATGGCGTTTGATTTCTGCTTCTTCAGCAGATTTATGCTTAGAATCAATAACGCTAGAAGCTACTGCAGCTCCACCACCCAATAATGCCCCAAGAGCACCAATTCCTGCAAACACCAATGGTAAGAATCCACCCGTGTGATTCAATTGTAGTTGTTCGTAATCCAAAGTTAGCGTAATTCCTTTCTTTTCTCCTTTCGCTTTTTCAAATGCTTTTGATTGAGTTTCCCACAGTTTGATTTTATGTTTTCCGTTTCCTGAAATTTGTTTCGCTGTCAAAAGAACTGTAACACTTCTGCGCTTTTTGTAAGCGGTTCGCATTTTGGTTAGTTGATTTTCGGTTAAATCTATTTTTTTCGTAATCATAGTTATTTATTATAGTAAATTTTTTTAATAACGAACTCTCATACCAAAGGATCGTTTACTCATTGTAACTTCCTCACCAAAGGATTGTTTACCCATTGTAACTTCCCCACCAACGAATCGTTTACCTTTCATTACACCTCTCACTACAGCTGCAGCAGCTTTTTCTTTCCAACTTGCATCACTCGCGTACATTCTTTCTTTTGCCACTTTTTCCAGTGCTTTATCCGCTATGTGTCTTTCTTTCGTGCCTGTGTGATCTCTGTAATATATATCATGTAGCTTACAACCTTCGTCCAATTTATTAATTCCAGGATCTCCTCTTTTCAATCGTTCATCTAGTTTTGTAAATGGGCCACAATAGTTGTATCCGGGTAAATGCATTTCAGGTACGAAACCATCTAGTTTATTCAGCAAAGTATTTAAAACTCCGGATCCACTTTTAATAATTCCTTTCGGCAAACTGTTTACAACTTTCATCAGATATTCTATTCCTTTGGGATTATCTATGTTTTTTTCCAACTGATCGCTTATAAACTTTACAATTCCTAATTTTTCATTGTGAAAATTGTTATTACCAGCTCGTTCTTGTGCGTGCAAATAGAACAAACGCTGTAGCAGCTGTTGGAGGTTGTCAATGTATTTAAATTCCACTGGATTTTCAGAATATTCTATCAAACCCGAACCAACTTTACTTGCTTTTATTTCTTTCCAAATAGGTGCGATCAAATCTTTCCATTTTTTCCCCGTACTAGACTTTACTTTATTGGTAGTTGGATCGTTCTTTTGGTATAGAGAGTTCGTTTGAATGAGAATTTTCTTGTAAACTTTCAAATCCTCTTTAGTGTATTTATCAGGATCAGGTCCTAGAGGATCAGTTAACAAACGCCATAATCCGTGAGTTCCTTTGTAAGTTTCATTTTGAATAACGATTGCATCTCCATTTACTTGAATTTGTTGGTCTCCGATGTAAATTTTGTCCTCTTTTCCCCATATACCAAATTGTTTATCATCCTGTCTGATGTAAAGTCTCGCAATAGGACCAATTCCTTTCGGACCAACGCTATTCGATGGGGTTTCATTCCGATCTACCATATCCATGATGCTTGATAAGCTACTTCTCGTGTTTACTACGGTATCATCTGACGCAGTATCAACTAGTGCAGAAGCTCCTTCGTTTGGATTAATGTCAAAAGTATTAGTTGGTCCAAAAGTTACAACTTTCTTTCTAGGAGAACTAGTTGGCTTGTAGGGAACAATTTCTAGTTTCTTTATGATGTCTTCATCAGCTTGTTTCACAGCATTTATTACTTCAACTACTTTTTCAGTGATGGGTGCAAACATCTTTTCTTGAGTTTCTCTTTCGTTAAACTTATCTACTCTAGCTTCTCGGAAAGCACGTCTCAACTCTTGTTCTTGTTTTTGAATTTCGTTAGCTTCCTTGGCAGTCATTTCTTTTTCGGGTTTTTTCAGGAAAATTATATTTTCTGGTTCTGAATCATCAGGTTGATTACGAGTTTCTCTTTCGTTAAACTTATCTACTCTAGCTTCTCGGAAAGCACGTCTCAACTCTTGTTTTTGTTTTTGAATTTTGTTAGCTTCCTTGACAGTCATTTCTTTTTCGGGTTTTCTCAGGAAAATTCGATTTACTGGTTCTGAATCATCAGGTTGATTACTAGTTTCTGAATCATCACGAGTTTCAATCTTTTTTTTAATTTCCTTACATTTTTTCAACAAAAGTTTTTGTAAATGTTTTTCAGTAGACATTTATTATAGTAAAAAAAATTTTTTTTGTCGAATATTTAAATCCAAATTTAACGGTTATTTTAACGGTTATTTTAACGGTTATTTTAACGGTTATTTTAACGGTGTTTTTGACTGTTTATTCACCGACTCGAGAAACGTTTTCTCAAACTTTTTCATGTATCGACCGTCTTTTAATTGTTTTGTTAGGTTTATCGTTAGAAATCCAAAATCATCGTCCCAACATTCGTTGTATATTTCTTTGAATCGTTTGAAAGTAAAATCTGTTCCAGCATACTTATCGTAAATCACTTTCATGTAATCTGGATCTTGCTTGAAAATACACAGGAAATTCAGATTGCCTCTAATCAACTGTCTATCAACTTTAGTGAATGATTGAGTTAGATAAATGCAAGAAATATTCCTGTGACGCCCTTTCGCATAATAATCTTTTATAACTCGTTGATGTTCAACATTAACACAATCATCGAAAACTACAAGACTGTTTGGTAGGCATTCATCTAGTACAATTAGTTCGTCGCAACTATCGTAAAAATGCACTATTTTCATTCCAAATTTAGCCTCTATTTTTTCTCAAGCCTTTATAAAATTCTTGTTCTAAAGTTGTGGAACATATGTAGAGATTTTCATGGGGAATTCCCCATGGTTTAGTAATCAGGTTGTACAATAGAGTGGTTTTTCCACATCCGCTTGTTCCAACTATTAAACATCGAAGAGGAAGCGGTAGTAATCCATTATGAACTTTGTTTGATTCAAATGGATGAGGATCAATATTGTATTCATGACTCATTTTATTTATTATATATTATATAATAAATAAATAATGTTTATAAAAATTTCAGGAGATACAATATGGTTTGAGGAACCGATTCCACTCGATCCGAATAAAGAGTATCAGTTGGGCATGTCAGCATTGATGTTTACAACTAGGAAAACGTTTGAGATAAAAAACTTCAAGTTTTCATTCACATTTCCTTTCCCCGATGAAACTTACGATGATGTGCATGAACTTAATGGTGAATACACAATGAGTTCGTTCAAATCCGAGTTGATTAGTCATTTGACTAGTTTTCAAAGTATTTTGTTAGCGAAAATAGATACTTTGAAAAAGCTCGAAAACCAGACGGTAGAAATACCAAAAGATAAACAAAAAGATACACAAAAAGATATGCAGAAAGATATACAGAAAGATATACAGAAAGATATACAGAAAGTTAATCCGAATAATTTGAAATTCAATCTCGAACACCTAACTGACGATAGTTACAGAATTGCTGCTAACTTCCCCATGGATATGAAAATTATAAATGAAGGTAACTTTTGTGACATATTCCAATTGAGAACTTGTTCCGATAATTCATTCAAAAAGAACACCAACTACGTGTCAAATAACAATGCTACTCAACTCGTATTTTCGAGTAAAATAATCGAATGGCATTGCAACATTACGGAAAACAGCTTTACTAATCACGAGGAACACCCACTTTTGCACGTTGAACATGAGTTATTACACGTTTCTTTCATAGAGAAACCACTGTCACCTAATACTATTTACACGGAAAAACCAAAGAAAGTAGTTTTCATTCCACTAAGAAAAGGACTGAAAGAAATAAATATGATAAAATTGTCAACAACCACGGGAAATAACGAACCCATTCGATTCAACGATATTAAAGCTTACTTGTTGCTGAAAAGTAATTAATTTTTTCATAGTAAATAAAAATTATACTGTTCACGTTAAAGTGGGGGGGTCCAAATCGGACCCACCCACTTTAAGAGTTTTTAAAAGAAATTTTTAAGTATTCTCGACTTGTATTCGCCTTTAACGTTAAAGGTAGCGTCTCGTAGACACCACCTTTATTAGATTTTAAAAATATACTCTACTTGTGTTTACCTTAATTTAGGGCCGGTAAATTACCGGGTCTAAAAGTTTTTTTAAAAACGACATGAAATTAATTTTAGTAAATAAAAAAAATAAAAAAAATTATATTTACTATAATAAAGTATGCATCAAACTAAAAAGGTATTTGATAAATATCAAGACTTTATTGTGCGAAAGCAATTTCGTACCATTAATCCAACTACAACGTTGAATTTAAATGCAGAGAATAAAAGAACAATTTTCAAAATAGATTTAGGCGACGATTTTCTGTCTAAAGATATACAATATAACGTGGAGGGAGTTCTAAAGTCAAAAGATCCAACCAAGGAGTATTCAGGTTTAGATACTGTTAAGTTGGTAGATAATTTCGTAGGTCATATGTTTTCGAGTATAGAAGTGAAAAAACACAATGTGACAGTAGATGAAATTGAAAATCCGGGCATTTGTGGCTTGGTGGAAGGTTTTGTCACTCAAGAATGTCCAAAAGATTATAACGGACAAGGTATGAATTCAGGATTCAACTCAATAGTTATCGGAGGAGGGAATTTCAATGCTGTTGGTTACCTTGGTGACTTAGGTTTGGGTTTTTTCAAAGATTTAACAGTTCCAATTTTCAAGGGAGGTTTTGAAATAACTTTTATAAGAAACAGCGATAATAATATTATTTTTAGATGGAAAAAAGATAGAGAATCTCCTATTCCTAATGAAGGTGTTGTAGAAATTACCTCTTTCGTTTTGAGAGTTCCGGTGATTGAATACACGAATGAAGCAAAAGTTAATTTGATCACAGATTTGAGAAGCACTCCGTATCAACTCCAATTTAAAAGTTGGCAATGCATAGTTAGGAACGTTACTGGAAACTCGTTACAGTTCGATTTATCTAGCGTTTACAGAAACGTTAATAACCCATTATGGTGCTTCGTGGTATTTCAAACTGATGTTTTGAACGATCAGACAAAAAACAATTCTGAATTCCATCATAAAGATGTGAAAAATTATTGGCTTGAATTAGGAGGTAGAAGGTATCCTGAGGAAACGCAGGGTTTAGATTTCAATAAAAATAGATATGGTTTGGCTTACGATGCATTTTTAGAGTTCAAAAAGACTATAAGTTCTAAACAACCTATTCCATACATCATGCCTCATTTTTTCAAAAAAGAATATCCAATTTTTAGCATCGATTTGTCTGATCAACCTCAGAGTCTATCTAGTGGTAAAAGCAATTTGATTCTCAATGTTGATTTCAATACATTTGTAACAGCAGCAACAAGTAGCACAGTAGGTACTACGTGTTACGCTATTATTGTAAGTGGATCGAATTTTGTGTACGACCCGACTAAAAATATGATTAAAAAGGAAATTTTATAATTATTTTATAAGCTATATATTTTTAATGGAGTGATCTCCATTAAAAAAAATCGTATTAAACTCAAATAAATAATGTACAACGAAATTTATTGCTGTAAGTGTAAGAAAAAAACGAAAAATATAAACGTGAAAATTGTACAAACTGTGAACGGAAGGTGGAGAATTGCAGCTAAATGTGCAAAATGCAGAACTCATAAGAGCAAATTCATTCAAGATCCTAACGGAGAAAAAGCACCAATTCGTGCCATTTTTGATTGGGCTATAGAAGGCAAGGTACCGGACACATTAAAAAAATCGTATTAGACTTAAATAAAACATGGAGGATGAAATTTATTGCCATAAGTGTAAGAAAAGAACAAAAAATATAAACGCGGAAATTGTACAAACTGCAAACGGAAGGTGGAGAATTGCTTCGAAGTGTGTGAAATGTGAGACTAACAAAAGTAAATTTATAAAAAATCCGAATGAGGAAACTAACGTAATTCCTGAAACTGAAGTTATAAATTTACCTGAAAACGAAAAGTTAGAATTTGCGAAAGAGTTACATAAACCCGTTAGAAAAAGATTTCAGAAAAGAAAAATTGTTACTCATGGAAAAGATGATCTTTGGGCTGCGGACTTGACTATAATGAAACAATACGAGAATGAAAACAAGGGGTTCGGTTACATGTTGAATATCATTGATACTTTTTCAAAGTACGTTTGGTCAATTCCATTGAAAAAGAAAAACGGAATAGCAGTTTCAAAAGCTTTCAAAGACGTTTTGGAAAATGTGAAATTTCATAACCATTCTACCCCTAAACTCCTTCACACGGACAAAGGTTTAGAATTTGAAAATAGACTTTTCAAAGAACTTTTAGACGAGTATAACATAAAAATGTATCACACGGAAAGTTTAGAAAAATCCGCAATTATAGAAAGATTTAACAGAACTTTGAATCAGAAAATGAAAATTCGTTTCGAGGTGAATGGAAATAAAAATTGGATCGATATTCTACAGGAATTAGTTAATGAGTATAACAAACAGGATGTTCATCGTTCCATTGGAATGGCACCTGCTCAAGTTGACGCGAAAAATGAAAATGAAATCCTGAGATATTTATTTAAAAAGAGTGGAAAAAATGGAAAAAAGAAATTTAAAATTGGAAATCGTGTAAGAATTACGAAATCGAAGAAAACTTTTGCAAATAAATATGAAGCAAATTGGACAAAAGAAATTTTTGAAATAGCTGAGATTTTAGGAACGAACCCTGTTACTTATAGAATAAGAGATTTAAATGGAGAGGAAATTCAAGGAAGTTTTTATTCTGAGGAATTACAACTCACGAAATTTTAAAAAAAATAGGTTTTAAGTCAGTTTTTATAGGGGAGTCGTGTCCGAGACCTCGGAGAGGAAACATCGCGCTCGAGATATTCGGAAGTTGTTTCGCTAATGTGAATTATCAGTGAAAAAAAAAATGAGCCCACCGGACGCCGCCGCCCGGTCGGTGACCCTTCGTGAAGTTATTGAAGAAACTGAGGCGACAGTTGCAAAAATAAAGGCTGAGTTGAACGTGTTTACCGAACAACTACAAGATTCACCGCTCGTTCATCCAATCGGTGAGTTATTTAAAACCGTTTCTACTCTAATTTCATTTCTGAGTGAGACAAACGAAGTGGTTTTGGAGGAGAAAAGAAAGGTGACTCTGCAGTCAGGGTTATTAAAGCAGCGTGATGAGCAAATCGAACGTCTCAAGGAGAAAATCATTGAGATCGACACAATCAAAACTAAAACACTGAGCAAAACAAATCAGCCAGCCCCTCCCATTGAGTCCTATTCAACAGACGAAGAAATCCTAGCCGAAGAGACAGGCGAATGGGATAACGTCATTCAAAGAGGACACAAAAGAAAAAAATCTATTTCACGTCCACTAATCATAAATTCTATTGCCAAGCCAAAACCAAAAAAAGATCCAAAACCTCCTCCCGTTTATATTGAAAGGGTTTCTTCCTTTCCAGCCCTCAAGAAAATGGTCGAGGAACAAACCGGCGAATTTAGTTTTACCACTATGTCAAATGATGTGGTCAAAATTAACACGATGGATTCAGATGGCTTTCGTGCTATCACAAAGTGTTTTGCGGACAAAAAAATTCCGCACTATACATACCAAAATAAACAGGACAGGCCCATCAAAGTCATGATTAAAGGAATCCACAAATCATGGACAAATGAGGAGGTCCTTGATGATCTGAGAAACCAATTTGGTTTCCACAGCGTACTTCAAGTAGACAGAAAACTCGAATGGAAATCTAAAAATCCATTAGATATGTGCATTGTCGATTTTCGAAAAGATTTAGATCCCGAGAAAATCTATGAAATTAAGCAGGTTCTCAAAGGGCGTGTGACAGTGCATCCGATCAAATCTTCGAAACATCCATCCCAATGTAAAAGATGTCAAGAATTTAACCACACCAAAAACTACTGCTCCAAGCCACCTAGATGTGTTAAGTGTGCTAAGGGCCACTTCACTGAAGAATGCACCAAGGCCAGAGATACACCTGCGAAATGCGCCAACTGCTCTGGAGACCACACTGCAAATTATCGCGGTTGCCCAGTAGCTATTGAAGCTATTAATAGAAACAAGAAAATTCCTCATCAACAACAGATGGAAAAGTTAGAGCAAGTAAAACCCAATAAAGAAACATTCATACCAAAAAAGCCGTTACTCTGTAATAAAAAAACGGCCCAGGTGGCCGCCAGTCAGGTTTCTAATCTCCTGTCATACTCGAAAGTTCTGCAAAATCAGAAAAAGCTACAACAACTGCCAACCGGGCAATCGGTCGATCCCGTCAACAAAGACACCCACTCAAAAATAAATCAGATTTTCGAAATAGTCACAAAACTCAGCCAGAGTATCAGCAACCTGGATGAGTGTGTTCGTAGAATCGAAAGCACTCGTCCGGAAAGATCAACATGAATAGTGTCAAAATACTCTGCTGGAATGCCAATGGGCTCATGTCACGAAAAACTGAGCTTCAGTTGGCTCTAGACTTCAACCGGATTGACATTTGTCTCATTTCTGAGACACATTTTACCAACGAATCGTACCTCCGACTCAAAGGCTACAAGTGCTACCACGCCATTCATCCAAGCAATCAAGCGCGCGGCGGCAGTGCAGTATTGATTAAAGAAAGCCTTTATCACCATGAGCAAGTCAAAATAGAAACTGAAGCGTTCCAGATATGTGCCATTGCAATCAGGACCACTTCATTCATGATTAATGTTGCAAGCATATATTGTCCGCCGAGGCACCAAACGACATACGATGAATACATGGGTATACTCTCCCAACTTGGGAATCGTTTCATCCTAGGAGGGGATTTCAATGCTAAAAATACACTTTGGGGTTCAAGACTAACTACTACAAAAGGTCGTAGATTGATTCAAGCAATCAATGATAAAAACTGCGAAGCATTTTCAACCGGGAAACCAACATACTGGCCACAAGACCCCGACAAGACACCCGATCTGATTGACTTTTTCATTACGAAAAACATTTCAGCGAACTACCTGCTAGTCGAAGAAAACTTTGATCTCAGTTCAGATCATTCACCCATCATACTGACACTCAGTGATCGAATCATTCAGAAGCCATCCAACCCTGCCCTAGTCAATCAGAAGACCAACTGGGAGCTCTTCAAGCAAGAAATATGCAGACATATCGACTTGAGTAAGTCCTTACAATCACCAGAAGAAATTGAACACGAGCTCGAGCATCTTGTTTGCAGTATACAAACTGTTGCTTGGGAAAATACACCAACACTTACAAGGCGACTCCGAGGGATCAATTACCCTCGGGAAATAGTCACTGCAATAAAAGAAAAACGCAAGGCCAGAAAACGATGGCAAGTTACTAGAGTACCCAGCCATAAATCAGAATGGTACAAGGCAGAAAGTGAACTGAGGTCTTTGACACAGGAGATCAATGAAGAAACCCAAGAGCACTATATCATGGGACTCACAAGTCATCGTGATACTGATTACTCTGGAAGGCTACCAAATATCTTAAAAGACCAATAATACAAGCTTCACCCATAAAAAATTCTGATGGGAGTTGGGCTAAGAGTAATCAAGACAAAGCAGCGATTTTTGCTGATTACCTAGCAAACATATTCACTCCAAACATTGCTATGACAGATGAACTGACTCTAGAGGTCGCAAATGGTATTGATCAAGATGTCGACATTCCACCCGTTACTATCAAAGAGATTAAGCTCATAATCGATAAGGAAATCAGTCCAAAAAAGGCTCCTGGCTACGACCTTATCACTGGTCAGATCCTTAAGCATCTCCCGCGTAAAGCCATTGCAAAAATAACCATGATTATTAATGCAATTATAAAACACCGTTGCATTCCTCAGTTGTGGAAGATTGCCGAGGTCATAATGATTCCTAAACCTGGAAAGCCTCCCACAGAGCCAAGTTCGTACAGACCAATCTCACTTCTACCAGTATTATCAAAATTATTTGAAAAACTAATCCACAAGCGACTAGTACCCATAATCAAAGAACGTAAGCTGTTCCCAAGGCACCAGTTTGGCTTTCGACAGAAACATTCCACGATCGATCAAGTCCATAGAATGACACATATAATTGAACAAGCCCTTGAGGAAAAGAAAGTCTGCTCAGCCGTCTTCCTTGACGTCGCTCAGGCGTTTGACAAAGTTTGGCATGAGGGACTCAACTACAAGCTGCGCAAAAATCTACCAATAAAGTATGCTGAGCTGCTTCAGTCTTATCTCACCAATCGCTATTTCAGAATAAAGCAAGAAGACGCCTACTCAGAGCCAAAGCTAATCAAGGCAGGAGTCCCACAAGGGAGTGTTCTTGGACCGCTCTTGTATGTCCTTTATACCAGTGATCTCCCAGAAATTGGAATGAACACCACAGCCACCTTCGCAGATGATACAGCGATTTTGGCAGTTGGAGAATGTAACACTGAATCCACCAACAAGTTAAATCAATCAATATCCAGCATACAAAAGTGGACAGCAAAATGGAGAATCAAGATAAATGAAACTAAGTCGGTACATGTCGATTTCACCAACAAGAGAATCGAGTATATTCCGGTACATTTCATGGGAAAAGTTATTCCGAATGCTAATGAAGCCAAATACCTAGGCATGACACTGGACGCCAAACTTAGATGGAAAGCCCATGTCAAGAAAAAGAAGGAAGAACTCCTTCTAAAATTCAGAAAAATGCATTGGCTAATGGGGAGACGGTCGAAGTTGTCAATCCAGAACAAGCTTACATTGTATAACCAAGTCCTTAAACCAGTCTGGACTTATGGAGCTCAGCTTTGGGGCTGTACGGCTCAGTCAAATCGAGACATCATCCAAAAATTCCAGAACAATGTGCTAAGAACGGTGGTCAATGCACCATGGTACTTTCGAAACGAACGTCTCCATCATGAGCTTCGGATCGAAACAATAAACGATGCTATAAAGCGACAAGCTGTGAGACACCTACAGCGGTTAAGATGTCACATCAACGAGGAAGCTGTCCAACTCCTTGATACAAGTGATATCATCAGAAGATTGAAGCGTACCAAACCACTGGACCTTGCTTACTTGTGAAGCAGTGAAGTGAAACATCCACCATAATCAACAAAACTCAGTGATGTATCTTAGTTTTGAATTAAAGTTCATATTTTCAAAATAATATTGTTAATAAGTAATACTTGGTGCAATAAAGAATATTGAAAAAAAAAAAAAAAAAAAAAAAAAAAAAATTGTTTATAGGGATTCCCTATAAAAACACAATGTATAATTATTGTAAGTCTAAGTGAATTAAAGTCTAAGTGATATTAAATGAATTCCCATAAAAAAAATCAAAGGAAATTTCAGCAAAATGTCCCAACTTAACCGCACATTCTCTGGCTTCTTAACTTCTACACAGCATCCATTCCTGAACGATCTCTACCTCTGTTTATAAGAGGGGATCTTTGAATGGCGCAACCTTGCACGACTTCGATGGAGTTTCAAGTCCATGAGTCATTTCAACTTGGCTTTTCAGTTACGTTGAAGTTTCGGTTTTTGCTGTTTTTAAGTAGAAATTAAGAGCAGAACAGTTAAGGAAGGAAATTTTGACGATAAGGTCGACTCTCACTCCCGTCGAGGTGGGATTAGATTAATTATTAGCTTAAAGGGCCCATCAGCTAATAACGACATCTAAAACCTCGTCGGGAGTGTATCCTCACTATTAAGGAAAAAAAATTTCTCGGTTTGAGGCAAGCATCGATCTCACAACCTCTCTATTATGAAGCGGGATGGTTACCCACCACACCAAAGCGACCAGTTGAAATGAGAAACACGTTCCACAGTCTTGGATAGTAAATTCCAAGGCTGAATGAGGTCAGTGAGGGGGACCAGAAGCGCCTCACCTCTTGACTCGGGGTGATGTAACCGGTTTCTGATAAGTATTCGCCTCCCCCCCGGACACTCTCTCTCTCGCCTCCCATATTAACTAACCCCTCAAACGGTAGATTGCGCATGCAGCACTATTTTAAAGAGAGATCGACTCATTCTCTCAGAACAACCTTGTTCAATATGTTTTAATGAAGATCGACGGGTCCCGGAAAAAAAAATATTTTTCTATAATAAATAAAGAGATATGGGTTTAGACGACGAAGCATTAGATTTATGTAAAGAACATGGAGGTTTCTGGAAGTTTGTAAAGACACCTGAATTTCAATTTTATGAAAAAAACCTTTACGCATTAGAGGATATTTTACATGAATTGAAGGAGTATAGATTTAGTAAATTGTTGCGCAAAGAACGTTTATTTGGTGTCGATGGTAAACCACCACTCCATACAAAAGAAAAAGTTGAAGCAGACCTTAATAAAACAAATATTAAGGTTCCTAAAAATGCCACTGAACATCAACTTAGAAAAGTGGCTTATATTGTGTATAAAGCTATACTGAAGAAGCAGTTTGAGGATAATTTTTACGCTTGCTAAAGCTCAGAATGCTTGGGGTATGAAGGAGATTTTATTTTTAATGAGCTGTGTTCATTAAAAAGTTCTTAAGGAAACTTTACAATTCTCTTTCTGAAAAAATACCATGTTTACATGGTATTTTTTTTATGGTATTTTTTTAGGATAGAAAAATGATTTTTTTTTATGAATTTGTGGTGATTGGAGGGAAAGGGTTATTTATATAAAGATTTTCTTTATATAAACGATAAAGAAATTATAATATTTACTCAAAGTCAATCAGAAAAGCCTTTGTCTTTTTATCAATTCCTTTATAAATAAGTTTTTTGGGGTGATTTTCCGGGTCGTTTCTAACATGTTCAAGAAGTCGACCAGAAATTGTCTTGGGTAAAAATAAATTTAATTCACCATTTTCAGTATTAATAGTAACAACAACAGTTTCACCATATTCCGTATTTTGTATACAATTTGATAAGAGATCGTAAGCCCCCTTATCCAAATCTTTAAACGACGAGTAGTTAGTTTTTTTGGCTGCTTTTTTATAAATTTCGATCGATGCCATTTTTATTATAAAAGTTATTCTTTTAACATACCCCCCAAAAAGTCACTGGTTCTGATGTTTTGTGATAAAAAATGTGTTCTGATGTTTTGTGTTGAAAAATTTTATCAAGGGTCTAACAGAAAAGCATTTTTAACAGGATTTAGCACAAAATCAGTTTTAACAGAGATTGAAGTCGGAATCATTTTTATCAGAGATTTAACAGAAAAGCATTTTCAACAGAGATTGAAGTCGGTGAGCCAGGATTGGTATTCGGATACTACTTATATATATATATATATATATATATATATATATATATATATATATATACTTCTTGATAAACTAAATAAACTGTTCTACTGAACTATATAATTTGTTTTGAATTATTAATAGATAAACGAAGAAAGGAAAAAGATGTTTTTGATACTTCGAATAAATCTTGTTCACAAGTTAGAAGTTGAAAATGAAAATGAAAAAAAAATTTATAGAGTGTTCGGATGATGGGATGGTTTGTTGACAGGGAGATGTATGTAGATAATTTCAATCACTAGGTGGAGATAATTTCAATCGTTAATGCTGAGGCCGGGAGGTACGTTTGCTTTCAGAACCCACTTATGTGCTTTTTCTGATTGGTGGAGAAGTCGGTCGTTAGAACCTGGTGGCATCTTCTTCAAAACCTTCACCCCAAAACATTGATCAAATGATGCATCATGAGATCTTGCATGTTCGTTGATTGGGAGTGGCTGGTTATGGGTAACTGAAGTACGCTGGTTATTCATCCGCAGATTCATTTGCGATGCTTTGCCAACAAGCTTTCTACGTTGGCAAAGCTTCTATACACTTCGAACACTCTATAAATTATTTCTTCATTTTCATTTTCACCTTCTAACTTGTGAACAAGATTTATTCGAAATATCAAAAACATCTTTTTCCTTTCTTCGTTCATCTATTAATAATTCAAAACAAATTATATATATATATATATATATATATATATATATATATATATATATATATATATATATATATATATATATATAGGTACATTACATGTCACATCACCAAGATCATTCTATAATGACCTTAACGAAATTCAATGAATCGACCTACATTTCACTCAAGAGAATACACCCACAATTATTTTATGGGATACCAAACAGTTTCGAAAAAACAGGCACCTCCTAAATCCGTCATTTCGGAAAACACGATTTGGAAAGTCACTCATACCTGGTCAATATGGTGTCTTGCATACATAAACCGCCTTCTGGTTGTCACCTCCCTCTCAAAATAAACAGGAGGAGGTTTGGGTTCTTTTATTTTTTTTTTTTTTTTTTTTTTTTTTTTTTTTTTTTTTTTTTTTTTTTTGTCTTAACTGAAGAACTTTTTCTAGGAGGAGGTAAATCTTCCTTTTATACCTCTATGGATCACATTATCTCATTCGCCTGTCTCATCGGCTAGGATTTCTTAGTCTGCATAGTATTCCTCTTTTGGGGGGGAGGGGGGGGGATGACGTATTTCCTTCCACAGAGGAGTTTTATTAAGAACTTTACTTTTGAGTGTCAATCTCAGTTTCAACTGGTTTTTCAAACTTGGCGGCAATCCTCCATAAATTAATCCTGTAGGTGTTGCCTTAGTTACCTGATGGCCCTCTCTCACCAGTAGTATTTTTTTTTTCGCCTTCAGCGGGAATGTAGTTGTCCTCGTGCTTCCTCTAATAAAAGCGTTATTCTCAGACTCGTGCGTTATTTCATTAACCAATCAATAGGTTACGGGCTCCAGTCCAGTGCGACTGTAGGCAATCGTGAAGAACGCGGAAAAGTAACGTTTAAAAATTGGATTGCTGGAAAATATTTGGTTGCGAAAATGGCGTTGGGTTCAGAGTCTGTGAGCATGAAGCCCTTTGATGGCACCGGCTTTGCTAAATGGTCGTTCCATATCAAACTGATTCTCGAAAAGAACGGAGTAGGTATTAAGTGCGTTAACCATTAAGCCGGAAGATGCCGGAAAGAGAGACAATTTTGATAAGTTAGATCTAAAAGCAAGAGAGCTTCTTGTCAGGCACCTAGATGATCGCGTCCTCGACGTTGTAACCGGGACGTTGTCTGCGTAGGAAATGTATCAAGCCTTGGAAAACACCTACAAGCGGACTGCACATCTGCAAAGGACTAGACACCTACAAAGGACTGCAAGCACAAATAACCCTTCGGAATGAACTGAACTCAATAAAGTTTCGAAAAGGATCTCTACAGAATTTCATTGAAGATTTTGAGAGTAAATTGAGTGAGCTGAAGTCGAGCGGTGGGGATATTAGCGAATATGAGAGTGTCTCCATTTTGCTTGGGGCTATGCCCTCGCAGTTCCAATCACTCACCACTGCCGTTGATATTGCATTCCAAGATCAAGATCTTACGGAACCATCAAAAATTACATTTGATTATGTAAAGAATAAACTTCTTCAAGATGAAAAACAGCGTACAGGCAACACGGAAATAGGAGACAGTAACAATGTCTAATTTTTTGGTCACGGAAGAGGCGGTCATGGTGGTCCCGGTCGAGGCGGAGGAAACTGTAATCACTTCCGCAGAAATTCGTGGAACAGAGGAGGAACTTCACGACATCACTCTGGCCAGCCTAAACCATATCTCTTTAGATGCCATCAATGTGGTGTTGCCAGGCACATTCGCGGGAATCGTCCCCAGAAGGTAGGATTTGCCAGAAAGGTAGATAGTCAAGAAGAACAGGAAATGGCATTTTTGAGCTCTTCCCAGATTGAGGAGAATGGAGTCTTTGAGAGTGAAACTGTTGTCAAATGCGCGAACCTACCAGCTGGCGCTCTCTTTTCAAAATCAACAGTTATTTTTCCTTTTATTTGGATTCGGGTTGTACCTCTCATTTAGTTTCAAATCAAACCGGGCGATTTCTCGAAAACTCGATAGCAGTGGATATTTGTGTGGCGAAGCGTGGAGAAAGGATTAATGCATCAAAATATGGAACCCTGTCAGTGAATTTCGACGGAAAGCCCTCGAAACTGATGGATGTCATGCAATGCAACGATCTCCCATATAACCTTATCTCGGTTTCTAAAATTGAAAGCGCTGGATTTAGCGTTTTATTTTCGGATAATTTTGTGAAAGTGCTGAGAACCGAAAATGTCGGAGAACGTAAAGGAAATCTCAACGTGGTGAAATTAATACTTCAGAGTGAACTGGTGAATGCAGCTAACAATGTCATGACTACTCGGAAGGAACTAATACATCGACGAATCCGTGCATCCTTGTGATCGTCTCTGTGATGTATGTATTAAAGGAAAGCAAACCAGAGCACCATATATTTCGATTTCACCCAAAAAAGGCTAAGAGGATTGGGGATGTGATTTCAAGTGACGTCGTTGGCCCCTTTTCTCCTCCCACATACGATGGTATGAGATATTATGTTACCTTTATTGACCATTTTTCGCATTTCGCATTTGTTTACCTAATGAAAGAGAAAAGTGAAGTACTTTCAAAGTTTAAGGAATACGTAGCACTGTTTTCTGCACGATTCGGAAATAAATTGTCAAGAATTTGGTTAGACAACGGAGGTGAAAACCGAAACAACGCGTTCATAGAATTTTGTCGGGATAAAGGAATTCAGATAGAATGGACTGTTCCCAGAAATCCAGCGCAAAACTGCTTGGCTGAGCGTTTAATAGAACAATCATGGATAGTGCTAGATGTATGGTAATAGATTCCTAAGTCCCAAGGGAAATGTGGGGTGAGGCAGTCAGAACAGCGGTTTTCATTCAAAATCTTCCTACGAAAGCACTTGAGTCTAATCAAATTCTTGCAGAATTGTGGCACAGTCATTCCGTGGACTTCGACAAAATGAGGGTCTTTGGATCAGCAGCACATGCCCATATACCAGAATTGGATCGCGCAGGAAAGTTATCCCCTCGGAGTCAGGCACTCACTTTTGTTGGCTACGCCCCTAACAGCTATCGTCTTTGGAATCCAGCCATCAGACAAATCGTTACTGCTAGAAGTGTCATTTTCGACGAAAATCGCAAGAAAAAGTGCTCTTGCGGAAAGGTTGAAAAAGAAATTGAAGATCTTGAAGAAATCGGAAGTGATAATACTGACGGACCCAAGGACGTGGATGATAAGCAGCAAAAAGAAAAAGAGGATCTAGAATCGACGAGTGAAAACAACAATTTGATCTATTTTATTTGCATTGATTTCATTCAAAAATACTGCATAAAATAAGTATTGATAATTTTGAACAACTCACTTATTGAGCTAGTGCCATGAAAAATATTTGAACTCTCACCATGTTTAAAGTGCGCATTTAAATTGTGGACTCGGAAAACTAAAGTAACCTCGCTCATCTCTTCTTTGTGTCTCAATCTCCTTAAGTTGCAACATTTTCTCCATGCCTGAAGGAATGTTGTTCGATCAAGAAAAATTGTAAAATAATATTAGAATAGGGAATTATAAATTTTTACCTACACTTAAAAAAAAAGAAATAATTTGAACTTAAATATATCCATATCATCTGCTGGTCGCTTCAAGGAGCTGCTGCCGTCTACCGCCATTTTTTTGGAAAGATCTTCTTTTCTTAGTCCTGGCGACGTTCGCTTCCCGTTCTTGAAAGTTCTTTAATTTCAACGATTTTCTAATCCACTTTGACTTTCCCTTTGTGGAAAAAGAAAATCTATTATTTGCCGTCCCGATTCCAAACATTGGAGGCGCTCAACAGTCTACGGTATCATTCTCATCTACCATGGAACTTCGCCTGGTAAGGGTAACCTCATTGCTTCCGATTGCCCTTCTCTATAGATGAATTTTCCTTTGGAAATACAATTTGTCTCGCTTCCATCAGATATTCTCGACGGAACATCCATGACTCAAGGAGTCTTCGTTGGAGATCGCTCTTTGTGGTTACCCGACCGGCACCGGATGGTCCTGCATCCACGTTTCTCATTACCGGTATGCACCAAATTGATGATAAATTGCATGAACTTCAAATCGAGAGATACTTTACGATGCAAAAACTAAGCGTTCGGGTCATCATTGATCAGTTTCACGTGACTACGTAGTAAAAACACCTTCTTGGCTTGTCCCATACTTCGCCATAACATCAAGTTCAAGACTTAGGAATATCCATTCCCACCTCTTCCCATATACGATCCGTAAAGTATTTGCCACTCCAATATCTTATTACCAATATCTTATTACCCTCTAACTGACGAATCATGATATATTTACTAACAAATTTTCCACGGCCGTTGGAAGTAAGTACCTACCTACATGCCTACCTTATCAAGCTCGCTTGTACCTAGTGGAAATTTGGGTAGAGTGTCTCTAAAATTGATTATATCTGTGATAGGTGATAGGTAGATAAGTGTATATTACATTTTCCTTGCATGATTGAATGATTTCATGCACAATAAAATTTGATTTCTATATTTTTTTTTTTTTTTTTTTTTTTTTTTGCTCCCAAACATCAAGCTGGGATAAATTTTGGTAATTTTTTGTTTGTTCTTGGTTGGGTTCATCTCCACTAGAAGTTGTGTCACAATCTCCGACTAGCTAAATTAAGGAGATCCGGAATGTTGTTTAAACAATCTTCTTGCTCAGGTTTCCGAAATAAGGTCAAGTAACGTTACCACCATTCTGCGCCAGAAAGAAAACACTTGCGGGGACAACCAATTTTTATCCCACAATGTTAGGTACCTCTTCGGCAGTAATAGCGAGACTGATGTTCTGGTGTCAAAATTGTCAGCGTGGCATGTTGAATCTAAATCTGCTGATGTAACTTTTTGCGTTAATAGACACGCACAGTGGAAAGAAAGTAACTTCTATACTTTACGGCATTAGTCACACTATTTTTAAAGTTGAAAGTTTTTATGATACAGACAGGCCCTTTGAGAGGTAACAAGCACTCTGTAAGAGAGTAACTTATATTAACCCTCCTAGGTCACACCTTATTTTTTTGTGACACGGTAGACACTCTGGGGTCAAAATTGACCCCAAATGTATTTTAATTTATATATTATACTCAATAAATAGTTTCATAATAACTAACTACCTATTTAAACAAATCAAAAATTAACCTACCTACGCAAAGAAACAAGAAATAGAATTGAATACGTTAGAATTGAATATTTTATTCGTGGTTTCTTGAAACCATTCTTAGTAAAATGTTCAAAAATCGAAATTTTGGGCATATGAATATTAAAAATTCAGTTCTGAAGATACACAATAATTAAAAGCCAATTATTAAAGCTGACTATCTGTCGAATAGTCAGAAAAAACGTTAACTTTGTAAGTTAAATAGTAAAGTTTTCACGATACCTTAAACTTACCCCATTTTTCACATCTCTTCCTTTTTTCTAACCTAAACTGATACACTGTATTTATTCCGGATTCAATTTTTTATCATCTCATTTTATTAATTTTTATGACAAAATAATTAAAAGTAATTGCAGGATTATATTTAAGCAATAGGCACACATACAAAATGAAATATGAATGTATTTTTAAAAGTTGTTTTTAAAAACACGGCCGGCGGAATTATTAGGTAGGTAGTATCATTATTTGTTATAAGTAATTGCATTTTTCACAGGTCGTTTCGGTATGACTGTCCACTTCACACACGAGACGGTTGCACCCTGTGCACGACCGACTCGTCTTTTTATCGTTAGATTTTGGGCAAATGTAGCATCGCCCACGTACAACTTGTTCAGCAGATCTCGAAGACCCCTGACCCCCTGCCTGGGGATGTACCCTGGCTCTTCAGGGTACATAAAATGCAAAACCCAACCCATTTTTTGAACCAAAATAAACCCTGACCTATGATAGCCCACCAACTAGACACATTTACCCAGTTGAGAATCTTCACCTGAGTCACCTAGTAGGAGTGGACGAGAAAAAGAAATACCTACTGACTACCAGATTATAAAAATACTTATTTTCTATGAGAAAATTAAGTGAATTATGATATTATCTGACTTCCCTTGTGAGGAAATGCAAAATACACACTGGGGTCAATGGCTACCCCAACAGAAAAAAAATAGGAACGCAGAAGACACACTGGGGTCAAAAGTGTCCCACAAGAGATTCACAACCCTCTGGCTCGAGGTCACAACGTATACTGCCAGATGTTATCACTTCCTCGCCTAGCCAATGCTACCAAGCAAATTTACAAAATATCCCTTTTGGATAAAAAAATCATACGAAATATATTCGGTGAGGTCAATTTTGACTCCCGAGTGACCTCGAAGGGTTATACATTGTTGTTTTAGACCCTGACTATTTAGTCATGCACTTTGCTAATTTTTCTAATCGTTGCTCAGAAGCACCCTATTACATCGTCTGAGTTTGAAATTACTTCCTTTTGGTATAGGCACGAAGCCTATTGTGTTAAACACGGTATTCGTTAAACCATACTTTTAGTCACAGCATTTTGTCCAATAGTAACGTAGTCACATTGAATATTTCATACTATGAAAGTCTTACAATCGTTTATGAAAATCAAGCCATTGTTGTGATAGTCATACAGTAACAATTTGTAATGTTCATGCCTTGTCAAGTTAAAAGAGATTGGTAATTAATGAACCACTTGAAAGTAATGAATCTTTCTTTCAAAGCTACCCTGATCCCTCTTGCATTCAAAAGTAAACGTGACTGGTTATCTGTAGGTGTGAGACACGCCAGGTTCAATTACAGTCATTTTGCGTAGTCACCTTCTGTGACTACTTGGGGTAACAACGAAAATAGTAAGAGTCCTCAACTCTCGGCTCATTTGGAGTAAGGCATAGCAAAACTCAACTTTTCAGCATTACTCCAGACGGCTACCAGTCCATCACGAGAGGGCTGCCAAACAGAGACACAGTAAGGATCAGATCATTACCATAGTCCAGGTAATGCATTTCCGTAATTGTTCCCCCTTCCAATAGACAGCCTCCCAATGATTTCTAACACTTCTAGCTTGATTAGGGATTGTAACACCCATATGTCCAAGTCTTCTTCTCTTTCGACACAGTGGTAACAGTGAGTTGAAGAGCGCCCATTTCAATTGGCCATTCAGCTCCCACGTAAGAAACTCAGCAAAGACCTTCAATAGTCCGCCCCTCAAGCAGCTATATCCTGGCCAGACCATGCCCACTTTCAGTGGTCACGTCTTACCAAGGTATAGTAAGACTGTTAGGGTAATATCCCTCCCTACTAGAGTCACTTCCTTTCCCCGCTACGAACCACCTTACACCGAGGCTGTCATCAATTTCGCCCTATTTTAGGGAGACTGGAGGGCCTATGTTCTAGGTCGATTTTCCCAGGGGTTTCCCGAGATTATCCAGGATCTTTTGGCATCAAAATCCTCAGATCACTTAGTAGAATCTAACTCCATTGAGACTGTCATCCATTTCGCTTCATTAGAGGAGACTGGCAAACTCCAGATCCTTCTTAGGCGAATTTTCCAAGGTTTTCCCGAGTTTTTCTGCAATGTTTTGGCATCAAGTTTCACAGCGTGTCACGTAGAATGTAAATCCATCGAGACTGCCATAGCTTTCATTATATTTTAATGGGACTAGTAAAATGTGGGACGCTCCAGGTAGATTTTTCCAGGGTTTTCCCGAGATTTTCAGGGTTGTTTTACAATCAAAATTCTCAGCTCACTGAGTAAAATATAAAGCCGTTGAGACTGTTATCGATTTCGACTGGCAAACTTTACCTTGACGAATCGTCTGAGATTTTCCAAAAATTTCCCCTGATGTTCTGGTATGATGATTCTCAACTCCCCATGTAAAATCTAAATCTGCTGTGACTGTTATCACTATTGCCTTATTTTAATGAGACTGGCAAACTTCAGATCCTTCCAAAGCGGATCTTCCAATGTTTTACGAAATTTTCTCCTGGAATCTAAATTTTGAGCTCATCGTGTAGATCTAAATCCACTGAGACTGTAATCTATTTCGCCCTATTTTTGGGAGACTGGCAAAATATGAAATGTTCCAGGGTGATCCAAGATTTTCATGAGATTTTCTAGGATATTTTGGTAACAAAATTCTCAGCTCACTGAGTAGAATCTGAGTCCTTTGAGACTGTCATCACTTTTGCCTTACCTTAATAAGACAGGCAACATGGACTGGGACTGACAAATTGGTGAGACCAGAAAAAACCTCATCACATACAAACCCTGACATAGTTCAGCAGCCAAGCAAACAGGTTAAGAGGAATATTATGCTCAAATATTGTTATTGCTTAGTTATTGAAATGATGGTGGGGATCTACTCAAGGGTGATGGTTGTAGAGGCGATTTTACTGTCCTGATGCATCAAACTGTCCAACCTTTCATTGGACAGATTGTCTAAACTCCGTTTTCCAAACTGGGGTTAATCGAGTTTTGGGTGGTTGAAAGACACCAAGACTCGATCCTCGAGGTTAATTTTAAGAGAGTTTTGTTAAACTCAGTAAAAAGTGAGCCTACATCAGTTTTAATGCTGGATGTAAAATATAAAAATGGTTTACAGACAAAGATATTTTAAAGCAATTGGTACCTTCTGAATAGACAAAATCGCATTCCTTATCGTCACTATTATCGCAGCTTATAAAAAAAGTCATATCATTCAACATCGCGTTGCGGTTTTCATTGATGAGGGGAATTCTAAGTGGACGAAAACATGATGCAGTTTGTATATTACCACCTTCAAGATGAACGTCTGCTGGACCTTCATCAGAAGAAATCCAACACTGTAAAAGAAATGTGTGATCAATCGTCACCACATGATTATTAGGGCTACTGTTAACATGTATGAGGGTGTGCAAGCACATAAAAAACCAATCTTAACATACCTAAGGTCTATCTCAAGTTGAATGGTTACTCCCAGCGTGGATAAAGTAAATTTTACAAGTCTGTGAAAATGGCAGTGCAGCGAATATTTCCCCTGTCAGGGGTACAGATAGCAGCACCCTGGGCGACGATGCTGCCAGAACGTCAGAACCCATTGATTAACCTACATACCAACAATATGTCGACCACAGATGGTTTGCTTTTCGAAGGCGCCTCCTACGTTGAACTACTAGTTGAGACAAACTTTTGGTGACAGCCCGAATTCCCGGCCTCCATCAGTCCTTCTGGTGATGGGTAAATATACCAGGGAAGTGAATTCCACCAGAAAGAAAATTCCACGTTTGAGTGTTGGGTGCCGTGCTACTGATGAATTTGTTGCAACTATTTTGATTTTTCAGAGATGTTGACTGCTTTCATAGAATCGGTGGAAGGTAGGTACTTGATTTAAGTAATTGCAAGTGCAGTGATTGATTCTCTTTTCAGTTTCTTTCTTAAGAGTCCCATGTTATAGGTAACTAATTCCATTTCATCTGAACAACACCTCTACTACAGGAAATTCTTTGTCAATTCGGCCAAAAGCTACCTATCTATTAAAGCAATCTAAAAGCTTATCTATTTCCTATATTTTCCGACCATCTGTAACACCTCAAAATAATAAGAATAATAAAATAATTATATACATAATTATATATACATTTATTATATACATAATAAACTTAATTTGATGTTAATTTCACAGATGAAAAGAAAATCAGGCTCGAAATTTCATCAAACTTTTGTGCGACAAATCTTAGAAGGATATCCCCACGATAAACGAGTTACAAACGCTTGCATACGAGTCTGCAACGCATTGGGACATTTTCATGTGTTTACCTATGAATGGTCAACGTCATTTCTGATGGTCATAATCATCGTTGTGGCCACTTGGGACAATTTTTTTCGTGACGATTTTTTTGTTATGTGCCATATGAAAGACATGAAAATGTCAAAAAGAATGATTTGATATTTCGAATTAAATCTTTGTCAAAAATAGAAGAGTGATTGGTTTTTCTGGATAATTAGATGAGTAGTATCTTGGAAGCCTGTAACCATGTAGCCATCCATATATTATGGCTTCGCAACTTCTAATGTTATCTCAATCGTTGAGAATGAGGCCGGGAGGCCGCACTGATACCAGTACCCAGCGATGAGCCCGTTCAGACTGCTGGAACAATCGATCATTGGTTGGTGGTGGCATCTTCTTAAAAACCTTCACTCCGAAGCATTCATTAAATATGACTCCGGCGTCATGGGACCTCGCATGCAGCTTCAATAGCAGAAGTCGATCCTGGTTTGAAAAAGATCTATGGTTGTTTACCCGTAAATACAATTGGGTGGCTTTTCCAACATAGAAGCTTCTGTTCTGATCTTCCGCACACTGTTTACAAATAATATATGGCCACTTTTCAACACGGCGGACAAATCGAGTCACTGCACGATAACGCTGGTACTAATGCTCGAATTCACAACATTTTTATTTTTATTTAACACCCCGAAAATTCTTTATTTCGCTCCGATATGATCTTTTTCAAAGCTCTCAAAATTTTCGAGTTATTCAGTGATGAAGGGCCAGATCGTCAGTTCTGTCACTGTCCCCAGGACACAAAGGTGAACTGTACTTTAAAATATTTACTTTGAGCACTGAACTTCTGAATGTTTCTGATATACCGATAATATATTACATATGCCCTCTCTTAAATACAACAGAAAGTGGGCGAGGACTATTTTTTCCCCAATTTATATTAGGCTCGGAAGTGTTGTCACCCAAACGTTGAATTCAGGGGCAGCCCCTTTTTGGCGGCGCGTGTGGCGGTTCGGGAAATATCCGGAAGAGCGCCCTGCTGCTATCAACATCTTCAGTTGAATTTGAAGTTCCATCAAAAAAGGCCGTAGGTAAGTCCAACAGCAGATTTTTCTCGTAATCAGGGTATAATAAACGCAAAACCGTTGCGTACCTTTATTGTTCATCATTCCTGTCACTTGTTTTTTCCATATTTAAGCATTACAATAAAACTTTTTAAGCAGGGGAGGTAGTACTTCCATGGAGCACAAATTCAACCAGCGACTCAGAACAGTTGTAAAAACCAATATGGCTGCCAACTGAACAGTAATGTGCGAAAACGTCATTCCTGTCACGGTCAGTTCTGTCACGTGACAGGACCTGACAGTGTGTGACAGGAATGACGATTTTTATTCAGTTCTCTCGTTCATTCTTTTTGCTCCTTTCAACAAACATTATGAGCTTCGCAACTTTTAAATCCTCTGTAGAATTCATACTTCCAATACAAAATTAATTTCAAAGTGGGGTTTCCGTTTTTTAGCCTTTTTTTTTACGGGTTATTGAAATCTGTAACGACTGTTCGGAAACGTGCTTTTAGCGAATTTTCTTAGAAAATGATGCTATTGGAATGACTCCGAAAATTTTAAAATAAAAATGTTCTTCATCAAAATCTGTTTTGAGGCATTTGGAATGATTCCTGAATTTCAACACTTTTTTATTTGTATATAAATGTACATATGTGTCATTCCAGACGATAAGTCTCGATAGGATTGAGATAAAAACCTCGTCCTTCCACCAAAAATTAAGCATTCCAAAAGAAAGGATGAATTTGTTGGACAACACTTTTTGAAAACAGTAAATTGGTCAAATTTCAAAAAATGTACTAAAAAATCACAAAAATTACAGAACATGCTAAAAATGGTTAAATTTATATTTTTTTAGCAGAATATTACTCAAAAAAAGTTTATCAACCATGACCAAGGTCATTTAAAAATTGAAGCTCAAACTTTTGCTGAAAATTGTACTCAAATTTCATCATAAAGTGTGCTAAAAAGTCGATAAAAATTTTAAAAAAATCTAAAAACTCAAAATCTTTGTATAGAAGATTATTTTTTACAACAAGTTTTTTCACAATAAAATTAATTGGTAACAATTTCTTTGCGCACAAACTTCTCAAATTACAGCTTAATTTAACTGAAGTGTAATACGATAATTATGGGAAATTCGCTCATATGATCATGCTGGAAGACTGGAACTTTTTTTTCTGTTAGTAACCCATGTTCTACTTCAGTTCTTTGATATTAGGTATGGATATATAATTGGGCATTACATATTTTCCAGGTTTTCCTTTTTCTGCGCATCTTAATTCTCGTTTTTACAATTTTCAGTCTTCAGAATGGCCCCTCAGAAGAAGAAAGAAACAGCAGAAAAAATAAGAAGAAGAAGCGAAAAAAGATGTTTCCCCTTTGTTTTACTGGACAATGACACATTTTTGTTGGTTCTTTATACTCAGTAAAGTGTTCTATTTTTGATCTACCTAGTAGGTGAGAATTTTTAAATGTTAAACAAATTTGCTATCCTGTAATTTTTCTTGTCTATTTTTGATATTTTTGCGTTTTGTTCCTTTTTATAGTTCAGTTTCCTACATATTTCTCAGTAAATCTCTTTATAAATCTTGTTCCTAGGTAAATTATTTATATTTCTGCAAGAGAATAGATTCAGACTGATCTTTACAGTTGGTCGCATCTACTGTCCTTCCTATATGACTGAACTTCTCTTCGTCGTCAATAGTTGAAATATTTCAAGTGTTCTAAAGAATTTTGTAATAAATAAAATATTTTCTACGAACCTCCCGTGTACTTTGATCTCCTTTCAGGTCTTATTGTATGTGAATGCATACATTAAATTATGCTGGACACCCTCTTTAGTTCAGATCCGGTCATTTCTGTCACATGTTAGTCAGTTCTGTCACACTGCATAAAACACTCATAAGTATTCTATAAAATGAAATTTCAAATGATCCCCTATCACATCTTCTTCCAAAAGATCTTCTTTTGTAGCTACCGTCTTTGAATGAAATGTCATCTTCTTTAATTGTACTCTATATGTAATATAAGATATGTGAGAATGAAATTGACCATCAAAACCGTAAAAAACTGAAAAATTCTTTAATTGAAAAATTATGCTCAGCAGACATTGCCGCAAGTAATACCAGACTTAAGCGAAAAACCAACAACGAGAACTTCAGAGTGACTTCATCATCAAATACAGGCGTGACAGGACTGACACTTCGCAACAACTTTTAGAGCTTCTACTTGGAGAAAAAAATTGAAAAACTCAAAATTCAGCTCGGCCGTTTTAGGGATGGGTTCCCAAACGTTTTCTTGAACAAAAAAAGTTTTTCCAGCGGATTTTAATTACATTGGTTTGAAAAAATTTTCTTGAGTCAATTTGTCCGCCGTGTTGAAAAGTGGCCATATATATATGCACATCTAAGACTGACACTCTGCAGATCCTCTACATTTGTAGGAATGAGAGGTATTTGGGGAGGTGAAGTGAGAGCCTTCTATAACTATCTCACACAGTTTGCACCTTGGGCGCCCACATTGATGCAATCCAGGCTGCTGCACTTCCGGAGGCTGAACACGTGGATGTCTGTGTGATAATATTCCTCCCAGGTTCCGTCCTTGTCGGTATGACACTTGTGGCATAATCTTTAAACAAATCAAGGGTCAGAGGACTGGAAGCCAGGATTGGCTGCAGTTCCCGGAAGGTTGCATTATTTTTCTGAATCCCGAAGAAGAACATGGTGACAAGAGGTATGAATGTTTTTGACAGAGTTAATTCGAAATATCAAATCACTCTTTTTTCTTTTTATATGTGAAATTTATATCAAATTAAGTTCATTATATAAATAGTTCAGTAGAACAAGAACAATCATATGCATATATATATATATATATATATATATATATATATATATATATATATATATATATAATTATAATTAAACTTTTTTCTAACTATAAGAGATTTCATTATGCGCTTTTCTATATATAATGGGTAGATTCCGCTAATCGGAGGCAAAAAACTCAATGTATTTTTTAATTAATCTCTTTGCATAAGTATATAGAAAGTATAATACACCATGTTAATACGTTTTATACCGAGAGTAGTCACCCTCAGGCTCAGTAGAATGATATAAAGAACTCGGTTCTTCTTCTGCCACGACTGGGAACAGGTCCGTCGCGTGGTTGGGGCGACTGGGGCGATTGCCTCGAGCACAGCGGCCAGGGGGGCGCTGCATAGTATGTAGATTGAACTGTGCAAAAACCTCAAAAAATTAAACTTTGGAAATACTTATTATTTTATGTCGTTTGTAGACCCTCTGAAGCAAACCTAGCATTCATTATTGTGCAACAAAATCAAAATTTCCACTAGCATTTCGCGTTTTATGGCCTCCTGAACAAATTTAGTTTTGTCCGTCCGTCCATCTGTCCAAATTTCCTTGCCACAACCATAACTTCCACAATTACGTTGACGTATGCGCTGAGCGTACCGCTGATTCAATCATGATAAAACTGATAGGGGGGCATCTAGGGCTATATCCACACTATTCCTGAAAATGTAATTGAAATTCGATCAAAATTGTGGAAATTATGGCTGTGGCAAGGAAGTGTGTACAGTCAGACGGACGGACAGACAGACACGAAACCAAATTTGTTCAGGAGGACATGAAACGCAAAATGCAAGTGGAAATTTTGATTTTGGAGTACCTACAACTTTTTTTTTTTTTTTTTCATGATAAAATGTTACTGTTTCTTTACCTAAAGATCGCGCCCCCATGTTTCACAAGTTATTTTATATCTATTCACTCAGAATATATTTTGAATACTTTCGTATCTGTTGAATTATTATTTCAACAATAATATAGGTACGCGTATTATTATACACGCTTCTTCGTGATATTTCCCAAGAAAACCCAGGTGAGTCGAAAGCCAAAACCTATCTAGATAACCTCTTGCTTCGACACGATATAGTAGTTGTCCCATTTTATATTAGACTTGTTTGCTATTACACTAATGTGCCCCAAGACTACCATCTGAAGTATTACGATCGTTTTATAGGTTTTGCGTTGCACGGAATAAAAATAAGGCATGTTTTTGTGAGATACGTTTCTGGTACGTCGTCTTGCCCCTTGTTAGGGATTGTTTAAAAATGGCGTCGGAGAGCGTCTCTTCAATTTCACATTGGAGCTTCGAAATTAATTTTCCTCCTGTTTCGGTCTAAGTCTTGGTCTTGCTCTCTTCTCAACCTAGATCATCGTTGGAGGTTTATTGACCATTCAGGGAAGTTCGCTCATATAAATCTGTTGTTTTATATTGACTAATGCTCTGGCGTGCAACTCAGAATATTGGCCAACTGTGCACGCCATCTTGATTAAGCCATTGTGCCCTTTGAACTGCACTGATTCGCCACTTTTTCCTCAGCGTTGTAAGATACGGTGTCACATATCTGAGCCCCGCAGATATCTGATGCGCCTGACACGCGAAGATTTGAGAGAAATATCGAACTACTGGCGTAAATTAAATACCGACTGGCGTGCACCCCAAGAATTATTTTAAGTTTAGTTGTCGGTAGGTGCACTCTTGTAAAATAATTTAGCGTAATGAATACCCAGAGACCTGAGGGACCATTATTGAACCGGTCAGTCAGGTTCTCACTAGGGCCGTGTCTAACTGGGAATATTTGCAAAGGGCCTCGATTCCCCGAGGTTAAAGCCTACTGTCTCAAGTGTACTGATAATATTTATATTATAGAGTTTGAGAGGCTTGTAAGGCGCAAAGTTAAGCGGCTGAAAAAGAGAGAGCTGTCGTCACTCAGTCACGTATTGCTTTTCCGTAGCCACCGAATTTGAATTGCACTTAACCTATATCCGTGGGACTGATTGTGTTGACCTCGTGGGCCACTTTCGTCGTGGGTAATTGAGATTTGAGATACCAAAATCAATTATAATACTATTATAGAAATTATTTTACATTTGCCTCATTAAAATAAGTTGATACTGGCCCCATCATCCTTTGCTGCAGGTTAAGGGGGTGGTGAAGTCGACTTCCTCTGAGAATAAGTCTCTAGGACCTCATAGCTCGTGGATTGTCGATCAACCATTGCTGGACACCTAGGCCTACTCTAGTGCATCAAGGTTAGGTCAATGGGAAATATGTGTCGCACTAGGATCAAAACTTTGAATTTGTAAAATAACCGAGATCACGCATCTTTAAAGGGGGCCAGGATTTATGGGGGATTTTTATCTCTGGCGGTCCCTAGCCGCCGGCCTCCTGGTGTCATTGATGATCACCCCCTGAGTTCTGAATCCCTGTGTACATGTTTTTATTTCTTTTCAATGTTTATTTTTATTTTTTTATGCTCTAAAACTTATAGTAACACAGACTCCTGCGATTTATGGAATGTGAAAATGGATTAATTTCCTCAATTAGCTTTGTTCATATTACCTGAATTAGGTTACAAGACCCAACAGTAAAATTATCAAACAAGGATTCTTCAAACATAATTTGAGGCGGATCAATTTTGATTTAGTAGTGTAAAGAACTTTGAGGACCTACCCGTCAAGCGTAAATATGAATTACCTTGTGTCACCTCCACTTCTGTAAATCAACCACATGACTCTTCTGCAGTAAAAAGACCCCATTTAAATGTGAATAAGTTGGGAGGGAGAAAATCCGAAAGGATACAGACTCGAATAAGGCTGGGAGGGAGAATTGGAAACCAGAAGCGTAGCATGGGCCAATGTTCAAGGGACACTCAGAACAACAAACCACAAGAAACACACGTTAGAACAAGTCCTACTGTCACCACAAAACAGGCAGACGACAATTTAAATACCACAGAACACGATAACTATGAAGACACCTTAAACAGCCTGACAACAGTTATCTACAATCTATCAGTAACACTAGACAACATATACCGAACAATTCCTGCAACTTAGACAATCGGAGGGATATTTTGTGGCACCTAAGATCAAATCATGCTTCGAAAAGATACTTGGGAGCCGCTAAGAGATATCTCCCTGAACTTAAAATGGTTAAATTTACGGACAATATTCTAAATTTTGAGGGCTGCTGTGAGGCAAACACCTTGAGAAAACCACATAATCTAGTTAGGCACAGAATCGACACACCAAATGCTGTGAAAGGATTCCTTTTAGAATGTAATGAAACAGGATGTGATTTTCCCAGAAAAACATAAAGCATTAATTAATTCGCGTGACGCACAATGCATTGAAGACATTGTATACGGGGACAGAATATCGGATTATCCTAGACAGACAAGTACATCTCCCGACTTAGGCGATAGCATCGATCCTAAAAGACCCTTTCCCCTGAACCTTGTAAAACAGTGGCTCTTGAAAATAATAAAACATATAGAGAACCCATCTCCTTCAGAGAAGCCATGTCTGCACCTGACAAAGATATGTGGGAGGAAGCTATCAAATATGAGCTCACGTCTTTGGAGGAAATGGGCACTTGGGTATTTGTTCATAAAACTGATTTTCCTCCAAATACGAAAATCATAAGCTCACACTGGATTCACAAGAGAAAAACTGAACCAGATGGTTCGTTTAGATATAAGAGTAGACTCGTCATTAAAGGTTTCGCTGACACTAACGATTACTTGATCTCAGAGATTTTTGTACCAGTAGCTCGGCTTAAGGTGGATTCACACTCGCGGTAACGGGAACGTCAGATCACAGTCAGGTCAGAGTCACGTCAACGGGCCACCCATTCACACAGCCAAGTCAGATCACGTCAGGTCAGGTCAGTCTTCCCCGCGCAGTGACGCGATGTCCGAGAGGATAAAAAATTTGAATAAAATAGCTTTGCTACTCGAGGAAGAAGATGAAACTAGACCCCGAACGGAGAGAAAAAGTCCAGTCATGCAGCATGACCCCATGAGCGAATTTTTGAAGAAGAAGATTTCAGTCGCTATTGATCGAGTAGAGAAATTTTAGTTTATGATTTTGATAGACAAACATGGAATCAAATTATTAAAAATAATTAGGAGGTACTCATACTTCATTATTATTAAACTAATCTTGTAGATTTAAAGACAAATGTAGGTAAATATTCATAGATTTCGATGTCCAATGTGGTCAGTATTGAAGGCAGTTGAAATCTTAACAGTATCCTATCATAACATCATCAAATCTTGACATAAAATAAAATAACGTACCGACGTCATAAGAAAGAAATTCATTTCCACAGACAATAGATGATGAGGCTTTATATTACGAGTGATATAAAGTCAGTCGCATTCGAATCTAGTATCCTACAGCAGGAAATTGACAGACAAACTGTAGTCTCTGTGCGTCTATTGACAGCCTAAATTATGTGGAAGTGTCACTTGGCTTTTCCGTAGCAACAAGAAAGAAATTGAAAATATTTAATATTATCATTAAATCCCAATTATTGTTGATTTATCAACGATTCGATTAGGTAAATTCTTGAATTTTAACTGCTTCATGTTATTTCTTCACTCTACTATTTGATAATTATATCCAATATCGAACATATTGGTTATAATACGTTTTATTTACGTATTACGTAATACGTTTTATTTACGTATTACGTAATACGTATTTATGTCATACGTTTTAAATATTGGTTATACCTACGTTTTAAACAGCATGGTTCTAGGATTGGTTATACAGGGATACCTCCATAGGAGTAGTTCAATCTGAATTTGGACAATGTTTCATGCAAATATTACCGATTTTTACTACTAGCGAACGGCATTATTTCGATTTTTGACTGATTTTTCAACTTTGAAAATTTTTGAAAATTTGATACATATTCTTATGTGAAATTTTACGCTGATTCCGAATATACCACATGTTAGTATGCTGAAAAAATTATTTCGCACAACAAATTGCAAAAAACAGGCTATTTTGAAATGTTTGACTACATTTTTGAAAATTTCAACCCGAAGATGTAATCCGATCATGCTGGCCAACGAACTTGAACTTTCGTTTTGTGTCCTCAACATTTTAACATTTGTTTGAAGTTTCTAGCACAATTCTACGGCCAGTTATCGTCTGGAATGACACATACATATATACATATATACATATATGTATACATACATACATAAAAAAATGCGTTAAACTTCAGAATATGATTCATAATAGCCTGAAACGGATTTCTGCATAAAATTTTTTCGAAAATTCACATTCTACAAATTTTGAGGCGAGAGCAATAGCTTAATTTTCTTCAAAAATTCGCTAAAAGGAGAACATAAAATAGTATTATAGTACCTCGTGTTAGTAAAGTGATTTCGCAGTTCTCATTCATTAGTTTTCTGGGGAAAAAGTTTCCAAGTACGAACTTGCCAATCAGAACAGAAATATGTTAAATAGGTACCTACTTATCGGGAGGACACCCAGCGGCGATCAGATTTGACTGTTTGAGATTCACATTTTCCGTTCAGTCCGGGAAGGTCAACGTCACGTCAGGTTTCGATCCCTCGCCGGGCGACCTGACTTCGATCTTGACTGCACCGCGCCCGTGAGTGGGAATCACCCCGTAACGTTTCCATAGAAGCATACTTGACGCGACCTGACGTGACTGTGATCTGACGTTCCCGTTACCGCGAGTGTGAATCCACCTTAAGTGACGTTAGATTTTTTTTTCAATTACTAATAAAATGAATCTACATTTATTTCAACTTGATGTAACTACTGCCTTCTTACATGGTAACTTGGAAAAACCAGTATACATGTATGTGCCTGAAGGAATCGCCGCATTTTCAGAATACGCAGAATCAGACCTGAACACCCATGTGTGTCTGCAGAAAAAATCTTTATATGGATTAAAAGTTTCGCCCAATCTCTGGTATAAAAAATTCAGCAAGTTGCTCCACAGTTTAGGTTTTGTAGCATACTCGTTTCAGAGTTGTATCTACAAATTTTGTACTTACATCAATTCAGAAAAAGTTTTTATTCAGAAAAAACTACCACAGTCGAAGAGCTTTGATTAGATTGGCCTTGGTAGCACAGGGGCTGTCAAAGTAACATACATTTTTGGGCCGGTAACACTTACGCATTTTCCATTGATGATTGTAAGCTGACAGGAATTGACAAAAAGTTGGATTGAAACCTGAGGAGGCACGCAAATGATAAATTTAATCTATTTGATCTATAAACCACGTCATTTGAACTGTCCAATGCTGGATGTGCAAGTGAAACGAGCTGACATAGCTAATTACTAAACATAAAGAACATACCTATACCTTTTCTTGATTCATACAACTATGTAATTAAATATATAGTTCATGGAGCTATCTTAGCTTGTGTGGATCAAATTTGAACTCACGTGCCCAATTTTCTTGAAGACACGTTGTGATCCAAAGTGAGGCGGGGTTCCTTGTAGTGTGTATTCAAAAGCGATCATATATAAGCCAGTAGACAAGTAAAACCTTGGTAGCGCTAAGGTGTCATGATGTTCACCGTCCAAAAGAAGTGGTACTGAGTTTTGCTTGCCTGAAACCAAAAATGGATTCACATCATACAAAAATGGAAGCGCTGATATTACTATAGAAAGCCTATTATTTTCTTGAATTATATATCCCTCCCTCCCTGTATTATATTATACATTTTATAAAAAGACAAATTCTACAAAATATAGGGTGATATGCAGTCCTCTGCTCGCAAAACAGTCCCCTGTCTCTAAAGACCTATGCAGGGATGTAGACGGGTACATAGGGTAACCTATTGTACCCAGGGCCACTTTTTCTTCAAATCGTAATTTGAGTATCAAAGTACCCTTATTTCATACTATTTTTACAATTTATCATTGAAGCGACTCCTTAGTAACAATTCCCATGGGCTTAATGAATCATCAAGACGCAATTTTTTGTACAGCAGCATGTTTTTAAAAAATGGGAAAGTAGCCCTGGGTACAACACCCCGTTGTACTCAGGGCTTGTGGGTGCTGAACCCAGGGCCACCACAGTTGATCATTAAAATTAGAAGAAAATGCGTCAATAACTCAAATAGCTGCTTTATTTATACCCTAAAATGACTAATTTAATATCACATTGATTATATTATACAAGATCTTCCTTAAATTTTAAGATTTCTTAAAATAACTTTGCAGGTCCTACATAAAAATCACATAGGTATTTAAAACTCAGCCTGACTTAAGAACAAATTTTTTTTTTTTTTTTTTTTTGACAAGTTTTATTGCGCCAAGTAATAACAACTTATAAGCAATATTCATGTGGTTACTTTATATATACATTTTCTTAAGATCTAATATACTTCACTTTAGACTTATTGTTCTGATTATTGATTCACTAGTCTTGACGTTCATTTTATTTCACTTAGTTCATGCAGTTTAGTTCTTTTAAGTCTTCTAAGTAGATCTTCGGTGTCAAGGAGCTGAACGACATCCTCGTTAACATGATCTATGAGCCTCAAAAGGTGATTGACGGATTGTTGGCGGATAACCTCATTGACAGATTCAACTTTCAACTCATAGTGTAATCTGTCGTTTCTGAATTATCTGTATGCATCAACGCAGGTACGCAGAACATTATTCTGAAAGCGCTGAATAATGTTGCAGTTACTTTGTGCAGTGCACCCCCACAGTTGCGCACCATATGTCCAGACAGGTTTGAGGACTTGGTTGTACAATATGAGCTTATTGTGGATAGACAGTTTTGAGTGTCTTCCCATAAGCCAGTACATTTTCCTGAATTTGATAACTAGTTCAGACTTTTTCTTTTTAACATGTGATTTCCACCTCAGTTTGGCATCGAGTGTCATCCCAAGATATTTAGCTTCATTGAGGCTGGCACGTAGTTGATCCTTTTATTTGTGAAATCAACATGTACAGACTTCGCTTCATTCAATCTAATTCTCCATCTTTTTGTCCATTCATGGATGCGGAGGATGGAGTGGTTTAATTTTGTAACTGATTCGATGTTGGTTTCTCCTGTCGCCAAAATTGCGGTGTCATCTGCAAACGTCGCAGTTATATTTTCCTCAGTTTCTGGTAGATCTCGAGTGTAAAGCAGGTACAGTAGTGGGTAGTACACTGCCTTGTGGTAGCATGGGTTTCGAGAAAGCGCCTTGTTTGATTCGGAAGTATCGGTCGGTGAGATAAGACTCCAGCACTGCATAGCATGCTGGTAGAATTTTGCTAAGCCCTTCATGAACACCCATATCCAGAAAGGCTGCAGAGCACACTTGGTTCTCTTCGAATGCTTTTTCAATGAGACTTGTAATTCTGTGGACTTGGTCTATGGTGGAATGCTGTTTTCTGAAGCCAAATTGGTGCTTTTAAGTTTTCGTTCCTCTACAACTACTAGTAGTCTCTTATGAAGGAGTTTTTCAAATAGTTTTGAAAGCACAGGTAGGAGTGAAATAGGCCTGTAGGACTTTAACTCATTTGCCGGTTTGCCTGGCTTGGGAATCATGATTACTTCTGCTATTTTCCATAACTGAGGGACGTAACGAAATTTAATGGCACTATTTATGATTTTTGTTAACTTGACTATGGTCTTTCGGGGAAGATATTTCAGGATTAAACCAGTGATCAAGTCATATCCCGGTGCTTTTTTTGGGTTAATCTCCTTCTGAATTGTTCTTTGTACTTCTTTGACAGTGACAAATGGAATGGAAATATCTGGTTCCGACGGCTGGACCACTTCAAGAGGTTCTTCATCAGGCACTCCAGGGTTTGTTGTGAAAATATCAGCCAGATGATTTGCAAAGACATCTGCTTTTTCTTGATTGCTCCTTATCCACCTACCTGTTAGTTCGTTATTAAGGGGCGGAGCTTGCACAATTGGTCTTTTTAAGTGTTTGGTAGCTTTCCAAAGGGAGTAGTCTGTATCCCTACAGTTGGTTAAGATGAAACAAGGTTCTCCATGGTTGCATCATTTATCTCCTTGACCATCTGTCTCAGCTCATTTGCAGCTTTATACCAAGCAGCTTTGTGCACTCGGCTTCGTGTTTCTTGCCATTTTTTTCTTGCTTTGCGTTTTCTCATAATAGCTTTCATTATTTCCCTTGGATAGTTCAAGCCTTTTTGTCGCTTTTTTATAATTGGTGTGTTGCGGCTGACTACTGTTTGTATGCTACAAACGAGTTTTGCTAGTTCACTGTCTATTTCTTCTGGGGTGTCTAGAGAATCGTTGAGATCAATTTCTTGGTTTATTTCAATTCTGAAGTTGAGCCAGTCTGTTTTGTTGTTAGTAAGTGTCGGATTTTGTTGACTTAAGAACAAATAGATTTTGATTATAGTAGATAGAAAACCATAAAATTGAAAACTTAGGGCAATTGATTGGTCAAAATTACGATTGAAATCCAAGATCTTGATTAATCACAACTTGGACTCAGAGACAACTAGAATATGCTAAATAATACAAAGGCATTTTGAAGTTGAGATTATATGGAATTCTCAAATTAGTCTCCTATATAACTAGTTCACAATCACATAAAATCACAGCTTGACTTGGAAACGACAAGAATAGGACTACAGAGAAATTTTAGAGAGCTAAAAAGCTCGGTGCCTAGTTAAGATAACCAGGGAGAATATATCGTAGAATTGCTCTTTAGTTATAGCTTCATAACGTCTATGGTTTAGGTATTATTTTCAATAATGAACCTTTGTAATCAAACAGAATATGGCGATAAATTGTGGACTGCTCTTGAAATGGAGCACAAAAAAAAAAGGGGGGGGGGGGGGAATACGCCTAGATTAGATAACAACGAAAATGAAAATACAAACATACGGACCTAATGGAACCCTGAGAGTGGTCAGCATGGTATATCGAAAAAACGTAAATCTCAATACGTTCAAACCTTGGAAGTCGACAGATACTTCATTTGCCCCCTTCTTTGAAAAACTGGATCTGGCAGATCCTTAAAAAACCGGAAGATGTTCGTCAAATGCCGAAAAATTTTTTTGTGGTCACGATTATGATTACAGTTAACTGGGTCGTTTTCAAAAAAAAAATGTCCGTTTTCTCAATTTACTGTGTCCCAAAGATTTGAAACATGATTCTGGAGCCAATTTTCAACTTATAGCAATGGGGTATGAATCAAAATGTTCTTTAGGTTATCCTTTGTAAAACCAACTATCAAACATGACGTTTTTCTAACAGTTAATAGGTTTTTCAATATCAACAGTTTTTAAAAAAGTCCAAATAGTTATGTCCCAGTAGTACTTACGATAGTTACTAAGGTTTGTAACTTTTGACTAGAAAATGTTTTTTTTAGATCTGAAAAGTAATTTCTATCAGACATTAATCTATAGATAATGACTTAGCAAGGTTTTTAGAATTCTGAAGAGTAGAGGGCAGCTAGAAGAAAATGCACTTTGTCCCAGGAATTTGGTCACAATAGTTGTGTCCCAATAGTCACGCGAGGGGTGGCGGCTGGAGAGTATTTGGAGGGGAAGTGGAGGGTCTAGCAAGTGCGTGTGACGTTCCCCTAACGCCCTTAGTTGAGTGCCACGTGCTCTGCAGCATCTTTGGTGTCCAAGGATTTTTCACCTTCATCACAATGGTAAGTGGTTTAATTCAAGGTCCCCATAGTTACTATGAATTCTCTAGGGAAACGTTAGTTTGTAAACATCATTTATTGATTAATTTATACGCCTAAATAATCCATATTTTTGCATATTTATGTTAACCAATCGTTTTTTATGAGATTGGAGGAGTGTAGCCTTGTTCGAAGTTGAAATGTCCAGATAGTTATGATAACTATGGTGACCGACTAATTTTTTCTGTTTTGCAGGGTGAGATACCAGGCAGTTGATGCACAGTTCGAGTAACTGAGTGCTGTGCCAATGTTGCACTGTACTCATCCGGAGAAAACACCAGTACTTTCGGGCTCCATGGCGTCCTCCACAGATCGGGCAAGGATGCTGTGGATTTATCCTCAGAATACTTTCAGAAGATCGGTCACTGTTGTCACCTGATTCAATGTTACGATGGACAAACATTTTGACAGTTTTCGGACGGTTTGGTGGTGAGGGTGTAGAAGTGGATTGTAAATTGTCCAGTGAGGCTTTTCTTGGTTTTGTGTTTGGCACATCGTAAGTTTGATGAACATGTGAATGGGCTTGAACCTGATATTGGAGTACTCGGTCCACCCATGCTCTCAGTGACTTGGAAATTCAGCAGAAATTCACAGCTGTGACTTGGATGACATTCCTGATTACATCCCTCCTATGGAATTAGTGGATGCCTCAGCAATTAAATGTGGAACCTTCGTGTTGGTGGAGCTACAAATATAATACTCCAACTTTGGGACATTGGTTTGGTTTTCAAGACTTCATGAAACAATTAAAATAAGTTGCTAAGTAATTGAATTGTTAATTGAGACAGTTTTACTAAAGAACTTTATTGTAATTAGCCCTGAATAAAATTTTATCCAGTTTAATTGCCTGGCTTGAGTTTTTCGAACATGTTCAACCTATTTCCCTCACTTAGTGTCCCACGCAGCTGTAGTGTTCAATAACACTTTTTTCGCCTGAATTTAATTTTTTCTGAACATATGTGCTATCGACGTTTGGAGTTTTAGACATATTGAAGGAAATTCCAGAACCAGATTGCTTAAAGAAACAGTTCAACATGAAAAAAATAAATAAATAAAAAATTACCAACGTAACTCCTGTGACAACAACCACAAAAATAAAATTTCCATGACAATCTATGCCAACAATTTCAACATATTTTTATGTAATTATTATCTCTGAGAAGTGTACTCTTTCAGAAAAATGAGTCTGCCTCCCGTAATCCATCTTTAAAAAAAATTGTACCGTAACTACCGTGACCAAAAAATTGTGCTTTTTTTTTCAAATTGAAAAAAAAATAATATTTAGAAGTAAAAAAACTCGTGGCTTTTACATAGAACCTTATTTTAGACATCTTCAAGTATATCTGGAGCAACTCGGTGGCTAAAAAGATCAAGATTTAATTTTGACTGCTACACCACCTCAGAAATGAGAAAACGGACATTTTTTTTTTTTCTTTTTTTTGAAAACGACCCAACTTCTCCATCACCACTTTGTTTAAATTTTTTGATTTGTAAAGACCGTATTACACTAGCATTTTTTCGCACTTTGTTTTTGCACTTATTCCTCCTCAACATCCACAGCTGACCTTGAAAAAAAGCACTAGGTATGCCTTCTTCACGTTTCAGCGTTTAAAATGCGAAAAAATGCGGAAAAAATGCAAGTGTGATACGGCCTTAACTGTAGAGTAGAACGCGCGATATTATGAGCCTCCGCTGCTTTATTTATGCTTGTTCCTGCAAGCAACTATTGTAGCTTCAGAGGAGGGCGGATTTTGTAAGCCCACAGAACTTCGTGGCATCTGAAAAAGATTGATTTACTTATAGTAATAACGAAATTGATCGTATAGGGTTGATTTTGTACTCCTAATCTTATTTTATACAATATTTCAGATATTGTACGCAGGGCCGCCACCTCATGTTGAGGAGAGTTCGCGGGAGCCCACCTAAAGGCACAACTAGCGCATCCTTCTGGCATTCGGGCTACTAGTCAGCTGATCGGGTGCCTAATGTGTGTATTCGCCAGCTTCCCCCTTACACTTGAATCTCGTTGCTTTTTAGTGAAGCTGGAAGAATTCGTGAGTTAGGTATCAAAATGGATCCAATACGAGTAATTTTGTTAAGTGGTAGGCAACCTCTCAAAATAGGTTTAGGTAGCATCAGAGATTGAATTAGTGTTTAGCGTTTGAAGAAGTACCTAGGTCTAGTTTGTATTGGTAGGGTTCATACCTAGTTTGTATAGAAGGTAGTGTACCTACCTAATAAGTGTTGAGTGTACATAGGTACCTACATCTTGATGTTTCATTTTTTGCAGCTCTCCTCGCTTACACTCATGTCAAGCGTCTAGGGCAGATCTCTTTTTGCCTCCATGCTATCAGTATTTTGCTCTTTGCGGAACAAAAAGTGGAAGCTTTGTGTTCGCGACGATTCTTGTACAATTCCTACATACTCGTATATAATTGGCCGATAATTTGTCCCTAAAAGAGGAGAGAAAGTTAACGAAAATTTGCTCTTTTAGTTCTCAGTTTAGTTTTAGTTATGTAGCATCGCTGGAAAAGCTCATCTTCTAAGGAATGTTTCTCCTTTTTGTTAGGCTAGGTAAGTTTTCTGAGAGTTAATAATAAGTAATTCAACCATCTCTGTGTGCTTGCTAGGATCTCTGGGTGTGATTGGGACAGTTTTTAACCACGCTAAACCGACTCTGCAACTGTCGACCAAAAACGCTTTTTTGGTTTTGTGGCCAACGTCATTTTCGAAATTCGACCCTCAGCATTAATCTGATCGGGACGGCTAAAGAGCTCGTCCTTTCTTTTTGAAAATCTGAATCTCTTTGGAACCATGAAATGCTGAAAATGATAGGCAACCTTGGTTTAATAGGAACTTTACTTTGTTCTTGAAAAAAAAAAAAAAAAAAAAAAAATAGGTTAGCCTGCGCTGCGTAAATGAATAATATTGGTGGTATTGAAGTCATAATATCACATATATAGGAAGCAAAAAACTTTCAATAAATATAGGTACATGTGGGCACATATATATTAGCAACGGTAACTCGACTGTAGTGGCACAAATGCCTTGACAGGGAAACAGCGTTAGTTCAGAGCCCTCCATCTTATTAATACTCAAAGAAGGAACCCGATAGGTACCTATCTATTATATCAACGAACGCTGAGGAGGAACGTGAAACCAGGCTAGAAAACTCGTGACAGTGACAACCACAGAATAACAACAACCGCCTGAACCTGAAATCTAAAGCACCTGAAATGATACGCGATCAGCTGACTAGTACTGTAAGTTGCCCAGAATGCCAGAAGGATGCGCTAGTTGTGCCTTTAGATGGGCTCCCGCGAGACTCTCCTCTCATGTTGTAACCAGGGCCGGCCTTGGGTACAATGAAAAACCCGCCCTGGATACAAAGACGTATCAAAAATTAAAAACTTGCATATCTGCTGTAATTCTTGATTAAATCCTATAAAGTCATTCAGAACTCTTTAATAAGATGTTAACCATATAGTAGTACCATAGAAACGTGAATATTTTTTCTTACCTTGTTCACTTGCACCTCAAAAACACTCAAAAGCTCTTTACTTTTCGAGAACACCATACAAAACTTTTGGCAGCCCTCACAAGTTATCAACTGTTATCATGGATACTTGATATGGAATTTTTACATGTGCCTGGATAAGACTATGCAGCATAGTAAACACATCACTGTTATGATCTTTTCTTCTGCTTCAACTCTTGATTGGTCCTGGGTACACCAGGCCCTGAGTACACCTGGTCCCCTACTGTAACTTGTACAAAAATCTTCGATTAAGAGCAGTACGGTAATAATTAGCTGGGTCGCAGTATAAATGATGTTACCTCTAGAAGGAGGAAATGAGATAGGTAGTAAATATGATTAAGCGCGAGTAGGCTTACCTTACTTACAAAACAATCTCGTGACAGGGGACTTTTTTTTTTGTATAAACCACTCTTGTATCACATCACAATAACAACACTAACCACTGCTAGTCTGAAACAAAGCACTTGGAATTTTCTGGTCAAAAAAAGGAGGTTTAGGTTCACCAATATTGTAAAACCTGAAATTTCCCACTGTTCATTCACTAGAAGATATGTTGATTGATGTTAAGTTGAGGCAAGGGACTGTTAGCTAAAGTGAGAGACACATAAATTTTAGCTTGTGGAAATTAGAATTATATAGTTTGGCAAAGTTCTGAGGTAGATGAAGTAGGTACCATGAAAAGACCCAAACCGATATCCAGATTGCCACCATTCCCGTAGCTTTTTGAAATTCCAAATTTTGGCGAGGGACATGTCAGGGGACTGTCAAATGCACCCTTTGACCTAATGTTTTGGGTACTTGGAAAAGGGGTAAGAAATTATATTCCGGTATTAGATAGTCTTCACACGCATATGTTGAAGAACGTAGCATTTTGAGCCCACTTGAATCATCAAAAGAAACGAGGGACACGGATTTCTACTTTTCTGTGGAATGACCCTCTTGGCAATTCAGAGATAAAATATTACATTTAAAGCAAATGGAGTCGAGAATTTCGTCCCAGCACTCCTAAAAACATCCAGGCCCAGGGCAACCGCGCCATCGTTTTTTCTCCATGTGTTCCTACAGGAACCAAAACTATGCTTCCCAGCATTGTTACACCTTGGAGGCTACTTCGGTGTTAGGACACTAAAATACTTTACTACTGTCAGCACGTTACTCGTAGTAAAGTAAGTTACTCGTAGCAGGGATTGTTATATTACTAAATTCTTGGCCTATTCCCCACGTCTACCAAGGAAGTATCCCTTCTAGTCATTTTTTGATCAGCAGGGTGGACGGCAGATTCGACATTGTTTACCACAGTACCTATACAGCAACCCCTGGCGACCCACAATTGGTATTCGAGTTATTTCAACTATGTGCATAATAATCTTTCATAGCCAATTATATCATGTTGTTCGTAACATTGCGCCTGGTAACTTTTGCCAAACCTCATTATATGTCATAATATTGTTATTGCTGTACCACTATTGCAATTATTACGCTAATTGCTATTCATGTCTGTTATGTCTGACAGGCGTCACCATGCTGTACAACTAGGTATTTTATTGTAACCTTTCCTTACGAATTATTTAATGTTGTTCTCAACACTGCCTCTAGTAATTTCTTCCAGGCGTCAACATATAAGTAAAATTGTTATTAGTAGGTACCATTATTGCAATTATTGCACTAATTGCTGTTCATGCCTGTTATGTCTGACAGGCGTCACCATGCTGTACTACTAGTGTTTCCATTACATTGATTGCTATGTACCTATGCCTGATATTTTTGACAGGTGCCACCATATTAATGTTATAGTTTTTCACGGCATTGTGGTAGGTACCTACTCAACTCAGTTCTGCTGCACAATGCGAATTCGAACATGAAGTAATTTTCAGTCAAGAACATGGCAGGGGAGAATGGATTTAAGAATGAGGCTTGGCTGACAATATTAAATATGACATTAGTTTCAACATCACTGGAGGAGATTTCTACCCCATGTACCGACTAATATAGGGAATTTCATCTAACATACTGAGAAATCTATTGAATATAACCATCACCTACCACGATGTACCTTTATCCATTCGGACATCAAAGCATACTGCTTCACCATCAAAGGGGAGGGGATTAGATCACTAATCGCAAAAAGGCGGTACATATACAGGAGTTGGGTGTTAAAGTGTGTTCCACTGGTGATTTGATGCCTCATCACCTGACTTCAGGTACCTACTCCTCAAATTTTGTTTTCACATTGTGGAGTTCTCTTCACCACCTCCTCATTTGTGCATGTGAATGGGATTCTTTGAACAACCTGAATCAGTAAACAATCTTCTTTTAAAACTGTACTATAATTGATAACTTAACTTACCTTGGGTAAGTGAGTAGTAGAAAACTGTTTAGTGCCCACCCAGATTTTCACCTTTTTTACGCCACCTAGCCATTCACCTGCTAACACCTTATTTCTTTGAACTTTGTGAGGAAGTATCTTTCAACATGGGGGGGAGGGGGGCGCAGGGTGGCCAACATGAGAGATAGAGTTTCTATTTTTTGTTTGAAAAATCGAGCCTTCATGAGTTTTTCAAATTATTATTTGAAATTCGCCGCAACACAGTTTCTCCATGAGAGCTGCATCAGTAAACAGTCTTCTACTACGACTTACAATAGCTTTGTTCGCAGTGTCGGTTGGAAACGGTTACCAACCGTTGGCGACCAGGTTAGTGATTGGTTTAGTACGCATGCGTGACCAACACCTAATTTCAAACCGTTTGTAACCAAATCCGCACTGCGAACGGGTTTGACTAAAGTTAACCGTCGCTTAGCCTCCAACAGCTGTAACCTGCTTGGTGGGCTCGCGCCATCCTTTGAATAGGTAAACATTTCATGTATGAATGAAGAACCTGAACCGTAAAGAGATGGCCTGCAAGACAACAAACAGGTTGAAAAATGAAAAATATTCATTGGGAACAAACCTTCCAACAGGAATAAGAAATCCATGCTCAATCTTTTCTTGCCTCCAGCTGATGATTTTGTGGGAGAATGTGGTGTTTATCTCGCGGGAAGAATTTAAACCAATCTCGAAGTCAACCGTCGTTCTTAATTTTTAATGTTAATAGCTTTACAAATAACTCTTCAGTTGAGATTGAGTAATAACATTTTACTGTTTAATTTTGTATGTTGTTGACTATTCAGACGAAGATTCCCATTCTACGTCGTTGTCACCAGTAAGATTTTCCATATCACACAACTAGTAGGAAACTTTCAATAAATGACCGTAGAAGTAAAACGAGGGTAAATGCAAAGGTAGAACTTCGTGAACAGTGCACGTCATGCAGATGTCCGACAGCTTTCTCATCTCGTTCAGCTGGCTTATCTTATCATCTCTCAGCTCGCTGAGCTCCCACTACCCTCCATCTCACAGTGGAATGATTTGATTGGCTACTTCGAGTAGCGGTGTGGTGGGGGACAAACCGTCAGATCGGTCAGCAGAAATTTCTCTGACCGGTCTAACCGATCCACAACTGGTTTGGTGGTCACTGCGAACGGACCACTATGGATGCTATACAATCATAGATTTCCTCAAATGGACACTGCGAACGCTCCAAACGCATTTCCAACCATTTCTTATCGGTTTGACGGTCACTGCAAACAAATCTGAGGGTTTGTTCGGACACGTAGTTCCGAACCAGTTCGGAATTCATCTAGTTCGGAATCGAACTGCAAAGGGAGGGGATGGGAACCGGTTCAGAACTCTTAGTTCAGAACTCCCAGTCCGAACGCCATTTCGTGTAGTTCGGAATTGATAACCTGATAACCTCTCCGTCTTTTTCTCAAAACGTGGTTAAATATGTTTGTAATTTGTTTTATAAAAACTATAACTCAATATTTTTGTTATACTTTATCAGGTCTGTTAACCGCCTGTTAATGTTTATGAGGCCTGTTAGTATCTTGGATACTACATTTAAGCAGCAATACCTAAATTGTTATTCAATAAAATGTTTTGAATTTAAATGCGTACTTTCATGTTCAATGTATTTCCGCCCAAGGTTTGACTTTGATGTGTTTTGAAAATGGCTACTGAACACATAAATCTGAACTAAACCTCTTTATCATTAGTTGAGAGTTGCCCTGTCAGGAACTGAACTTGACCTCGGTAACTCCTATGAATTTCATTGATATCCCTCGAGCCATTTTGGAGAATAGACCAAAAAGTGCTAAAACCGATTATCCCCCCCCCCCCCCCCCCCAAATTGGCCATTTAAGAACTTTTTTGCTAATTAAGTACCTACTAGTCTTACGGGATGAGGGGAACTGAATATAATTTGCACCCAGAAGAAGAATAACTCATATGAATTTCATCAAAATCCTTCGAGGCGTTTAAGAGAAAAGGCAACAACTGCTAAAAAAGACGTTTTCTCACACACTTCGATTTATTAACCCTGAAATAATAATTTTAGGCTATTTTAAGTAGGGGTGTAGAAACCCATCTCTAGAATCGGAATGTTTTTATGTCGTACTGTAAGGTTGCAATCGTGTACTTACACGAGTTACTTACAGTTGTATGAAACCTTAAGGACAAGATAAATTGAAAAGACATCAGATAAAAATGTGAGCGCGAGAACGTGAATTAAGAAGGCTGATGACAACTTGAAAGTTGGGCGGGAGGTACGTGCATACGGGGCGGGGCCAAGCTTGTTTACTGCGCATGTCTAGAACTATTAGTTCTGGAAAAAAGACAGAACTGGTAGAACTGGTTCGGAACGGTAACGAACTACTACGTCCGAACAACGAACTGCTAGTTCGAGGTCTTCCAGAACTGGTTCTCGTATTGTCCGAACAGCCAAAAGTGGGCGTGTCCAGTTACGAACGGTTACGAACTAGGTGTCCGAACAAACCCTTATAATTCTACTCAATCTTTCCCAAGGTAAGTGAGAGTTGTCCATTATAGACCAATGTTCTGCATAGAAGGGCTATCTAACACAGAAATAATTAACCTTCGCATAATAATTTGCTGCGTTTTTCCTTCAATACCCAGTGGCGTAATTTGAGGAGGGGCAGGGAGGGCAAAGCCCCCCCACGATCACAGAGGATGTAGAAGTTCTTCTTGAAACGGATGCTGCGTGAACAATAATTAATAATTTCACGTAACTAACGTCAGTACCAATTACAGTAAGTTCGAGAATGCAACCCACAAAGCACGCCTGTTATGTGGGTCCAGTTACCTAGCAACTTAGAACGCTCCTCCAAGGCTGGTTCCAGGGAGGGCCAAACGCCGTGGATAATATAATTGCCCATAATGCCCATCCAACAGAAGCGAAATAACTACAGTAAAAATAATGGTATGCTGGATACTATAAAGTGAAACAATGGTGAAATTACGTCGTTCCCCCTCTTCTGAGGGGGGGCTGGCCCTTCCTCATTTCCCTCCTGGAAGCCAAGTCATTTTTGCCCCACTCTCACTGCCCCTACCTTTCTCCACCTTCACAGCCCTCCGATTCACGTTCGATTGATCGATTCAATGCAGTAGCATCGATTGCGTCCTTCTTACCATCAATAAGTTTTCTAACTCATAAAAGTCTTCAATTGTCCCTGATTTTTGGTATGAGTCCCAGTAGGAATAACGGTGAAATAAAATTAATAGAATCTTACACGGACTAAAAAATGTCTGTGGTGTTGTGATTGAAATATCCATAGTCGAATGGAAACGATTGAAAGAATCGATATGTGAACCAACCGATAAATAATTTTATTTCAGTTTGTTTACGTTTGTGATGTCTCTCATCTACGTTTAATGCCCTAATCCTGTATCTTATTCCGTGGTAATTGTCATACAATGTTTAACATGAAAGGAACCGTTAGTGTAAAAGTGAGTGCTAAAGTTACGAGTTATGAACCCCTTGGAGGGATACATCAAGATCTACAAAGACGATTGGATTGGAAATGGTAAGTCAATGATAACATGAGCATTTTCTCATAATAAAGACAGATTTAGTTTGGTAAGAATGTTCTTTTTGTGTCCATCAAAAGAGGGGTTAATTACCTTAATTTAAGGTACGTAAGGTTGTGCTGTAAATATAATACAATGTGTCTGCTCTTCCCTATTCGTCTCCCTACATAATGATTACTTTTATATTCATTTTCTCTCGGTAGGTAGGTAGGTACCTAAGACTCAAATTCAAATTAATTCTAAAGTGATTGTTTTCGCTTAATTTTTTTCAACAATGAACCTTTGCAGTAAACTATTTCTGGCATCGGCATCGAGGGAGGCATTTCTCCTCTGCGAAATCAGATGGGTAAAAATACCGATTGTCACTTCAAGGTTCGTTCGGGACAAAGTACAAAATGAATACCTATTGTGCGTCGTACTAAGCATAACGCTTTTCCCCATCTACTTCTTACATTCTCCTCTTCGTTATAATTTATTATATATCAGATTTCCATTGATTTTATATGACCCGGACTTTTTGACAAGGATTTTAAATTTTGATTTTCGGTTTTGTGCAGATATAAGGTATAATTTCGGTGATTTTACATTTACTTTGCTAATTGCTAAACTTCTGGTGCAAGTGGCGCACGCGAAAGTATTTTTCCTGAGATCTACTTAAAAAATTATGAAGAACATCATTCTTCATAATTTTTTACGCTGAATTCAGGGGAAATGAAGGGGGGGGGGGGGAGTAACCTTTCTGTGGGACACCCTGTATACATGCTACAATGCCCTCTTTGTGACTAGTAGTACCCACCATATACATATTTATACTATAGTTACATATACCTATAATCTTTGGCTGTTGTTGTTGCCCCTCCGTGATAAATTGCTTTGCTACGCCACTGTCAATACCCCTTCTGATATCTTCAGTAACCTTGATCAAAAGTGAAGCAATGTTGGGGACTAAAGCCTGATTGAAACGTTGAAAGTGAATTGTTGCTTATATAACAAAACCAGATAGGTACACATCTGTTCCAAAAGACATATACTCGCATGAAAACTATAGCCTTGTAATCTAACATAAGTAATCTAAAATGTGTACTGAGAATGAAGATCGAACATTCGAAGAATTTACATTCTTGTCAATTAATTTGCTAAATTAATTTTTTTTTTTTTTTTATTAAACGAAATAACTAGCACAAGTACCTACATTTCATGCGATCTCCAACAATCAGCACATGACTTCAGCAGAACGGAATCTCTAGATACCTATATTAGTTCCAAGGTAGACCTATCGTACTGGTAGGTACTAGAACAAATTAAATGTGATAGGTACCTTCAACAAGTGATTGTAGATACCAATCTTTTTGTAAAATTCGGGTGCCTTGACACCATGAATGAGATTTGATTGAAGTGATTTCGATGAGATCTCCCCGTCCATGGTGGTCTGGGTACTTTACATTGTCTGAACTGTAAGGAAGTAGAAATATGACATGAGACATACTAGATTTTGGACTTACCCACTGTTAAAAGTCAACTATGATCGTCGAGCATAGACGCCTACCAACTCACAGAACTAATTGGTACATACCTATTATTATTGGTACTTTTCCGTTATCCCCCCAGTCGATTTGTCTTCAACACGCCCGACCGATTTTTTCTAGGCATTCCTTCTTACTTAGATTACATATTTACGTAGAATTGGTGACAATTTCAAGCTGTGGGAAGAAATTATATTATTTAAAAAAAAAAAAAAGAAGGAAAAAACGAATTACCTACCGTGTTTTCAGAAGTTGCCGATGTCGGTGAGGATTCGTTGAAACGAATTGGTGTGGTTGTGGTTTGATTGCCTCCACATGAATTCGCACAAGTAGAATGCACATGAATTCGCACAAATAGATCAGAATGCTGTGTATAGAGATCAGAATGCTGTATATAGGTTGATGGTCTGTATGCTCGCAAGCTCGCATCTCAAAATTACATAACATCAAGTAGTCAATCCCTTAGTGAAAATACAGATTAGTTGGACATGTAGGACAGAATGATGTTTATACTTTGGTGGTCTGGATGCTCGCAAGCTCGCATCTCAAAAATATATAACCTAACATAACATAATCTAAGTAAGAAGTAATGCCTAGAAACATCGGGCAGGCATGTTGAAGACGAATTGACTGGGGGGGGGGGGGGTATAATGGAAAAGTACCTTTTATTATTATTATTGCTTCCGAGTGTACCTATAGGTTGCAAAAGCATTGTTTTCGCTTTCGGGAGAAAAAAACTGTTGGTCTCCAAAATCAAAATTTCCACCCACATTTTACGTGTTAGACCATTCTGAACAACTTTGTGTTCTGAACAACACGTGTTTGTCTGTACGCATGTCTATCGTGTGTCCGCAAATCCTTGTAATAAGCTTATTTTCCACAGTTTTCATCCAATGTGGCTGACGTTTTTTATTTCAAGTGATTCAAAATCGCATTACTTTAAACTTTTTTTGAATTGAAGGCTCGTTGCTGAATTAAACACAACCTCAAAATCCATCTACATTCTCATTATGATGAGTAATAGATACCCAAGTGTTGTAAGGTGGGTGAAGGATAACTCCAGTACAAGTTAGCTAGACGTTTATTCAGTCAAGCCTTACAGTTCAATGATAAAGGCCCTACACTGGGCCCTATTTATACTTGGCCTTGGGGGAAACCCAAACTACACTAGTCTACCATTGGTTCGCCTAACGTAGGGGTCTGACTAGCGAGCCCTCTACTGGCGAATCTTAAAATTAACATGAGCTACCCTCTAAAGTCCAATCTTACAACTATATTAACATATAACATCTTTTCTCCTCTCTGGCTAAAATTTTCACATTCCAACCGATTACACAACTCACAACTGGTTCATAGGTAAGACAAAAATTCCCTTAACATCAGATTTGGAACATCACTGGCATTTTACTTAACTACAGAATTCTTATACATTAAACATAATTAATAAATAATAGGTACCTCAAAAGGTAGAAGGGTCATAACAAGGTCCCAACACCCTATGGCTGAAAATAACAAACTCTAGTGGCTAGGTAGGTTACTAAAGTTGAGAAAATTTTCCAAACCTGGTCTACTGGCTTATGGAAATTCAGAAAGGACCAGGAACTTCCTTTTGACTTGGAGATGGATTTAAAATGACATCGTCTGCGAACACGGAGGACTAGTTCAATGTCACATGACATTACCCGCAATGAAACGGTTGAATAGGTAAGCTACTTTCGTACCATTACAGATAGTAAGAACATAATAGGTGGATCCTCCAAGGGGACCTCCAAGCTGAACGCCAAATGAACATCAAATACTTCACTCACAAATAATTACATTCAAATGTAATTCAGTGCTTCATTATAATAGGTGTCGAAAATCCTTATTTCGTAGATATAAATTAATGTCATCATGAGAGTATGTGTAGACTTTGTACTTACATGTGAGAAGCGAAGAACTGGCTTTTCCATATTCACAACTATTTTGATAGTGTATTGTTATACCTACTTTAAATATTTGGATTACTGGGTCGAAAGAATATCATATTTGTATAAATATTAGTCCCTTCATGACACCCTCCTCATCAACCCCTTTCCTAGGTGTCCGCAACCTCCAGCTAAAGGACTTACGTGGTCTAAGGCCACGGTCAATTTAAGTAGGTACTCGTGAATAGGTGGTTCGTTCCACCGCAAAATATGTATTACACATACGTGGTTCGTTCCATGGTAAAAGATGTATTATACGTGGTTCGTTCCACGGTAAAATATGTTTATAAATACCAACGTGGTTCGCTCCACGCTGAAATAATGAATGAACACGTGGTTCGTTCCACAATGAAACATATTTACAATATGTGGTTCGCTCCACACTCAAAATATGTATAAATAAAGGTATGTAGGGTCCATGGTTCGGTCCATGGTCTATTATGTATGGTAGGTACTTATCAGTGCCTTTGAAAGTATAAAAAGTGGGTAGTACTTCAATGTTTGACTCGTAAACAAACCAATGACAAGTCACCACGCTACCAGACTTGCATCGACAGACTTCTGCCCTCTGGCGTCGTACTGGGTGCCACCCCACCATCCCTTACCTTCCCCTTTTTGTCTCCCCTTTTTGAGGGTCTCCCTTTGGAGCCCCCACCTGACTTGACTTACTTGACTGATTTCCTATGGCTCTTTATCAGAGCAAAGGGCCTCGACAAAGGATCGCCAGCAAAATCTGTTTTGAGCCAGGCTCCTCAGTTGACCCCAGGACTTCCCAGCCGTCAGAGCCTCCGCTTCCACGCTTCTGCGCCAAGTTATAGGCGGCCGTCCCTTCTTGCGCCTTCCCTGTGGATTCCAGCTGAGTGCATGCTGCTCAACTGCATCGTGCTTCTTGGGGAGAGTGTGCCCCAGCCGATTCCATTTCCTTCTTCTGATCTGGGCGTCAATTGGGGACTTGTTGGCTCTCTTCCATAGGTCTTGGTTGGAGATCACGTTGGGCCAGAAGATGCGGAGAATCCTCCTGAGACATCGGTTGATAAACACTTGGAGCTTATTCATTTCGCTCTTCGTGTCTCTCCAAGTCTCACAACCGTACAGGAGGACTGCCTTGACGTTCGAGCTGAAGATTCTCAGTTTCGTGTTGAGTGTTATCTCCCTAGCGCGCCAAACTGGGTACAGCAGGAAAAAAGCAGCGTTAGCCTTGCAGATTCTTGCTGCTACATCCTCAGTTGTGCCACCCTTCTTTGTTACTACACTGCCCAGGTATGTGAAGGTTTCAAGTCCTCGATCATCGTTCCATTTACATGGAGGGGATGGTTGGTAGTAACGTTGACTCGCATGGCTTTGGTTTTGCCGGCGTTCACCTTCAGTGCATAATCCCGAACAACGGACTCCAGGCCTGAAAGCTTGTCCCGGATGTCTTGGAACCTAGATGCCAGAAGACAAATACCATCTGCAAAATCTAGGTCCTCGAGCTTTTGGGTGAGTGTCCACTGGATCCCTCTATGCTTCCCCTCATTCACCGGGTCCATGACAACCAGGAAGATAGTAGGTGAAAGGATGCAACCTTGCTTCACACCTGACGTCACAGAGATAGGGGCAGACAAGTTACTTTGATGCACAACTTGGCATGCAAAGCCATTGTACGCCTCCGTCAGTATCGTGATCAACTTTTGTGGAACACCATATTTCCTCCAGCACTTCCAAATCTCGTCGCGGTTGAGTCTATCGAAGGCCTTCTCAAAGTCGATAAACAGGAGATAAAGGCTAGCCTGGAACTCTCTATGTTGCTCGACGATGAGGCGCAGAGTGTTTATCTGGTCAGTGCAGGATCTGCCCTTGCGGAACCCCGCTTGTTCTTTCCTAAGGTGGGCATCCAACGGCTCCTTCATCCTGTTCAGGATTACTCTAGAGAAAACTTTACTGGGGATTGATAACAACGTTATCCCCCTCCAATGGTTGCAGTTGGTGGTATCCCCTTTCTTAGGTAGCTTGATGAGCAGTCCCTTCTTCCAATCATCAGGCATCATCTCGCCATTCCAGATTTTCTTGAACAAAGGGAAAAGGAGGTCGGCCATGAGCTGAGGGTCAGCCTTCACAATTTCCGGGGGTATGTTGTCAGAACCAGGCGCTTTACCATTTTTCATTTGTTTGAGTGCTTGCCTTATTTCTTCCTTAGAAGGGGGTTCGGTGCTTATATTGAGATCGGCGAAAGTACTGAGATCCCCGAGGTCCAGGGAAACGTTGAGCTCTGGGGTTTCATCAAGATCAGCAGACGGGGTGTTGAGAACTTCCTCGAAGTGCTCCATCCATCTGTCGAGCTGGTCTTTTTCATTTGTTAGGATTTCTCCCTTCTTGTTCTTGACAGGACGGTTCTGACCGGCTCTCTTCTTTGCCAATTTTCTCGTGATGTCATATAGCTCCTTCATATTGCCTGCTTTTGCTGCGTTTTCAGCCTCTCCAGCCAGGTTGCCAATCCAGCGTTTTTTGTTGGTTCTGGCACTCTTTTTCACCTTGCAGTCCTTTGCTGAGTACACCGCTTGGGCCTCAGCATGTTGGCTTCTGGTTCGGCTGTTGTTCACCTTTGCCTTCTGTTCGCGCCTCTCAGCTACTCTCCTCCATGTTTCGTCTGACATCCAGTCTTTCCGGGACTTTTCTTGGTAACCCAGAACCTCCTTGACAGACTGAACGAGTACATTTTTATGGAGTTCCAGTTATCGTCTACTGACGCATCAGCGAGGGTATCGAGGGCTTCGAATTTATTTCGAACAGAAAGACAGAAGTTCTTTCTGCTTTCGTCGCACTTGAGTTTGGCAATGTTGAACCTCCTGTGTTGTCGGTCCTGCTTGGTTTTGGAAGCCACAATCTTAATCCGCAGTTTAGCAGTAACCAAATGATGGTCACTACCAAAATCAGCGCCCATCCGGCTTCGCACATCCAGCAATGAGCTTCTCCATCGCCTACTTATCGCCAAGTGGTCTATTTGGTTTTGGGTACGATGATCTGGTGAGACCCACGTTACCTTGTGGCAGTCCTTGTGTGGGAATATCACCCCAATCACCAGGTAGTTGCTTGCACAGAACTCTACGAGGAGTTCTCCATTTGTGTTCTGGTCCCCAAGTCCGTGATTCCCCATGACGTGCTCTAAACCTTCGTTTTCAGAACCTACCTTTGCGTTCAGGTCGCTCATCACGATTATAAGGTCCTTCTTCTTAATTTTAGTGAGAGCATTTTGTAGGTCGAGGTAAAAGGTTTGCTTTGCCTCCTCCTCGGAAACATCCGTTGAGGCCTGGCATTGCAAGAGGGAGACGTTCCGTATTTTAGCTTGGAATCTTGCGTATATTAGGCGTTCTGATATGGGTTTCCATTCCAGCAAACAGTTCTTTGCTTTTTCGCTCAACAGCAAGCCCACGCCCTCCACATGGGGATCATTCTCGTTGGGTTTGCCAGAGTATATAAATGTATGACCCTCAGACGTCCTGATCTCTCCAAACTCGTTCCATTGGACCTCACTAAGACTGAGTATGTCCAGTCCGTATCTGTTCATCTTCAACTCTACTTGTCTCAGCTTCCCAGACTCGTACAGAGTCCTGACGTTCCAAAATCCAATGTGGGTAGTCAGTTTCGTGCCAAAGATCTTCAACAGTTTATCAGTCCGGCGATTTCTTTGTGAGGTTTCCATAACAATTGTTGTTTAAGATGAGCGGGTTGTTAGCCCACTGCACCCGAGTACACAGCGGGCCTGTGCACGTGCCAGGTATTTCTGTAGGGGACCTACCCTTAGCCTTTGGGTCAAAACCCTTCTCCACTAGGCAGTGGCGTTATTAGGCTAATCCGCCTCATCTGCCGTTGGATCACCTGGATCTCATCCGCCGTCGGAGCCGTTGGCCGTTCACTTATCTTCGCTGGTTTTGGTCCGCCCTAGGGTATCCTAGTGCCCGCCATATCTGGTGGGCGTCCCCCTATCCGCCACCTGGGGAGGCACCTGCTAGGAGACCAGCCAAACTCCCACATGAGCCCCCACCTGGCCTTGGCTATTTTTCAAGTCTATAACTCGCTTCGCGACAATAGGTAGGTATGCACCATGCTTTAGGCCATGATTAGAGTTTCACGAGCAGTTGGATCGTAAGAGCTATACAACTACTAGTAAAGATAATTATTGACTAGCTATAGTGCATTGGTAAACGATCTACAGGAGATACTCAAAGATTGTAATATGTCAGGCTGTAATAAGGTTTGCAAATTTGATTGATAAACCACGTTAAGCTTCAACTCACCATTCGAAGAATCGGAATTCCAAGTTGCAGTTACCATAGATTCTCGAGGAGTGGAGGTAATAGAGTATCGTGTAATTACCACTGTAAACAGTAGAAATATAATCTGCCGTCACCGCTTGCAGCTGTATAGTAACATAGCCCAGTCGACCAATGGGTTCTGTTGAACCATCAGCAAAAATTAAATTTTCTCGATTGGTGAGAGGTATAGATAGGTATGTGTAAAACTCAAATGTCAAGACACCTGTAAAAGTTTGATGATTAATATTTAACGTCTTTGAATTTTTTATTGAGTGGACAATAATTCTTTCCCTTAATTAGATAATGTTCTTTACATAAGCCACAGCATAATAATTTATGTAAATAATCAATAAATTGTATTTTAGTTGAAGTTGTACAAATGTCTCAAATGTGTGAGTTGGAAACTGTCAGAGTAAAGTTGTAAAAATATATTTAGGAAGAAGCCACTAAGAACTCCAAAAAATCGCCCGATGATCACTGATCAGTCGAAATTCGCAGGTTAGTCGAGAAAAAGTAGTCCCAAAAACAGCTACACCCTCTACACCACCACTACACACTCACGCTACACCCTCACAAGCGACAACCGTCACCTCACCCAGGAAAATAAAAGAAGACTATTGGGACAGCACTTTGAGTATTAATAAGTAGCACTTTGAGTATCTTATTAATACTCAAAGGGACAGCACGATGCTAAGCTGTTTTCTGAAGAATCCGCTATTATCGCTGAAGTATCAGTTGTATTGTAGTACGACTTTAGATAGAGATAGAGACAGTTTCTCATTCACACCACAGATGTGATTGCTTAGATGTTTGATGTTTTTGTCATCGATGCTGAGAGTTCCGATATTATTGAGCCAATAATGATCGCCATTGTTTGATATAATTGCCTACAACACTAGTAAAACAATGGTTGAAAACCTTCAGTTTTGAAATTTTCCTTGTTCGAAGTTCTGGTAGAACACTCAAAGAATGTACAACAAGTAATGGTTAACAACAAATGTAATTATCGAATATACAACAAATATTCAATTTAATATTGAGATTGAATATAGCGCAAATATAATAATGTTAGCTCCGGCTGGGCAACAGGTAGTAGAGAAGTAGGAAGCATCGAAGAAGGCAGCTTCACATAAGGCATCACGGGAGGAGTTGGTGACGTCACATGAGAGGTGGTCGTGGTTGTGGTGGAGCAATTGCATATCTCGAGTTATTACCAGTCGAAATTCGCCTTCCCTTCGTTTTATGACCTCTTTAAGCTGCATGCGGTATTTACCATTGCGTAAATGTTGAGTGTCTTATTGACGTCGAGGTTTGTCGGCATCAGTTTGAAGGTTTGCCGTTTTTAGAAATATTTAGTAATTTTTTCAGCCCACTTTTTGAAATTTGACCAATTTAATGTTCTCAAAAAGCGCTGGCCAACGATCTCATCTTTTCGTTTGGAAAGATTGATTTTTTGGCGCAAAAACGGAATTTTTATCTCAGTCCTAAAGAGTGTTATCGTCTGGAATTATTTATTTATTTAGAAGATACGGGACGAACCCAATTACAAGAGAGAGAAAAAAGAAAAGTGAACAGGTAGTACCAAAATTAATTAGAAATATATGACATGGGAAACAACCAACGATGACCAGAGCACCACACTAGAGAGTCACACTGCTTCACCATAGACACAGATTGGCAAAATGAGTTATTGAGGGCTATCCAAGCAGAGGTGGCGGAAAAGTTGAGTTTTGACGGTTGAGATGGGCGAAGAAAGAATGTCGATGAAAGGAGGTTCGCTTGGTGAGGATGGCGGCTCAGTGGGCGGTGATATAAGTAATTTGTGGAAGAAAAGGGGACGGCAAAAGGCGTGACAGAACGGGTAGAGAGGTGAGGTACGAGAAAGCCAACCCGAGCCAAGAGATCAGGGGCATCAATCCGACCCGACAGCCAACCATGAAGGAATGTAACATCCGCACACAGGCGACGGTCACGTGGAGACATCAAGCTGAAGCGACGAGCGAGTACTTGGTAGTCCGAATTCTCACGAGGAATGGAGAGCTTATATGCCAGGTAACAGAGGAAACCCCTGAAGACGCATTCAATTTGCACAATATGGGACTCGTAATAAGGACTCCAAATCACTGATGCATACTCCAGAGTTGGCTGCACGAGAGTCTTATAGAGTGTCACAAGGGCTGGTGCCTCAGAGAACTCTCTGGTATTCCGTTTCAGAAAGCCAAGTGTGCGCATTCCACGGGACGCCACCTCAGCTATGTGGTCGGAGAAGGAAAGCTGGGAATCTAAGTGCACGCCAAGCTCCACGATATCAGCCCTACGAGGAATTGTTACACCGTTGATTGAGTAGGGGTGGATGACTGGAGAGTGGGAACGATGGAAGGAAATGACTGCACATTTAGATGGGTTCAGGGCTTGTCCGATAATGTCACACCATTGAGAGAGGGCATCCAGGTTTTGTTGGAGAAGTTGGCAGTCTGAGGGGTCACGGAAGGAGATGAAGAGCTTCAGGTCGTCAGCATATATTAAGAACTGTGTATGGTGCAGGAAGGAAATAACGCCATTAATCACCAGATTGAAGAGAAGGGGACCAAGAATGACACACACGCACGCACGCACGAGCACACACACACACATTTTTTTTTTTTTTTTTTTTCTTTAAGAAACCTCCCCTCAAAGACGGAGGGGGCACGCCATTAAATTTGAAAATAACAAATAAAATAAAAAAAGTGGGGAGGACGCCCAGGTTTACCCGACGCCGGCTCTAGGGATAAGGGAAGTTGCAGGACGAGGAGGAAGAATGGGATGAAAGGAAGTGCCCCTATAGAATGACCACTAGTTCAAGTAAGAACCCCTCAGGACGCGGGTGGTGATACCACGGAGTACTCCTGCAGAGATGCCCAACTCGAGTAACTCCGTGGCGCTTTTCCCGCACCACACCCCGCGCCATGACACGGTCGCGGCAATGACCTTGATGTTATTAGGTGCCACTCCTTTTAGCTCAGATATCGCTTGGCGCAAATCATTTCTATCATATTTACTTTTCTTAGCCCGCCAGGTCTGCTCCATGTCCACGCTGCCACTGACAACCTGGACATCCAGGATTATGGCAGATCCATCGGGCTTGATCGCAACGATATCTGGCTTCTTGCCCCGGTCACTCGGCATGTGGTATAGTCTCTCCCTTTCGACATCCCAACCGCTAGATGACAAAGCACCTGCTATCTGCTTGGCAACCGCATCGTGACGTAAAATGCGGCCACCGTGAGTACGAGGACACTGCTGCACCACATGACAAAGATTCTCATTTTTACCCCGACAGGCATGGCAAAGGGTGTCTACTGTCCTGCCACTACTCCTCGAACACCTCACCGAGGTGGCTAACGTAGCCACCCGGACGGCGTGAAAATGGCGATAGTCGCGTGCCCCAATGCCCTCTGAAGCCCATTCCACCCACTGGGTTGAAATGGGGGATTCAGAGCACTGTCGGAGTTCTTTACCATCTACTGACTCATGCAGTGCAGCAGCGAACTCAGCAGATGAGCTGGGTTTTGGAGCAGTTGGTGTTGCTCAATCGCACCACAACAACTGCTGCCGGACAAAGTCCAGGTCAGCAGCAGTGCGGGCGACCTCCCAGCTCGAGCCCCTAAGGGCAAGCAGGCGCTGGCACACACACACATACACACACACACATACACACACACACATACACACACACACATATATGTATATATGAAAAAGCGCAAATTTCACGAATCCTCTGAGAATGCCTCTTAACGGATTTCAATGAAGACATTTTTCATAAATTTTGATTTTAAAATTTTCCGAGCCATTGCAATGGCTTCACTTTCCACGAAAATTCGCTAAAATGGGGTCCATGGCCCAACTTTTACGAACAACAATTGCCCAGCAATAGAAAGAATAACTTAAAAAGGGATGACATGCATGCATGAAATGAGCCCTTAGGAGGACGTGAAATAACGCTGTAAAACAAATTGTATCTGGAGTTGTAGGTTTCTTCTATATCCCGACTTAAACAGTAGGTAGTTATTATTGAATTTCCCAACGAGATCACTAAGGTTACACAGGAGAGAGAAATGAAAGAATTAAGTATTGCGATTCAACAGGTGGGGATAGGTACAATGATATAGGAAGAGCATAGAGATGATAAGATTAAGATTACCTATAGGCATCCTTATTCAATAGATGATAACAATTTTAGTTATTTTTTTTAATGATCCACGACAACTTACTACGTTTAGGAAGCAGATGGCAAATTCTTGGGTCATATATTTCAGGGTATAAGCCCGTTTCTTCCTCACAACGTTCATAAGCATTTGTGTAAACAAAATCAAGCAGACCAGGATAAAACTCTCTTCCATCTGAAACCTTTATAGTCCATCTATATTTCAATTGTTTAAATTCCCATTCTTCCGCTTCAAATAGTACTAAAAGTGCAGCCCTTTGCGTTGGTCTGGCGTGAAGTTGATAGTACAACGAGACTTTATTAGAGGGCACTGTAAAAGGTCCAAACGAATGAATAATGAAATCTCCTTGTACCAAATTTCTGGTTTGGATATTATATTAGTAGGTTCCTACCTACTCGTTTGTGTTTCTCAGATAATCTAGGTTGAGAGGTCTTCATGATCCATTATGAGGTGGATAAATTATGTAATAGTAATTAGTATTACCAATCGCATTTGCATTTTCAAACTTTCTAAGCAAATTCGCTTTCACGTTGATATACCATTTGTCATTCTCTTTCTTTGTGTGTAAGCCCTTTCAATTCTAGCCACACGCCTTGCTATCACAAGTTATCTACTAGTAGACTCATAAGAGGGTCTATACCGCATTCCATGCGGCATAACCTCTTAAGAGGTCATGGCGGTATTCGTCCCACACTGGTGACCTCTTAAGAGGTCAAGTCCACGTTGTTGCAGAGCGTCGCTTTCGGTTTATTATTTTCAATAATGAACCTTTGCAATCGAAGAAGAAAAAAATTTAACCCCCCCCCCCCCCCCCCCTAAAAATTTGTTGTATGAAAGTTGGTTAACAAATCATGCATCAGCCGGGGGATGTGCCACTAACTGTTGGATGTTAAATTTGAATTGAATGTGGAGGGAAACTTTAAATTTAAACTGTTTACCCGCAATACTGATTCCCTATTGGTCCGCCATTTTGCCTGTCGCCCAATCAGATGACTTGTACTATCGCCATTCCCGTATAATTGTTTTCCATGTGAGCTCGTCGCTAAAATTATTTTCATTAAAACTTATGTTAAAACTGAAATCTTTGGTTTTTATGACTTAAAAACCTCAACACTAACATCGGCATCAGTTTTGATAAACCCTAAAGGGTATGAATTATGGGCATGGACATGTTCAAAAATCGAGATCTTGAAAACTTTCAAGGAAACAGTGATGATTTTTTGCTGTTCAATAGTAAATATAATCCCAAAGAATCGATTAAAGCTATATATCTGCAATGCTGTAGGTTGAACTGTTCGTTTTCTGTAAGGGCTCAAACTTCGGAAAAAACCTTCGGATTTTCAGGCGCGAGAAAATGATGCGCTTCTAATGTTGATATAACAAATGACTCAGTGGCTCAGCCAGGTAGTCGAATCGACGAATTTATAAAAATCTTTCAGTGAAATCAAGAAGAATGACGGGGGGAAGGGGGGGGGGGGGGGCCCCACTCGCTTCAGGTATGCTTCAACAGATTAGTTGGCCTTGAAACGGAGAAGAATTTGGAACGTTGGAAGTGCGCCTTGGTGAGCTACTTTGGTTTACTATTTTCAATAATGATCCTTTGTAATCGACCAAGAAAAAATTTGTTTAACCCCCCTCAAAATTTGTTGGTTTACGTTTGATGATGTGTAGAATACAAAAATCGAATAAAAATAATCTGTCCGTACCCGTCCGAAGCTTTTCTCAAAAAGTATTGGACCAAACTTTAAGAAATTTGGCTTAAAAATCATTTATCGGCCGGGGATGTGACAGTAACATCGGCATCGCGTTCGATCAACATTAAAGGGTAGAACCTAAGGGCTAAAATATTCAAAAATCATGATCTTGAAATCTTTCTATGTAACAGTAATGATTTTTTGAGTTTCATTTATAGGTATCCGCCCAAAGAATCGAACGAAACCACCCCGGTCGCTATGCATTTATTCGTTTGCTTCCCCTAAGGGCTAAAGCATCGAGAAGAAAAAAAGACTTCAACACGGGAGTGAATCGTAACCAGTAAAACATATCAAAAATCGACTCGAAAACTATGAGAATTGTATCAGCTGATAATATAATTCCAATTGAATTCTGACTTCCCGAAATTGAGTTTAAGTATAACTTTTGTATCGTAATTAGGCTTGTGAAGCGTAGGAAGGTAATCAATCACCTACTTCAATTATATTAATTTATTGATTAGTAGGTAAATACTTTAGAATTACTCTTGATTAAAATATTATTTCTATTCTAACAACAGAAGGTTAATTAGGTATGTCCGAGTCTACCAAGGTCGGAACGTTTCAGCCAATTTTCTAAGAAAATTAAGCTATTGCAATGAATCCGAAATGTCCTCCATGAAAATTCGTTTTGAAATTTCTTGAGTTTATCGCTTTTTATAGGTGTATGTAGAGTTTTATCAAAAAGTTCTTGTTTTTAATTTGCGCGCTAAGAAAGTGTCGTTGAAACTTCTCGGTGGTTTAAGCTTTACTCTTTCTGAGTTATTTAATATTGCTGTAATATTCTCAGTTCTCGTGTTCTTCTGATCAGCTTCGGAACCTCCGAGTCTAATTTCTTTCCTAATCGACTCACGTTACTGAAATTTAATGGAGCTCGTTCGGGACACCTCAAAGACAATACGAGGTTCGGAGGATCACTGAATAGCTGATGGGGCCTCTGAGCCTAATTTCTTTCCCTTTCAACCTGCCGTTTTACTAAGTTTTTTTATTTTGACATTTTTAGAAAATTTTTCAACATTCACCTACTTACTATAAGCCGTAAAATTGTGGGGTCCTGAGCTGTAAATATGTGAACTCTTTTAGGAGTTACGATGCGCCAAGTTTTGATCATTTACTAGGTATAAATGGGGCTTAATAATATTTATAGACCAATGATCTGCGTAGACGGGCTATCTAATACAGAAATAATACCTTTGTGTAATAATTTGCAACGTTTTCATTTTTCCGACAGTCACGTCTTCGATGCGACGAATGAGTTGCAATGAACGATAAAATGTGTTAGTCGATAAGACGAATGACTTGAAATTAACGATAAGATGTGTTAGTCGATAATTGCAATACAAATTAACTTTATGGAATACAAATTAATTTTATGTTCGTCATAGAGACGAATAAGCTGCAATAGAATAAATTTTCGTTCAAAAGCGTCCTGTCATGCTTTGCTATATTTGACTGCATACCTAGGTAATAATTCGGTGACACATAGACGACTATACAACTTGAATTATAATATATTTTTTTATATTCCCACAATCCCCAACTCATTTTAATGATTGTATTTTCTTTTCATTTCAGTATGAGGTTTAAATCAACGAACGTCGGGATCGTCAAGTTTCGTGATGGGATGAAAGAAATGGAGAGGGTAAAGATGAACATGAGACATTCCTCCAATTCTCTTCCGATTTCATTTGTTTTTCCAATTTAGTTTTTCATTTAATTGAACAAGGAGTCTCAAGATTGTCAAATTCTAAGACATTATGGAAAAAAGATGTATGGGGTGGAGGGGGTGAGGGTGGAAATATTGAAAAATCAAGATTTTCCACAATTCTCAACCGATTTTCATGGCTATTTTTTATTCGATCGAGTTATTAGGATGTTCCTGAAATACTTGTGATTATGGGTTTTAACAATAAGTTCACTTGCTGATGAAATTCTAGATCTTTTTTAACGTGTTCTAACTAGGTGATGGATATTATATTCTCCATGAAAGTAATTAAAATAATGAGTTTTAGATATTGTTATTTACTAAATTCTCCTGAACTCCTATTCCAGTACTATTCGATCCCAAGACTGCTCATTGTATTTCTATAGGTAGGTACTCATGTAGGTATTAATCGAGATAGAAATTTCTCAGCTTTCAAAAATTTACTTGATGGTCCAGGAATTTTTATGATGCCGAAAAATTGTCAACAATTTTATGATAAATAAAGTTTGTGTTTCTAAGGACCAAAACTGTGATATAATTTCTGTACTTTTTTCTTTGAATAAACGAAATACCTATCCCATGGAGATGTGGCATTTAATCATTTCATTCTCCAAACACCAAAAAACATCTAATATTTTGGCCGATTTATCATGATTTTTCAGTAATGTTCGTCGCATCGACAAATGAATTGCAGTAAGTGAGAAAAAATAGGGTTGCATTCCAGGGTTAATCAAGTTGATACAATATAGTGATGGCCTGGACTTTTTAATATGAAGTGGGGTTAATAAAGTATGTTGACAACCATTTTAAACAAGGGAAGTATTTATTATATATCAAATCGCAAAGGGGAGGGCGGGGCTAAAGACCCCTCAGCCCCCCTCTGGATCCGTGCCTGTGGCAAAGGAACAACAAAGGGAGCAACTTGTATAGGTACTTACCTGCATTTGTTGGAACATAGATATCACAATTCATCCCCATGTAATGAGCGGGGCACTCGCAGTAGTACGCTCCAAAGGTCGATACACATCTTCCTCTAGCACACGGTTTTTTTGCACAATAATCAACAATGGTGAAGCAGTCCTTTTCGTACCACCCCCCACTGACCTGTTCACAAAGGTGACAAAGACCTTCAATATTGAGGCAAACGCCGCCGTAACCACAAGGGCACTCAGAGGTTCGTAATGTCACCACAAATGGAACAATGATGGAATTCAAAATAAGCAATATAACAATGGACAAAACTAATGAATTTCCCATCAACATCAATTAGAAATATTTATCCCGCCGAACTTTTTTTTTAGTAGTAGGTACCTATTAATAGTTTTATCTGGTCCAATGCCGACATCAACCAAGGAAACGGATTGTTTTGTAGTCAGGCACATAAACTACAGTAGGTTCTGATTTATTGTTTTCAATAATGAAACATTGTGTACCTACGTCTAAGAAAGAAAATTTTCACCAAAAAACTTAAATTTTGTTAACTTAGTTTTAGAAAGAAGCTTTTCTGGGTCATTCTCAGCATCTATAGACCTTGGCTTGGAGTCTCTATAGGCATGCTGTGAACGATTGACAGATTGAGGAACCAGCCAGATCAGCTGAGCGAGCTCAGTACCTCATTTCTCTCTCAATAGACCTAGAGGCTGAAATTTGGTATGGATCCTCTATAGACCTACAGTGTACTATTGATAGATTGAGGAGCCATCCAGATCAGCTGAGTGAGCACGGGAGATTATGTTGGACTTGTTTCTCACGTTTGCTCAGCTGTTGACAGATCCCTAATCGTCCATTACTTTTTTTTGCCCATCAGAAGATCAAGGCCGGGACACACATATCTGCGCCGTGTCCGCACCGCACCCTCTCCCCAACACGTCCGAGTATTGGAGACGGAGGTGGGAGGCCACACGGTTCCGAGTGTTGGCCTTGAATACTTTCGAATCTCTTCAATTAATAGTTCTGGATCCATTGTCGAGGTCACCGCGTCTGTGTTAAAACTAAACCAAACTAGCCCGGCACAGTGCGGACAAGGAGCGCTGACGCGGAGGGGTGACGGTACGGATGGATGTGGAGTTCCTGGTAAACTCCCTTCTTATTACACTCTATCTTCCATGAGCCAGAGGAAGTGACCGGACATGAGGAACCAAGCTACATAGGTACTAAAGTAACTTATTTCGTAATATCTTAAGTGGTATTCGATGGAAGCCACCATTATAGGGTTGACAGGGGTACTAATAATAGAGCTTACACACACTCAAGGTATGTTTATGTACATCGCTATTCAACCCATAAGGTACCTGTTATTTAGACACTCACCATCCCTAATCTGTCGTCTACCCAGATACTCTACTCTAATAGGTGCACATAGCACCAACACTGTTGGTCCAACAGCTGCTACCCTCCATAGTTGGCTACTCTCAAACACCATTCCATCAAGCTACATGGATTCAAACATAAGTGACACTACTTACTCGAATAATAATGTCAGTGTGTTTGTATGTGGGTTAGGTTATAATAAATTAATAATTAACTGCGTTCAATAATTATAGATCAGTGATATGCTTCAAAAGGTTACCCAATACAGAAATAATAAATCAAATCAAATACCTTTTATTTTCCATAAACACGTAGGACAAAATGAAAAACTCAGGATGAAATACTTAGGTACTAAAAAGTCGACAGAATTTTTGTCTTAGAAATATATGTGGAGTTTATAACAACAAAAGATGAAGACCACGAATATTAAGTAGATATAAATAAAAGTTCCATGGCTACAAATATATAAATATTGTAATCATAAAACACAAGTAAATCGTAAACATAACAGATCAACGATAAATCAACAATGAACACGTTCGGCCGCATAAAAAAGTCCGCAAAACTAAAGGGAGCAAGTACTCACAAACATTTTGGAAACGAATTGCTTAAAACGCTTCTTATCATAAATATGAACACTTACTTAATAGGATATCGATGACAGGTCAAAACGAAATCAGAACTATGATCGAGAACAAAAGTAAAACATTCAAGAATATACACTGCAGGGATGATAAGGATATTCAAATTTATTTACAAAGGCGTGTCTGCAATCAGCTCTATAGCCTAACCCTGCTGATTCTCTGACTGCAAGCTTCGGCAGCTGAAAATGAGTGATGCAGAAAGATAAGCCCTCAATAGAAGAGCATGAAAAGCAGCCAAATGATTAACCTCTGTGAAATGATTTGCAGTTTTTTCCCCACGGTATTAACTCGCTATACCATGGGTAAAATAAGAATTGAAATGGGAAACAAGCAAAGTCGTAGATTTTGAAGATTATTAGAAATAAGAAATCAGTTTTATTTAGATAGTTACAGGAAATTTCCACATATAGAGCCTAATAGATGAACAGTCCACTGTCCTGAGACCAAGAGACCTATTCCGTCTTAAATATTCGATAAATTCAAATTCTTCGTCGTTAAATTAATGTATTCTAGGTAATACCTAGCTATTTTGAGTGGTGAAATGATTAGATAAGAAATGTAAGGAAAATTACAATCACCTATACTATTCCAAAGACAACGAACTCATTATTAATTAAACTCAACTAGTAACATCTAAATGAAGGTAGGATAATTGTAATATTGGAACTTATAAAAAATCAAGTAGGTGCAAAGAAACACCTGCAAAATGACTGTACGTTTGTAAGAATTTATTATCACTTGAAAATAGGCTACAGGTACCGTGATTGCATGTAACTTCGGACATGTATGGTAACTTCGGACAATGTTGTATTTAGGCGGTAAAACGTGGTTAGCTCCCGACTGGTTGTGCCTAGAAGAGCTCCCGACGTCGCATTGCAATCACGGGATATCAGTAAATCGTGATCAGGTTGTGTTGTAACTCGTTCGTGTCCTGGGGATCATCAAATTTGGTAAGTTTGATTGATTATTTTTGTTGAAGTTCTGGAAAGTCTGCAAAACATCCTCTGTGAAACATAGTAGATCATTTTTTGAGTGACTGAGAGTGATGTGTTTTCATAAGTAAACTAGTCAGGTAGAATTTCAATAGCAACTCCGTGCTTCCATTCGTTTTCACTCGGGACTCATTTTTGTGTTTGTTTCTATAATGTTGCAGGTAACTTCGAACGCTTTGAAAAATGATGGGAAAACCCCTGAGCTACCGGTTTTATCGGTCATATGACCCGAAATATCTCGAAAACGCAATCAGAGGCGTGAAGCATGGGATGTCACTGGCCAAGGCGTCTGACATGTTCGCCGTACCTAAATCTACGATTAGTGACCGGATAAGAGGAAAGCACGGTAAACATGTGGGGCGTCCAACAGCCCTTCAAAAATCGGAAGAAGCTCTTCTGGTCGATGGATTATTGAAGTATGCTAATTGGGGATTCCCTCTAACGCAAACAGATGTCAGGTGGTTGATGAAAGCACAGCTCGATCGTGCTGGAAGAGTTGTGAAACCGTTCCAACAAAACTTGCCTGGCCGGGTCTGATGCTACGATCTTATAAAACACCACCCGAACATTGTCAACCGCTTTGCTGCTAATATCAAAACAGCTCGTGCTTCCATCTCGCCAGAACTGATTTCACAATATTTTGACAACCTTGAGCATGCCAATGCAGGAATCCCCCCTGAAAATATCTTAAATTACGACCAGACGAATTTCACGGACGACCCTGGCAAAACAAAAGTTATTGTTAAGAGAGGAGCGAAGCGTCCTGAACGAGTTCTTGACACCTCTAAAAGCTCCACGTACGTCATGATGGATCTGAATTTTTGTGATTCCATCCAAAGGTGCCTAATGAGCCTAGTTAGTGTTATGGTGGAAAATTTGTTTGAAAAAGTTATCTTGTTTTTCCTCAATTCATGATTTTTACAACAAAGAAAAAAAGCTGTGATTTTTGCGACAGTCATTATTGGTAGTTCTAAAAGTAAATACGACTTATAAAAAAATTTATAAGGCTGATGTAATTAAGTTTTAAAAAATTTTATACCTAATATGTTCATGTTTTGAAATGCTGTTTTTATAATAATGTGTTGTTCGAAACTTGGTATAAATTATTTTGTATCCATATTATGATAATTTTTTTAAAAGCGTAATCCATGTCCGAAGTTACCTGACATAGGCTGGTAACTCTGGACAAAAAAAAAAAAAAAAAAAAAAAAAAAAAAAAAAAAAAAAAAAAAAAAAAAAAATAGAGTTAAGTATTAGGGTTAGGACAACGCCGTTTTTGTAGTTCAAAAGCGGAAGAGTGAACACATCTATATTACTTTTTGAAGATTTTTCACAATATTCCTTCTCAGTGAAAAATTTCAAAAAACCGCGATTTTCGTCCGATGTTACATGCATTTACGGTACTTCAGGCATTATGAAACGCCTTTTTCTTAAGTTTTTTATTTTCAAGTTTGAAAATTTTACTCAGTAACTAGTTATTTTATGAGTTAGCTTGGTACCGTAAAACGGGGTAATAAGGGTCAAAACTTCTACTCTGATGTAATTTTGAATTTGGGCGCCACAAGACAGATATGGGAGAATGAAACTAACAGTATTTGATTCGTCAGTAATGGTAGACATGGATTCATGAAGTTTTTTGTTTTCCAACATTGGTCACCCTGTTTCACCATTCAATAATTTTTGAAGGTTGTAAAACTCATATCATATACATCATATATACATCAACATGCCCATTATAAAAGGTCAGACGACAAATATGTGTTTCCCACTATGCCTGACATTGAAAATATTTCCTTTGATCAAATCGAGGAAGTTATCAAAGTAGTTTCCGAAGTTAGGGGGCGATTTTCATTTGAAGCTTGAACTTCATCCCTTTTTATTGTTTTTAAAATGTTGTAGGACAACTTGGTAGGTGCTTTACGCCTCTTTTTGTGATTTTATTATACAGTGAAAACAGGGATTCATCCCTAATTTTTTATAATGCTTCAAGTCGAGATTTTTATTCATTTTTAAGCAATGTTCCTGTGATTTTCTCGATAAAATCAGGGTTGTAAACTTAAGTTCCTTAAAAATGTTAACGTTTAAAAAGTTCAAGTGTTCGAAAAGTCAAGTTAAAAAAATAGTGGTCTCTTTTTTTGTGATTTCTTAAGTAAACATTTCGGATTTTTACCCAATTGTTCGTTTAAGCGTTATTTTTATATATTATTCTTCATATTACGAGTTAATGAGCCTGATTTGATAACCTACTGACTGAAAATAAATATTTTAACAATTTTCCGTTTTTTTAAAACTTGAATGATTGACCCTTGATGAGCAGGAATTACTATCCCAACTTGAGGGTAATAAGGGTCACACTATAAAAAAATATATATATCCCCCACCATTCATGGGGGTCTAAAGTTAGGTTATGGATTCTACTCTACAGCCCAAGACTCTGAGGGGGAAACAAAAAGAAATTTTTTAAATCATTGTTTATTGTTAGAAAATTTGAGGTAAAGTGTAAATTTGACCCTTATTACCCCGTTTTACGGTAGTCAAAATGTTGTCAGAAAGCTTTTCACCTAAGAATGAAAAAAGTGATATCAATATATTTCATAAGTACAATAATAAAATTTCATAAATCATAATTTCTCATCATGATTAATTTATTATCAGAGAAATGTTGGGGTCATGTGTGGGTTTGTGTTGTCACACAGATCTGAGCTGACTAGCTCGGAAGACTCAGCTATCACGAACGGAAGACCTCTCACCTAATAACAAACCATCATATTTTAAGTTTATTTTTGATAAGTGTGGTATATAGATATGAACACGAACTCGACTATTAGAAGACAAATTTATTGAACGACTGACGACGACATAATAATCTGTACAACAACGTCACAACCTGGCAGGAAAAGGTGGGAATGATGAACAGTTGAGTGTTGAACTCACTCCTGCCGAAATCACTTCCTTCATTAAATGCTCCAGTAACGCCGGTTCAGCAAATATAAAAAAATTCTAAGACCTGATTGCAAAAGCTTCACCTTCAAAAACTTGAAGAGGCATGTTATTGTGAATAATTTCATCAATAATTGAATCGAATAAGACTGAACAAATGAATGGTTTTACCAACATTTTCGTCAATTTATTTTACATATTCACCCAAAAATAAATACATATTTCGAATTTTTAATTACATGGAAATCCTAGCCCTGCTGATCAGTTTTGGAACCTTTGAGACTAATTTCTTTCCTAATTGACTCATGGAACTGAAATTAAGATGAAGCCCCTTAGGGACAACTCAATTAAAATTATGAGGTTCGGAGGCGCACTGATCGGCTGATCTTTCCTCTTCGACCTACCATTTATTATTACTATATATATTTTTAAAAATATATTTACTATAAACCATAAAATTGTAGGATCCTGGAGCTGTAAAGATGTGGAACCTGCTTTTCATCATTCACTGTATCTATCTTTATTAACAGAATTGGGGGATAATGCTGTGACATTTGATGAATTGGTCACCTATCTTGACATCAGGTTTGACAGTAGAAATCAGACCTTACGGAATCTTACTCTGGTACAAACAAGGTCTTAGAAGCCTTAAGAGGGTATTCAAACCTTTCATCCAGTTATCAAAGATCCACAAGACAGGTATTACCAGTTACGAGAGGAAGAGGAGGTCCAGACGAAGACACTGCCATATTTAATTTTGCAAGAGAATTAAGTGACAGTCGGCTGAGAGACATTGTACTAGGAGCCCACCCTACCACCGTTGCCCAAGCTAGAAGATGCTGTGGGATTGGAGGCTGTACTGCTGATTCCAAGGCTTGTATCTGGGCAAAAAGTAATTTACGTTTTACTGAAGCAGGAGTACGTAAATGGCTTGCTTGCAGCCCAAATCAGTCAGTCAGGCCACCACCACAGCTTAGGCGGATAGTTTGTTGGCAGTGTAACAAGCATAGTCACATGGCTAAAGGTCGACCAAAGAAGGCTGCTGCTTCCTAGGGCGAAGGCTGCTGGAGAACTATCTTCTTATCATTTAAAAATTCTTGTGTGTACCATATCTTTTCGTTATTTTTTTCCTTCACAGGTATCTGTACTTCCCTCCGTTCCACAGGCCTTCAAACTTTTCGTTTATCAACAAAGTAGATCATAACTGATATTTTGTAATTTTTTGTATGAAATGATATGCAAATTGTGTTCCTACTTCATCACCTTTTAAATGAAAAAATATGTAAACTGTACCTACTTCTTTACCTTTTTTGTTCAACACCTTCAACCTACCTTAATACCGTATCCAACACAACCAAAACTGTACCTTCTTTATGAAAATATTTAAATTCAAAGTTATTCATGCTGTTTTCTCAAGAAGGAAGAAGAAAAAATAAAATTTAAACACATTTGATACACAAATCATTTATTTCTTACAAAATTTTAGAAACAAACAAGTATTCTTGATTCATTGAACTGACTGAGACTATCACCCATGTGTACCTTATCATAAATATTAAAACTCAATACTGTTGGGTACAAACCCCATCTCTTTCCGTCCAAGGCTAATTATGAGACTTTCATATGCGGTTCAACCGCTCTGAGTTGATTCGGGGACTGCCAAGACATTGAAAATGTGCATCTCATTGACGAACGCCTTGCCTAAATACACAATGTTCCTTCTTTCCGAGCACAATTTTGTGATGGTGTCAAAATATCTAGCATTCTAAGCACTGAGTTCATCCTGTTTAACTAGTGACTTGCAGATTTGACAGGAAGCAGGTCTTCCATTTGAATCCTCAAATCTTACCCAATTCGATGTGGAGGTACACGTACTTTTTTACAATACACAACAACAAGACACACAACACCGACAGTCCACAACATCATCGTCTTTCAGTGCTTCCTGTACTTTACTGATGGTCAGCCGACACCTTTCCACTAAAAAAACTCGCAAGTTTTATAAGTACGAATGATGACGCCATTCAAGTTTTCTGGGGCTATTGTCTTCTTCCCGTAGGGTTCTGTTCTTGCAAGAGTAATGAAGGAAGTCTGGTCAGTAATCACAATCATCCGTCGGCTTTCAGTAATGATCCAACAAACTGTGCTTGTGAAAATTCCTGTTACTTCACTCTGCAAGTGACAAATAATATTCACCTTACACTTCAGGATTTTTCAAAAGTAGTCAGCGACATTGTAAACAATCACCTGAGCTGCACCAAGCAACGAAGAAAGCGCTGAAGTTTGGGTGTTGTTCATAACATACTGATATGAATTAGTTGTAACTCAGGAACCAAACAAAAAAAAAAGTAAAGAGAATCAACCACGGCATGCAAAAATAATAGATAATATTCATATAGGCAATATTATTTATCACAGCAGTCAAATTACCCGACAAATCAAAATGGTCGATCGGCTCGAATTTGGATTGGCAGAGCAGCCAACCCTCAACCGTGAAATTTCCTTTCAAGCAGTTCTCAGCTAATTTTACCAATCAAGGCTGTCACCTAAAGGTTGTCTCAGCGTGTAATTCAGCGTAGGGGGCGCCCTAGGAACACAAACTATCACTGGTCGACCTATAGGAGCTGTCCGGATTGAATAAGGCAATTGAGGGAGTCGGAAAACGCCTCAAGGTAGGACTGAAGAGCCTAAGCCGAACCAGCACAACATTTTGTGATACAAACAGTGGAAGACATCCCAACTTTTAGAGTCACTCCAACTCCATCACTTGCTTTACAAGGCAGTGTTGATGGTGTTGAATGCAATTTTGTAACCATAGTGATGAATAAATAGGTACCAACAAATACAAACAATTGGTTAACAAAAAGCAAACAAAAAATTGAATTATGACCAACATAACATACAAAAACTACTTAAATTAAGAAGAAAAAAATTGATCGGAACACATGCAAGGTGTGTTCAAAAAGTACCCGGAATTTTTTAATTTCGCGGGTCTGGAGGGTCTGAAGGTCAAAATTTTGTTTATTGTGTTGGTATACATGCCCCTAAAGTATGATGAAAATTTAAGCTATATTCACTGTTTACTTTGTCTGTGGTAGTAGTTGCTAAGGTTCGACGTGTTCTTATGAGCTCCTTTCATGAAGAAATAAAGGCCAAATTGCTGAGAGTGCTCGACATATCAAAATGTGAATATCAAGAGTGCTTCGAAGATTGGAAAAAACGCTGGCATAAGTGTATTATACCTGGGTGGGCGGGGGGGGGGGGGACTACTTTGAAGGGGATTACATTGATGTAGACGAATAAATAAATATTTTTTTGAAAAAAAAAAAAAAAAAAATCCGAGTACTTTTTGAACACACCTTGTATACAATAATATGCTAATCAACTACCATATTGTCAGGGCGATGAAGGTCGTTTTATCATTAGTCAATCATTTATTTAAAGAGCTTTTATGAATCTATCTTCCCCCCTTACAGTATCTAGTTTTCTTCCCAAAAACCACATGGCAACCAAGTGTGGTAGTCTTAGCTATCATAGGCATAATAGAGTTTCTCATTGGGCATAGTCTTCTTCTCACAGTTCAAAGAAATGACAAACTTTGCAGTATTCAGCAAACACAGTGGGTAATTTCTGGAATTGTGTGTACCATTGATATCAGTTAATAAAGTAACTTTATTGTTATTCTATCAAGGAATAAAGAAAACAAACCTGTATGCATTTTTGAATGTATTCTCAGATGTCCAAGCTGACTAGCTCGATAGTCACAGCTATCACAGGCATAGGGCTTCTCGCCTGTCAAAGAAACCACAAATTTTGCTATACTCACTCAGGAAAAAAATGGGCGATTTTTCGAATCTGGTCAAACATTGACATAAGTTAATGAAGTTGTTTGTGTTATTCTATCAAGGTATAATAAAAACAAACCTGTGTGTTTTCTTAAGTGTCTTTTCAGATAACTAAGCTTGATCGCTCGGTAGTCACAGTGATCACAGGGATAGGGCTTCTCGCCTGTCAAAGAAATCAATTTTAGGTATATTCAGTTACCACATTGGGTGATTTATTGAATATGATCTACTATTGACGGTGGTCACTAACAAAAACAAACCTGTATGGATTCTTAAGTGTACTTTCAGATCTGCAAGCCCACCAGCTCGGTAGTCACAGACATCACAGGCATAGGGCTTCTCACCTGTCAAAGAAAAGTCTTATTAGCAAATTCAAGTTGAAAATATTAAGCTATTGCAAAGAATATTTTATAATAAAAATGTATTTATTATAATTTTTTATATATTAATAATTTGTTATAATTTTATTATTATTTATATTTCATAATAAAAAATTTAAACATTTTATAACGAAAATGTTCATAATTAGTTCACTGAAGTCTGGTTTGAGGCATTCTGAACTGAATTTAGAGTTCAACACCTTTTCATTCACATACGCACACGCGCATGCACTTTTTTTTTTTTTTTTTTCAAAACCCCTCAAAGGCGGAGGGGGCACACCATTAAATTAAAAATAAACAATTAAAATAAGAAAGTGGGGAGGACGTCCAGGTTTACCCGACGCCGGATCTAGGGATAAGGGAAAATGCAGGATGAGGAGGAAGAATGTGATGAAAGGAAGTGCCCCTATAAAATGACCACCAGTTTAAGTAAGAACCCCTCAGGACGCGGGTGGTGATACTACGGAGCACACCTGCTGAGATGCCAAACTCAAGTAACTCCGTGGCACTTTTCCCACACCACACCCCACACCATGACACGGTCGCAGCAATGCCCCTCATGTTATCAGTCACCACTCTTTTTAGCTCGGGAATCGCTTGCCCCAGATCATTTCTATCATACTTATTCATTTTTGTCCACCAGGTCAGCTCCATGTTAACACTGCCACTGACAACCTGGACAAACAGGACTATTGCAGACCCTTCGGGCTTGATGGCAACGATATCCGACTTCTTGCCCCGTTCACTTGGCATGTGGTATAGTCTCCAGGGACACCAGGTGGAAAGCCTAGCCAAGAGCTCACAGCAGAGCGAACTTCACCATCTCACTCTAGCAGCCTCCCCACAGTAAGCCTACCAAATACTAGCCCATAGGTAAGCTTTGGCAGTAAGTAAGTGCGAAGGAGGCGCAGCTTCTGCTGTGGCTTCAGTGGAGCATTGGTGATACGAGCTAGTGCTCCACCATGGTCCACACGGCTTGCAGCAATGGTGGCCACACCCATGAAGTCAACTCCAAGGTACAGATAAACCTCCAGCACGGATTGGATGGGGATGGGTGACTATCCTATGACAAAACACTCCTCATCCACCACCTTCACCTGATGCTGGTGACCCGATGGGACTAAGGAGACTGACCCACACTTATCTGAGTTAACCACCAAACCACACCAGGCTAGCTGCTCAGCAAAGGCATTGGGGGCAATCTGCAAACTGTCACGGGTTTCGGCAAGTAGGATTACATCGTCGGCAAATGCCAGTGCACCCACTCACACTCCAGGGGCGAGATCAAACCCTATTTCAGCTGGCATCTTTCCCAAGGCCGTGTCCACGACCACATCGAAGAGGAGTGGCGACAGAAGATCTCCCTGGCATACCCCGAGCCCAATGACATCTCCCCTGACATCTCGCCTCGTGCATCGAGTACCCTCACGCCTTTGTGGTACAGGCAAGCAACATACTCAATTAAACGAGTAGGTGCCCCGACACCACGAAGACAATCGGTCAGGGCAAAATGGCTTACAGTGTCAAAGGCCTTGGCGACGTCCAGAGCGGCAAGATGGAGTTGCCGTTTCTTAACACGGGCCAGCGAAATGACAGTTTGGAGAACTGTAAGGTTCTCCGCTGTGCCATCCGTTGGCCGAAATGCTCTCTGGACGTCACCTATGACACCAGCAGCTTGGAGGCGAGATACCAGAATCTTTTGGAAGTGGCGGATGACTATAGACGATATAGATATCGGGCGGTAGCCTCCAGGCCCTCTTAACCCTTTTATTGGGATGTAAATTGTGCGAGATTGTGGGAAGCGTGGGTCAACGCTAAGGGGGTCTTCCCGATAGAAGCAGCAAGTTGAGGATGAGCAGGTCAACTGTTTTTGGTGCCTCGTTCCAACGCCAGGCAGAAACACCATCAGGTCCGGCAGAAGTGGAGTTCTTGACACGGCACTTATGTGCCTCGCCATGAAGCACCGGCGTGCACATGATGCCACGCAAGGAATCTCTGGTGGAAGCTGGGGGTACCACCGGCTCACGAGGGTTGTGGTTGGGAGCACTCAAGAGTACCTACCAATAGTCCACAAACTTCTGGAGAGGGGGCAAAACTTGGTCATCCCCAGCTCCCTCCAGTACCTCCGCAGCTGCACGAGCCGGATGCTTCCTCCACAACTTCTGGACCCGCTGATATTCCCACCTCTTTGCTGGTTTTGCTGCTCTGCGACCTCCACGAGGCACCGAAGTAGGAGCAACTGCCCCCTGATGCCCCATCACAGTGGCTTCCTCAACATGTGGGAAGATCCTCTGTATATAGGCGGCAACCTCCTCCTCCAAGCCTTCAGGCCTCTCAACAGCCTGCGAAGGGTCTCACAGAGGATGAAGGGTAGGACGAAGAGGATGAAGATGAGGGGGAGGATGACCGACGCCCCTGCCTGGGGCGCCCCCGAGCACCTCCCCTAGAACCTCACGTGCTAATGGGCCGGCGGGGGTTATGAGGCTCAGCGTTTCTTGAATCCATAACAGGGAGACACATATAAGAAGGTATAGGAGACTCGTTGACACGAGACTCCCCCTAATCGCCAGCGGGTGCCCGTGTTGCACGATGGGGACGTATGACCATGACATGGGTAGGGATATGAAGGAGCTCCGAAGAGATAAAAACACAGTTACCCTACCCCAGGGTAGCACACACATACGCAAACTCACAAACACACAGATATATCCAGTTTGTCTGGTGAGCTGTCTACACACGCATCTCTTACCTTTGTGAGTAATATCATTGTATTATTGCAATTGATCAAGCCGTTCATTCTTTCTGATTCTTTGGAAGTGGCTGTGTTTTGCATCCGGTTATACTTCAGCAAAATATTGGCGCGTTTGAGCAGTAATTACCATCGAATTACCATTATTATTATTTTATATTGGAGTTATAATTGTCAAACGGCATGGGTCGATTTGAGTTGTTGCTGAGGGCATGGACAAATGTTACAAATAGTTCCATCTCTATTCAACTGATTTTCTGTCTCACCTCTCGCTGCAAATCATCTAGTCCTGCGGTGAGCATGGTGTACTCATGCACACTCTCTGCTTTATTCCAACTCTTTCCCTCTGATTTTCTGTCTATTGGTTTCTATTTGGTGGGTGCGGTCAATTCCCTGCACCATCCTTTTTATTCTGTTTTTCCGTCTTGCTCTGCAGCCCCTCTTCTCACCAGTCACCTTTGATTTCACTGCTCCTTGCCGAATCTATCTCGTTGTAATGAATTTTATAAGGTGTAATAATGATTGTGGAGGATTCCCTTAAGTACTCAAATTACACTGCTTCTCTGCATTTTGGTAGTGCTTCCATGACTGAAAGGAATTTTAGAAAAATGAGCAAACAGTCTAAAGTTTTGTGGAAGTGTCATGCATATAAGACTGGGTCTTCATGGCATCTTGCTGAAGGTTCGATGGCCGGTGCTTCTAGTGCCTCCACTAGGTCGGTGTAGAGTGAGGTTGTTGTGAAGTTTCTCCATACGTCATTCAAGGAGGAGATGTTGTTGGAAAAAAAGTTATATCATCCAAAATTGGGGTTATCTTCTACACAATCTGAACTTACAACTATGACAACTGCCTAACAAATGATAATGATTATCAGCTAAAGTTGATAAGTTGATGATGGATATGGATGGCACCCTGATCCATAAGGGAGGAAATAAAGCAGAAATCGGACATACAGTGACAGTTCACTATGAATAGTTTTAACAAATTTACTTTCTTTGCAACAGTTGGATAAGGATACACATTCAGACTCGCTCAGGATAAGGCAACAACTTCTTACTTTTTGAATTCCATTGAATTGTTTTATCGTTCAATTTAATTGGGAATCCTGCTATGCTTTTATGGTCAGTTTTACCCGAAACAAAATAAGAATCAACGTAGACAGAAACTGTGGTTGCATCAGAATGATTCTTACCGTAAACTAGTCCTGTGTTCCGGGTACCTTTGAGATAGCGAACAACATTTTTAAGTTCATTGAAATGATTCCGAGAATAATTTTTCTGAAACCTACCAAGTATGACAAGGCAAAACCAATGTCTAGTTACGTGGCCAACATGAAATACTTGTATATCAAACTTCCGACTAATTCTCGGTATGGTACACTGGTATCAGACATTTCACTTTTCACCAGAAAGACATCCAGATTAGACATTACCCGTGTATCCTTAGCCTTTGTCATTTGTAACGCCGAAGTAATTCTACCAATCGGAGCTGTTTGATTGATGGTTATCTTTCCATCCAAAATTTCAATCTCTAACCCTAGGTAATTCATTTTCCTTGCAAATTTTTACTCTTTCAACTCAAAAAAAGATTTCAATTTATCCACAATTTCCTTAGCTTCTTTTTCAGTTGGAGAAAAAAACTATGAAATCATCCATCCATATCAGAATCCAAATTTTGTCAGAATATTATAGACAAGGATCACCCTGTAACCTAATGAAGTTCAAAGATTTCAATTTTTCATTGACGAGGTCGTTGAAGCATCTGGGGCTCTGGAGTAGACCATAGAGACTTTTGATTAGCTTGCATAATATTCCTCCAGTCAGGTCAATTTCCTCGGGTGTCCTCATGTAAACGGATTAACAAAGTCGAGATCCCAGGAAGGCTATTTTGCAATCCAGCTGAACGATCTTTATATTCCTCTCCACCGCCAACGCAAGAAGCATAAGAAGGATCAGCAATCTAGCTTCTGGCGCATACAGGATTTCTCCGTCGATATTGGGTTACTGAAAAGTGAAAACGTCAGGCTACCAGTCTCGCCTTAAAGATTGTCGAGCCACCAGCATCCTTCTTCCTCATGTGGACCCATTTATAACGGGTACATTCAGTGACTTCTCCACAAGCTACTAGGTGTGATTCTGCTCCAGGGATTTCAACTCCTTCTTTATTGTGTTATCCCATCCGTTGTTGATTGCCTCTCTAACATCCTAGGCGTGACCTCTTCTTTGATCAGGAATGCGGAAAGACCAAAGCCTGAATGTAGTCCTCAAAATATTGTGAGGCTCTTCGTACCTGTTCCCCACGTCTCAGGACTGGCACTTCATTGGTCACCTGCCCTAGTTCCCTCTTGAAAATGGCGTTGTGTAGATTCAGGGTTCAGGTGCATCTCGCTGGTCCGGTGTTCTCTGAGATGGCTTGATTTGCTGCGGCGATCCAGATGATTCAGACAGCCCATCCTTCATCTCGATCTGGGACACTGCTGGGATTTTGTTGAAAACCACTGGCCCGACCGTGGCAATCCCAAGGAGTCAAATAATCGCCAGCCCTTGTGCATGTAAATCATGAATATCAGCCGCCTAGACCTCTCGTCCAGTTTCTCATGACGTCCTCCATATGTGCATAGGCCACACACCCTATCACCCTCATTTTGGTAAGATTAGGCTTGTGTCTGAACCACAACTCTGCTGGATTCTTACCTGGTTCTACTGTTGACGGGAGCCGGTTCAGTATATAAACTGCACTTTGAACAGCTTTGCCCCACAATTCCTGATTAACGCGGGAATCAAAAATCATACACACCACAGAACTCACACACATCACCACATCACATGTCACATCATCATAATTGACTTACAGTATCTTTCAAACTCTTCATTGTTCTGAGGACAATGAGGAATGTTGTACATCGATTCAATGCTATTATACAAACACAGTTCCTTGAACTGGACCGACAGATTTTCTGCTGCATTTCTAGCCACAGGAGCCACTTGAGAGATTTGCCGAACTTGTTTTCCACCATGTTCAAGTACTTGATGAAACATAATAGTACTATCTCATGAGGTAAATGACACCGAACATTGAAAAGTGGTCCGAAATCCACCGATTGCCATGGGTGTGATTTTTTCCACTATGTCAGTAGACATGTACTCTATCAGCTCAATGGCACTCCTGTCCTCTGGGACTTCCTCAAGAAAAGGTTTCTGAGATTATTTGGCCCTTGAACATACCTCGCATATGGAGCCTAGAAGGATAACTACATGAATGCCCCATGCAACGATTAGGGAGTGCAGCTGAAGTGACATTTGTAACTGCACCTTCCCGCACTTTCACCATTATCCAGTATAAGTTGCCCCTTCGGTCTCTGCACAGTATCAAATTGCCATCTTACAATATTTTTGCACCATCTCCCTCGAAGGAAACGCCCAGTCCAGATCCTGAGGGCTTACCCAAGTTCCGATTCCTGTTTCCCCCACGAAAATGTCGCTGAGAATTTCCATTCGACTGATTACTCCTGAAATTCCGGATTGACAATAACAATCTCAATTTCTGGACCAACAATCACAATCTCAATTAGCGGACCGACAATCTCAATCTCAATTTTTGGGGTCCACACCAATTGCACTGGAAGCACCAGCGCCCTCTATAATTAGCACCCAGTTGTCTTGCACTAGATCCTGAGGGCTTAGCCGAGTTCCCCCCCCCCCCCCTCCCAAGATGTGGCTGAGAATTTCTGTTCAACTGATTACTCCTGGAATTTTGATAATCCCGTCCATAAAAAGCATGTCCGGGATCGTTGTCAGCTTTTTCAGGGCTTTCTTCGTTTTTAAAGCCACTCAATCCAGGAGCTTCCAAGAACCGATTTTTACAAATTCCCTTTTAACCAATTTCTTGTTTTTGGGGCTCGAATTCAGCAGGACATCGATTGCTTGATTCATTTGATTAAACTGATCGGGCAACAGACTCAAGAGCTGTGTGGTATATTCCTCATTGTTCATTTCAGCACCTTCCGATTCCAGGATTAACTCATCAAACACAACCAGGTAGATCTGGATGGGCTTCTCGAAGTTGAACTTGAAATTGCGTAACCTTTGCAGGAGTACAATTCTTGAACTCGTACTCCTGTATACGAGCGTGTTTTTGAGGGTTTTGATCATCAGTTTTGCAGTCTTCATCAGATTTATTAAAACAGCAACTCACAGTGCACTGAACGATTAGATCCATAGCTTTCGCATTATTTTTGTCCCAAGTTTCAGAGACAGAACTTGACAAGGCCATTTCTGCGGGTCGGTCCTTTCCAATCACTTCTAAACAACCAAACGATCCAGCATCCTTCCAATCTGATATATCCAGATCTCGAAACTGTTCCTATCAAACAATTTTATGTTGACCGAAATTGATGTTGTCAACGACACTGTAATTGCTGTCTGTGTTAGCCTCACAGGACCAAACCACGAAAACTTCACTGCCAACACAGACTACTCACACAAATGACGAACTAACAGGACTTTTACACACAGCTCAAAACGGTCAGACTCCCTATTCCTCTGGACCCAAATCGAGTGGTTTTTGTCAGAGAAATAAATCACAGTTCTTCAGTTTATAAGCGTATTTAATTCGGGAAACAATCGGGACAGTACCGGTGCAGGAAAAACATGAACTAGCATAAGAGGCCACAGCCAATCACAAGGAAACAGCCCACTGAATGGGCGGAGTCAATTATTAATACCTGGCTAGAGATAACTAATTAGAATTACCGACTTCTAACAACATGAAATAACGGTATTTCCCATTTGACTCCACTGGTAAAGTCTCAAGTACACCCTTTGTCTTCTCCTTGCTAATTTTTGGGAAGGGTTAGCGGACATTTTTACCACTCACACATGCATCACAAATTGTTTTGTTTGGGGGCAATTAGTCAAAACCGCATACCATCAATTCGCTGGGCTTTTTATTTTTAAGTCATACGTCCAAATCTTCGGGGCCAATTAATCTTGTTTTTACTTACATTTACAGCAGATTCATTAGCAACTAGATAGTTCTGTAAAACATAAATGTTACAATAATTTCTAATGGCTACAAGCAATAATTGTTTTTGATCAAACACTACACCACCCATTACCATATCTTCTCTATTCATTCCTAGCCATTGTCAACAACCTGAAACAGAAATCTGAAACGTGCAGCACATTCTGTGAATTGATTCTATATGTTCAGTTTTTTATAAAATTATGACATGACCGGTTCCTCTAGACTCTAGTTTTTCCAGAGTACAATCTGCATCACCAAAAGTGCATATCATACTTATGGTGGTTTGGTACTCCTCGGGAAGCCCATTGATCAAAACATTACAGATTTGTTCATCTTTGATTTTAAAACTTCCAGACTTAGCAACCTCGGATGCACAACCAAAGACTCTTTTAATGCAGGTTTCCATATCTTAATCTACTTGCATTCTGGCAGTACACAACGACTTTGAAGCCTGGAGTCTTTTAAGCCTGGTCATTGGATGGAAACATACAGCAAGTTTCTTCCATAATGCTCAGGGACAGTGTGTCAATGATGTCTCCTTGAATATCTTCACTTATGGCCTGAGCAATGAGTCTGTATGCCCTTTTCTTGTTAACATTCGATATCAAATCAAGATCTTTTTCATCCTCCACAACATTAAGTAAACCTCGTTCTTAAAGTTACAATTCTATGTTGGAACAGTACTGCCAGGGAATCTGGCATGCAGAGGGGTGTGGGACCATAGAGGAAGCCGTTATTTGACATCCATGTCGTTGACACCGACGCCCCCTCATATGTTCCTTACTCAGCCCTCTCAGTTCTGACAGCAGCAGAACAGCAAAAAAAAAAAAAAAAAATAGAAAATACTTGGATGCATGTGAAACATAACATGCTTCATTCACTCCTTTGGTATATTCAGTGGACGCTATGTTCCTCCCTCAGATGTCTGGATTTGTGAGAGTATTGGCTGAGTGGATGCCAAGAGGTCTGGATGCGTCCTCACAGTGCCATTAAAGGATATCTAAGGGCCCGCATCGCCTTTGCAGTAATTCGAGCCTCTAGTATGTGCCTGAGAGGCACACGCAAAAAATGGAGAGTTGCCGAGGATTTTCCAGGGTTTGGAGATGGGGCGGCATTGCATTTGGCGTAATAGGATATCGTCTTGCCAGAAGCATAATTTTCTTTTCCCTTCAAAACAAAACGCCCTCAGCCAGAAGACTATTTTTGTTGCTGCCAAATCCTCAATTTGTTGAATATATTGTTTTATTTATTGTATGTTGAACCTCCAACACGTTGTCATTTCTTCGTAAAATAACACATGCCCAGTGTCCAGTTGTCCAATTTTTCCATTTACCTTTTTAACGGAATTCTGGTAGACAGGGAAAAATGTGTCTTTAATTAAAAAAGACGTCTTATTTGCAATAAACGGCCAATGAATCATAAGAATCAAGTACACAGCACTGTTTAATCAAGAGTTAGATCAACTTTTAACATGGAATCATGTTTTAGCGATGGATCCCCCGCCGAAAAGTGAGATGAAAGTAGCGCCAATAATTGTGATGATTTCCGCTTACAACCGAGTCGTTGCTAGAGATATGATACTTCGTCGTTTTTCATCCCACAAAATTCGTTGACCATTCGTTCGAAAGCTCTCGATTTATCCAACCATACTATATTAACTACTGCGAAGTGCGTGGCCAACAAGCTGAGTTATGAGCATGGTTATATGAATAATTGTTTACACACAGGTGATCATTCTCAGTTATTGATATTGTGAACATGATTGCGAGGAGCTAAAACATGATTCCATGTTTTTTACATTTTAGCAGTCAGGCTCAAATTAATAACATCCGGAGGGTCCAGGGGGGCGAAGCCCCCCTGTCGGGGTCAAGGGGCGGAGCCCCTTGCGAGGCCCGAAGGGCCGAGTTTTCTGTTTTCAGTCTTCTTTTCCCTACTCTTTGGGCTGGAAAAACTGAAAGAAAACTTTCTGTAAAGTGCTGAGGAAGGTGGCTCAAGGTCACCAAGGGAGACTGGGCTGGAGGAATGGTAGAGTTCCACATGCGTAGAGAGCTACCATTATGTTGCGTTTTGCCAATAGAGTGCTCAGTATTTGGGAGTATGCACGAGGTCTATACTCTAGGCATCTTTACCTATGTTGGATAGATATCACACACACATCTGCACAAGACAGCTATACTATAATACAACTTTACTGTTACATACAGTAACTATAAATGTATAATAACTTTGTGCCCCCCGGCCTTCCCGGGAAATTGACTAAAATTGTTTCTGTAAGGTTTATGATGCACAGAATCCGAATTTGAAGTCCATTTCGCTCTAGGAGGCCACGTTTTCCTCATTAGAACATCAACAGGTAAGTAGAAGAGTGGCTGTGATGAAATGAGGAGTATATCCCCATAGTGGGCTATTTCTAGACGAAGACTGGACCAATTACCTGAAGATGTGCTTGTTGGCTCATCCTTAACAGGTAGCCGAAGGTGGGGCTGAAGTGAGGTAGCCCCAGGTGAGTCAGAAGCATCTGGCTCCTCCTTGATGGACACTCCTGGATCTGCAAAGGTATTTTCATTTAATATCAACACACAGGAAATGGTTAAGGTAATCATCATAACAATTGAATAGAAAGTATCTAACTCACTAGATATAATAGAATCAATTAAAGGTAATTACTGAAGGATACAAAGCATACCATCATAAATGCAATTTTCTACGTATGGGTATTAACTAAATCCATCTTAAAAGAGTATGCACCCCAAGCTATTGTTAAGATAAGTCATTATGGTTATTGAAAAACGAATAAAAGACTCATAGTATCTTTATTACATCAAAACGAAGGGAAAAAACCATTTACCAAACTTCATTGTAAAGTTTTAGATAAAACTTGTTGATTTTCACTCCTTCAAAAATGCAGAAATTGAAGAGCTGAGAGTAACCTTGCATATATGTGATTCAAATTCCCTATGTTTTTGCGATTAAGTTGTGAGTGTCAGAGCGAAATAGTGCCAGGGCTTATTTCTAGATATTGAGGAAATCAAATATCGACTACACATACGATGAAATTAAAAAGTATGTTTATGTGTTCTATGAGACACATACTTCTGAAAGACGAAATAAAACTGATACACTATAGTATGGTATGTACAATCGCTATTGCAATATGGGATAATAGCTAGTGGTGGAACCTAAATTTCTCATATACATGTACTTCAGGTTCGGCAAAACATAATCTTGAAAATTATGCCATCACTACCTAGGAGAACAACATCAAACGAATTATTTGATATTGCCAAGGTTTCAAAGATCAGACAACTTTGTCAAAAACCTACTTCTACAATATTATAAGCATCCTGATATAGTATTTATTCAGCGCTCGAATATATATATAACTCGATAAATATCTGCAGGAAATGTTATTGCTCCTAGACTTAGATTGACTTTAACCACTCACAGCCCACGCTATGAAATTTACATCATTCATAGAGCCCTAGATGACCTCTTGGAAAATCCTCAAAATGGTTCAAGACCCAGGTACAAAAATACGGAATAACCTTGTTTATGACAAAAGGATTTATGAATATTGAATCAATATTAAATATCTCATATGTTCAACAGAACATGTATTTAATAGCTTGTAGTTTTGGTAATAAACATTTCAATAGTATTATAACCCTTTATATAAATTAAAGTTAGGTACCTATATAAATACGATTAACATTCAATTTCTAAAATAATTTAGAAACCTGTCTACAAATAAATTAGCAGCAGATTCATCGCCTGACAACATGGGCCAAGCCTAGCATCAGGTAGCACATCGTTTCAGTAGTCTGAATGAAGAGTGCATTTTTTGCTATTTTATACTGTGATATTCTTGTAAAAAAAAAATTAACGCAAATAAACAATTATATTCTACTCTAGGGCTTCTCACTTGTAAAAGAAATTACAAATTTTGCAATATTAAGCGAACACAATGGGTAATTTCTGGAATTCGTTGTACCAGTGACATCAGTTATTGAAGTAATGTTAGTGTTATTATATCAGAGAATAAAGTAAACAAACCTGTATGTGTTGTCAAGTGTCTTTTCAGGTGACTAAGCTGCCTAGCTCGGTAGTCACAGCTATCACAAGCATAGGGCTTCTCACCTGTCAGAGAAATGACCAATTTTTACATATTAAGCAAACATAATGGGTAATTTCTGGAATTCGGTGTACCAGCGACATCAGTTATAGAAGTAATGTTAGTGATATTCTATCAAGGAGTAAACAAAGCATACCTGTATGTGATCGTAAGTGTTTTTTCAGACTACCATGGTGACTGGCTCGGTAGTCACAAATATCACAGGCATAGGGCTTCTCACCTGTCAAAGAAACAACAAATTTTGCAATACTATGCAAACACAATGGGTAATTTCCGGAATTCGGTGCACCAATGATATCAGTTATTGAAGTAATTTTCGTGTTATTCTATCAAGGAGTAAACATAACAAACCTGTATGTGAACGTAAGTGTGTTTTCAGAGTACCAAGCTGACTAGCTCGATAGTCACAGATATTACAGGCATATGGCTTTTCACCTGTCAAAGAAACAACAAATTTCGCCATATTATGCAAAAACAATGGGTAATTTTTGGAATTTGGTGTACCAATGACATCAGTTATTGAAGTAATGTTAGTGTCATTCTGTCAAGAGTAAATGTAACAAACCTGTGTGTGATCGTAAGTGTTTTTTCAGACTATCAAGTTGACTAGCTCGATAGTCACAGCTATTACAAGCAAAGGGCTTCTCACCTGTCGAACAAACAAAAAATTATGCAAACACGATGGGTAATTTCTGGAATTTAGTGTACCATTGACATCAATAAATTAAAAAATGTTGGTGTATTCTATTAGAGTATAACAAAAAAAATCTAGTCATGCCGCATAATCGTATGAGTGAATTTTCTTAAACTACCTATCGTATTATAATATGTAAAATGGTTTCGAAATTTGAGTGATTTCAATAGAAAGAAAATCCAGAACCGATTCTATGAGAAAAAACACATACATTTTAAATTGATGTTTATAATTTTTTGTTGTTGGATTTTTAGTTTTTTTTTTTCAGTTTTTAAAGATTTTTCAGCAATCATACGTTTTTCAGCACCATTTTGTGAAAAAAAATTTGTTATTCGTTGATAATTTTCTTTTGACTGAAACTCTGCAAAAAATTATAATTTTAATCATTTTTGGCCATTTATAGTGATTTTTTCAGTATTTTTTTTTTTTTTTTTAATTTGACCAATTTAACAAATCCTTTTGTTTGGAAAGCATGATTTTTTGGAGTAAGAACGGCATTTTTATCTCAATCCTACGGAGAGTATTTGTCTGGAATGACACATACACACCCATGCACACGCACATACACAAACGCACACACACACATAGCGAACAAGCGTACAACTCAATAATTTGTTTCAGAATGCCCAAAACTGATTTCAATGAAGAAATAATTCAAAAATTTTTATTTAAAAATTCCTCAAGCCATTGCAATAGCTTCATTTTCGACTACAATTTACTATCAAACCTGTATACGTTTATGAATGTTATCTTAGACTACTAAGTAGACTAGCTGCTCGGTAATCACAGCTATGACAGGCATAGGTCTTCTCACCTGTAAAGGAAGCTACAAATTTCGCGACATTATGCGACAATGGGTAATAATTTCTGGAATCTGGTGCACTGATGACATTAGCTATTAAAGTAAAATTAGTGTTATTATATCAAGGAATGATAAAAACCAACCTGTGTGTGTTTTCAAGTGGCTTTTTAGATGACCAAGCTGACAAGCTCGGTAGTCACAGCTATCACAGGCATAGGGCTTCTCACCTGTCAAAGAAATGACAAATTTTCCAATATTATGCAATCACATTGGGTTAGTTTCTGGAATCTGGGGTACCAATGACGTCAGTTATTGAAGAATTGTTAGTGTTACTCTATCTAGGAGTGAATGAAACAAACCTGTGTGTGATCGTAAGTGTTTCTTCAGATTACTAAGTTGACTAGCTTGATAGCCACAGATATTACAAGCATAAGTCTTCTCACCTGTCAAAGAAACGAAAGATTTTGCAATATTATGTAAACACAATGGATAATTTCTTTAATATGGTGTATTAATGACATCGGTTATTGAAGTAATGTTAGTGTTATTCTATCAATGAGTAAACATAATAAACCTGTATGTGATCGTGATTTTTCAGAGTATCAAGCTCATTAGCTCGATAGTCACAGCTATTACAGGCTTCTTACCTGTACTGCCTATCTAATGAATGGTCAAATCAAAACAAAAAAAATGAGTCAAAAATGAAGTTGATGAACACAGTGTGTCTTAACGTAGCAAGTATCTCTCGAAACGATGAACGGCTCATAGATAGATGAGCTAGTAGCCATTTTAGTCCTTACAAAGTGGATTTCATTTCTTATACAGCAGTACACTGTGCAAAAGTAGTCACATTTGCACTAAATGTAGACTGTAAGATAATCGGTATAGGGACAGTCTCTATAATTTCTACAACCATTCATGGTAAATTCATGCTTAACCCGTTCAACACGGCTCTACAAATCAGGTCTGATGCCCCTGCCTGACCATCAGTGGCATCATAATTTGTTGAGCATTTAGGTGCTGTGTTAGGCTCTGTTGACAAACCAGAACTGCCCAGAGCTACAAACGAGGAAAGATACTGCAAGGGAAAAGCACCTGCCTAATGACCTACAGCCCTTCTCCATCCCTACTGGCGTGTTTGAGTGAGCAGAGTTTGTAGGGGTGCTTTGACCTCATACAAGGTCAGTGGAATTTTTGTAAAAGAGATTTTATTTTTACTAGAACAAAGAACTTTTTCGAACTTGACTTATTATAACTCGCTTGGTAACGGTGAACATATTTTTGAGACTCAATTATAAATTGTCAAGGCGAGATCTCTTCTAAGACTCCACCTATTTGCTGCCCAATCCTTGACGTCTTTTGAACACAAAGAATTTTGGGCCAGGTATTGGTGCGTTGGTAATGGTGTTGGCCGTCATTTCATCAGTTGGACAGTACTACAGCTCGATGTCCTTGCATCAATGGCTTCCCAGATGAAGTGTTCTTTGAGGCCAAAATGTTTGGATTTCGCTATTACTATTGGATCAGTAGCTCAATTTATTGTGCTTTGGCTGTTGGTTTGAACTGTCACGGTGGCTTGTTCAAACATGAGCGTGATTAATCAAATATTTCAGGTGCATGGCTTCTTCTTCAGATTCCGAGAGAGCCATGTATTCACTCTTGAGTTGTTCATTTCGCCACTGTACGCTGCTTCCTTGCTTATTGCCGTACCATTGATTTGAAAACAGTACCCAGAGTACAAACGTCTATCAATACAACTTTTCCAATTAGCATCAGACATTCCACTCAGTTCCTTCTTGCCAGTCTTGTGAAAAACAAGCGAGAGTTATTCTCATTTGGCTGCAGCCAAGTGGTCATTCCGATAGTAGGAATTAAATTCAGTCAGCTTTGTGTAGCTGACATGATACATGATGTCAGGCCTCGATGATGTTGCCAGATACATAAGTGACCAAATGAAACTTTGATACTTAAGTAACCAATTAAATTTTGATATGGAATACTTGGTAGCTTCCCCTTATGTGGTATATTCAGTTTTAGATTCACTTCCATAGCAGTTTACAATTTTCGATTGGCTCATTTTGAATTTTTTCAATAACTTTTGGATATAATTACTTAGGCTCATGAGTAAGCACTCCTCCATTTTCATCTCTAGCAAATTCTGAGAATTTTCCAATATCTCGCATTTCAAATACTTTTGTGAGTTCATCTTTCAGTTTTCTCACCTTACTCCACACACACACACGTTTCCTTGGACTCATAGTTGACCGCCAGCTGCGGTGGACCCAGCATATTGAGTACTTGCGCCAGGCTTCTATGCAGGGTGTAGAGTTGCTCAAGGTCCAATATAACTATAGTTGGGGCGCCCAGCAGGAAGTCTTGTTAAGGATTTTCTATGCTGTGGCGCAATCAAGAATTTATTATGGGTCTGTAGTTTATGGATCAGCAAGAAAGTTCTTGCTGCGTAAGCTGGAACCTATATTAAACAAGGGTCTTCGTTCGGCCACTGGGGCCTTTTGAACTACTACCCCGACAGCCTCCCTTCAGGTGTTTGGGCGTAGTCAGCCACTAAAGATTAGACGGAATCTACTGACACTCCGTAATGCTGAGCGGCTTTGTTATTTCCCAGGGCACCCTCTGCATACCATCGAAACTGTACCACCCCTGGATGAAACATATTCCAGGCTCCAGACTCGAACTCGCCCATTGGGCATTCGTGTTCAGGAGCTCACCAGGTGGGAATGCATAGAGAGATACCCTCTGGTCCCGTTTGAAGTCCCTCCATGAACCTTGTCTGGGATGCCCATTGATTTTTGATACCCCCCACATATCCTCAGATGACGTTACTCAGTGTCAATCCAGCGATATGCTGGACACACTCTCTTATTCACTGATGGCTCAAAAACGCCTGATGGTGTTGGCCTTGCACTTTGAAGCCCCCGACTTCCAAGTCAATAGACGCCTACTAACTGTTGCGTCTGTGTTCACAGCAGAGCTGTGGGCAGTGACGCTGGCTGTTCGACACTGCCAGCTATCGGGAGTTGGAAATTATGTGATCTGTAGTGACTCACTGAGTACCATCGAGGTGATTAGAGACACATATTCATATGACCCCCTAATACAAAGCCTGCGTGTGTCACTGCACCGGGCCACAACATTAGGCTCAAACATAACTTTTATGTGGGTGCCAAGACATGTAGGTATTTACGGCAATGAGTGTGCTGATGCCCTAGCAAGGAGAGCCATTGGTGATGATTCCATCGAAATGCTGCCTATGCGCATTGAGGATCAACTCTCCTACATGCAGCATGAAGCCAATTTCATCTGGGTCGAGCAATGGCAGGGCGAGGTCACTGGTCTGCGTGAAGTCCTTCAGGAACTTTGCCTGGTTGATCCTTTCGTGGTCCACCTTCCGAAGAGGGACCGAACAGTGGTCAATCGGGTAGCCACTGACCATACCCCTCTTACTCACAGACACCTGCTAGATCCAGTAGCTCGTGATGTTGTGTGAGGGAGATGTGGGGTGATTTGTCTATCCGACACTTTTAGGAGGATTGCCCAGCCCTCATGGACCTCAGAGTCCAGCATTCACCCCCTCAGTGGGTGGATGTTCTGTCAGGATCAGACAAGGTCCAGTCCCTGTTGGTGAACCTGAAAGCCACTGAGCTTTACAACGAACTGTGATATTCTGATCTGTGATATATTTATTTATTTATGCACATCTAGTCATACCTTTCTTTAACTGATATATATAGCATTTATCATTATTTCTGATTGCTGCTAATGACCCTTCAGGTTGAGACATGGCTTAAATTCTTTAAAAAAAAAAAAAAATAAATAAATAAAAATAAAATAATGCAAGGAAAGATTATCATGCACAAATTTAAGATAACTCGAATACCAATTATGTGATTACATGCATTTTGAACGATATTTTGCCAACTGCATTGGTGGTGTTATCGGGGAACTTGTAAGCCTGGGATATTTAGTTCTATTTCCCTTATGCAAGAGCTACCCATTGAAGAACAGCAGAAGCTGAGGCCCCCGGTTCGCCCGGGGTCTATTGTATACTGTGGTAAACCCTGCCGATCACAAAATGACTAGAAGGGATACTGATACTGAGGGCAGCTGATCTGTCGTGTGACGTGTGGCCAAGAATTTATGAATATCTATCCAAGCCTCTTGTAAAATCGTGAATACCCATCGACTCAATGTAACCCTAGATATTGGTAGAAAGGGGGGGACGTTTTGATAGTAGAAACTATTTTGGTGTCTTAACCCGGATGTAGCCTCCATGTATTGGCGTTTTGATTCTATGGGTCTGGATGTTTTTAAGAGTGCAGGTTGAAATTTCTTACTCCATTTGCTTCAAATTTAATACTTGATGTCCAATACGAACTAAATCACTTGCGACGAAGTTGTGGAAACCCATACAAAACGGAAGTTAGTGAAAAACGTTGTCTATTTCCACGAAAAATAAAGAGTTACAATGTTAAATCGATTTCGACGGTTAGGCCGTCATCAGTAACAAACAATAACTTGTTACGGTTAGGCCATCATCAGTAACAAACAATAACTTGTTATTGTTTGTTACTGATGATGGCCTAACCGGCGAAATCGATTTAACATTGTAACTCTTTATTTTTCGTGGAAATAGACAACGTTTTTCACTAACTTCCGTTTTGATGTCCGAATTGCCAAAATCAATTGGGGTCGTTCGCCTGAAGATAGAAGTAGTATAAATGTCAACATCATAGCAAGGAAGGATAATGAATCCTCGTATGAGAGGCAGTGAAATACTGCAATCTGGATCCCATGTATCCTCATACTTTGTGGCTGGGGGCCTTAGCCAAAAAATTGTTTTTACGTATTTTGATAAACGGGTTTGATCCCAAATCCTCTTCGGATAGCAATGAGCTCGATGAGTATTGAAAGAGCTGAACGATTATTAATTTGCGGTTCTCAATAAGTTATTGAAAAACTGTTGAGTTTTATGAACTGACACGTCTAGGGGATCCCAACCTAGGCTTTTGCAGAATTTTTTCCAGGCTGTGTAATTCGACTTATACTGTCACAGAGAAGAAGGAGCCAAGGACTTACTCATAGCCTCTGCGACTTCCCGTGGAATTGCTCTCCTTATCTAGGCTTTCCTGCCAAGACTGCCACCATCAGTCTCATGAGTCCCAGTGACATGGCCACACATGTGCAACAAACTATGCCCCTTGCCACGTCTGATTTAATTTTCCCAAGTATTATTGGCATCAAAACCAGGGGTGGAAAGGCGTCGGAAAACGCGTTATCCCAGGAGTGGGTGAACACGTCCATCCCAGTTGAGCCCTTCTCAAGCCAACATGAGAAGAACTGACTGCCTTGTAAATCAGAGACACCCAAATAGGCCAATAGAACAAATTCCCAGTATTCTGGCTACTTGGTCATAAAGTGATTGGTTCAGTTCCCATTCAGCTGATCTTGGATCCAGCCTATATAGTTCATCAGCTACCACATTATCTTGTGTTGAAACGTATTTGGCATGAATCCATAAATTTTTTTCCTCACAAATTCCCAAATTCGCTGAGCTATGGCATGTAGGTGGACAAAGGCTACTGAGCCCATTTTATCAATTACTACTACTGCCGTCATATTTATTGTCTACTCTAAGTAGAATGCTCTGTGCTGAATATTCATTGGCAAAAATACGCAATGCTTCCCTAACTGCTTCTAATACTTTCTGATGTGTAAATCTCTCTGTTTGGGCTCCCACCAGCCATTGACTGGATGAGAGGATCAGAAACCACCCCATCCAAAGTCAGAACTATCTGATCAGATAATGGTTATTACGGATAGGAGCAGGACCTTTGTCCACAGCCTTCAGCCACCATCGAAATTTCAATTTCGCATGGTTCGATAAAGCAAAGTAGGCCTGGATAGCACCACTGGTGAGCAACGGACTGAAATGCCAATTGTTTGCGCCAGATTGCCTATTGATAACAGCTCAGATTGTATGGTTTCATTGACCAGACGCTTTAGTTTAAGAAATTTTTCGTTGGTGATGTTGATTGTCATATGAATAGAATCAAACTGAAAACAAGGATCTGAAAAAATTGGAATGGTGTAAGTTGACTCTTAGTTTCACGAATTATAAAAAAACATCAATCTACAAAAAGTGCTGCGGCAATTCGAATCGAACATATGCTGTCCGCAGTTGATGACGCAAGAAATAGACTGACATCTAAATAGCTACCTAATAGCTGTTATGTTTTGACCCTTCAATTTTGCTATTACTGGGCGGAGCAATTCGTGAAAAACAAATGGTGCCGACGCCAAACCCATGGGTAATGCCCTGAAGACATACGCACTGTTGCCCAGTGTGAATGCTAGATATTTTCTATGTTCCGGAGAAATGCAGACCATGAAATACGCATCCATGAGATCAAGACACACCCTGAACTCCCCTTTTGATGGGATCAACAAAACAGAACGGTAGTCGTCCATTTTAAAATGAGACAAAGTTATGAATTTATTCAGTTTTTGGAGATTAATCACTAGTCTACCAGTACCCGATTTTTTTAAGGGTATAAAAAAATGGAGAAACAAAACAGCTCTACAACTCCTTTCTCTCGTAAATTCTTGACTATAGTCCCCTCTCGAGACCTACTTGAAGGAGAGAGTCCCAGCTGGAATGATGGCAATGCTAAGGGGGTTCCTGGCAGAATGGCAAAGAATATCCAGTAACATGATCATAACAGTGCTGAATCAATTATAAATTGCCAAGCATACAAAACTTTTGCCAACCTCCCCCCCTGCAAAGAGAGAGAGAGAGGAAAGGGGTTCAAGTTAATACTCATATCACTCACCTGTAAGTCAATTGCTGCCACTGAGGACGCCTCTGAGGCATTCGCAGGCAGGGCGAGGTTGAGTATGAGGATGTATCAGACATCGACGCGGAGGTGGAAGAAGGCAATGAGGGATCTCGAAGTTTTGCCTTTTGTAGACCATTTGTTGGCCTCTCATATTTGTCTTCATAAAAATAAAGATGCGAAGAATGTCCATAAAGATGGGCCTTCAAACGATGAGAACGTTTCCTCGACCTCCTTTTAAGATGATGATGGGTTACCTCATCCGAGTTTGAGGACACGGTGAGTTTAACGATCAGAAGCTAACGATCTCTCATAGATGGACATCGGGGACCAATGCCGATCCTCCCAAAACTTTATTATCTTAATAAAGATGAGAAAAACGATAATTTTTTCTCCCACATCAAAGTAAGGTACCTTTATTGGTTACTCGGGAACAACTAAAGGGTACGGAGTATGGTCAGAAGAATCGACATTACATTTTTGGATGAATACTTTGATAGTCAAGACTCGGACTGTTTTGTACCAGACATATTAGTGATTTTTCAGAATCTGGACACTGTAAAGAAAAATAAGAAAATCGTTATTATGTTTGATTAATCCACAACGGAGAATCAACAAAACAATCAGTGAATGAAAACGTCGTAACAAATAATAATGACAATGACCCAAGAGTAGAAGCTGAAGAGAACAGTAAGTTCAAACGATTTGGAAGTAGAATCTTCTTTCCAAGATGTTATAGACGAATTTACAGGATTTGCTGATCTCACCGTAAAAAAACTTTTTCCAGCCAAGATGGTGCAAGATGGAGACGCTGTAAAATCAGAATACGCATCCAAAATCCAAAATAAAACCTTCAAACTTGTAGATCGCCCCAGTGACAAAAACGAAATCAGATGGAGCGTTGTTCTGAGTGAAAAACTGAAAGCAAATGGAATATTGGAGAGAAAGAAAGCGTAGTTGGTAGCCAAATCTAAGCAACATCGAAAAGGGGAAGATTCCTTGTAAACATTTACTCCAGTTGTTTGTATGAGCTCAATCCGGACAATAATGGCACTAGCAGTGGAAAATTATTTAGAAACCCATCAGCTAGACGACATAACAGCTTTTTTTAAATGGGGACTTATCTGAACGTATATTCGTGGATATTTCAGACAATATATTATACACCAAAATTGACCATATTATACTCAGGATAGACCCCAGACGAATTTGAATAACTACTGCTCTACCCAGTGAATGTAAACAAATTTGGGATTAAACTTTAATTTTCAAGTTCTTGCAAACGCCTACATTTTAGTTATTTAAATACTTCAAAAGCCACCTCCATGAGTTTTAAATTTAAAAATTTTTCCGAGGGTTGGCCCCCGAATCCCCCCCCCCCCTCCACAAGTCACAACCTAGATCCGCCCCTGTCTCAGGATAAATTGTTTATAAACATATTTATTCGACCTTTCTCATATAAAATGTATTTTTCAAGGCCTACCAAAAAAAAAAAAAAAAAAAAAAAAAAAGTCCATGGAAGCTAACTTGAGGAAGCTGAGGACTATGAGGATCCAAGTATTCTACAGTCCTGACTTGGTTTGCAAGTTGGACCAACTCAGGTTTTCTGCAAATTTAAAAAAACTATAAACACTGTTCTCTGATATCACACGAGTAACGCTCTAAACAAAACATGACTTGCCGCTATTGTACCCTGTGCATCCAATTCACAATGTATTTTGTAAGAATTTTCTATGCGGTCAATTTCCGCCACGGCAACGCCCGAGTAGAGTCAAGCCATTTTTGCACAGAACTCGTGCAAAAAACTTGTGATTATTTGATTTTCCTAGACATCATTAATATTTCAGTTATCACAAAGCCAAAAAGTCTTGTTCCGTTAACCTGTTAGAATGTTTGAGAAGTAACGTTTGCGATTTTTGCATGACACCCTTTTCCAATGAACCCACAGTCAGAATTAACGATTTCAATTGTGGATGTGATGAGGTGAGGTGGATATCCCCATAGTGGGCTATTCCTAGGGAATATTGGACCTGTTACCTGAAGATGGGCTTGTTGGCTCATCCTTAGCAGGGAGCCAAAGGTGGGGCTGAAGTGGCGCAGCCATAGGAGGTGAGTCAGAAGCGTTTAGCTCCTCCTTGATGATCACTCCTGGACCTGCAAAGATATTTTCATTTAATATCACAGGAGATGGTTAACGTAAACATCGAAACAATTGAATAGGAAAGTTCAAGCCCATTAGATATTATAAAACCAAATTAAGGTAATTACTGAAGAACGCAAACCATACCGTCACATATGTAATTTTCTACATACAAGAATTTAACTACATCCATCTTGAAAGAGTATGCACCCCAAGCTACATTCAAGATCAGTCATTATGGGTATTGAAAAAACTAATAAATTACTTTCAAATTATCTTTATTTCACCACAACGAGTGAAAGAAAAAATTAAAAATAAACAATTAACCATAAGGGTACCTAACTTACAAGCATCCAGTTGATGCTAGACTGGAAAGATTTCTTATCAATGGACTTTCATGGCCTCCTTCTCCTTCCTCCATGACCAGTTATGTGTACTAGTGCTAGTAGATAATGTATCGGAATTTGTTAAATCACATCCCATGATACTGGGAGTGATTTCAGCCAGCATAATACTGTAAGTAATTTTACTGTAAGAAATATTTTGTCATTTCGATTACCCTCTCAGGGTAAGGTAATGTAGAGAAACAAGAATAACTGTTTGGTCAGTCTCATATAAAATGATGTTTTCGTGGTCAACAAAAATAAAAAATGGAACGCTCAGATTCTTGGAGGCTGGCCCTGGCCCCTAACAATGAGGAATTCAGGTATTCTAGAGACCTGACTTGGTTTGCGAGTTAGACCAACTCCGGTTTTCTGAAATTTTCAAAAATTAAAAATACAGTTTTCTGATATCACACAAGTGAAGCTCTAAACCATGTATGAAACATGAACAGCCGCGTTTGTGCCCTGTGCACCCGCTTGACAATTTTCCAATTTAACATGTATCATGTTTTACCACTGGGTTTTTCGCTTGAAAATTAAGCAAAATTCAAAGCGAGCTGAAGTGCTTTACATTGATTTTCATGTGTAACTAATGTGTTGCTGGGGAAGTGTAACTACCTTAGTTTTAATAGCAGGAAAATCGTTCACCACTCTTTGGAATGCTTTCATTTAATCAGAACATCTCATGATCTCTAGGCCTCTCTAGTGTGAAGGAAAGCTGATTTATTATGCCAGGTTATAAACTAATATATTATTGCTAAGTAACCATAATGAACTAACTTAATGGGAATAGAAGGCACTAAGTGGTAGGTGGAATTTGGCTTCTAAAGCTGAATTTTGAAAGAGGCCCTTTATGAGACTGGTAGAATAGAATTTCACCGTGCCGAACCACCGTAATTTGCTGATTGAGCTGATAAGCTAGTTTCTGTCGTTTTATCTATGAAGCTGAAATTTAAGACAGAGCCTCTATTCCACAGGTAGAACAGAATTTCATAGTGTGGAACAACCCTAATCTACTGATGTTCCAAATTTCTATGCTATTCGTCCTATTATACTATAACTTCAAACTAATGCTTATTTCTACAGCACATGATGGCATTGAAGATATTTGTGCAATCGAAACCACCATTGATAGCAAACAGACTCTCCTAGTACCTTTCTATATCACATTGGGTACATCCACTCGTGACATTAGACACTTCATCACAATGAACTTGATGTCATCGTGTCCAAAAGCAACAGTTTTTGAAGTTGCAAATAGACTAGTATTAGTAGATAATGTATAGTAATTTGTTAAATTACATCCCATGAAACAGGGCAACTACTGGGAGTGATTTCCGCCAGCATGAAACTGTTAGTTCTTTCATTACAAGTAATATTTTGTCATTTTGATTACCCTCTCAGGATAAGGTAAAGTAGATAAACGAGACAAACTATTTGGTCATTCTCATTTAAAATGTCTTTTTTGTGGGCAAAAAAAAAGGAAAACTCGAGATAATGGAAGATCCCCAAACTACGAGGAACATAAGTATCCACGAGTCCTGACTTGGTTTGTGACTTAGAAAAACTCAGATTTTATGCGAATTTTCGAAATTTAAAAACACAGTTTTCTGATACCACACAAGTGATGCTCTAAGCCACATACGAAACACGATTAGTCGCAATTTTTAACCAACTAAATCATTTCTAAAGTGGGTGTGACAAGGTGAGGTGGATATCCCCTATAGTGGGCTATTTCTAGACAAATATTGGACCTGTTACCTGAAGATGTGCTTGTTGGCTCATCCTTGGCAGGAAGCCAAAGGTGGGGCTGAAGTGGCGCAGCCACATGAGGTGAGTCAGAAGCATCTAGCTCCTCCTTGATGGTCACTTCAGATTCTGCAAAGATATTTTCATTAAATCACACACAGGGGACGTAAACATCAAAACAATTTAATAGAAAAGTACTAGATACTATAGAATCAATTGATGGTAATTTCTGAAGAATATAAAGCATACCATAATAGATGCAGTTTTCTACATACGGGAATTAACTAAATTCATCTTGAAAGAGCATGAACTGCAAGCCATTATCAAGATGAGTCATTATGGGTATCAAAAAACCTAAGAAATTACTTTCTAGTTATCTTTATTTCATCACAATGAGGGTAAAAACCATTATTTATAGTACGGTTCTCTTGGAAGACTGATTACTGAAGCACCTCTAATGTAGACTTTGTGTCGCAGTGAATATCAAAGAAGTAATTTGAAAAAACTCGCGAAGGAGCGATTTCAAACAAAAAACGAAAATTCACTCTCACCTTGGTCACCCTGCGTCCCCCCCCCCCTTCCACCCTTCCCCTAACCCCCGCCATGTTGAGATGCTTACTCACGAAATTTAGTTTTCACCGAGAACCACGCGAGTTTGGCTTTCCCTTCAGAGAAATCCTCGTAAAACCGCTTTTCCATCCTGTTCAGGAGATAAAATTCCGGGATGATCAGCATCGGTCCCCGATATCCCCAAGTGTCCCATCACTAACCTCACAGCATCGTCCGATTTGGATGAGGTTACACATCATTGTCATAAAAGGAAGTCGAGGGAGCATTCTCATCATTTGAAGGACCATCTTCACGGGCATTCTTCGCGTCTTCATTTTCATGAAGACAAATATGAGGGACCCACAAAAGGGCACAGAAGGCAAAACATCGAGATCCCACGTCATCTTCTTCCTCCTCGGCTTCGATGTCCAATTCATCCTCGTGCTCAGCCTCTTTCGAGGCCCCACCTGTGACTGTCTCAGCATCCTCCTGTAGGCATTTTGCCGGTTTTTCAACTGAGCCTTGGTCCGTAGAGAGACAACTGCCTTCCACTCCTGAACATCCACAACATCTGAGGAAGAAGATGACGTTGATGTCAATTGGGGTAGATGAGTTCCCTCCAGTAGTGCCCACTTTCATTCATCCTACTGAGGGGAACTGGTGGGACACTATGCAAAAGGCTTGGGCAAGTGGATCTACACCAAACTTCAGTCCAAGTTTGACACAGCGGTCCATATTTCGTCACTTCTGCCTCAGAAATCAGACCCGAATTTAGTAGACTGCTTTTTGGCCCTTGCCACCAAAGCAGTCAAGTCGGCCCGTAGATTCCGGTGATCTGAAGTGGACCACAGAAGTGACTGTGATCTTCAACGAGTGGACAATGATTTTTGTCCCGGTGAAAACTAAAGAAGTTTTATTTCCCCAGCAACGGCTTGGTTGTACGTGAAAATCAAAACAAAAAATTTCGTGACACATCCGTTTTTCGCTAGTTAGTCCATGGTTTTGTGACACATCCGCGTAACGTTTTTCGCTAGTTAGTCCAAGGCTAAATCATGTTCCATGCTAAAAGGCTTTGGCAAGTCAAGCTCCCTTTTCCCTTGTACGGTCACATTTACAGCGTCATTGAGTATTTTCCACTACTTCCTTAGATAATTTCCAACTGCTCCAATTTATCACTGTAATATTTTTCCTTAGCTTTTCTTCTTAGAGTATTTAACAAGTTTCTGTATATTTTAAGATAAACTCGAAGTCGCATATTGTATGGCTGTTTCTTTAGCTTGCTCGCATGTTTATCGTGTTTTTGTATTGGCTCAACAAAACCTGCAGAAACCCATGGGGTCAATTGTACGCTGTTCAATGCACTCTTTTCAAATACGCATTAATGCATTTCCAGAATGATTTACGCCTTTTACATACACACCGGACCAGTAAGTGTTATCAATAACTTCTCTTAGTGATTTATCTATACATATAAAAATCAGTTGCTGTTTGTTAGTCTTGCTAAAACTCGAGACCGGCTGGACCGATTTGGCTAATTTTGGTCTTAAATTATTTGTCGAAGTCCAGAGAAGGTTTAGAAGGTTTACAATTTCAAATCTGCCCCATAGGGGATGTATTAGGGGAGGAGGGGGTATCTTTTTCATCACTGAACAAACTGGGGATTTGATTGTTGAGTATGTTTCGATTACTCCAATTAAAGTCAAAGACTGCTTTTTTCAAATTTTTCAAACCTGACCCACAATGGAGGGGGAGGGGGTGGGGGAGTTAAAGCTTCGAACGTCACTGAACCAACTGGGGATCTGAGTGGGCGAATCTATCAGAATTATTTTAACTTGCGTCACAGGCTATTTGATAATTTTCAAGTCAACCTATGCAACACACGGGTGAACCAGCTAGTAGTCAATACTTTTCACTTAGGCATCCTGATTTTGTCCTGACAATCTCGCAACAGCAGTACAGCAGTGATCGGTAATTGATGTTTTTACCGCTGCCGAAAGTAAAGTGGGCAAATTATGCCTAACTATAATGTGACCTAGACCACTATTAGTTGTTCCAAATGCTCTTGATACCCCTGTTATGAGCTGCGTAAATCCTAATGAAGACACTGTATTCAAGCATTCCATGACATTGTTATTTTCCTCATCCAACACATGCTATTCGGATGGCAGTTCTCCAACTCTAGCCACATATCATTAACAAATGAACTTGTATTGTTCGACGAAGACCTACATACTCCATACAACAGACAGCGTTTGTTTCTCCACACATATTGTAGTTTCAGAATAGTAGCAACACTCCATCTTAATTCGTCTACGACGTAATCATACATAATTATTTAATCCATAAAATATGACACCATCAGTCCTGTTTCAGTGATTTTCTGATGTGAAAGATTTGTAATCATGAAAATTTTCCAAGTCCACAAACTGTCGTCCGAAAACTTCAGTTAGAAAAATTAAATCTGGCTTTTTATCACATGATCCCATCCAAGCCCGAAAATCATGAAAATTACGATTATAGCTGCGTGGATTCATGTCAAAAATTATTCTCATCGTTTTATAATAATCCATATTACTATTACATTCAATCACGAATTCATTGTATGATTCGTATGTTGTACAAATCAAATGGTTATTATCTACATCCTTAACAAAATCAAAAACGTCATGCCTATCCATAATAATTTAAAACAGACAATTTTATCATTGATTTACAACCTAAAATTTATTTAAATCGTCATATTATGAATGAATTACCTTTACCGGTCCAACCTCTTCTTTTCCAGTATAGACAGTGAAATTTTTTCCCAGATTTAATTAATGATATAACAGTTATCATGAAAAAAGGAGTGTGGAGACAAAAAGTCTTGTTCTGTTAACATGTTAGGAATGTTCGGAAAGTGATGTTTGCAATTTCTGCTTGATGCCCTTTATCAACCAACCCCCAGGTCAGAATAAATTATTCTAACGTAGATGTGATGAAATGAGGTGGATATCCCCATAGTGGGCTATTTCTAGACGAATACTGGATCTGATACCTGAAGATGTGATTGTTGGCTCATTCTTGGCAGGAAGCCAAAGGTGGGGCTGAAGTGACGCAGCCACATGAGGTGAGTCAGAAGCGTCTAGCTCCTTCTTGATGATCACTCCTGGATCTGCAAAGGTAATTTAATTTAAGAACCACCAAGGAAATGGCTAAGGTAAACATCAAAACAATTGAATAGAAAGGTTCTAACTCACTAGATACTATAGAATCAATTAAAGGTAATTACTGAAGAATTTAGTGCATACCATCATAGACACAATTTTTTACATATGGGAATTGACTAAATCCATCTTAAAGTCACAGAGGGAGATTTACTTTCCCCCAAGCTTTATGTAATGTTCCTGGCAGATCTGGAGACCTATATGAGAGAGAATGGCTGCCAAGGGATACCCTTTGCCAGCCGTGAGCTGATGGTTCTGCTGTTTGCTGATGATATTGCAATATTGACAGACTCTCTCCCTGATGCCCAGATGAAGGTCAGCATTCTCGAGGAATATTGTAAGTTGAACCAGCTAAGAATTAACACACAAAAATCAAACATTCTAACCTTTGATAAGAGAGGATGAACTGGAAGAAGGAAAATTGTGTGGCGAAAATGAAATAGAGCCAGTCTCAACCATCCAACATCTTGGAACTACATTCTGCCGTTCCGGGAAGTTCAACAACTGTCAGTTGATATGTGCTGCTGGTGGTGTACATTTTCAATTATGAATCATAGAAAAGTATAATACGAACCACAGAATTTAGTATTAATGATTAACATCTCATACAACATCACCTGATTAGTGTACAGTCATCTTGAAAGTCGCTCATTTCATTTTAGGTGGTCTATCTTGACAAAAGCCGCACCTATGGTATGACGATGATTCAAAATGCTCTACAGGATGTAGTTTTCATTTTTGTTTAACCCCTCTTGCAGCAATCAGTTTGCAAGGAAACTGAGTGAATTTTGAAGTATCAAACGCTAAAAATCTTTTAAAATTTTGAGGATCATTTCTCTTTTGAAAAGTTTTGAAAAAAATTGCTGCCCGAATGTGATTTCATAAATTTCCACCAAACAGTTTAGGTAAAAAAAAAAAAAAAAAATGATAAGGTGGAATTATTTCTGAAATTATTAGTTTTATTGGCACAGAAGAAAAATATCTTGTCTGAGACTTGAAAAATGTGCTCCCCCGGGTGGCGATTCGGATGGATGATGGAGGAGAGGGGGCTGTTTGAGATAGCGCGGCAAGGAAGGTGAGGAAGGGTTTCTGACTTTCAGGGTGTCCGTGCATTAAAAATTTACAAAACTAGGGCCGTAATCCCTCCAACATCTAGATACGTGTTTTTATTGTTCCTCACGCAAGTGACATGAATATTAACCACTAGGAAAAAATAAAATGTTTCTTTAAGATTCTGTTTCATGTACATCTTACGTGTGTAGCCAAAGTATTATTGTCTGTTTTTTTTATTAGGTAAATATAAATAGTAAACACAACTCATTTTTTTTTTTGAAATCTCACGCAAGTGACATTTTCGCGAGTGACCTTTCAACTGTAACTCGCGAGTGTACTTACTGAATAAGTATGGTTAATTCATAAAAGTTTTACAATTTTATCAACTTTTATATGCCACAAGCACAGGAGGTTGGTCCTTGGAGCATTTCTAAAACAATTTGACATCTATGTACCTACCTAATTTTATTTAGTGTTAAATCACATATTAAACAGCTCCTAATAAAGGAACTAGGATTTATGGTTGGTAATTGGTTAAGTAATGAATTGAGGAGAATAGAAGCTTTGCCGTACTCGCGAATTTTCATAGAAAATAAAACTACCTTCTATAGATTACGTTTATTACGATGCAAAGGCGACGTCTTTTTGAAATGAGACTGTCGGGTAATTATTCAGTCCTTTCATCAACTACTTATCCCAAGATAACATTATAGGTATTTCTACCCAGAAAAATGTATAGGTTGGCGCATTTCAAATCATTTAAATGCATTGATGCACCATAAGAAGTAACGTAGGTGTATTTCTTTACTTCCTCTTCGAATTGCAAAAGTGATATTTATCTCTTCTCAAGTACCTACTCATTCGACAAGCTGGAAATTGCTTATCTTTAATCAAAAAACTTCTCAAACACAAATGGAATAGGATCATCAGGAAGGTAGGTTGTTGGTTAGATCGCAAAACCGGTACCTACACCTAGGTATACCTAAACCAACACGGCCTCATCTGCATAAAATCGTGTTCAATTTGAGTGTTTTATTAATTTATTATTGTTATTCTTATACACAAGCTCTACAGAAGTATATTTTCTATAAGTAAATGAAATCCAAATTCGAGCATCGTAAAAATATGGACTCGCACTCGACCACAGTCATAAAACAAGATAACACACCAACAACAGCTCCTGAAGGATGACGTACTTGCGGCAGTTCGGTAAAATATCAAATTTTTCAGATGTGGACAGTCCGTCTCAAGAGTGCTTGTCCGGCAAGGTTCACCCCACTCTTCCTACTGCCGCTAGCCAATCAGAAGGCCGAACGCATGTTTTGAGACATTCTTTGATTATAGATAAACAATTTCCAGCTTGTCGAATGAGTAGGTATTTGAGAAGAGATGGCCAACTTGTCCTTACGAAATGGACAAATTAGCTACGTTAAGTATGTAAGTACCTACTTCTTATGGTGCATCAATGCATAAATGATTTGTAATGCGCTAACCTACACAGATTTTCGGGTAGAAATATAATGTTATCTTGGAATAAGCAGTTGATGAAAGGACCAAATAATTACCCAACAGTCTCATTTTAAAACGACGTCGCCTTTGCAGTTTAATACATACATAACAATTTCTTCTGTATGCCCTCATGATTTTTTTATGAGTTTATTATTCAACATTGTTTATGGAGCTGTGATGTCCAAGAAATGTGTGATAGGTTGAAGAAAATTCGGGAGGAAATGTCTCTTTGGGAAGTGCAATGATAATAGAAGACACAAACAATGATAACGCAATGATAACACAACCATATGGTTATGAACGGCCTGCCCCAATTCCGCACTCCCCTCCACTACTTCCAACCCCAGACGCATTGCCGTATTTCCGCAATACCGGATGGATGTGAACCCACCTTAAGACCACGAAAAATACATTTTACCTATATGATAATCCATATCTCCGTTAAATATTGGTGTAAGAGACCTGAAATTTCGACCAAATGGTAACCGCTTGGTTTTAGGCAGTTGCACAGGGGGTCAGAGGCGGTTGGGGGTGGTTTTGGTTTATTATTTCTAATAATAAGCCTATATGATCGTATAGCCAAAAAATTTATAACCCCCCCTCAAACTTTATCACTTTACGTTTCAAGGTGCGCAGAATCCTAATTTGAAATGTCCGTCTGCCGTCCGGGCCATAAAAGGCCTACAATTGACTTATAAAAATCCGTTCTTTCGCACGTAGACTCGATTTGGGGTCTAGTTGGTCCCAACGTTTAACCATCCCGATCGCTTTACTCGCATAGATGCTATGGGCCAAAAACGGGCGAAAAAGTGTCTTTTTCGAGGGTTTGAGTGTTAGACATACACACGCGCGCACGCCTGGCACGCTTGGCAGGGGGTCACGGTGGGTGGTGAGGGGGTGAGCGGGGGGTGGAGTGAGAGCAGAATCGACTGGGATAGGTCCCAGATGCTTTTGGAATCCAGTGTACCTACGGTTTTAGTTTGATTCCTATAGAAATTAGCTCCGTGGATTGAATGAGACCACTCGGGTGGCTGTACAATCATCCATTTGCTCCCCATCGGAAGCAAAGCCTGTAACGCGAGAACAGAGGTGGGTACTAGAAAAGAGAGTGGCGAAAGCCCCAGAGCATGCTGGTTACTATAGCTGGCTATCTGATTCAGAAATAATAAACCATTATGTAATAATTTGCAGCGTTCTAGCAGGTTATTGAACCGCAGACCCTCAAAATTCGACCCAACTGCCTAAAACTAAGAGTTACCATCTGGTCAAAGTTTCAGGTCTCTAGCACCATTATTTAACGTAGATATATGGACAGTAGCTAACTTCACTCTGGTCCCGATTCCCTGATCACATTTTTCTTAATGAGTACATAATTGAGTCAAGTCTTATTATTTGTTTAGACAGGATTAGGGACGTCTAGAGATGGGTGGGGTCGGTTCGGGCCGCAGGATTAATTCAATGTGTATTTAGCGTAAATATTTGAGTTGCTAGGAGAACCGAAGGCGAAGGAACGTTGCCGGCCAACTTCGGGTCCATTAGATTTGCTCTCAATAAGATCCACTTAACACTAAGTACGTATAATATTAAGAACTATGTCTATAATTAACTATTCATATTGTTTAGGGACCTACCTTGTATCGTGTCCATCGCTTCAACAGATTCGTGAACGGAAGATGATTCCATGCCATTCACTTATACAGTGACACAAATACAACCCCGTGTGGTGTGTTACGCTCCAGGAAAATAACTCTCAACAGTCGAAAAGGTTTGATAACCCTGGCCTCTTAGCTCTGGTCGTTAGAGCGTTGCAACTCCGGGAAATTAATAATAATTTCTCGTAGTTGTGACGACGCGAGTTCGAACTCCTGTCGAGGTAGCAAAATATTTTTAGCCCGTTACAGTGGCACAGTCGAAATAGGACCCGAATCATACGAAACAATAATTTAATTAAATACCTCTCGAGCCAAAAGACTGTAAACATCACATTTCCTGTTGTTATGCCTTTCATTTCCTCACTCACTTGAGTCAAAACACACCGTGACAATGACCTCGCTCGACTGCTGACTTGTTCCAGCGAGCATCTGCTGAGCCAGCGGCCTGCAGTTACACTTCGTCATTCGTCCGACCCCGAACCAGCCGAGACGGCTGGTATTTGACTCCGGGGAAATGTTACGCTCCAGGAAAATAACTCTCAACAGTCGAAAAGGTTTGATAACCCTGGCCTCTTAGCTCTGGTCGTTAGAGCGTTGCAACTCCGGGAAATTATTAATAATTTCTCGTAGTTGTGACGACGCGAGTTCGAACTCCTGTCGAGGTAGCAAAATATTTTTAGCCCGTTACAGGTGTTACCCCGTAGGAGAGAAATTTTACTGAAGGCGCGACAAAACAACGTGTTGATAGAAGGGGAATAAATACGAAAAATGAATTTAAATTCTGGGTACGAAGTCACGGTAGGTACTTGATTTTCAAGTACCGTCAAGTACTGTCAAGACTTGACTTATTGTGTGAGTTCACCTCAAGCACCAACAAAATAAAATTATTATTAGGAAACGAAACGATAAGTACGTAAAGCACTAAAAAGTACCTAATAATAAAATATAACAAGGGAAAGCTAAGCGCATTGAAGTTAGTAGTTAGCGAACACCAAACAAGATGAAGGTTATTGTTGTAGGTAGGTTGCTGTGGAGGTTACCAGTTCTGACCTAGTACCTTTGAGTAATAGGTGGGCCAAGTGGTAGTTGAGTCGTCAAACCATAGAAGCCGCTACTGTCATGAAGGACCAGGAAAGTGACGCTGTGCTGCCAACTCCATTGCATTCCTTGTTATAGATACCTATGACCTTTTACTACCTAATAATTCAATTTGTGATAAATGAATCGTTTATTTCAGAAACCACTTAAGTACGCTTTTTTTCAACTTTTGAAAAACTAAAAAAAATGTCGAACGATTAATTTTTATCTATTTTGGTATAAAAGGTAAGTAAGAGACACACTTTATAAACAAGAGTGGTTTTTACTAGGCATTAAACGGAGAATACTCTTACAATTAGACTACACGCTTCAGTGCGCTTGGGCTCGGGCTACAGGGACGGCGCTTGGGTTTTTTCTGAAATAAACGGATTCTTTTCAAGTCTGTAAAATAGCATTGGTGAAATGAAACATTGGTAACCTATTTCTGCACTAAACGATGTATTCATCTCTGAAATGAACAGTACCACCGAAACAACATTTTTATGAATTTTTATTGCTTAGGTGGTTTCTGCAAAAACTATTCAAATGTTGTGTCCAAATTACTTTTATTGGCACCTTAAACTTGGGAGATTTTCTGATTCATCCTGGAGGCTTTTACTGTGGTTACTTACTGTGCTTATTCGTCTAGTGTTTTATTCCATTGCATAAGGATCAGCGTGGTCTCAATTTCCGATCTTCTTTATCAGTTCAACGATACAAGTAACCTAGTTTCCCTTTAAATATACTACCTACAATCATTTACATATCTGCTGGTTGCAGCTTCTTGTTACCTATTTAGGTAGGTATATAACGCTTATTGCTTCCGATTCTTCCAAGATAGTGGAAACTTTGGAAAGAACCTACCTACTTGTGGACACATAAATTCAAATTTTACCTACTATGTTCGGTTGTTGCTGATGTGTTTCGTAAACCCAATATTATCCCCTGTCGTTTCATCTATTTGATACTGACTTGTCTACCTACTACTACTTTTTATGGTTGATGAATTCAATTATGTAGTAGTAAAAAATGATGGGTAGGTACACAGATTTGGTCCATACTAAAAGGAAAAATAATACTGTGGATTCAACCGTATGAGAGTTTTAGCCTAGAATGCAACCTTAGAGTAATATTGAATTCAATTGATAGAGTATTAGCTAAGTCATAGTTCGTTCAAAAAACTACTGGGAAATCTACCAGTCCCGGTAATACAATTTCGGAAATTCGGTACTGTAGTGGATTTATTGTCTGGTTATGCGGATCTGTCCTATATGGAGAATTTAAATATGTTGGGGATGGTATTGAGACCCGAGGTTTCACTCAGCAGAGAGTGGAGTTGGGCGTTGGAAGTATTCTCTAGTGGAGGTGCCCTTGGGGCTGGATACCCCGGGCTTTGTCCTTGAATGGTGGAGATTTCGTGACCCTGTAAAGTACTCTTAAAGGGGTTGGTACTTTTTATGTCAGAGAGAGGTGTAGTATGAGGAACCATCTCAGGTACCCGTGTGTGTTGAGCTCGTGAAGTGTAGTGGATTTAAATATGTTTTACTTGGTGTAGGTAGACCAAGTGGGACATTTATATTCTGATTATGTGGGTTAGTCCCCGGGTTATTCCTGTAAGGAATGTGAGCGAATCCGTCAAGGTCAGCTTGCTTGGCGGGATGAACTGAGAGATAGTTCGTGTCGCAGCCGCGTGGAGCACTGGGCTCGCATAGTGGGTGCTGGGTTCGATCAGTTTGGTACTGAGCCGTTTTGTAATATTCCGGCCTAAGATTTATATCTGTAGGAGGAATATGTTGAGCTTGGTTGAGGTACTGAAAAGTATCCATTGTTTTTTGTACATTTGGAGTGTATTTGACACTCGGATCGGCCGGGTAGCCTTGTTTAGAATATCGTGGGTATTCGGACAGCTTGGTCGAATCATAATGATTGACTTCAGAGCGGGTCTGAGAGGTATCCTCGATCTTTTGTATATGCGAGGCTTGATCTAACGTTTCCTTCGTGAATACGTTAGGTGAGAAGGCTATCTCGTCGTGAGGATCGAGCCTTGCGCCGTCGCTGGGACCGGTGGATTGGCCGGGCAGCGTGTAGGTAGCGCTGCGGGGGCTAAGAGGCCCGGCCGCGCCGTCGTCTACCTCCCCTTGCATGAGGAAATAAGACGGCCGACGTTCCATCGAAATAGCCGAGTTATTAGCTCGTTTCGATGCCTCTATGTATAGAAATAGAGGGTTTAGAAAGGTGGACTCGCTTGACAGAGCTTCTTTCCTGTGCTCGTATGTCAGGGTCCTACCTTGTAGTCTTGAAAAAGACTTCCTTGGACGGTAAATTAGAGCGGATGAGCTGAGTAATTTACCGGCGTGCCCCAGCGGTCGGTGACGAGCTTAGTGCTACGAAACCCGGGTGACACGGCTAGGAACGTCCCTGTGGGCGTACGATCTAAAGAGAATATCGATAGATGTACCGGGTGGCGTCCTGACAGATGAACTACGTTGGGCAATGAGCAGGATGAATAATCACTGGACTCGTAGATGCCAATGCGAGATCTGTGTGGAGAGAAGGTAGGCCTTGTAGAAAGCAGTAGGAAGCCGTTCTTGAGATGAACTCGGGATGCAGAAGGTTCGTCAGCGTAGAGCGTGTAGAAATCTTCGTACTTCGAGGTGTCGTCGTCGAGAGCGGAGAGTAGAATGAATTTCGGAGGCTCCGAGCGGGGTATTTATAGGGAGGTGGCCGCCTCCTGCCGCCTCCTGATTGGTCCGCTTAATTTCATTAATTCGACTGTGTAATCTCATTGGCTCGCACATTGTTTTCTCAGTATCTGCGAGTATGATAGCTGAGCTGGTCCTCCGGGTTGGTTTCCCCACGTCCGTCGCTGCGACGGGGTCCCCGGGGGTGGCTTACGAGCGTCCGTCGCGGAGCCGACGACCTTGAGTTTAGACGGGGACCTCGGGTGCTTTCTCTGCGTCAGTTGTTCAGACGGGGTCCCCGGGGTGGCTGCTGGACCAGAGGTGGTTGCTTGCCGCCTCTTAGTTGGTTCGCCTATTGTCTCTCGTGTAATCAGTGTTTCTGATTGGCGAGTAGGCTTGTTTGAATTGTCCTTGTTAGTTTTAGAGGACGTTTGATTTTCTGTTTGAGTTTTCTCATTCAAGGCGACTTGGTTCGAGATACTTGTCGCATCTCTCTCGCCCAGTAAGTGTCTAGGGAGCTCGCCTTGTATGTTATTAGTTAATATTTCACTTTTGAGAGAGAATTTCGTATTTTCTCTCTGGTGAAATATTTTGTTTGACGGAGTTATAACTCGACGTCTTGTAAATATTTTTGTGTTGTGTCTACCTCTTTTTGGTAGCCCTGAAAAGGGCTGTTGACAAGAGGGGGTGGTTTTCACCACAGGCGCCCCCCCAAGACGTCGTGTTATTAACGACGACGCCGGCTGGGGTGTTTCGAGCGCCGTCACCCACCTCTCGTCGAATTTGGTAGAGGGGACGTGCCTTCTGGCAGATTTTCGGGGAGTCTCCTCCTTATTTTCTGCCTGATTTTTGTTTAGTGACACAGCTTCGTCTGTTTTTAGAGTGTAAGCTGGTTTTATTTGCTGTTTGGGAACTTTTTTCGTATGTTCGCCAATTTGCACTGTAACCGAAAACTTATCTCTTTTAACCACTTTGGATGGTCCCGTGTAAGGACATTGCAGAGAGGTGAGCTGTGTGGGCACTCTGATATAGACATGTGTACATGTATCCAAATTTTTGGGCATGTTTACGGCATATTTCGTATTATTATGTTTAATATGCGTAGGCCGGAAGAAGAGAGGCTCCGAAAGGTTTGTAGAAGTTACGAAAATGTCTCCTGGGAGTGGTACGTCAATTCCGTAAACTTTTTGGAACGGTGTAGTTTCCGTTGCTGGGTCTACTGCCGTACGCATGGCGAGTAGAACTTTTGGAAGTGCGTCGAGCCAATTTTCGTTTTGTGCTTTGAGAGCCTCTTTCAAAGATCTATTTCTGCGTTCTACCATTCCGTTTGTTGATGGTTTGTATGGTAACGTGTGAGTATGTTTTACTCCGAGACGTTCCATAATGGAATTGAATAGATCTGATTCGAATTGTGTGCCTTGATCACTTGTGATGTATTTAGGTACGCCCTTTGAAGCTACCCAAATATTGATAAAGGCGTTTGTGATCGTGGCTGTTTCGATGTTGTTAAGAGGGACTGCCTCTAGCCAACCCGTTGCTCTATCAACCATCATTAAAATGTAACGTTTCCCTCCTTTAGCTAAAGGTAAGGGTCCGGTAATATCAACGTGTACATGTGAAAATTTGTTAGCCGTTTCAAATTCGGAGTAAGGGAGCTTCACGGAGCGAGTGATTTTTGCTCGTTGGCAAGTTTCGCACGCTCGGACCCAGTTGGAGACATCTGCACGGAGTCCGTGCCAAAAATATCTTTGTTTAACTTTATACACTGTAGAGTGTATACCTGGGTGTCCCAAATTGTGAATTTGGCTGATTATTTCTTGCCTTATTTCGTTTGGAATATAAGGTCTTGGGTGTCCTAGGTCTAGGTTACACCAAATTTCTCCTTGAGGGAATTCAACTTGTGTGAGTTTCAATTTGTCCTCTGCGTTAGGGGGAGAACGAATTTGTGCATTTGAAATGTGCAGTAGAAGATTGCACTCTATTGCAGCCGTAATTTGCGAAATTTCGGCTATGGGTGGACCCTCGTCAGTTTGGGTTGAAATCGATTTTGTTTGAATTTCAACTGGATCGAAGGGTCTGGAGAGTGCGTCGGCGACGACGTTGTTCTCTCCGGGTATATGACGAATGTCACTCGTCATTTGAGAGATGTATGTTAGCCATCTTAATCTCATTTTAGAAAAATGTGCATTTTTCTTAAGCATCGTGCCTAGCAGAGGCTTGTGATCTGAACAAATATGAAAAGATCGGCCGTCCAAGTCATTGTGCCAATGAATGCAAGCTTGGTAAACGGCGAACATCTCTTTGTCGAATGATGCTTTATTCTTCCATTGTTCCGGAATTTCTTTACTGAAAAATCCCAATGGTTGGTAAGATTTCGAGCCGTGTTTGTCTGTAATTTCCTGCTCTAGTGCCGCTCCGATGTGTGTGTCGGATGCGTCGCAGACTAATCTCCACTCTGCTGTAGGGTGTGGATGAGCGATATTATGTAATGTAGCTTTAATCATTGCTTGTTTTAAGCTGTTGAAAGCTTTTTCTCTCTCTGATGTCCATTCGATAGGTGTTTTGTCATTTTTTTTGTTTGACTGAATGGAGTCATACAGAGGTTGTGCCGTGTGAGCGAATTTACTTGAGCATGCTCGGTAGAAACCACACATACCTAGGAATCTGCGTAGACTTCGTACGTCTATTGGCCTAGGAAATTGTTCTATGGCTTCTATTTTATCTCGTTTAGGAATTATCCCTTCTTTCGAGATAGTGAAACCTAGGAAATCGACGGTAGGTTTTGAAAAAATGCATTTATCAAAACCTACTCGAAGTCCGTGTTCCCCTAGCTTGTCAAAAATTTGTTTGAGGTGGTTCATGTGTTCTTTATAATTTTTAGAAGCCACCAGGATGTCATCTAGGTATACAAATGCGAAATCAAATTTTCGCATGATGCTGTCCATGTATCTTTGCCATGTTTGAGCCGCTCCGGCCAAACCCATGCTCATTTTCTTAAACTCATAAAGACCGAAAGGTGTAATAATTGCAGTTTTATGAGCGTCATCTGGGTGCATCGGAATATGATAATATGCCGATTTTAAATCTATTGTCGAATAGATTCGTGTATCATGTAAATTCGCTTGGAAAGAGCGAATGTGAGGAGGAGGGTAGGCGTCTTTCTTCGTTTTCGCGTTCAGGAAACGGTAGTCGCCGGTGATTCTCCATGACCCGTCTTTTTTTGGCACACAGTGTAACGGGGATGCCCATTCGGAATCTGATGGTGCAATTATGCCTTCTGAAAGCATTTTGTCAAAAGTACTTTTGACTTGAGCCCGTTTTTCGCCCGCCATGGGTCTTGCTCGGAAGTGTACTGGTGTTCCTTCCGTGGTTATACGGTGGTAAACCCCGTTGTTTTTCCACTTTCCTTGAAGTTTGCTCATTTTATCATTGTATTTGTCAATGATAGAGCGAATGTTTTCGTCCTCCGTGATTTGCACGTCCTCTGGTTGAGGGTTATTGTCACGATGAGGGATAGTAGCTGCTATTTGTTCGTCAGTGAATTTTTTGTTCATGACTGCAGCTATTTTTTGATCGGCATAGCTCTTTATTTTATCTTTATAAATGTACTTGTGTTTGACCCGTATTCCGATATCCCAAGACTCGAGGAATGGTATACCTAGGATCGCTAGATCAACTTTCGTGATCATAAAATCGGTGGTCATGTCTCCGAGGCCGATGTTAATTGTCGTGTCAGCTCGCCCTAGTGTGTCTATAGGGGCTCCGTTAGCTGCTGTGAGCTTAACGTTGGACTTACGAATTTTTAAGCCCAATTTTTTTGTGACATTGTGGGGCAGAATGTTCACTTCTGCTCCCGTGTCGATGAGAAATTCAGTGCCATTTAGTTTGCACTTGAAAAAAAGCCTTTTATACTCAGTAGACTGCCGGTGTATAGGCTCAGATACACTGGCAGTTATTCGTTTTCCGAACTCTCTACGTCGGAGGTTGGAACGGTACTTTCTTGTACCGATCTCTGAGTATTTTCGTTTGAAACCCAGGTTTTAGGATGGCTTATAGTCGCTGCCTTTTTGCTAGTTTTGGAAGCAGTGTTTGCCTTCCAAGTGCAGTGTTCTGGGTCTGCACATTTGCGAGTTTCGTTACCGAAACGTGCGTGGTTTCGACAGACATAGGCCGTCGGTTTGTGAGGCCTACTCTCTACTGGTTGGGGTTTGAAATCAGCTTGTTGTGAGAGGGCCTTTTTGAAACCAGTTTTCATGGGTTTCGGAGTAGATTCTACTCCTCGTATGTTTAGAGAGGTATTCTCTGTTTTGTACGCGTGTAGCGTATCAGCTAGGTCGAGCCGGGCGGTCGTGGTAGGCTGAGCTGCGACCATACCTCGTGCTTCGATGGGTAGAGTCTCGATCCACTTTTGAGTGATCAGAGCTTCTGAAAAGTACCCAACAGCTTTAGAGTACATTTCGTGGTACTTGGTGCTGGGTTTTTTGGCGAGAGATGCGGGGTCCTCGAGTGCGAGGAGCCTGTCCTGTAAGGACAACCCATATTCTCGCTGTAGGCGCTGTTTGGCCTCTTCGTAGGGTGCGTGGGGTGCCGTGAGGTAAGCTGAGTCGATAGCTTCCCTCATTTCTTCTGGTACCCACTTGTATATAGCTGAGAAGCATTCGTTCTGCGTTCTCAGGTGTTTTCGCACGCAGTATTGATCGAACTCGGCGAGTGCACGATCGATATTCTTCTTTTGGAAGATTGGTTTTTGATAATCTCCCATCTCCTCTAAAAGTGCTCGAAAGCCACTTTGTGTAGAGGGTTGTTGCGTGAGATGTGGGGCGTAGAGGCCCGGCGGGGGTCGCACGCCCGCAGTGGTTCCCTGAAATCCACTAGCTTCATAAGAGGGAACGAAATGCTCCGTGTTAAGCCTGTTCAAAGGCGGGGTCACCATTTGTAGTGGATTTAAATATGTTTTACTTGGTGTAGGTAGACCAAGTGGGACATTTATATTCTGATTATGTGGGTTAGTCCCCGGGTTATTCCTGTAAGGAATGTGAGCGAATCCGTCAAGGTCAGCTTGCTTGGCGGGATGAACTGAGAGATAGTTCGTGTCGCAGCCGCGTGGAGCACTGGGCTCGCATAGTGGGTGCTGGGTTCGATCAGTTTGGTACTGAGCCGTTTTGTAATATTCCGGCCTAAGATTTATATCTGTAGGAGGAATATGTTGAGCTTGGTTGAGGTACTGAAAAGTATCCTTTGTTTTTTGTACATTTGGAGTGTATTTGACACTCGGATCGGCCGGGTAGGCTTGTGTCGAATATCGTGGGTATTCGGACAGCTTGGTCGAATCATAATGATTGACTTCAGAGCGGGTCTGAAAGGTATCCTCGATCTTTTGTATATGCGAGGCTTGATCTAACGTTTCCTTCGTGAATACGTTAGGTGAGAAGGCTATCTCGTCGTGAGGATCGAGCCTTGCGCCGTCGCTGGGACCGGCGGATTGGCCGGGCAGCGTGTAGGTAGCGCTGCGGGGGCTAAGAGGCCCGGCCGCGCCGTCGTCTACCTCCCCTTGCATGAGGAAATAAGACGGCCGACGTTCCATCGAAATAGCCGAGTTATTAGCTCGTTTCGATGCCTCTATGTATAGAAATAGAGGGTTTAGAAAGGTGGACTCGCTTGACAGAGCTTCTTTCCTGTGCTCGTATGTCAGGGTCCTACCTTGTAGTCTTGAAAAAGACTTCCTTGGACGGTAAATTAGAGCGGATGAGCTGAGTAATTTACCGGCGTGCCCCAGCGGTCGGTGACGAGCTTAGTGCTACGAAACCCGGGTGACACGGCTAGGAACGTCCCTGCGGGCGTACGATCTAAAGAGAATATCGATAGATGTACCGGGTGGCGTCCTGACAGATGAACTACGTTGGGCAATGAGCAGGATGAATAATCACTGGACTCGTAGATGCCAATGCGAGATCTGTGTGGAGAGAAGGTAGGCCTTGTAGAAAGCAGTAGGAAGCCGTTCTTGAGATGAACTCGGGATGCAGAAGGTTCGTCAGCGTAGAGCGTGTAGAAATCTTCGTACTTCGAGGTGTCGTCGTCGAGAGCGGAGAGTAGAATGAATTTCGGAGGCTCCGAGCGGGGTATTTATAGGGAGGTGGCCGCCTCCTGCCGCCTCCTGATTGGTCCGCTTAATTTCATTAATTCGACTGTGTAACTTTGGCTCGCACATTGTTTTCTCAGTATCTGCGAGTATGATAGCTGAGCTGGTCCTCCGGGTTGGTTTCCCCACGTCCGTCGCTGCGACGGGGTCCCCGGGGGTGGCTTACGAGCGTCCGTCGCGGAGCCGACGACCTTGAGTTTAGACGGGGACCTCGGGTGCTTTCTCTGCGTCAGTTGTTCAGACGGGGTCCCCGGGGTGGCTGCTGGACCAGAGGTGGTTGCTTGCCGCCTCTTGGTTGGTTCGCCTATTGTCTCTCGTGTAATCAGTGTTTCTGATTGGCGAGTAGGCTTGTTTGAATTGTCCTTGTTAGTTTTAGAGGACGTTTGATTTTCTGTTTGAGTTTTCTCATTCAAGGCGACTTGGTTCGAGATACTTGTCGCGTCTCTCTCGCCCAGTAAGTGTCTAGGGAGGTCGCCTTGTATGTTATTAGTTAATATTTCACTTTTGAGAGAGAATTTCGTATTTTCTCTCTGGTGAAATATTTTGTTTGACGGAGTTATAACTCGACGTCTTGTAAATATTTTTGTGTTGTGTCTACCTCTTTTTGGTAGCCCTGAAAAGGGCTGTTGACAAGAGGGGGTGGTTTTCACCACATGAAGTAACCGGTGTGTCATGGAAATAATTGTCTACTTCTGAGCGTCGAGAAGCTGGGCTTTGGTTTACTTAATTGTAGGCCTCATGGTTCTGAAAGTATCCTTGGTCTTGGAGGGTCTTATCGTAGTCCGCATGGTCCTGAAAGGACTGCGTGAATTGAGGATGACCTGTATGAACAGATCTATCCATTGGTTCCGGCCGAAAGGCGTGTGGAACTTGTGGAGTCGACTTCGCCGGGAAGGTGTTACCTTGCATGTCGGGCGAAGATGCGACTAAAGCGTCCCTATGTCGATATGCTAGCAGTGACTCGGAAATGCCGGGGATTTCGCACTGAGGGGCACTGTGTTCCCACGAGAGTGAGCGGGCCCGTACAGAGGATTTAATATCCGAGGGGAAGTGGTCCTCTGTTGCCGCGGACCATCCTAGGAAGTCCGCTAGTTCTTCCATGGTCACGGAAAAGCCTGTTTGCCTTGAAAAAGGCAGGTTGTGCAGTGAGATTCAACCGGTGCGGAGGTGAAGCCTCCAAAGGCAACGACGGTGATCTGCTGACTGCCAGTGCGCTCAGCCGGCGCGGGGTGAAGCCCCTTTTGGTGACTTCGGTGAGCTGCGACGGTGTGGGACTCGACCAGGCACGAAAGATGCATCTTTCGTGGGGGAGCCGGGAATCCCACGAAGGTTTCGAAACGGCAAGGCCGGTGGCCTATTTGATTGCCGCTACGGCCTCAAGACGCGCGGACGGTTGCCAAGAGACAACCCGGGGCCGAGGTCTTACTAGGCAGAGGCGGTGTCGCACGCTGGTTACCGCCTCTGGCTCTGACTTTAAACAGAGCTCGACGGGGAGACTAACAAAGTGTTGTCTGAGACCCGTCGGACAATCTGGAAGTTCGCTGGTCGATGATAGGTAGATCCTTCTGCCTTGTAGAACGCCAGTGGAGTAGAATCGCTACTGTTGTTCCTGAGAAGTTCTTCTGCTTGTAGAGGAGGTTCTTCTCGAGTCGGCTGTCTGGATCGGTATGAGCTACAGGGCCCGGGGGGGCTATATTTATACCCCTCCCGTCGGCGGAGGCGGGCTGTGATTGGCTCGCTTAGTGGAGGTGACTGTTTCTTCCTTCTCTCTCTAAAGCGCTCTTGCTTCGTCCGCCCTTGGCTTGTGTACTTATTCTCAATGTCACGATCAAAAGCTTTTGATTGGCCGATCGATTTAATGCAACAATCTGATTGGATTGTTGCTTATAATGTTATATTTCAAGGGCGTTTAGCTGGGTGTCAGTGAGAAATTCTGTTTCTCCTGACGGCCGCTTGAAATATGTATAGAGCTACCTCCTTAGATTTCGGGGGCAGCCTGATGTCTTGTATCATATTTGGTGGCCATGAAAAAGGCCGGCGGTGTGCGTGGTGATGAATTCCACACCACACGGTAGATTTCCCGGTAGCTTTTTGAACAAACTATAACTTAGCTAATACTTTATCAATTGAATTCAATATTACTCTAAGGTTGCAATTCCCTTACTTTTCACTAGTAGTAAATTAGTAGTAGTAGTAGTAAGTAGTAGTAGTAAGTTGTTTATTGTATTAAATCAATGATTATTACAAAGAGTTCAGGTCCACTTACACATTATCATTAGAATAATATATAATAACTTTTCACTACCTAGGTAGGTACTTGATGAAGCTTGGTTGTTTGATCCATAACAGTTGACTGCATTCTTTCATTAATTCACGATGGATGGTATATCGTTTGCATAAAACCCGTATGAAAATCCCAGTTAAAATAGAGCAAAAGTATAATAAACGCCGACAGTCTTCATATATTCAATAACAAGTACTATAAATTAATACTAAAACTATAAAATAAAATGAAATTGACAGTTCCCCTCCATATGAAATGACTGAGCTATGACACTGATGAATCATGAACAAGGATAGAATAAGACTGTAGTGGATTTATATATGTTTTACTTGGCGTAGGTAGGCCAAGTCGGACATTTATATCCCGGTTATGCGGGTCGGTCTCCGGGTCATTCCCGCGAGGAATGCGGGCGGATCCGCCAAGGTCAACTGGTTTGGCGGACTGAAAGTGGAGATAGTTCGTGTCGCAGTCGCGTGGAGCGCTGGGCTCGCGTAGCAAGTGCTGGGTTCGATCAGTTTGGTACTGAGCCGTTTTGTAATATTCCGGCCTTAGATTTATATCTGAAAGGGGAATATGTTGAGCTTGGTTGAGGTACTGAAAAGTATCCTTCGGTTTTTGTACATTTGGAGTGTATTTGACACTCGGATCGGCCGGGTAAGCCTGCGTCGAATATCGTGGGTATTCGGACAGCTTGGTCGAATCGTAATGATCGGCTTCAGAGCGAGTCTGAAAGGTTTCCTCGATCTTTTGTATAGGCGAGGCTTGTTCGAATGTTTCTCGAACGAATACGTCGGGCGAGAAGGCGATCCGGATGTGAGGGTCGCGCCTTACGCTGTCGCTGGGTTCAGCGGACTCGCCGTGTGGCCGGTAGGGCGCACTACGTGGGCTACTCGGCCCGGCTTCGCCGTCGTCCACCTCCCCTTGCAAGGGGAAGTAGGAAGGCCGACGTTCCATCGAAATGATCGAGTTTTAGCTCGTTTCGATGCCTCTATGTGTGAAAAATAGAGGGTTTTGGAGGTGGACTCGCTTGACAGAGCGTCTTTCCAATGCTCGGATGTCAGGGTCCTACCTCGTAGCCTTGAAAAAGGCTTCCTTAGACGGTAAATTAGAGCGGAGGAGCTGAGTAATTTACCGGCGTGCCCACAGCGGTCGGTTACGAGCTTAATGCTACGAAACCCGGGCGACACGGCTCGGAACGTCCCTCGGGCGTACGAGCTAAAGAGAATATCGATAGCTGTACCGGGTGGCGTCCTGACAGATGAACTACGTTGGGCAATGAGCAGGATGAATAATCACTGGACTCGTAGATGCCAATGCGAAATCTGTGTGGAGAGAAGGTCTGGCTTGTAGAAAGCAGTAGGAAGCCGTTCTTGAGATGACTTCGTAAGGCAGAAGGTTCGTCAGCGTAGAGCGTGTAGAATTCTTCGTACTTCAGAGTGTGTCGTCGTCGAGAGCAGAGAGTGGAATGAAATTCGGAGGGCTCCCAGCGGGGTATTTATAGGGAGGTGGCCGCCTCCTGCCGCCTCCTGGTTGGTCCGCTTAATTTCATAAATTCGACTGTGCAGTCTCATTGGTTCGCTCATTGTTTTCTCAGTATCTGTGCGTATGATAGCTGAGTTGGTCTTTCGAGGTGGTTTCCCTGCGTCCGTCGCTGTGACGGGGTCCCCGGGGGTGGCTGAACGACCTTGAGTTTTCCTGTTTGAGGTTTCTCATTCAAGGCGACTTGTTTCGAGATGTTTGTCGCATCTCTCTCGCCCAGTAAATGTTTGGGGAGGTCGCCTTGTGTGTTATTCTTTAATATTTCACTTTTGAGAGAGAATTTAGTATTTTCTCTCTGGTGAAATATTTTGTTTGACGGAGTTATAACTCGACGTCTTGTAAATATTTTTGTGTTGTGTCTACCTCTTTTTGGTAGCCCTGAAAAGGGCTGTTGACAAGAGGGGGTGGATTTCACCACAGGGGCCCTCCCAAGACGTCGTGTTAATAACGACGACGCCGGCTGGGGTGTTTCGAGCGCCGTTACCCACCTCTCGTCGAATTTGGTAGAGGGGACGTGCCTTCTGGCAGATTTTCGGGGAGTCTCCTTCTTATTTTCCGCCTGATTTTGTGACACAGATTGTCCTTGTGACACAGCTTCTTCCGAGTGTAGAGTATAAGCTGGTTTGATTTGCTGTTTGGGAACTTTTTTAGTATGTTCGCCAATTTGCACTGTAACCGAAAACTTATCTCTTTTAACCACTTTGAATGGTCCCGTGTAAGGACATTGCAGAGAGGTGAGCTGTGTGGGCACTCTGATATAGACATGAGTACATGTATCCAAATTTTTGGGCATGTTTACGGCATATTTCGTGTTATTATGTTTAATATGCGTAGGCCGGAAGAAAAGAGGTTCCGAAAGGTTCGTAGAAGTTACGAAAATGTCTCCTGGGAGTGGTACGTCAATTCCGTAAACTTTTTGGAAAGGCGTAGTTTCGGTCGCCGGGTCTACTGCCGTACGCATGGCGAGTAGAACTTTGGGAAGTGCGTCGAGCCAATTTTCGTTTTGAGCTTTGAGAGCCTCTTTCAAAGATCTATTTCTGCGTTCTACCATTCCGTTTGTTGATGGTTTGTATGGTAACGTGTGAGTATGTTTTACTCCGAGACGTTCCATAATGGAATTGAACAGATCTGATTCAAATTGAGTGCCCTGATCACTTGTGATATATTTAGGTACGCCCTTTGAAGCTACCCAAATATTGATAAAGGCATTTGTGATTGTGGTTGTTTCGATGTTGTTAAGAGGGACTGCCTCTAGCCAACCCGTTGCTCTATCAACCATCATCAAAACGTAACGTTTCCCTCCTTTAGCTAAAGGTAAGGGTCCGGTAATATCAACGTGTACGTGTGAAAATTTGTTTGCCGTTTCAAATTCGGAGTAAGGGAGCTTCACGGAGCGCGTGATTTTTGCTCGTTGGCAAGTTTCGCATGCTCGGACCCAGTTTGAGACATCTGCACGTAGTCCGTGCCAAAAATATCGTTGTTTAACTTTATACACTGTAGAGTGTATACCTGGGTGTCCCAAATTGTGAATTTGGCTTATTATTTCTTCCCTTATTTCGTTTGGAATATAAGGTCTAGGGTGTCCTAGGTCTAGGTTACACCAAATTTCTCCTTGAGAGAATTCAACTCGTGTGAGTTTCAATTTGTCCTCCGCGGTAGGGGGAGAACGAATTTGTGAATTTGAAATGTGCAGTAGAAGATTGCATTCTATTGCAGCCGTAATTTTCGAAATTTCGGCTATGGGTGGACCCTCGTCCGTCTGGGTTGAAATCGATTTCGTTTGAATTTCAACCGGATCGAAGGGTCTGGAGAGCGCGTCGGCGACGACGTTGCTCTCTCCGGAAATATGACGAATGTCACTCGTCATTTGAGAGATGTACGTTAGCCATCTTAGTCTCATTTTAGAAAAATGTGCATTCTTCTTAAGCATCGTGCCTAGCAGAGGCTTGTGATCCGAACAAATATGGAAAGATCTGCCGTCCAAGTCGTTGTGCCACTGAATGCACGCTTGGTAAACGGCGAACATTTCCTTGTCGAACGATGCTTTGTTCTTCCATTGTTCTGGAATTTCTTTACTGAAAAATCCCAATGGTTGGTACGATTTCGAGCCATGTTTGTTTGTAATTTCTTGTTCTAGTGCCGCTCCGATGTGTGTGTCGGACGCGTCACAGACTAATCTCCACTCCGCCGTAGGGTGTGGGTGAGCAATGTTATGCAATGTTGCTTTGATCATTGCTTGCTTTAAGCTGTTGAAAGCTTTTTCTCTCTCTGATGTCCATTCGATAGGTGTTCTGTCATTTTTTTTGTTTGACTGAATGGAGTCATACAGAGGTTGTGCCGTGTGAGCGAATTTGCTTGAGCATGCTCGGTAGAAACCACACATACCTAGGAATCTGCGTAGACTTCGTACGTCTACTGGCCTAGGAAATTGTTCTATGGCTTCTATTTTATCTCGTTTAGGAATTATCCCTTCCTTCGAGATAGTGAAACCTAGGAAATCGACGGTAGGTTTTGAAAAAATGCATTTATCAAAACCTACTCGAAGTCCGTGTTCCCCTAGTTTGTCAAAAATTTGTCTGAGGTGGTTCATGTGTTCGTTATAATTTTTAGAAGCCACCAGGATGTCATCTAGGTATACAAATGCGAAATCAAATTTTCGCATAATGCTGTCCATGTATCTTTGCCATGTTTGAGCCGCTCCGGCCAAACCCATGCTCATTTTCTTAAACTCATAAAGACCGAAAGGTGTAATAATCGCAGTTTTATGAGCGTCATCTGGGTGCATCGGAATATGATAATACGCTGATTTTAAATCTATTGTCGAATAGATTTGCGTATCATGTAAATTCGCTTGGAAAGAGCGAATGTGAGGAGGAGGGTAGGCGTCTTTCTTCGTTTTTGCGTTGAGGAAACGGTAGTCGCCGGTGATTCTCCATGACCCGTCTTTTTTTGGCACACAGTGTAACGGGGATGCCCATTCGGAATCCGATGGTGCAATTATGCCTTCTGAAAGCATTTCGTCAAAAGTACTTTTGACTTGAGCCCGTTTTTCGCCTGCCATGGGTCTTGCTCGGAAGTGTACTGGTGTTCCTTCCGTGGTTATACGGTGGTAAACCCCGTTGTTTTTCCATTTACCATGAATTTTGCTCATTTTATCATTGTATTTGTTAATGATAGAGCGAATGTTTTCGTCCTCCGTGATTTGCACGTCCTCTGGTTGAGGGGTATTGTCACGATGAGGGATATTAGCTGCTATTTGTTCGTCAGTGAACTTTTTGTTCATGACTGCAGCTATTTTTTGATCGGCATAGCACTTTATTTTATCTTTATAAATGTACTTGTGTTTGACCCGTATTCCGATATCCCAAGACTCGAGGAATGGAATACCTAGGATCGCTAGATCAACTTTCGTGATCAAAAACTCGGTGGTCATGTCCCCGAGGCCGATGTTAATTGTTGTGTCAGCTCGCCCTAGTGTGTCTATAGGGGCTCCGTTAGCTGCTGTGAGTTTAACGTTGGACTTAAGAATTTTCAAGCCCAATTTTTTTGTGACATTGTGGGGCAGAATGTTCACTTCTGCTCCCGTGTCAATGAGAAATTCAGTGCCATTTATTTTGCACTTGAAAAAGAGCCTTTTATACTCAGTAGACTGCCGGCGTATAGGCTCAGATACACTGGCAGTTATTCGTTTTCCGAATTCTCTGTGTCGGAAGTTGGAACGGTACTTTCTTGTACCGATCGCTGAGTATTTTCGGTAGAAACCCGGGTTTTAGGCTGGCTTATAGTCGCAGCCTTTCTGCTAGTTTTGGAAGCAGTGTTCGTCTTCCAAGTGCAGTGTTCTGGGTCTGCACATTTGCGAGTTTCGTTACCGAAACGTGCGTGGTTTCGACAGACATAGGCCGTCGGTTTGTGAGGCTTACTCTCCACTGGTTGAGGTTTGAACTCAGCTTGTTTCGAGAGGGCCTTTTTGAAACCAGTATTTATGGGTTTCGGAGTAGATTCTACTCCTCGTATGTTTAGAGAAGTATTCTCTGTTCTGTACGCGTGTAGCGTATCAGCTAGGTCGAGCCGGGAGGTCGTGGTGGGCTGAGCTGCGACCATACCTCGTGCTTCGATGGGAAGAGTCTCGATCCACTTTTGAGTGATCAGAGCTTCCGAAAAGTACCCAACAGCTTTCGAGTACATTTCGTGGTACTTGGTGCTGGGTTTTTTGGCGAGAGATGCGGGGTCCTCGAGTGCGAGGAGCCTGTCCTGTAAGGACAACCCATATTCTCGCTGGAGGCGCTGTTTGGCCTCTTCGTAGGGTGCGTGGGGTGCCGTGAGGTAAGCTGAGTCGATAGCTTCCCTCATTTCTTCTGGTACCCACTTGTATATAGCTGAGAAGCATTCGTTTTGCGTTCTCAGGTGTTTTCGCACGCAGTATTGATCGAACTCGGCGAGTGCACGATCGATATTCTTCTTTTGGAAGATTGGTTTTTGATAATCTCCCATCTCCTCTAAAAGTGCTTGAAAACCACCTTGTGTAGAGGGATGTTGCGTGAGATGTGGGGCGTAGAGGCCCGGCGGGGGTCGCACGCCCGCAGTGGTTCCCTGAAATCCACTAGCTTCATAAGAGGGAACGAAATGCTCCGTGTTGAGCCTGTTCAAAGGCGGGGTCACCATTTGTAGTGGATTTATATATGTTTTACTTGGCGTAGGTAGGCCAAGTCGGACATTTATATCCCGGTTATGCGGGTCGGTCTCCGGGTCATTCCCGCGAGGAATGCGGGCGGATCCGCCAAGGTCAACTGGTTTGGCGGACTGAAAGTGGAGATAGTTCGTGTCGCAGTCGCGTGGAGCGCTGGGCTCGCGTAGCAAGTGCTGGGTTCGATCAGTTTGGTACTGAGCCGTTTTGTAATATTCCGGCCTTAGATTTATATCTGAAAGGGGAATATGTTGAGCTTGGTTGAGGTACTGAAAAGTATCCTTCGGTTTTTGTACATTTGGAGTGTATTTGACACTCGGATCGGCCGGGTAAGCCTGCGTCGAATATCGTGGGTATTCGGACAGCTTGGTCGAATCGTAATGATCGGCTTCAGAGCGAGTCTGAAAGGTTTCCTCGATCTTTTGTATAGGCGAGGCTTGTTCGAATGTTTCTCGAACGAATACGTCGGGCGAGAAGGCGATCCGGACGTGAGGGCCGCGCCTTACGCTGTCGCTGGGTTCAGCGGACTCGCCGTGTGGCCGGTAGGGCGCACTACGTGCGCTACTTGGCCCGGCTTCGCCGTCGTCCACCTCCCCTTGCAAGGGGAAGTAGGAAGGCCGACGTTCCATCGAAATGATCGAGTTTTAGCTCGTTTCGATGCCTCTATGTGTGAAAAATAGAGGGTTTTGGAGGTGGACTCGCTTGACAGAGCGTCTTTCCAATGCTCGGATGTCAGGGTCCTACCTCGTAGCCTTGAAAAAGGCTTCCTTAGACGGTAAATTAGAGCGGAGGAGCTGAGTAATTTACCGGCGTGCCCACAGCGGTCGGTTACGAGCTTAATGCTACGAAACCCGGGCGACACGGCTCGGAACGTCCCTCGGGCGTACGAGCTAAAGAGAATATCGATAGCTGTACCGGGTGGCGTCCTGACAGATGAACTACGTTGGGCAATGAGCAGGATGAATAATCACTGGACTCGTAGATGCCAATGCGAAATCTGTGTGGAGAGAAGGTCTGGCTTGTAGAAAGCAGTAGGAAGCCGTTCTTGAGATGACTTCGTAAGGCAGAAGGTTCGTCAGCGTAGAGCGTGTAGAATTCTTCGTACTTCAGAGTGTGTCGTCGTCGAGAGCGGAGAGTGGAATGAAATTCGGAGGGCTCCCAGCGGGGTATTTATAGGGAGGTGGCCGCCTCCTGCCGCCTCCTGGTTGGTCCGCTTAATTTCATAAATTCGACTGTGCAGTCTCATTGGTTCGCTCATTGTTTTCTCAGTATCTGTGCGTATGATAGCTGAGTTGGTCTTTCGAGGTGGTTTCCCTGCGTCCGTCGCTGTGACGGGGTCCCCGGGGGTGGCTGAACGACCTTGAGTTTTCCTGTTTGAGGTTTCTCATTCAAGGCGACTTGTCGAGATGTTTGTCGCATCTCTCTCGCCCAGTAAATGTTTGGGGAGGTCGCCTTGTGTGTTATTCTTTAATATTTCACTTTTGAGAGAGAATTTAGTATTTTCTCTCTGGTGAAATATTTTGTTTGACGGAGTTATAACTCGACGTCTTGTAAATATTTTTGTGTTGTGTCTACCTCTTTTTGGTAGCCCTGAAAAGGGCTGTTGACAAGAGGGGGTGGATTTCACCACAGTCACATAAAATGAAATTGACAGTTCCCCTCCATATGAAATGACTGAGCTATGACACTGATGAATCATGAACAAGGATAGAATAAGACTAAGTGGTAAGCTCGAATAAAGAGAAGAGATCAACAGTAGGGGACTCGACAACCGATAATTCGACAACAAAACAATATTTGAAAGTACGCGGGAGGTGTGAGCACGCGAGGCGGGGTCAAGATTGTTTATTGCGCATGTTAGAACTACTAGTTACTAGTTAGAACTGGTTCGGAACGGTAACAAACTCCTACGTCCAAAGAGCTTATAATAGGATAGAGAGGGCATGTGTCTGTTAAACCTTTGAGTATTACACTCAGGGCCGGTTTATCAATCACATTTATCCAATGGATAAGGGGGATTTATCTAAGGTATAACGTTATCCTCCAGATAACACGATATGGGGTGTTTATCAATCCCTAGTTAAACCTTATCTGGCGTTTTAATTTATCTGGTCCCTGGACGGCGGGATAACTATTGAAACTGGAGGTTAATGAGATATCTAGAGCTTTCTTACCTCTAAGGGCCGGTTTATCAATTATCTACATTAACTGCAGGATAGCTATACCGAGTATAGCGCTATACTCCAGATAAAGAATGTGAGTCGTTTATCAATGCCGAAATACCTAGCGGATAAAATTATCCTTCAGATAAATTCTGTCTGGCAGATAGCGCCGTTAGCATCCTCATTGGTGTCCGCAGGCGACAAAATAAGGGCGATTTACACATGGAACTACCACAGAGTAGAGTAGGAGGTACATTTTCTTCATGGATCGACCATTAGAAGAACCGTCTGACGTCCACAAAACAACAGTGTCATCATCGACAGTATTAGCTCGGCAAATAATAAGACAAAAGACACCATATTTTTGCTGTTGCTTCATTTGTAGAGAGAGAAATACCAGTATGAGTTGCGATCTTGCAACCTGAATTATTGTGATCAGTAAGTTGTGGACTTAATTTCATCTTTGAAATGTGTTATAAAGTAAAGAACGGTATCTTTGTACAACCAAAACCTCAAAAATGTGCACTCGACCCATTTTAGTAGGTGATCTACATGGGGTCTTACTATATACGGTCTTCTTTTCCATTCAACGAATTATGCTACGATAAAATCTTCGCCGTTGCTGCTGTTTGAAGACAAATTCCCAAATATATCCAATGGAAGGTACAAAAATAAAGACAATCAAACTTGATTCAAATACGATTTTTGTAAATAAATAAACTTGTTTGAGGTTAGAAAGCTCTAGATGTCTCATTAACCTCCAGTTATAATAGTTATCCAGCCATCCAGGGACCAGATAAATTTAAACGCCAGATAAGGTTTAACTAGGGATTGATAAACACCCCATATCGTGTTATCTGGAGGATAACGCTATACCTTAGATAAATCCCCCTTATCCATTGGATAAATGTGATTGATAAACATAACACGATAGGGGGTGTTTATCCATCTCTAGTTAAACCTTATCTGGCGTTTTAATTTATCTGGTGCCTGGACGGCTGGATAACTATTATAACTGGAGGTTAATGAGATATCTAGACCTTTCTAACCTCAAACAAGTTTATTTAGGGCCGGTTTATCAATTATCTACATTAACTGCAGGATAGCTATACCGAGTATAGCGCTATACTCCAGATAAAGAATGTGAGTCGTTTATCAATGCCGAAATACCTAGCGGATAAAATTATCCTTCAGATAAATTCTGTCTGGCAGATAGCGCCGTTAGCATCCTCATTGGTGTCCGCAGGTGACAAAATAAAGGCGATTTACACATGGAGCTACCACAGAGTAGAATAGGAGTTACATTTTCATCATGGATCGGCTATTAGAAAAACCATCTGACGTCCACAAAACAACAGTGTCATCATCGACAGTATTAGCTGGCCAAATAAAGACACCACCACATTTGCTTGATTTCTAAAGAGAGAAATACGTGCACGAGTTGCGATCTTGCAACCTGAATCATTATGAATGAATTATTGTGATCAGTAAGTTGTGGACTCAATTTCATCTTCGATCTGTGTTATAAAGTAAAAAACGGTATCTTTATCCAACCGAAACCTCAATAAAATACGCACTCGTCTCATTTTATTAGGTGATCTACACTTCTTTTCCATTCAACGAATTATGCTACGATAGAATCTTTGCCGTTGCTGCTGTTTGAAGACAAATTACCAAATATATCCATTGGAAGGTACAAAAATAAAGACAATCAAACTTGATTCAAATAAGATTTTTGTAAATAAATAAACTTGTTTGAGGTTAGAAAGCTCTAGATATCTCATTAACCTCCAGTTATAATAGTTATCCAGCCGTCCAGGGACCAGATAAATTAAAACGCCAGATAAGGTTTAACTAGGGATTGATAAACACCCCATATCGTGTTATCTGGAGGATAACGCTATACCTTAGATAAATCCCCCTTATCCATTGGATAAAAGTGATTGATAAACCGGCCCTCAAAGTGTTAAACTGTGGGAGCTCACGAAGCCAGTTTTCTCGAAGGGGTGGAGCCTACAATCGTATGGTGGGGGTAACCTCCAACACTGTTATAAAACCTCATTCCAATTCCAAATCTTATCTTGCCTCCGTTCTGGCCTCACCCACCTAGGGACGTTCCGATACCACTTTCGATACGATATTTGGTATCAAAGCTTCGTTCTCAGTGCGCGTTCTAACAGTTCTCGAACTCATGAGAACTGGGACGGGGAGTCCCGGAACTTGTGGAACCGCGTTCTGCACTGCGAACGATTTCAGAACTTGGAAGTGGAATAATCTGTGTTGTTTGTAACCTCACTCAACTCGTGTTACCTTCCAGTGCTCCCTTTTCGAATATATTTGTCATTCCAGAAGATAACTATCCTTAGGATTGAGATAAAAATCCCTTTATTACTGAAATTTCATTATTATTTGCTGAAAATCGATAAAAGTTCCCCAAAAAAGCTAAAATTTCCACATCTTTTTTGAGTCGCAGATTATTATTTAGATCGAATTTTGTTGCCATAAAGTTGGTTATTACGATTTCAAAGTGTTCTAATTTCAAAACTATGTACCTAACGTAATATAGGTACTAAGATAATTTACGAGATTCCCTCGTACGATCATGCTCCATGACTGGAACTTTTTTTTGCCATACCTTGCCATAAGGACCGAACTGGTGCTGGTAGAGGGTGCTGGCCTGAAAACGGTGGGCTAACCCTTCCGCGAGCCCACGGCTTATTCTAAAGTGGTAAACGAACTCTTCGTCGTCAAACCTTGGCACGATTTTCTCAAAAAAAATTGAGTTTCTTGGATGTAGACGAGATCCAGCTATAACTTCGATCTCGTCCTCATCGTCTACAAACCACGGAACACCATCGTCGAAATTATCGCTATCTGTACTTGACGAGCTAGTTGACATTTCGAATTATAGAATAGTTTGGTAACGTATAGAGACTGGAAGAGAATGAAATGAAAGAAAGAGAATGAAGCTGAAATTGTTATGATCGATGAAGCGAAATAAAACGATATAAGGTTGTTTAATGAATAAAGTCGATGAAGAAGAAAGTTGTTTACTCCACGAGATCCGAAAAATAGTGAAATGCGCATGCGTTAACTACGTCCGTGCGTTCGAGTTCTCACAGTTCCGAAAAAAAAACGGGAACTGTCAGAACCGTTCGGAACTGGGTTCCGAAGACACTGCGAACGCAGAACTCGGCGTTCTTGGCGTTCCGGAACTGGGCGTTCTGGCACTGCGAACGACAAAACTCTACTGCGCTTGCCCAGAACCGTTCCGAACTCCCAGAACGCGCACTGAAGCCGGTTTCACATGGAGCGGTATGAGCGTACAACCGGAAAGACGGAAGGCCGAAAAATCCAGTGGAGGGGGTGGCGGAATGCGTCACGTTGTTCACATGAAAACGGCACCTTGGTGAACGGAATCATAACCATCCTACCTGATCAACATTCCTGTCCAATGAGCTTGCACTCCGCTCGACGGCAAGCGGCAACGGTATACAAATTTCTACCGCCGAGTGCCGACGGCAACATGGCTGCCACCATCCTCAACTGTTGTCCCAACAGCCAATCACATTGCGTTCCGTCTTTCCGTCTCCGGACATACCGCTCCATGTGAAATCGGCTTGAGAACGAAGCTATAATCAGTATCAAATCAATGGTATCGATATCGATAAAGTATCGAATGAAAAGTATCGATATGAGTAAGTATCAAATGAGTACCTACATGGTCTTGATACAAGCTTAAAAAAAAAAAAAAAATCTAAACAAAACCGGACGTTTGTAATTATACAAAATCTTTATTGTAATACAAAATGTAAAAAATGCAAAGATAATATAATATTTTTTTATGTATTATTTTATCCAAACCAATCTATGGCACAGAAACAGAATACACACAACACATGAGTAACACAATGTGACCGAACAGTGGTAACTTCGTGACCGAAGGACCGAACTTGGTGATAACAGAAAACCGAACAATCTCTTCTTCTTCTTCTCAGTGTCGATATCGACCTGACTTGAATTGAAAACACTACCACCACCATCAACCATACGTGTTGCATCTTCTAAAGCATGCTATACTACAACTGTATTGACAAAACTGAGCACTCGTAATTTCAATATTGTTGAAAAATAAACCTAACGAAAAATTAAAATTATGTTAATCTAGAAAGGAAGTACTCATTCGATACTGCGGATTTTCTTTCGATACCACTCTAATATCGGATGATTCGATACCAATACGATACCAGTAGTATCGAAACAAAAGTATCGATACCTACTCATACCGATAGTATCGGAATGTCCCTACACCCACCAGTTATGTTATCGTAAACTCTGAACTTAGAGAACGCTCCCGCCACGGCATAACGATTGTCTGAAAATTCGGTCGACTTAAGATTTGAGTTTGAGTTGATTATACCAGTTTATTATATCATTTTCATCTGCGTCTTCAAGATAGCAGTGGTATACTGATTGTGCTTGATTTCGAGCTTAGATGGTTAAGCAAGAGAGAGAATGCCATAGCAAGGCGATTCGTAACTCTCCCTGGAGCTTCCACAAGTAAGTTCAACTACTTACATCCTACCTACTTTACGTATGCATGTAATTAAGATTAGTTTTACACTAGATTATACAACCTGAAGTGTCTATTCTTCAACCCCATTACATTAATTTTGATCTTAGTAGATCGTTTTCTGTTGATATGTGTAACTAACTAAACATTTTCTGCCCCTTACCCTTCTCCATTATTTTTCACGGTTTCGCAAATCATTTCCTCATTTAAAACTCGATTTTTGTCAGCATTTGATGACAGGTATTTAAGTTTTTTCTTCACTCTAGGTTCCCAAGAGAACCTGAATAGCGGATGCAATGGATAAAGGTGGATTCACACTCGCGGTAACGGGAACGTCAGATCACAGTCAGGTCAGAGTCACGTCAACGGTCCACCCATTCACACAGCCAAGTCAGATCACGTCAGGTCAGGTCAGTCTTCCCCGCGCAGTGACGCGATGTCCGAGAGGATAAACAATTTGTATAAAATAGCTTTGCTACTCGAGGAAGAAGATGAAACTAGACCCCGAACGGAGAATCGGAGTCTCGTATCAGTGGAAAATTCACTGATACGATCATACCGTCAGCGGCGTCGCTAGACAAAAATAATAAGGGGGGGGAAGTACCTATCATGAAATTTTCAACTGAACCAAAACTTTTCCTAACTCCAATAGGATGTATAGTACCACTTATAAATTATACCTCTTACCTACACGCAATATGTATTGCATATAATATATGTACCCACTAAATACACGTAACACTAACAAAATTACCTTTTTCAAGTGAGTTTTTATATGAAAATTTGATATCATACCTATCGTTTGCAGTAATACCACAATATTCAATTTTGATTACAATAAATATTGTCACTATTTGAAACTTAAAGAATGTGTAAATGACCAGGATAAATCTTCCAGATATTTTTAAAAGCACAAAGCGATTTGCTGATTAGTAAATCAAATATATATTTATATTTTTTGAATTGAAACAATAATTGCAATGAGAAGTAACAATAAGAAAATATACATTTATAGAAATTTGTAACTCTACACGATTAGTTTAAAAGGTTGAGTTTACTGGAAGTGGGTATGCAGATTTTTCCATTTAGTCCATGCTTGTCCATATTTCCTATGTAAAAACACTCATCAGTCATTGTAACCTTAAAATTATTTGTCATATGTTTCAAACTCAAATCAAAGTCAATCAAACTCAATTCAAATGTTCTACATTGAACTACAGAGTGGATTCGGAATAGTGTGAACAATTTTTTTGGGTGAGTAAGCTGTAAATAGAGCAATACGCCGTCAAGCCAAATTTTTCATCACTATCCGTTTTTGAGATATAACATAGTTGCGAAACGCTGTGGGAATTTGGGAAATTTGAACGAAAAATGCCAATTTCATGCAAAAAATTAAAATACTTCAAGTATTCCATGAATACCTGGTACTTACAGTTGCGAAAACCAGGATTTGATTAGAATTGGTCTTCCAAATACGTCTCTTCAAATTATGGGTTTTATTGCCAGCTCCAAAATTTTCCCAACTTCTCCCATGTCAGTGAGACCCCCCCAGTCACCCCTATAGCGACGCCCCTGCATGCTGTATTACTGGAATTTAGCAAACCTTAATAAAATTTAGGTAAATTTAGCAGCGTAAATTCGTGCAGAAAATTTTAACGTATTTAGTTCAAAGTTGATAAACTTTTTCTAAGCAATAACTATCTACATAAAAATCATAAGTTTGATGATTGTTAGTCGAGAGAATCCTGACGGGAAGACACCCAGCGAAGACGAGATTTGACTGTTTGTGATTCACATTTCCCGTTCAGTCCGGGAAGGTCAACGTCACGTCAGGTTTCGATCGCTCGCCGGGCGACCTGACGGGAAGTGACTGGACCGAGGTTTGATCTTGACTGTACCGCGTCTGTGAGTGGGAATCACCCCGTAACGTTTCCACAGAAGCAATCTTGACGCGACCTGACGTGACTGTGATCTGACGTTCCCGTTACCGCGAGTGTGAATCCACCTTAATAGTCCGGTCATTTTAGACAATTGAAAAACAGAAAATTCCGACAGAGCCAAATCTTCGTAGAGACCTTAGGTTTACCACAAGGAATAAAGTGTCAAAAGTCCCCATCAGTCCCATGTGAGCTTAGGGACTTATTCGGGGCCAAAGGTCAAAATTTTAGGTTTTTTGGATTTTTCTCGAAAACGGTAAGTTTTATCGAAAAAGTACTTCAGAGCAAAGTTGTAGATCTTAAAATTCTCTATAAAAATGGTCCCTATGATTTTTTCTCTAAGACCCACTATTTCCCAGATATTGCGCTTGTAAGAATCATGTTCTACATAGTATGCACACATATGCCACGTATATACATATTTAGGTACTCAAGCAAGCAAAAATGCCTACTCGTGTCTCTTTTATGTATACATTATACTATGCTAAGAAAATTTACTCTAAAATGACCGCCGGTCCCTGACCCCGGTACCTATTCAAAATAGTGCAGAAGAGTTGAGAAGAGAGAAACTCTACACACAAAACTGTGTTTCATCTCGGAATTCGGTTTCTTCTTGCGGTTTATGGAGCTCCAAAAAAAATTGATTGCATAGATACGTACAGATATTTAACATTTGTAAAAAATACACGAAACAAAAAGCAAGTACAGCTACCTTGTCTTCCTCCAACATCGGCATCTGATAGTCAACATTTGTTTCGAGTATACTATCAAGTTCAGACATGGCAAGGCAATGAACTGAACCCTGAAGACTGGGGTTGGAAATTGATAAATAATACTTTGGAACCGATTCGAACTTTACTGCCCCCTGCTCCAGAAAAACTTCTTAACACTATTTTTTGCAATTGCAAGAAAGGTTGTAGTGCCAAATGTGGCTGTAAAAAAGTAGGGTTGCAGTGTTCTCCAGCGTGTACCAATTGCCAAGGTGTCTCTTGCTCAAATGTTCAATTAAATACAAGAGAGGAAGATTCATGTGATTTTGATGAAGAGACAACTGATTCATCTTCATTTGAACAATTTCTAAGCGTTCATCAACAGGAAGGAGAAGAAGAAGAAATTGAAGAAAACATGATTGTTGAAGTTGAATATGAAGAGTATGAGTCAGATTAAAGTAATAAAAAAAAGTTGGAACGACAGTTAAACTCAGTAACCCATATCAATAATCTTCATACTATTAAATAATTATTGTTCCTGAAAATAACGTCATAAAGGTTCGTGGAATAGGCCTACCGGGGATACCACGTTAGAAAAAACGCTCCGAGTATACTACCTCACAGGTGGTGTGGAAATGTGTGCATATTATGTAGAACGTGATTCTTACAAGCGCAATATCTGGGGAATAGTGGGTCTTAGAGAAAAAATCATAGGGATCATTTTTATAGAGAATTTTAAGATCTACAACTTTGCTCTGAGGTACTTTTTCGATAAAACTTACCGTTTTCGAGAAAAATCCAAAAAACCTAAAATTTTGACCTTTGGCCCCGAATAAGTCCCTAAGCTCACATGGGACTGATGGGGACTTTTGACACTTTATTCCTTGTGGTAAACCTAAGGTCTCTACGAAGATTTGGCTTTGTCGGAATTTTCTTTATTTGATCACTATTTTTATGTCTAAAATGACCGGACTATAAGAAGCCTTGGCGGAGACGTTGCATCCAGGCATGCCGTCGTTTGCTCCCATCATTTCAAAACGGAAGATTTCTTCCCTATCCCTTTCTCAGGAAACATGATGTTCCCTCTGTGTTTGGTTTGTTATGTTATTATAAGCTCTTTGCCTACGTCCGAACAACAAACTGCTAGTTCGAGGTCTTCCAGAACTGTTTCTCGCGTTGTCCAAACAGCCATAAGTGGGCGTGTCCAGTTACGAACTACGTGTCCGAACAAACCCAAACATTGTTTTGGTTGGTTGATTGCTCGCTCTCACTTTGGTCATGATCCATCGCGGCCATGTGCCCAACAATTTTGTGCGACTTATGCACTTAGGTACATCCCTTTGCCCTGGGCTTGCAAATTGCTAATTCATATTTCGAATAGCTGCATCAATAAATATCGCCCAACCCACTACAAAATGACAAACTTGTCTAATATAACATTATTATTTCTGCGCTGTTTTCGATCTCAATATTAAACAATTGCTACCATACACCGTGCGTGCATTGAAATCACTGTATGTTCACGGTAATTATCGTTTTGTTGGCCCTCACATAGGGATGTTCAAAAATATCGATATATCGAAATACCGATATTTTCACTTGATGAATCGATATTTTTCCATGATATATTTACAATATATACAGATTTATTTACAATTTCGGAATCGACATTTTTTCTCCTAAAAAGATAAAAAATTATAAACACCATCAAGTGACCTCGGATCGATGATGTACCTAATTTGAAATCCGATACAGCCAGCAGGGTCACTCCAGTGGAACTTGAGTAGAGAGCTTCAGCTATCCAGGGCGCAGACCTACAAGCCACAAGACATTTTCCCCTGTTACTCGGTCTTGATTTTGCTTTGCAGTTTTCTACCATTGCGTTTCTCCAGTCAAGATTTTGATTTGATTTTGACATGGTACTCTTCAACTACCTAAGTATTCCTTAAAGAGCCTATTGAATTATTTAAATTTTTATTGCCGTCACATAAATAGTAGTCTTTGCGCATGCGCAAACGTTAGTTTAGAGAGTTTTTTTTTAATTTTTGGAATTAAAGTTTTTCCAGAGTCATCTGACAAATTTAATTTTGAGAGCGGGTTATTAAACATTTTCTTCGTCGTCAACAAAGTTTCATTATTGAAAACAATAAGTAATCAAATATCCTACCCCAGTTTTATGTACCTGACTACAACACAATCCGTTTCCCTGGTTGATACCAGATAAAATACCTACCGCCTTCCTCTGCATTCAATCGGATAGAAAAATTTCGTTAAACGGGGTTAAATATTTCTGATTGAAGTTGATGGAAAATTCAATAGTTCCACCTACTTTCAAATTGTTTATTTTGACTTCCATCGTTGTTCCATTTGGAGTGACATTGCGAACCCCTGAGTGTCCTTGTGGTTACGGCGGGATTTGTCTCAATATTGAAGGTCTCTGCCACCTTTGTGAAAATATCAGTGCAGGTTGGTACGAAAAGGACTGTTACACTATTGTTGATCATTGTGCGAAAAAGCCATGCGTCAACGGAAGATGTGTGCCTACCTTTGGAGCGTACTATTGCGAATGCCCTGCTCATTACACGGGGATCAATTGTCAAACATATATACTAGAAAACAAAGGTTAGTAAACAAATTTAAATTCATTGCTGTATTCGTTTATTTGTTGTTATTTGGTTGTCGTAATGAATAAGAGATGACAACGCTAAAAAATAAAAGTTGGATGCATTTTTTAAACAAATTTCCGAAAATTTGGTACTAATTGTTCGCCTGGCCAGGAAATTGAAGTCATCTCCATCCTAGCCATCCAGTAGAATATGCTTTTAGCGAATTTTCTTAGAAAATAAAGCTATTGCAATGGCTCCAAAAATTTTAAAATAAAAATTTTCAAAAATTTTCTTCATTGAAATCTGTTTAGAGGCATTCTGAAATGATTCCTGGATTTTAACGCTTTTTTATATGTATATATATGTATGTGTCATTCCAGACGATAACTCTCGATAGAATTGAGATAAAAACTTCGTTCTTTCGCCAAAAAATCAAGCATTTCAAAAGAAAGGATGAGTTCGTTGGACAACAATTTTTGAGCACATTAAATTGGTCAAATTTCGAAAAATGTACCCAAAAAATCACTAAAAATGGCTAAAAACGGCCAAAAATCGTTGAATTTCTATTTTTTTTTGCAGAATTTTAGTCAAAACTAAATTTTCAACGATTAACTAGGACATTAAAAGTTTTTGCTCAAAATTTTGCTGAAAAACGTACTTAAATGTCATTAAAATTTGCTAAAATATCTATAAAAGTTCCAGTCATGCAGCATGATCGTATGAGCGAATTTTCATAAATGGTCGTATTACATTTATGTTAAATTCTGTTGAAAATTGAGCACTTTGGGGACAAATAAAAATTTTATTATACATTTTATAGCAAACTAACTTTTTGTCAGTAATATTCCAATCAACAAACGATTTTGTGGATTTTTACAATTTTTTCAAGTGTTCCTATCGATTTTTAGCTTATTTTTATGAAATTTAAGTACATTTTTCAGTACAATTTTGTGCTTAAATTTTTAAATGTCCTAGTTCATGTTCGATTAATTTTTTTCGAGTAGCATTCTGCTAAAAAATAGAAATTTGTTAATTTTTAGCGTTTTTTTTTGCCTTTTTTAGTGATTTTTTAAGTACATTTTTTGAAATTTGACCAATTTAATGTGCTCAAAAAGTGTTGTCTAACGAACTCATCCTTTCTTTTGAAATGCTTGATTTTTTGGCGAAAGAACGAAGTTTTTATCTCAATTCTATCGAGAGTTATCGTCTGGAATGACACATACATATATATATACTTATATATACATATATATACATATAAAAAAGCGTTAAAATCCAGGAATCATTTCAGAATGCCTCAAAACAGATTTCGATGAAGAAAATTTTTGAAAATTTTTATTTTAAAATTTTTGGAGCCATTGCAATAGCTTTATTTTCTAAGAAAATTCGCTAAAACTGCAAAAAAATTAAAAATCAAAAATCCCTTTTGAATCAGTGGAATTTTATTTAGAATAAGTTTTTTGCCATAAAATTGGTTTTTAACCATTTCTGTCAACTAAAATTGCTCCAATTTCAATGCAATTTAACATACTATAGTACGATAGATAGTTTATGAAAATTCGCTCATACGATCATGCTGCATGACTGGAACTTCCGGAAAATCGTTAGTAGGTTTACCTCTACAAACATTTTATAGAAACAGACAAACTGTCTGTCTGTCTTCTCTGCTTTTGACCGTAGACTAGCCGTGTCGACACTGTAGATGTGAGTAGTTATGCTGATTTCTTGAAATTGGTTAGTACAAAATGAGTTTCGGGCCGATTTTAGCGAATTTTTGAAGAAAATTAAGCTATTGCTCTCGCCTCAAAATTTGTAGAACGTGAATTTTTGAAAAAATTTTATGCAGAAATCCGTTTCAGGCTATTCTGAATCATATTCTAAAGTTTAACGCATTTTTTTTAATGTATGTATGTATGTATGTATATATGTATGTATATATGTATGTATGTATGTGTCATTCCAGACGATAACTGTCCGTAGAATTGTGCTAGAAACTTCAAACGAATTTTAAAATGTTAAGGACTCAAAACGAAATTTCAAGTTCGTTGGCCAGCATGATCGGATTACATCTTCGGGTTGAAATTTTCGAAAATGTAGTCAAAAATTTCAAAATAGCCTGTTTTTTGCGATTTGTTGTGCGAAATAATTTTTTCAGCATACTAACATGTGGTATATTCGGAATCAGCGTAAAATTTCCTATAAGAATATGTATCAAGTTTTCAAAAATTTCAAAGTTGAAAAATCAGTCAAAAATCGAAATAATGCCGTTCGCTAGTTGTAAAAATTGGTAATATTTGCATGAAACATTGTCCAAATTCAGATTGAACTACTCTTATGGAAGTATCCCTGTATAACCAATCCTAGAACCATGCTGTTTAAAACGTAGGTACCTAGTAGGTGCTTGTTAAAAAAAAAAAAAAAAAAAGAAAAAAAGTAATCACAACTGATGGGATACTGTTAAGATTTCAACTGCCTTCAATACTGACCACATTGGACATCGAAATCTATGAATATTTACCTACAATTTGTCTTTAAATCTACAAGATTAGTTTAATAATAATAAAGTATGAGTACCTCCTAATTATTTTTAATAATTTGATTCCATGTTTGTCTATCAAAATCATAAACTAAAATTTCTCTACACGATCAATAGCGACTGAAATGTCGAAGATTGCTTCAAAAATTCGCTCATGGGGTCATGCTGCATGACTGGACTTTTTAGGTGTCTATCGTTCAAGATTTCTGCTGGTTGGGCAAGTTGGGGTTGGCCATATTCCAATGAGATGTAGATGGGCATTATACATACTCGTATGTAGCTACACATTTATTAAACATAGACAATAGGTAGGTACTTACCTCAAAGGAACATTGCTGTGGGCTAAGTTGCGGTTTTCCTTGGTTAGGTTACCAGACGTCCATTTTTCGAAGGACGTCCTTTTGCTTCCTCACTACCGAAGGTAGAGAAGTTTCTTGTTCCTGATTGAAGTCGAAAATAATTGTTGTCCTCCAAAATCAAAATTTCCACTTGCTTTTAGCGAATTTTTGAAGAAAATTAAGCTATTGCTCTCGCCTCAAAATTTGTAGAATGTGAATTTTTGAAAAAAAAATTATGCAGAAATCCGTTTCAGGCTATTCTGAATCATATTCTGAAGTTTAACGCATTTTTTTATGTATGTATATATGTATGTATGTATGTATGTATATATGTATGTATGTATGTATGTATGTGTCATTCCAGACGATAACTGTCCGTAGAATTGTGCTAGAAACTTCAAACAAATTTTAAAATGTTAAGGGCACAAAACGAAAGTTCAAGTTCGTTGGCCAGCTTGATCGGATTACATCTTCGGGTTGAAATGTTCAAAAATGTAGTCAAAAATTTCAAAATAGCCTGTTTTTTGCGATTTGTTGTGCGAAATAATTTTTTCAGCATACTAACATGTGGTATATTCGGAATCAGCGTAAAATTTCCTATAAGAATATGTATCAAGTTTTCAAAAATTTCAAAGTTGAAAAATCAGTCAAAAATCGAAATAAGCCGTTCGCTAGTTGTAAAAATCGGTAATATTTGCATGAAACATTGTCCAAATTCAGATTGAACTACTCTTATGGAAGTATCCCTGTATAACCAATCCTAGAACCATGCTGTTTAAAACGTAGGTAGTAGGTGCTTTAAAATAAAAAATAAAAAAATAAATAAATGTAATCACAACTGATGAGTTTACTCTGTGCATGTGTTAATAATTTGATTCCATGTTTGTCTATCAAAATCATAAACTAAAATTTCTCAACACGATCAATAGCGACTGAAATGTCGAAGATTTCTTCAAAAATTCGCTCATGGGGTCATGCTGCATGACTGGACTTTTTTGCTTTTCAGAGCTAGCTGATCCATTTTCTTCCGTGTCTGTCAGTCAGTCTCTCTGTGGTAAATCTTTGTCACACGCGAAACTATACTAAGTTTCAGTCCGATTCCGATGAAATTTTCAGGGATTGTGTGAGTTAGCTCCTAGGCAGTCCCCTATAATTTTCAGTGCCGTCGAATTAACAGTAGCCTGTGCGCATACTCAAACGTGCATTTCTCATAACGTCGATTTCTCATCATCTGTTTGTCCGATTTCGTTCAAACTCGGTACTTAGATGATTGTGTATTCTATAAAAATGTCCTATAAATTATATAGCAATTGTTCCAGTAATAATCATTGCGCATGAGCGAAAATAATCTCGGTTGACACAGGCAGAACTCCGAGTCTAATGGAACGATTTTGATGAAAATTTCAGGGATTGTGCGGGCTAATCCTTTAATGGTCTGATATGAATTTTATTGCAGTCAGATCAATAGTAGCCCGTGCGCATGAGCAAATGTGAATTTTTGTTTAACTTCGATTCCTCATCTTCTATCGGTACGTTTTTGTTTAAACTCTAGGTTTAGTTGGGCATATGTTCCCAAAAGATGCCCTATGATTGATTAATATCTACTGCGCATGCGCAACACTAAAATCGGTTGACACTGGCAGAACTCCGAGACCAATGGGCAGATTTTAATGAAATTTTCAGGAATCGTGCGGATGAACTACTCGATGATAACTACGAATTTCATTGCCGTCAGATTCAGGTTAATAGTAGCCTGTGCACATGCGCAAATGTGAATTTCTTAAAACAGTCCGTTTTCGTTCAAACTCTGGGGTTGGTCGGGTATATTTTCCCGTAAGATGCCCTATGAATTATATCTCTATTGGTTTAGTAATAACTACTGCGCATGCACTACACTAAAATTGGTTGGCACAAGCAATACTTCGAGGCTATTCATAATAATTCAGGAATCATGCATTGTTGCTCCTAGATGGTCCGATGTAAGTTCCATTGCCGTCGTATCAATCGCATCGTTATACAGCATGCTCTATAATAGCTCTATTTCGCGTTTCAGCAATATATGAGCAATACATGAATGTGTATTTACATGTAATTATTTCGACCCGTCATTTGTTTTTCAACCATTTCTGTATGTCCATGTTACAATAAGTGAGGAAGCTATACTGCCCACCCGACTTGGCAGTTGTTTTTTCACTTTGTCTTTGAGTAATTTTTTTCAAGTTGATAAAAATGTCCTCTTTTTTTAAATTGATTAATTATGAGTTATTGAAATATTCAATGAACCATGTATTCCTGTACCTATTTACCTACCTACCTAGTCAAGCACTAACCGCAGAAATTGTAAATGTACCTACCTAAAATATCGTGCGAAGAATTTTACCGAATGACTACGAAGGAAACAAAATTTTTGGATTAGTCGGTTCCCCAAAAAAGCAGGAGAGAGACACTGAATATCCCTAGAGCCAATTTCATTTCATGACCTCTTATTTTATAACTCCTAACACAATAATTAATATAGACGGCAGTTCTTCGTTATTCTTGTAAAAGAGTTTATTTAATTTTTAGTTACTTCGAAGAAATGGTGCGATTGCCCTATTTTTCCATTTTCCTCTTGTCTAGATAGAGTTTAATGTAATTTTTTTTTTAATTTTGCTGCTGTGCCTCCAGATACTGATATAGGTGGATCTCCAGTTTCTGAAAGTTAAAACTAACGGAAGTCAGATGTTTCAGTATTATCTAGGGTGGTGCCCCTTTTTTCGTCTGGACTCTCATATGAGTCGAATGATCTACTTGGAGTCTCGAGTACCTAGTAGTTTTGGGTAGTTTGAATAACCCAATAAAAACGTCTGCCACGTTGAGTGGGTAGTATAGCTTCCTCACCTATTGTAACATGGACCTTTAAAATTAGTTGAAGAACAAAGTACAAGTCGGAATGATTGATAAGTCGACGTTATAAGAAATTAACTTTTCGTATGCGCACAAACTATTATTTATACAACGGCAATGAAATTTATAGAGGAACCTCTATGAGCTAAACCGCACAATACTTGAAAATTTCATTTAAATCGGTCCATTGGTCTCGGATTTTTGTGTGTCGTTTAATTTTAGTTTTGCGCAGGCGCTATAGTTATTACCTCACCAATCGCGATATAATTCATAGGGAATCTTTCTAGATCATATACCCATCTACTCTCCGAGTATGATCGAAATCAGACCGATATATAATAAGAAATCAAAGTTAAAATAAATTAACGTTTGGGCATGCGCACAGACTGCTATTTATGTGAAGGCAATGAAAGTTGAGTATTGGGGACCATCTAGACGCTATCCCGCACAATTGCTTTTGAATTTCATCAAAATCGTTCCATTAGACTCGGAGTTTTGCCTGGGTCAATCAATATTATTTTTACGCATGAACAGTGGTTATTACTCCACCAATCGCAAAATAGTTTATAGGAAATTTGTCTAGAACATTTACCTACCCAATCACCTGCCGAGTTTGAACGAAATGGGGCCAACAGATGATTATAAATCGACGTTATTAGCAATTCACGTTGGCGCATGCGCACAGTCCTCTTTTGATTCGATGGCATTGAAGATTATAGGGGACCGTCTAGAAGCTATTATTATTATTTCAATTCATGGTCCGTGGGAGGGGTCAATTTCCCCCTCCGTCACACCGAAACCGAGGTTTTGTTTTGCGATACTCTCCCCTGTTTTCAACCTATAGGTTCTGGAGCCAATCCCCCTCCTCCTCCAGACTGAGAATTCCCCCCACAAGGTCGTCTACCGATACTATCTCCCCTGGGTCAAGGGTCCCAAAGGTTCTGAATCGTTTAGGTTCGAGTGCTGGGCATTCAAAGAGAAGATGAGAGGCGGTTTCTTCCTCCTCTCCACACATTCTGCACACTGGATCACCTGTGGTGGCTCCAATCCTGCGCAGATGTTTCCTAAGCACCCGTGCCCAGTCACCATTCCCACCAAAAGTCTTATTTTCCTCCTCGAGAGATTTAGGGCGGCTGTACTCCCGTTACCCGGAGTTCGCGTACTATAGACCAAGCGCCCCCTGGGCCATGCATTCTTCGGCTTAGCTGTTCAACCTTGGATTGGAGATGAAAAGAAAGAAAAATATATATATATATATACATATATATATTTTAAAAAAATAACAAAAAAAAAAAAAAAAAATAAAAAAATAAAATAAATAAATAAATAAAATAAAATAAGGGGTGCAGAGGCCCACCACATCTACACCCCCATACCCCTCTCTCGTTTGTTCAGGACTGCACTATAAAAAGCGCCATTCAACGACTGCACCACGAGACGGTGGGAGTAGGAGTTGAGTTAAAGACAGACGGACACGAAAACAAAATTGATCAGCAAGCTCTGAAACGTAAAAAACAAGTGGACATTTTGATTGTCGAGGACAACGATTTTTTCGACTTCAATAACGAACATAAAACTTCTCTACCTTTGGTAGTGAGGAAGCAATAGCTATTCGCTTCAGATGATTGTGATGTGCTGATTCCAAGATGCCCATCATGTAGGCGGCGTAGGTAATTGAAATTTGGAAGGCAGTATTCAGCTATCGCGGAATTCCTGAAGAGGGTCGATCGGGTAGTGGTACCCAATTTACACTCATACACTGTAATGAATAAGTACAAATTTTCAAAAGTTTGTGAAAGAATGCAACGTCCGTTTCACGACATGTAACCCAAACCATCACCAGTCCAACAGCTCAGCCAAAGATGCAGTGATGATAGCCAAATCTATCATAAAGAAGAACACAGATGATGCATACACGGCCTTCTTCGGCAACCGTAACACCTCTATATAGCCAATGGAATTAGTTAGGCTTATCTCTTATGGTCACAGACATCTGGACACCCTCCCAACGCTTTTCCAGGTTCGGCGTAATTTTTCATGCATTAGGACGACGGAAAACAGTATCGGAGTAGATAAAAAGTCAAATAACGACCAAAGACATGGTGATCAATTAGGTATGGGTTTGAGACAAGAAGAAGCTGGGAGTAATTGTATTCATGGTGACGAACCTCTTTCATATTGGTGAAAACTGCTAACAGAAGAAACCGCTGAAGCTGCTTCCATCTCATTTCTCGTCAGTCAAAGACATCTCGGGAATGTGTGAAACTGAGCACCCGCAACGACTTCCGACAACCCAAAATCTAGGTACATTCTCTCCAAGGCGACGCGAGGTCAGGTGAGGATGAGAATGTACAGAATTCGCTCGTGAGTACTTCAGTTACCTGTGCTCATCTTGCCTGCGCTCCGATTCGTTAGTTTTCTGGCGCTAGTGAAAAGACCCGAAGCAAAATGAAGTTAGTGAGGCGAGGTGAGGTTCACCCAATGAAATATACTACTGGAATGATAACGCGCCCAGTTTGAAGCCACGCCTCCGCCATTTTCATCAAAATCGAACTAAAATTGAGAACTCCCAGTGCTTTTGAATGAGAGTAGTCGTGTTGGTGTCCCACATGGGGGTGGTGAGCCTCTCCACCTGCCCGATCGCCACTCTATGTGTAGACAGCATTCCAGTAGTACAGTTTGTTGTGTTCAAGAAGCTGGGAATATCAAGTTCGAGAAGTTGTGGAGGAAGCATCCAGCTCGTGTAGCTGCAGAAGTACTGGAGGGAGCTGGGGATGAACCAGTTTTACCCCCTCTCCAGGAGCCACTCTTGAGTGCTCCTAGCCACAACCTTAGTGAGCCGTTGGTGCCCCCAGCTTCCACCAGGGGTTCCTTACACAGCATTATGTGCTCACCAGTACTCACATAAGTGCCTTGTCAAAAACTTCACGTCTGCTGGACCCGATGGTATTTCTGACCGATGCTGGAATCAAGCCCCAAAGAATATCAAACTGCTCATTCTCGACCTTTTACTTCTGCTGGGAAAACCTCTGAAAGCGTTGATCCGTGCCCGAACCATCTTCATCCATAAGAAAGGAGGAAGTGAGCCTGGAGGCTACCGCCCGATTTCAATATCGTCGGTAGTTTTCCGTCACTTTCAAAAAATTCTGGCATCTCATTTCCAAGTGGCTGGTGTCATTTGTGACGTCCAGAGAGCATTTCGGCCAACAGATGGCACACCGGAGAACCTAACAGTTCTCCAAACTGTCATTCTAGTGGCCCGTATCAAGAAACAACAGCTCGATCTTGCCGATTTGGACGTCGCTAAGGCCTTTGTTTGACACGTAAGCCATTTTGCCATGGTCTTCGTGGTGTCTAGGCACCTGCTCTTTTAATTGAGTATGTTGCCAGTCTTTACCACAGATGTGTGACCACAGAGTAACAGAACACTTAAACAGAGAAGAAAGCCAACGCTAAAATGGTTGGCAAGCATGGGGATATTATAGACATTGGCTCCTAGCACACTTTTCTGACACAGGCAAACTAAAATCCACACTTCCCATGCCTTTGATTTCCGTGATCTCAGTTACATACTGTCACTCCCCCTCCCTCCCCCTCATCCTACTTCCACCCCTCAAGCTTTGTCATAATCATAATAAACCTCCTCCTGTTTTCATTCCATTTGAAAGTGAAACCTCTTTCCTAGTTATTCCACTGCAAACAACAAGAGGGAATTCCACTGCATCCAACAATACAATAAAAAGGGATACAAGTTTTACTTTCAAATTAATAGGGGGAACATAATTAACATAATTTCAAGATAGGTAAATAAATGCATCATGTTACAAAATTACAATAAGGTCATGGGATAAATGAAAATCGGCTGAAAATGATTGTTTTTAACTTTAAAAATTAATTTCTATAAATAATAATTAATAATTTAAAAGAGAATAATTACATGGAAGTTACTGTGGACTAAATAGGTAAATTGTTCAGAGAAACATTTACTATAGATGAGTTTCCATATTTTTGTACTCAGTTAAAAACATTAATCAATATTATATAATGAAGATAGTATCAAAGTCCTAATGAGGCCGAAGGTTTCAGCAGGATCATCATGTTGCAGACCTGCAATGAAAACAAATAAAAATAAAAATAAAAATATTAAATATACGAATGAAAAATATACAATATTAAGCATCAACATGGGGGAACGAACACTCATGACAGTGAGCCACTTTCAAATCGTTGTATTATTATACTAAAAGAAACCACAGCATATTCCAGCCACAAACTTTCAAGGTGATTCAAGAAATAAATTATGTACCTACCCAAGTACGTAGGTATACTACTTTCAAAATACAGAACGGGAGCCTATGCTGTGTGTTGATTCGTGTTAAGATAGGAATTTGCGTATTGAAACGAATGGAATCGCACACTGGCAAATACGTAAACACCAATCAGTAAATAAGGCGGAACAGCTACAGAAAGATCGTTAGCACAGGAACATGAACCTATCCACATCTCTTGATATTCATCTCTAGTGCTACCTCCCCTAATCATATTTATACGCTTACAAAACTAAACAGCTGGCAGGATATCTGTGAATACTTCCAAATCATCGCATACATGAAATATGAACATAACTGAGAGCTGCTTCATTTTTATAGATTCAAATACAAGCTCTAAGGTTTGACAGGGCTTACCTTGCACTAGACTTTTATATGTTCGCCATCTCCAGAAAATTCTTCAGAATGTGATCAGATTTGATGAATGTAAAACAGAACATATGTACGTAGAATAGAACGTGAGAATTCGTGAAAAGCAAAAATAAGAACTGACATTTTCACGGAAGGAAAACCCAGTTGAAATGGGGAAACAACCTTTTGATTGGAACAATGACATGCTCTTTGGAAACAAAACAAACAAAACGGTTTTCCCAACATGGCGAGTGTGTCCAGAATAGAAAACTTAGTAGCAAAACAAATTTAGGAATACTTGATTTGAATACTTGTTTGAAAAATTTCTCTCAAAATTGATAGAAATTTAATAACTACCTACTTCAATTTTTACAACAAATGCATTTCAATTTCACGCTTCGTTATATGTTAGATGTATCCTCCTGAAATACATGGATGCTTTCTTACTGGATATTCGAAACCCATGTGTGAAAATGTTGGACGGAAGCAGAGGCAAGTAAAATGAGATACACACTTGTGTATCTGTTATTCTGTGCACACTCCTTTCCTTACACCCGTTGGCGCTGCTATCCAAGAGCTCTGACACTAACTTCGTCGGAGCTCGATTAATCAAAACACTGCTCGAGTTCTCTGGACCAGCTTTGAGGCCCCTGAGTGTGACGGTCCTCGAGGCACAAGGCGAGATGGCAGGGGATGTTGTCATTGGGCAATCCTCTGCAATCCGGTCGTGGGTACGGCATTGGGTAAGCTGCCAGCTGAAATAGAGTTTGGTCTCGCCCCTGAGTGCGAGTAGGTACATTGGCTTTTGCCAATGATGTCATCCTACTCGCCAAAACCTTTGAGGGCTTGCAGATCACCCTCAATGCCTTTGATGAGCAGCTAGCCAGGTGTGGTTTGGCGGTTAAGGGTCGATTCATACATATCTGTGACCTGACGTACCATACAGTGATGACTGATGATCAGTAAAAAAAAAAAGAAAAATAATAATCGGCGAGACAAAAGTCTAGGTAAACTAAGGGAAAAACACGGTCCCACATGTCCGGCAAAGTGAGGCTCAGAGCCTCTCAGTGCTACCATGAGAAACTAAAAAATACGTCGCTGCTGATATTTTTCCTCTCTACAGACGGTGTTGGAAGGCCTAATTGTTGTGGGGTTTCTATTTGAAAAACGCTAGTTAGGAGTCATAGCGGCATTGTGGCGCGTGATAATCAAAAGTTACAGTCATGCAGCATGATCGTATGAGCGAATTTTCGTACTATATTATGTTCAATTCCTTTGAAATTTGAGCTTTTTGAGTGCAGAGAAATTGCTAACTATTAATATTATGGCAAAAACATGTTTTAAATAATAATCTGCTATTCAACAAGAAATTTTGGATTTTTATCTTTTTTGCAGTTTTTATTGATATTTTTTAGCAAATTTCAGTTTTAATTTAATTAAAATTTTCAGCATAATTTTGTACATACATTTTAAATTCAAGATTGTTTGAAACGGATTGTTTGAAACGGGATGAACAATTATGGCTAATGAATAAATTTGAAAAAAGGCGGGTTTTAATTCGTGGGGGGGGGGGGGGATTCCGATTTAGAGCACCATCTGTGATAGCTATGGTGAACTATAGTAGCTTCAAGGAGTATCGGAAAGGTACTGCTGCGATCGTGTATAGCATCTTTGCGTTATGGTTTAACACAGAAGTGAGCCTTCTTTTCCTCTTCTTCTATGTTGGTAGGCTTACTGCAGGGAGGCTGCTCTTGGCAGGCCAAATAATGTAGGTATCAATGCCAAATGGTGGGCTGTGTTCGATGGAGTCGAAAATGAAATGGTGTTGCTGTCATTCGCTAGTGGGCCCTTTACATGATGCCCCTTCTATGCTCACCTATATCAAACTACTCTCGCATGTTCCAAATTTCAACTTTTCAAGCAGTTACTTACATTACATGTAATTTTTCTTCCTCATAAAGGATCAAGAAGACGCCTTACTTTAGATTATCTGAGAAGCAAAACGAGGATAGGTATTGAGTTATACCTAATATCAAAACCAAAAATCTGATTGTAGAATATTTCATTATTCATCTTTTTTTTTATACATATGTTACAGGGCCATCTAATAAAGTCTCATTTTACTATCAAATTCAAACCAGAAAGACCCAAAGGGCTAAAATTTATTTGTTATATGAAGCGGAGGAGTGGGAATTTGACGAATGGGAACTCCAATGGACCATAAAAGTCACAGATGGGAGAGAGTTTTATCCTACTGCGTTTGATTTTTTTTATTCAAATGTTTATGAACGTTGTGAGAAAGAAACAGTCGCACATCCTGAAGTATATGACGCAAGAGTTTGCCATCTGATTCCTAAACATAGTAAGTTGTCCTAAATTATTAGTTGAAATAACTAAAATTGTAATTATCTTCACGATGAATCATTATAATATCTGCATCTACGCTAGATTATAGGGCCTACAGATGTACTATTTTTAAATTATATATTGTTGTTATATTAATAATACGGTTGCACTTAGATTAGGCATTGATTCTGAGGCATAGATAGTAGGTACTAGGGTACTGGTAAGCGCCGCTTACCCATCAATTCTGACAACTAGATAACCATATCTGAGCATCTACAACTTCTAGAACAACAAGCAGTGCGTTCCGAATCACGATCGCAACGCCACTTTCGCCACTTTTGCCCCAAAATAGACGCCATTTGCCGTTCCGTTTCCTGCCATGATCGCCCATTTCGCCACATCGATGACGTCACGGATTTCTCCCACCCTTCGCCCACCCTTAAATATGGCGTGTGAAATCTTCCATCTTCGACCCATGTCTGGAGCTGGGTCGGTGTGGTCGTTGTGATAAGACGGGCGATAAGATAACAGATATCGCAAATGAGCGTGAATTTTGACATTGACATGTCTTTACTTTGGCACTTCGACAGAAATCGTTCACCATTCGTTTGAAAGCTCTCGATTTATCACGCATTTCTCTCGTAGGTACTTGCTCTTGGTATTTATGTCGCCATTTTATATTTAAAAATGTAAGTAATGGATGTAGTAAACAATGCCGCTTGTTTTGTTGTTATTAGTTTCTACGTTCGAAATCACTCCGAGAAAACGCCAAAATGAAGCCGTGGGTAGAGATAATTGCTTTATTACAAGAGTTTATTGAAATCATTGAAACTGTTACAACTGTGATGAAAATTATTGTTTTGAACATTATTCGTCAAAATTATTTTTTCAAAATAGAATCCAACATATTAATATTCATTCTTGAACTAAAGGCATAAAATGTCCCAATGTGTTGCACATTAATATACATGACAATAATTAGAGCCCTTTATTGAGTAGGTACCTATAGCGAATAATGTTGGTATAAACCCCTTCATGGTAGTCCGTTTTGTCTCATTATGTATGTAGTATGATTAGTATTACAGAAAAGCAAATTGTCTACCTACTAATGTCTTCATAATCGAAAATTTCTAGTTATTCCCAAAAATCAAGAACCCTGAAAATAGGATGATATCTACGTACGCGTTTTGTGATTACCAATAGAGATGTACTACCTACCTATCCAAAATGTGCTTTAAAAAATCGTTTTAAATTCGTATAGTTGAACAGTAGGTAGGTTCCTGGTTGAATATATCAATATTTAGTAATATATGGACCAATTCTATAAATTTCATTTTATACATTGAAGCTCAACCCTTTGCTTGAAAAAAAGAAATTAAGTACCTACTTAGGTAGGCAGGTACTAAAACTAAAAGATCACTGTTTAAATAAAAGCGCGGGATGCGATAAATGCACGGGATGCGGGAGGCCGTAGGGAGAGGGAACTACCACCCCTCCGTGACGTCATCGTTGTGAGGGGAAGTGCCTTAACTGAAGTGGCGAAAGTGGCGTTGTGATCGTGATTCGGAACGCACTGAAGGAAATTTCCCGATGAGTGTTTAAAAGTAACCTGGTGAAACTCGTAAACGAGTTCCACTATCTGCTTTACAAGCAGATACCATGTTACATGGATATGTCTTTGATTGGGGATTTCATAACGGTTGTCCTCGAGAGTCATAAAAAAAACCCTTTAACTTTGGACTGTAGGCGACGAAATGTAGGATAAAGAATTTATTCTATTATTCTTGGAGATACAATAAGCATACTATACATACTATTGAAGTTATTTCTCCAAAACAGCTGCTATCATTTTTATGTTCATGATAGCCTGATTTTTCATTAATAAATGAAATTATAGCATTTATTGTTTTATTTGATAACGTTTCGTTCTCTTACTGAGGACATCTTCAGATCTTGCTTTCTTGACATTGCGTTGACTTGGTGAGCCACTGTTTTATTTGACAAATCCGTTATATTCGGATGTTCATAAATTTTTTCCTGGACACACCAAGATCTGAAGATGTCCTCAGTAAGAGGGCGAAACGTTATCAAATAAAACCATAAATGAAATGATTTCATTTATTTTCCCTGGGCCGCATCCGGACTAAATCTGAAGATGTCCTCAGTAAGAGGACGAAACGTTATCAAATAAAACAATAAATGAAATAATTTCATTTATTTTCCTTGGGCAGCATCCCGACTAATTCCAACAAAACAACGGTTTACTTAGGTATATAGAAATGTTGAATATAACTGCGGAGAGAAGCCACTACAATGAGTTGTTGTTTACAGTCGACTATTGTCAAGAGGATGATAATGTTTCCTATGGAGTGGATGATGCTATTGCTTTACGTTAAGAATATTGTAACCGGCTTATTAAAATTGTTTATAGTCCAATCAACTTAGTTTAGGAATGTAGCCAGGTACGTAAGGAGGGGGAAATTGGTAGCTTGAGATGTGAACATTTATCACATAAATCAAGCGCTTTCCAACGAGTGGCGAACGATTTCTGTGCGATGAAAACTACGGAAGTTCCATTCCCCTAGCAACGGATTGGTTGTACGTGAACATCATTAGAAATTGTTACATATTTTTTGCGTCACGAAAATTTTTGGTTGACCCCCCAGAGCAAAGACATATCCATGTCAAAAGGCGAGGAAATGTGCACCATCAAGAGAGTGGCAAGTTGGAATCACTCCTGCTTCTCTTTACCGAATCTTGTCAGAAACAAAAATTAAAACTTTATAATTATTAGTAAAATAGAAGGGTAAGAGACATTTTTCGTGATCCACCTATCACTTTGCGATATTTTTGAATGAATCCTTACGAATCGATAGAGGTATCGATTTCAATCTCTTATTAGGTACCTACCTATCTTTCTTTCAATTGATTTGGCTGAAGACGGGTATCAGGATTCGTATTGCTATATGCTGGTTAGTAGGTACTTCTTATCTGGAGTTGGTTCTTGGTTCCTTTCAGGGTTTAATTTTATTTTTGAGCTATGGAAGGCCAGTGCAAATTTCTGAAGTATTGTGCATTCTCAAGAAAATCATTTGTTTCAAGATCTTGCGAAAACATTTTTGTAAATTGAAAAAATGAATGAATTCGAAAACATTGTCATAGGGAAGTTTTGGGAGAAAATAGCTTTTGAATGACAAAAAACGTGATTTTGTCGGTCAAAAACGAGGTTCCATCTGTTTTTTTTTTTTTTCCAAATATTTCATAATGCACAGCTGTAATTGATGATGATAAACCAAAGAAATAATAGTGTCTCTACCTAACTTATCTTCCACCTGCCTCATCTACATGAGCAAAATTAGATAATTATCGGTGTGGCAGGCGGAAAATTACAATAATACAATCGGCTACCTCAGTCAAATGTGCTTCAAAATTATTCCTCGGATACTTATCTTTCATTCGAGTAGTTACCTAATAATACGGGGTGGGTTGGTAATGAAAATGCTGTTGTGTATCAGATATCGCTCAGGTTATAAAAAATAATAATTACTTCTTAAAACTAAATAAAAAAATAAGAAAAGCAGGTTCTCAAAAGTGCCTTTCTCCTTCATGTATGCATAGGTGGCATCTCTTCCTCACAGTTCGTGTGACGTAACCTACATAAGGTATGCACATTCTACATGCAGGAAGGATGGAGGCACTTTGAGAACCTGCTTTGATATTTATTTTTTTAAGAAGTAATTATTATTGTTTTATAACACGATCGATCTCTGATTCACAACAGCATTTTCATTGCTAACCCACCCCGTATTATTAGGCACCTACTCAAATGAAAGATAAGTAGGTACCCGAGGAATAATTTTGTAGCACAATTGGCTGAGGTAGCCGGTCTATTATCGTGTTTTTCCGCCTGCCCCTCTGATAATTATTTAATATTGCTCAAGTAGATGAGGCAAGTGGAAGATGAGTTAAGTAGAGACACTACTATTTTTTTTTTTTAATTTTATTATTATTGAATACAGCTGTGCATAATGAAATAAATAAATATATATATAAACAGATGAAACGTCGATTTTGACCGAAAAAATCAGGTTTTTTTTTTGTCATTCAAAAGTTATTTTCTCCCAAAACTTCCCTATGAATTTTTTTATTTCAATAGACCCTTGGAAAGTTGACAGTTTGAGAAAGTTTTTTCCGAAGAGCGCCCCCCCGAAAAACTTCCATACTGAAAGTAGAAAAACGAAGAAAAATCGACAATGTTTACTTTTTTACAATTTTGAAATTTGGCCATTTTTTCACTAATCAGAACTAATTTTAAAAAATTTGGAATTTACACCAGAAAGGTAGGAAATTTAATGCTCTTTCCAACGGTTCTCAGATTTGAGAAAACTTCACAAATTGGGGAGCTAGAGCCGTTTTTGTGACGTAAGGTTGAAAACACAAAAAATCTTTAAAAAGAACTAGGAGACGAAGCCTCTAAAAAAGTATATGAGGCACTTTTTAATTGCAAATAACTTGTAAAATCGACCTCTGGATTTCTGTCCCACTGAAGTGTAGACACCCTGTAGAGTTGAAATATAATTTATCGCTTTAACCACCTTCAACCACTCTAGTCCATTATGAGGTTTGAACCTCCTGACAATTTCCAAAACTAAACCGAATTCATAATTGAGAAAAAAAAAAAAAAACTGAAAATCTGACAAGAATAGATTGAACATCACGATTCATTATATTACCCCTCCATTCACCCACTTCCATAATAACATTTGAAACTCCAGATATACTATCCAAAATTAGACGAAATTCTTAGTGGAACAAAGAAGAAATCTCGAAAATCGGACGAGAATGAATAAAAAAAATATTATTTATGAGTGTTAACCCCCCCCCCCCTCCCCATTCGCCTCTTCCTATGATGAAATTTTAAACCCCGACATACTATCCAAAACTATATCACATTCGTAATGGAACAAAAGAAAAATCACAAAAATCGGTCAAGATTTGTAGCTTGGGCAGCACTTGTAAAGGCCCGTCTACACAATGGCCAATACCACGCAAGCCTTGACTACATCGCGCACTGCCGATTGTATGGACGCAAAATGACCTTGAAAAACGCTGCAAATTATTACACAAAGGTTTATTATTTATGTATTAGACAGCCCTTCTACGTAGAAAACTGGCCGTAATTATTTAGCCTCACTCATAGTATATTTACTAGGTATCGAAACTCGGGGCATCGTGCTTCCAATATTTGGTTCACTCGTTCACTGCATTACAGCTCCAGGACCCCATAATTTTACGCTTTATAGTAAAGTTGAGGAAAACAATAATAATAAATGGGGCCGTCTAGGGACGCCCGAAGGAAGCGAAGCTTTATATCATAAAGCGTAGAATAGAATTATGAGTATTTTCATAATCATAAACAATCTCTTCTATACTTGAATAGATACAACTTCCGTATTGGAATCGTATGGAGGGTGAGATAGACCAGAACGCCCCACCGCCCAATACGAAAGTTATATCTATTCTAGTATAATTGGAATTGAGTTTAATTTCATCACACTCCTCTCGCCTTCCATCCCCTCCCCTCCCTCTCCCCTCCCATCCCTTCCCTTCCCTCTCACTCCCTCCGCCTCCCCCGCCCTCCCTTCCCTCCCCCCTCCCCTCCCTCCACTCTCTTCCCTCCGCCTCCCCCCAACTCCCTCGCCCTCCCTTCCGTCTCACTCCCTCCGCCTCGCCCTCCCTCTCACTCTCTCTCCCACCTACAAGGCGTGCGCGCGTTCGTCAGTCTTACCACTCAAAACCACGAAAAAGACAATTTTTTCGCCCGTTTTGGCCCATAGCATCTATGCGAGTAAAGCGATCGGGATGGTTAAACGTTAGGACCAACTAGAACCCAAATGGAGTCTATGTGCGAAAGAACGGGTTTTTTAAGTCAATTCTTAGGCCTTTTATGGCCCGGACGGCGAACGGCGGACGGACATTTCAAATTTGGATTCTACGCACCTTGAAACGTAAAGTGACAAAGTTTGAGGGGGTGTTATACAAATTTTTTGCTATACGATCACATAGGCTTATTATTGAAAATAATAAACCAAAAACATGCCGATGTCTGGTCCATGCGGGCAGTCGCCTCCGTCGCCGTTTTTCTCGAAATATCAAAGGAGACCACACTAGGCCACAGTCCCTTCCCTCACTTATTCGAACATAACCACTTAACTTCACTCATAACTTCTCAGTCCTTTTTTTGTCGAAACATTTTTCCTTTCAGCCGAATCCATTTCACGCGAGTTTTTCCTCTGTTGTTGACGTCAATAATATTTACATCCTATAGGTACTAGTTTTGTGTTTCCATTGGTTCGTTGGTAGGTATCGTGTTTGATTTAGGTAGGTAGGGTGAACCTCAGGTACATACTTCGTGATTATTTTACCTTTATTCTTTTTCCCGTCATGTTGGGCAATGCATTTTTTTTTTCTTTGACATGGATATGTCTTTTGGCTGGGGCTCAAGGAATTTTTCGCGACACTTTTTTTTCCCGACCGACACTTATTTTTCCCGACCGACACTTTTTTTACCCGACCGGCACATTTTCTATTGATTTTCACGTACAACCAAGGCGTTACTAGAGAAGAGTAACTTCTATAGTTTTCTTAGTAGGAAAATCGTTCGCCACTTTTTGGAATGCTCTCATTTCACCACGACATTGCATGACCTCTAAGCCATTGTAGTGTCAAGGAATGCTGATTTATTACTCTAAGTTAAAAACTATATTGTTTTGTAACCATAATGGAATAATCTTGAGAAAAGAAGGCACTACTTGGTTGGTATACAATTGAGTAGTAGGTACCAACTGGTAAGCAGTAGGTACTAGACATATCCATGATCTTTTGTTTTTTCCATCAAGGGAGAAATTATAATGCTTGATTTATAAATAAAATTCCATTAAAAGCCTAGTAAATTTGATTCTCCACACAAAATGCAATGCTCCTTCCATTGTCACTTGACTGTGGGTGCGAAGACGCATAGTTTCTCGCAGCACATTCATATGAGGTTATAGTGAAAAGAGTGGAGGGGAGTACATTTTCCCCCTCCCCATGGTCAATTACAAAAGGTTCATTTTTTCCCCTGCATTTCAACCATAATGGTCATTAGCTGCATTTTGTTCTTGCTTTCGACGTTTTATCGAAGATTTCAGTTTTGTAGTAGCTGTACGGACGAACGAAACATGATGTTTCTTATTTTGCCAGTTTCAGAGAATCTACTGTTCTAAAGACCTCTGAAATAATGACGTATGTAATCAGGGGGGACATATCCTTTTGGTTTGAAGGGGGGGGGGGGGGGGGGGGGCTAATTGAATGCTTTATTGGACTTTCTTTCTTATTACCTACTAGTGCATCCTATTGTATTTTAAACTTCGGATTTATTTATGCACTTATATTATAATTAAAAATTAGGCTCAAATAAACATGATAAGTATATTTCCGAATGTAAACATTATATATTTGTATTTCACATCTTGTTCAGTATTATTGGACATGTACTGCAAATCCTAAAAGTGAATGGTTATGATTTGATTTAAATTAATATTTGTGTTGATGATTAGTTGTTTTTTCACTACCAAAGCTTTGTATGCTTGGTAGGAAACACCCACGGAAATAGCCACAGCAGTTAATACTCGTAGGTATTTCCCCATTCATCAAATTATACCCCAGAAGCCCCGAATTAGAAAAGAAAATGAAAATGTATAGGAGAACGAAGTTGGCAAGGTAGAGCAGAGCTACACAGCTCGTGGTTCCCACCAATGGCCAGTCGCAGTTGTCCTCGCGACGGCCAGTGTGTGGAAGTTGACGGCCGCTGGCGCTGGCTCAGTTTTTCATCTCCATCAAGTTTGGACGGCCCCAGCCTTGCTCCAATGCCGATGCGAGGCGAATTTGCTCGGCCGGCATAAGCCATTGTGTAGAGGGAGCTTAAGAATCAGTAATTACCTCCACCCCCACTTGACAGAAAATCCGAAAGTCCCAATGCTTGTTGCACAACTAAACTAAACGCTGCAAGTTGTTAGATAGCCCTTCTACGCAGATAATTAGTTTATAATTATTAAAATGACGAGAACAATTCGTTCCCCGCTATGTTTTTTTCCGCTGTTGACGCGGTACCTAAATGTCCACGGTTTTTGCTCGGGTTGGTCTTGAAATGTTCGTTAGAGTTCCAATTTGGTCCCATGAAAGTTTCGAGACATGAAATCGTGTTTTCCGATTGTAGTGAACGAAAATGTAGACAAACACCTTGGTTTTCGAGCTACCGCTCTTCCTTATTCCGTAGTTACTCTGATCTTTGCCTTCGAACCTCTTGAAAGAAGGAACCTCCCCGTTTGAAAGACACTTCAACAGAATAATAGACGGGTAAAATAAATACGTACAGACATTCAACATCCGACAGTTCTGCTAGTACTGAAATGTTCTTAAAACTAAACTTATCGTGGTTCCATATATGGTGCCGCGTTTGGTAGTATTTTCCAAAAGAAAAAAAGTCTGCCAGGTTGGTTGGGCAATATAGCTTCCTCACGTACAAAAACTTTATATCTGGCAGTTCTGTTAGTACTGTAATGTTCTGAAAACTAAACTTTTCGTGGTCCCACATCTTTATTGGATAGCCCTTCTTTCTACGCAGATGAAAACTGTCTGCCAAGTTGGATGAGCACTATAACTTCCTCACATATTGAACTTTGTAACATGTACTAATAAACTTTTCGTGGTTCCACATAGTTTTATAAGATTTAATTTGTTTGAAAGTCTGCCCCAACAGAAAAAAAGTGTGCCAAGTTGGGAGGGCAGCATAACTTCCTCTCATATTGTAACATGGACGTATAGAATTTGTTGAAGAATTGAAATTCTTAAAACCTAACTTTTTGTGGTTCCACATACTCTTTTTTGGGTACCCCTTCTACGCAGATAAATGGCCTATCTATATAATTAAACCTTATGAACTTTTCGTGTTTCCAAATAAAAAACGCAGTAAATTATTACACAGCAATTTATTATTTTCGTTTTCCCCCTTTTTTAAGATTTATTTATTTATTTTGCCATTCTCTTGGATTGTATTAGAAAGGAATTGCAAGCAATTTTCAAAATTTCTCCGAACCATGGGCTGTAGGTAGGTAATCTTCATTTGAGTACAAAATTTAAATCCGTTCAAAAATTTAACATCCGACAGCTCTGTTAATAATGTAATGTTCTTAAAACTAAACTTTTCGTGGTTCCACATGATTCTCATTGGATAGCCCTTGTACGCATATAAATGGCCCATCTTTATACCTAACAACCTTTTCGTGGTCCCACATAAAAAACTCAGCAAATTATTACACAGCAATTTATTATTTTCATTTTGCCCCTTTTATAAGATTTATTCATTTATTTATTTTGCCATTCCCTTGGGATTGTCTATAGAAAGGTATTGTAAGCAATTTTAAAATATTCCACCCCCACCGAACCATCGATGCTCTCGATGGTATGGGGACTATATCACCAGCAAACGAAGCGAGCAATATCCCCTACACACGTTGGATTTCAACAGGATTTTTCCTACTAACTCGGGATGGACTATTTATATCCTATCGCATCTATACATCCCACACGGAGCGAGCGACAAAACCCACCCCTGGCGAGCGAAGCGAGCAACAGCCCCTACACATTTCAAAACACCCTTAGTGATCTGCCGTTTCCAATCATTCTACATGCCCCTCTCAACAGTAAAGACCATTGGATCTATACAGCCATACCGAGCGAGCGAAGTGAGCGAGAAAACTAGGCTAGTTATTTATAAGAATGAAACTCTGTGTGTTTGTCCATGCTATGCGTGGCTGAGTGGGGGGAGTCTACTGTCAGGGGATCTTCTTGGATTTTTCTGAGAGGGGGCAAAAGCAATTTTAAAATTTTCTAATCCCACCTGAACTATGGGCTGGTGGCTGGAGGTGGGTGGGAGCTCCTTTTATTGCGAGTTTTTCGGCCGAGCGCTCGATCTTCTATTCGCTGCCATATTAAAATTAAATCGAGAGAATTTGCATGTCAGCAACAAAGTTACGTTTCTGGACCTGTAGAACACGATGATACATTCAAAATGGCCGAAAGGTTCTGTCTCCCCTGATAAATCAGCGAAAATATGCGGGAAATCACGAAACAAATTCTTTCCCCACTATTTTTTTTTCTTTGCTTTAGACCCTGTAAATGTCCACGGTTTTTGCTCGGGTTGGTCTTAAAATGTTTGATTGAGTTCCAATTTGGTCTCATGAAAGTTTCGAGAGATGAAATTGTGTTTTCCGATTGTAGTGAACAAAAATGTTGGTTTTCAAGATACCGCTCTTCCTTTTTGCCTTCGAACCTCTTGATCTCGGGAGGTCTCCCGTTTGAAAGACAGGGACAAGGATAGGCCTTCTACACAAATAAAATAATGGCCTATCTTTATCAAATCTAATAAACCTTTCGTAGTTCACACAGTTTTATAAGATTCAATTTGTTTGTAAGTAATTTCCAACAGAAAAAAATTTCTGCCGAGTTGGGTGGGCAGTATCCTCACATATTGTAACATGGACGTATAGAATTAGTTGAAGCTTCGAAATGTTCTTAAAATTAAACTTTTCGAACTTTGCCTTCGAACCTCTTGATCAGGTAAAGTCTCCAGTTCGAAAGATGGGGGTTAGGATAGCCCTTCTACGCAGATAGAATTATGGCCTACCTATAGAAATATAAACCTGGAAAACAAATATGTAGATACAAACATTTAACATCCGACAGTCCTGTTAGTACTGAAATGTTCTTAACACTAAACTTTTCGTGGTTCCACCACATAAGGTGCCGCGTTTGATAGTCATTTTCAACAGAAAAAAACGTCTGATAAATTGAGTGTTCCCAGCCACAACCCTGGTGAGCCAGTGGTACCCCCAGCTTCCACCAGAGATTCCTTACGCAGCATTATGTGCATGCCGGTGTTTCATGACGAGGCACATAAATGCCGTGTCAAACACTCTACCTCTGCTGGACCTGATGGTATTTCTGCCCGACGCTGGAATAAAGCTCCAAAAAATGTCAAGCTGCTTATCCTCTACCTGTTACTTCTGCCCGGACCATCTTCATCCCAAAGAAAGGAGGAAGTGGGCCTGGAGGCTACCGTCCGATTTCTATATCTTCGGTAGTATTCCACCACCTCCAAAAGGTTCTGGCATGTCTTGCTTCCAAGTGGCTGCAGTCATAGGTGACGTCCAGAGAGCATTTTGGTTAGCGGATGGCACAGCAGAGAACCTAACAGTTCTCCAAACTGTCATTTCGCTGGCCCGCATCAAGAAACGGCAGTTCCATCTTGCCGATCTGGACGCCGCTAAGGCCTTTGACACAGTTAGCCACTTTGCCCTGACCGATTGTCTTCGGGGTGTCGGGGCCCCTGCTCGTTTAATTGAGTATGTTGCCTGTCTGTACCACGAAGGCAAGACGGTCCTCGAGGCAGGAGGCGAGATGTCGGGGGATAATGTCATTGGGTGTGGGGTGCGCCAGGGGGATCCTGTATCTCCAATCCTCTTCAACCTGGTCGTGGATAGAGCCTTGGGTTAGCTGCCAGATGAAATAGGGTTCAATCTCACCCCAGGGGTGCGAGTAGGTGCATTCTCTTTTGCCGATGATGTCATCCCACTCAATGAAACCCGTGAGGGCTTGCAGATTGCCCTCAATGCCTTTGCCGAGCAGCTAGCCAGATGTGGTCTAGTGATCAACCCTTCTAAGTGTGGGTCAGTCTCCTAGGTCCTGTCGGGCTGCCAACATAAGGTGAAGGTGGTGGATCAGGAGTGCTTTGTCTTAGGACAGACACCCATCCCCGCCCGATCCGTGTTGGAGGTCTGGCGGTACCTTGGGGTCGACTTCATGGGTGTGGCCACTATAGCCGCAAGCCGTGTGGACCTTGGTGGAGCATTAGCTCGTGTCACCAAGGCTCCATTGAAGCCACAGCAGAAGCTGCGCCTCCTTCGCACGTACTTACTGCCAAAGCTAACCTATGGGTTAGTCTTTGGCAGGCTTACTGCGGGGAGGCTGCTTGAGTTAGATCGTGAAGTTCGCTCTGCTGTGCGCTCTTGGCTAGGCTTTCCACCTGGTGTCCCAAGTGCTTACATCCACGCACCGGTCAAGGCCAGTGGGCTCGGTATTGTCTCTCTTCCTGCCAGCATCCCATCTTTTCACCTCCAGTGCCAGCGGCCCTTAGGGGCTCGAGCTGGGAGGTCGCCTGCATTGCTGCTGACATGGACTTTGATAGGCTGCAGTTATGTGGTGCGACCAAGCAACACCAACTGCTCGAGCACTGCATGAGCCAGTAGATGGTAAAGAACTCTACAGTGTTCCGAATCCCCCATTTCTTCCCAGTGGGTGGGATAGGCTTCAGAAGGCATTGGGGCCCGCGACTATCGCCATTTTCACGCTGTCCGGGTTGCTCTGTTAGCCACCTCGGTGAGGTGTTCGAGGAGTAGTCGTGGGACAGTAGACACCCTTTGCCGTGCCTGTCGGGGTAAAAATGAGACTCTTTATCATGTGGTGCAGCAGTGTCCTTGTACTCACGGTGACCGAATTTTACGTCACGATGTGGTTGCCAAACAGATAGCAGGTGCTTTGTCATCTAGCGGTTGGGATGTCGAAAGGGAGAGACTATATCACATGCCGAGTGACTGAGGCGAGAAGCCGGATATCGTTGCGATCAAGCCCGATGGGTCTGCCATAATCCTGGATGTCCAGGTTGTCAGTGGCAGCGTGGACATGGAGCAGACCTGGCGGGCTAAGAAAAGTAAATATGATATAAATGATCTGCGCCAAGCGATATCTGAGCTAAAAGGAGTGGCACCTAAAAACATCAAGGTCATTGCCGCGGGTGTGGTGCGGGAAAACCACCACGGAGTTACTCGATTTGGGCATCTCGGCAGGAGTACTCCGTGGTATCACCACCCGCGTCCTGAGGGGTTCTTACTTGAACTGGTGGTCATTTTATAGGGGCACTTCCTTTCATCCCATTCTTCCTCGTCCTGCAACTTCCCTTATCCCTAGAGCCGGCGTCGGGTAAACCTGGGCGTCCTCCCCAATGTTTTATTTTATTTGTTTATTTTTCAATTTAATGGTGTGCCCTCTCCGCCTTTGAGGGGAGTTTTGTAAAAAAAAGTGTGTGTGTGTGTGTGTGTGTCTGTCGTGTGTCCGCAAATCCTTGCCACAAGCTTATTTTCCATAGTTTTCATGCGATTTGGATGACATTTTCAGGGGATGGGTGGGCTACGGTGTTGACGGTCCCCTTTAAGTTGCAACATTCCTGACTCAATGATTCACTCTACGCATGCGCAAACGTAAATTCTACCAAGCATCATTTCCTCACGCCCTAGCCATCCGATCTCGCTCAAATTCGGATCATAGTTGGAGGATGACGATTTGATCATCCCATATCAATTTTATCACGATTGTATCACTAATAGCTACTGCGCATGCACATATGTGAAATTCTTGTAACGACCCTAATTTTCACAGTTTTCATCCAATTTTGATGAAATCGTCAGGGAATAGGCGCGCTAGGGTGTAGACGGTCCAATATAAGTTTCATCGATCCTGACTCAACATTTCACTCTGCGCATGCGCAAACGTAAATTCTACCAAGCATAATTTTTTCACACCCTAGTCGTTTGATTTCGTTTAAATTTTGACAATTTGATTGCCCCATGTCAATTTCAACAAGATTGTATCCCTAGTAGCTACTGCGCATCCGTCAATGTGATATACTTTTAACAACCTTAATTTTCACAGTTTTCATCCGATTTTGACGAAATGGTCAGTGAAAACGCGAGTTAGGTCCGTACCTATTTCATTTTTCCAACTAATCAGTTCATTGTGCGTATGTGCGAACGTAAATTATATTGAGTATCATTTTTTCGTTTCTTCATTGGCTAATTTTGTCGTTTCACGCTACTTCTTGATTTAGTTTTTTCCGCTTTGGAATTTTTCAAGATAATTTAAAACTTTTCCATGATCGATACATTCATGATACCTAAACGAGGAAGCTATTTGTCACACCCAACTTGGCAGACTTTTTTCCATCTCTTTGGGGTTGTCTGTAGAAAGGGATTGTAAGCAATTTTCAAATTTTCCACTCCCACCCGAACCATGAGCTGTAGTTCTCGATGGTAGTTCTCTATATCCAGTCGCGTCTATACATCCCACACCGAGCGAGCGAAAAAAACCCACCCCTAGCGAGCGCAGCGAGCAATATCACCTACTCAAGTCGGCACAAGTCGAATTTCAACAGGGTTTTTCCAACAAACTAGGGATGGACTATTCATCTCCCATCGCATCTATACACCCCACAGAGAGCGAGCAACATCCCTTACACATTTCAAATCACCCTTAGTGATCCACCGTTTCCAGTCATTCTACATTTCAACGGTAAACACCATCGGATCTATACAGCCATACTGAGCGAGCGAAGCGAGCGAGAAAACTAGTCTAGTATACAATAAATACAGAAAATTGGATGATGAATATATAAGAAATGGAAATATACAATTGAGCAGAACAGCTTAGACAGATAGGTAGATCAGCTATTAGTAAAACTTATGTTACAAGACCAAAATACAATCATAATGAACTTATATTGTCCTTACTCTTCTTATTGTGACTAATATGAACATTTGACTACAAAAATATTCGAATTTACGTAGAGCACGATGTAAATGTATATTATACAAAAAAGAATGCTGTCGCAATTAAGAATGAGTAGGCAATAAAAGACGGCTATCACACAACATACTAATAATATAACAGCTGTAATTGGTGCTATTGTACCAAATTGTAAACAAATAAATAGTACTTGAAATTCAGGAACCGTTTCATATAGTGGAAACGGGTTTCAACGAGGAAAACGTTTGAAAAAAAAATATATTTTACAATTTTTGGAGCCGTTAGAATAGCTTAGTTTTCTAAGAAAATTCGCTATAAATAAATTAATAAGTTCACTGGAGAAAAAATTGAAGGTACTATTACAACACTTTGACATGCCATTTTATCGTCAAATGTACCCTACAATTTTCACAGGTGTCTTGACGTTTGTGTTTGACACATTCCTATCTATACCTCTCATCGATCGAGAAGGTTTAATTTTCGCTGACGGATTAACAGAACCTCTTGGTCGACAGGGCAAGGTTTCGATAGCATTGAATGCACGGGCGGGAGGAAAGTCCCACACTCTTCACGAGGGCGAATACACGATATTCTATTACTTCCATCCTTCGAGGATTTATAGTGGTTGTACAGTGGATTTCCGATTCTTCGATTGGTAAGTTGGAGCTTAAGGATTTATAGAATCACAATTAGATACCGAAAGGGGCCGGTTTATCAATCACATTTGCTGCAAGCTTGATTCAGCTGAAGTTTCATTCCCCCAATTGTAATTCAACTAGCCTATGAAACTTTGATTGAATCTCAGCTTATAAATCTCTATGATACTGCCTGTCCTCAGATGAGGTTTTTCACACTCACATTCCACCCCTCCGCCCCCTATGATGCATTCATTGGGACAATATTTTCCTTTGAATGAAAATCAGACTTGAAAAGATTTAGCCAACGTTAAGTAAAAGGGAAAGTACTGTAGTTTGTTTCGAAAGGATTATTATCATTTATCTCATTAGTCATGATGAGAGAGATTTCTGTAATAGGTACAGAAATCTCTCTTATAGAGATTTCTCACACCTACCGTAGAGACGGGTGACTTGCATCATAGTCAACTTTCAATTTCCTGCAGTTTTGCATATAAAAATTTCGTTATGGTCTTCAAAGAATGGTAGGTACAAAAAATAAATAAATACCTAAATAAAATTATAATAATAATAAATAAATATAAATAATTTTTTCAATGTGCAAGTTATTTATTTATTTATTATTATCGTTATTTATTTATTTTGCTTCCGAGTCTACCTAAAGATAGCAGAAGCATTGCCTTCACCTTCGGGAGAAAAACAATTGTTAGTCTCCAAAATCAAAATTTTCACGCGCATTTTACGTTTTAGACCGATTACACGAGCAACAAAAGTTGCGCAACTCCAAAAAATTACGCAACACCAAGCAATAAAATTGCCTCGTGTTGCGTCAAGATGTTGCAAGGAATTAATTGCACTGTGTTGCACCAATAAAGTTGAGCAATAGAAATTGCTCAATTGTTTCGTTTACACGGGCGACAACAGTTTGCGCCATGGACGGTGAAGAGGTGGTCGTCGCTGCTGCTGCCAACCAAAGGAAAAAGAGGGGAATTTGGCAGCGCCAGTTTCTGAGCCAGAGAGAATGTGGGTTGGCTCTCACCTCTGAAATTCTTTCACGTCAATATTTGCTCATAAGGCCATGCTGCACAAATAAACTCCTATCTTTGCTACGTTAAAATTCTCTCATGGGGCAATGCTGCACCCCACCAGTGCAGTTTCACGTCAATATTTGCTCATAAGGCCATGCTGCACAAATAAACTCCTATCTTTCCTACGTTAAAATTCTCTCATGAGGCAATGCTGCACCCCATCAGTGCAGTTTCACGTCAATATTTGCTCATAAGGCCATACTGCACAAATAAACTCTCAATGTGATTGGCTGTTTCGTTCCCTCTCCCGACCCAAGGCCGAAAAATTGCCGCAATAGTGCAATAATTTTCCAAAGCCCGTGGACTTCATTTCAACACGATGCAACAGTTGCCGAGAGGGCTCGCAGGGCCTGAAATGTTGTTCAACTCCCGTCAATTAATTACCTGCAATCTTCGGCAATTTTTTCGAGGAGAGAATAATTGTACAACTTTTTTGAAATAGTTGTGCAATACTTTTTTCTGCAATTATTGCCGGAAAAAATCGCTCGTGTAAACGGGCCTTTAGACCATTCTGAACAACTTTGGTTCCGTGTCTGTCTGTGAGTGTCTGTCGTGTGTTCGGAAATCCTAATAACAAGCTTATTTTCCACAGTTACCATCCGATCTATATGAAATTTTCAGGGAATGTGCGGGCTAGGAGGTAGGCGGTCCTCTATCAGTTTCATTGTTGCCATATCAATACTTCACGCTGCGCATGTGCAAACGTAAATTCTACCACGCATCATTTTCTCACGCTCTAATCGTCCGATCTTGCTCAAATTTGGATGATAGTTTGGGGATGACGATTTGATCATCCCATACCAATTTCAGCATGATTGTGTCATCAATAGCTACTGCGCCTAAGTGAAATCCTTGTAACGACCATAATTTCACTGTTTTTATCTGGTTTCGATGAAATGGTCAGAGAATGCACGGGTTAGGTGTTGATGGTCCCCTATCAGTTTCATTTTTGCCAAATCAATACTTCATTCTACAGCGATGCACAAACGTAAATTACATTATGCTCCATTTTTTCACACTTTAGGCGTTCGATTTTGCTTAAATTTGGGTGATAGTTGGAAGAAGATGACTTGATTACCTCGTATCAATTTCAACACGATTGTATCATTAATGCGCCAATGTGAGTTACTTGTAATGACCTCATTTTCCACAGTTTTCATCCGATTTTGATAACACTGTCAGCGAATGCGCGGTTTAGGTTGTTGATGGTCCCGTACTTATTTCATTGTTTTCAACTCATCAGTTTATTCTGCGCTTGCACAAACGTGAATTACATTGAGTATCATTTCTTCTTTACTGGAATTTTTCAAGATCATTTAAAACTTTCCAATGATCTATACATTCATGTTAGGTAAACGAGGAAGCAATGTGCCACACCCAACTTGGCAGAGGTTTTTTTAAAATTTAGTGGGTTAAGCCGCACCTCAGCCAGAAAGGTCATTAGCGGCATGGAAGAACGTGACTAAAGAGACACTTTAAGTGGCACGATTCTAAAGGGGAGCCATGCTACCATCTGTTACAAAACGGAGTGCCATCATGGACTCCACTGGCAAATCAGAGGAGGAAAAAAACTGATTATTTGCCACAAGGTTGATAAAATAACTCTAGGATAAAATTAATTAGAACAATTTATTAAAAGAGCGAAGGAGTGGACACATTCCTAAGGAAAACGAGCAAGACAGTTAGGTTACAATATGAACCGCTTGAGTGTGCTAGTGATGGACTGTCTTCACAACTTAACAACAAATAATATCTAGGTATATGTTAATTCGATATATTAACAAAGTTTCAGTCATGCAGCATGATCGTGTGAGCGAATTTTCGTAAATTATCGATAATCATCCACAAAAGCCAATGCACCTACTCGCACCCCAGGGGTGAGATCGAACCCTATTTCAGCCGGCAGCTTACCCAAGGCTGTATCCACAACCAGGTTGGAGAGGAGTAGCGATAGAGAATCCCCCTGGAGTCCCCCACGCCCAATGTCAATATCCCCTGACAACTCGCCTCCTGCCTTGAGGATCGTCACACCTTCGTGGTGCAGATAAGCAACATGCTCAACTAATCGAGCTGGTGCCCTGACACCACAAAGGCAATCAGTCAGGGCAAAATGGCTTACTGTGTCATTTGGACGTCCAAAGCGGCAAGGTGGAGCTGCCGTTCCTTGATATGGGCCACTGGAATGACAGTTTGGAGAACTGTTAGGTTCCCCGCTGTGCCATCCACTGGCCGAAATGCTCTCTGGACATCACCTATGACACCAGCCATTTGGAAGCGAGATGCCAGAATCTTTTGAAAGTGGCGGAAAACTATCGATGATATAGATATCGGACGATAGCCTCCAGGCCCACCTCCTCCTTTCTTTGGGATGAAGATGGTTCGGGCACGGGTCAATGCTTTTGGAGGTCTTCCAGATAGCAGCAATAGGTTGAGAATGAGCAGCTTAACATTCTTTAGTGCTTTATTCCAGCGTCGGGCAGAAATACCATCAGGTCCAGCAGAGGTAGAGTGTTTGACACGGCATTTATGTGCCTCGTCATGAAACACCGGCATGCACATAATGCTGCGTAAGGAATCTCTGGTGGAAGCTGGGGGTACCACTGGCTCACCAGGGTTGTGGCTGGGAGTACTCAAGAGTGGCTCCCAAAATTCTACAAACTCCTGGAGAGGGGATAAAACTTGTCCATCCCCAGCTCCCTCTAGTACCTCCGCAGCTACACGAGCCGGATGCTTCCTCCACAACTTTTGGACCCGCTGATATTCCTGCCTCCCTGCTTGCTTAGCTGCTCTGCGACCTCCACAGGGCACCAATGCAGGAGGATTTCCTCCCTGCTGCCCCACCTCGGTTGCTCTCCCAACCTGTGGGAAGGTCCTCTGTACATAAGCAGTGACCTAATTTTCCAAGTGAACAGGCCCCTCAACAGCCCGCCTTGCCAGTTCCTGCAGGTAGGCACTCTCATAACCTTCAAATTTCCTGCCTGCTCCCCAAGCTTCAACATTTCGATCTTCAACTCTTCAAGAAGACCGGAGGTCCCGTGGGAGGATCGCTGAATGGCAGGCTGTTGTCCCACTCCTGTTGGAGATGCGGGGGAGGCCCCACTGCTATTTGCCAGGATTGCATCCTGGACACTGCTCTACCTTGTCAACCTCGTTCTCCTATACATTTTCATTTTGTTTTGTAATTCGGGGCTTCTGGGGTATAATTTGATGAATGGGGAAATACCTATTCAACTACTGCGGCTATTTCCCCGGGTGTTTCCTACCAAGCATACAAAAGCTTTGGTAGTGAAAAAACAACTTAGTAACCAAGAAGAGATGGCGGAAGACAAGATGGTGGATGGTTTGGATTAATATGTGCTTAAAAAATCGATAGAAAAATAGAATATTTACCAAAATCGTTGTGTGAATAAGGATAATATTTTTAGAACAAATTCTATTGCTGAAATTCAAATGTAATAACTTCTTTGCACCCAAAGTACCTAAGTTTCAAAAAATTCAACATTTAACAATATAATACCAACGATAATTTACGAAAACTAGTTCATACGATCAAGATGCGTGACTGGACCTTTTTTATATTTCATATTTGAAAATAAATAATAACTTTTTTCTTTAAAAAACAATAGGTATCAACAGTTTATCGGAAAAAACTGGGAGTTCCCAACTTCGTTTATCTTCTTGCATTGGTGGTAAAACTGACTGAACTGGTGGTAAATGATTACGAATGATTCAAATAAATTAATACAATGAATCTATCCTCTTTAAAACCAGCTGAAAGTCGTTGCATTTTATATACAAATATCAATTTAAATCAAGTTCAAATCCATTCATTTTTAGGATTTGCAATACGTATCCAAAATAATCTTGCAAAAATAAACAGGTAGGTACCCATCTACTTTTACTGAATACCGTGATACATTTTTTAAGAACTAAGATGTAAGTATAAATGTTATAATGTTCACATTCGGAAATATACTTAGCATGTTTATTTGAGCCTATTTTTTTTATTATAAGAGAAGAACATATAATAATATAAGCACATAAATAAACTCGAAGTTTAGAATTCAATATGATTCATTGTTAATAGGAATGAAAAAATGCATTGCCCACTGTGTTCTTATCTGTGCGAGAAATATCTTTGGGGTTCCAGATGCTTGATTTCTTTTGGTATAATTCAATAAAATAATGTTGAAAAAAAAACAAAAAAAAAAAAAAAAAAAAAAAAAAATCTCGCTTTCAGCCAAGATTGCATAATTAGTCATTACATGAAGGGAAAAAGAATGAACATAAAATAATACCGACGTGCCTAAATCAAACACAATATCAACTAACTAATGAAAACACGAAACTATAGGTCGGCCGGACAGATAGCGACCTGCTCGAGAATTTTTCGCGCATCTAGGGGAGGTAACAGCGAGGGGAAGTTATGTTCCCTCTCTCCGCCGCATGTCACTCTGTCTCACTCCCATAGTAGAGGATGTCCTTACTATTAACGACTAAAACTCAGCAAAAGCTTGCGTGAAATAGTTTCGCTCAAAAGGAAAAAAGTTCTCAACACAAAAAGGACTGAGAAGTTAAAAGGTAAGTGTGTGCCTGATTGCTCGTTGAGTGGGTGAGTATGTTCGAATTAGTGTTGGAGGCGACTGTGGCATATGTGGTCGTTTCTCCTTAATATTAATACACACTTGCATTTCTTCAGATTTTTTCTCGCATTTTTACTTAATGCTCAAACGTTAAGAAGGCAAAGTACTTTTTTCCTAGGTTAGCTGTGAATGTTAAAGAGGAATAAGTGCAAAAACAGCGCATCCTGGCGGAATGCAGTTTTATTAAGTTTGTCAGGTTAGGGCTACTCTGGGTTTTCCATTTGATTGTTACCTATCCAAGGGTTACGTTTTAGCATTTTTCGCGTTGAGGTAAAAATTAGAACATGTTCTAATTTTCCCAAGTGAGTTTAAAAATGCTCCGCCAGGATGCGCAATGGTCAAAAAAGCTGACCTTGGAAAAAAGCACTTTGCCTTCTTCACGTTCGAGCATTAAAAATGCGAGAAAAAAACTGAAAAAAATGCAAGTGTGATACGGCCTTTACAGGTTTATCCACAGTTGTTACAAAACAAATGTAACAAATGTAAACAAACCAAACTCAAACCAGCAGTACGCTAGGTTAGAATAGATATACCTACTGCTACAATAGAATGTTTCAATCTTTTCTATTAAACTATTTCAATCACCACAAAAAACTTCTATTTTTTAATATTTATTTACTTATTTTTTTCTTTACGAGTATTTTAACTATGATTTAATTCGTAAATGATATAATGCAAACGATATACCAACAATTAAACATTAATGAAAGAATACGGGAATCAACCAAGCTTGATCAAGAAGGCAGTGCAAAGTAGGGGAAGTTAGTAGGGGAATTTGGTAGATACTGAATAATGGATATTTTTCAAGGGAAAAATCGCATATGGGCTAGCCCCAGAAGGTAGTGGGGAACGACTTGATTTCAGCTTGCAGTATCCACATTTCCTTTTCTTTGACTAGGTGATTTTACTCCTCTCCGAGGGGCTGTAAAATATCCACGGAATTTTGACCTTATACAAACAAACCTAACATAATAAGAATTTCTTCATTTCCAATAGCGTCTAAAGTTGCTAGGCAACCGAATCCGTATTATAATAGTAGAAATTTGTTTCTAATTATATTCTCCAATTGAAGGTGTTTGGTACTGAAATTGGAAGCGAAAAATTATTAATTTTGATTGTATCCATACCTCGAGCTTCTGCGTCCTTTGTAATTCATGGAGGGGCACTGCCCACCCAGCCCCTCCTCAAACTACGCCACTGGGGTTAGGTACACAACTTCTCAAGATGGTGGGCTGTGAAGAAGTTGCGGATCAATGCTGATCCGTGGGTTAACCCACCCAACAGGTGGATCACGGAATCCGTGCATTATCATAAGAAGATCCTGAATCGAGCGTTGGCGGAACTGTCATTTCGCTATTTTGACGAGAAAACTCACGGTCCTGGATAATCCTAGGAAAACTACCGATGGTCGAACTGGCCATTGGTGGCTGGGATTTTATTTTTTTACCTGTCGTTTTGCCAGTCCGGCGTAGACCATTATAAACAATTATAACCGAGTTTTGAAGGCGAAATTATTCACAGCAATTCATCAAATAGTACCTATTCATCTATAGGGTCTATCAAGTGCAAAACTTTCTGTATTTATCTATAGTTAAATTGTGAGGAACGAATAATGCTAATTTCATTCAAATTTTCAAAATAGGTGCCTACTTTCTGTTTATTTGTTCTCATTGTGGACGATGAGTATATTTTGCTGAGCTTTTACATCTATGTGAAAAGCACACGAGTGCAAAGTGTTTTCGCGCCGCTCTCCAGAAGTTGGGAGAGCGGTCCAGAGCGTAAAATTGTCTAGTGTCTCGAACCATGCCGCGCTTTCGACCTAATGGACGACCAACTTCATACATCTAGTATATATTGTTATATGAGAAGTATAAGGTCCAAAGGCGTTGAAAACATGTGGGACGAAGTAAAAAAAAAGTTAATATTTAGGGCAACCTATTTAAACCCAGGCCGAAAATAGGTAGTAATTTCTGGAGAAGGTTTGAGATTGGATTTGGAAAATTCATTCCGTTCTGAGTGCGAAAATCTTCGTCAGCCATCTCAATTTCGGTGGAATACAAAATGTCGTCCTCATAAAGATGTCTTAATTAGCACCATTTTAAAGTTTTTCTCTAATAAAACCTAAACCGTACATCCTACAGAAATTTGTATGCGTATTAAAGTTGTAGAGCATGAAAAAACAAAACGATTCGATTCAAAAACTCGGAATTATCTCTTAATATAAGCGAATGAATTTCAACATTTCATTTTACATGAGTATGAACATTTGAAAATCAGGCTAATTTTCGGCAAGTTTTCTCCCCCCCCCCCCCCCCCGTCCAGACTTTTACCCTAAAAACTCACCCAGTAGCGTTAATATTGGTCTGATTTCAGTCTGTCAAATCTAATTCTACTCAACATTAGATACTTTCCAAAGTTTGTATCATTGAGTCTAGTTTAGCTGAGACCTTCCCTCATTGACTTACAGCCGAACTTCGTTCACAAAAACGGCCTTTTACTTTCTACTTTAATGGGAAACGGTCTGAGCACAAACTTACTCGAAATGAACTTTGACAAGTATTTAATCATGTGTAGAATGAGCTTTGGCAGACTGAAATCAGACCAATATTAACGCCACAAGGTGACGAGGGGGAGGAGAAAACAAAAAAAACAATTTTCAATTAGGTATTTGTAATCCGTTTATTCTAAGAAATAATTCAGAGTTTTGGGATCGAATCGATAGCAAAGTTGTAGAGCATAGAAAAACAAACCGATTCGATCCCAAAACTCTGAATCGTCTCTTAACAACTTTGCTACGTACTTATAAAAATTTCTGTAGGATCCAAAGTTTAGGAATTATTAGAGAAAAACTTTAAAATGAGCAAATTAAGCCATCTTAAGGCCGCCATTTTGTATGCCACCAATTTTAAGATGGCGGACAAAGATTTTCTCACGCAGAACTGACTAAATTTTCAAAATTTAATCTCAATCCATCTCCTGAAATTACTAATAATTCTCCCAGATTCGCAAAATAATTCACTGTGCGACGTGCAGTGTGGACGCTTGTGTTGGCATTCAAATATCGATAAAAACAGTTGAGGCGACTAAAATCCTAGATTCCATTTTAGTAAAATTCAAGCAAACAAAAGGTTCCAATCCGAACCTCCTCCTCCGCTCCTGTGGATCTTCTTGGCGCATGACTACATGAGCGAACTATCATAATTATTCAAATATTCATTTTACTTTTTTGTTGAAATTTGAGCATTTTATGCTTACTAAAACGATTAATTTTATGGGGAAAAGTTTTTTGCTTCTTAGAACTTCATATTTATATAAATATAAATAATTGCCGGCTGATGTACCAGCCCATCCAAAGAAGTGGCTCTGACGCGATGGCGATCCCCCGAGGGCGCCCACCGATTTCTGGATGAGCACCCGTAGATGCTGGTAATTGTGGCTTCCGTAGCACTGGAAGCCACTTCAGTGGCTTAGAGAATGTATCAAAACACAAACGGTGGGTACAGCTTTCGTACAAGTACGCAATCACGAGGGACATTTTATGTCTTTGCACCCCCTCCCGCACCTACACCACGTACCTCGTACTTTATTTTTTTTGTTTAAAAATTTTTGTTTTAAAATAATAATAAAATTATGTCTTTACTTATATAAAGCTTGCAATCGTGTTCACAATATAAATTATTGAGAATGATCACCTGTGTGTAAACAATTATTTAAGCAATCACGCTCATACCGCAGCTTGTCAGCCACACACTCTTCAGTGGTTAACGTAATATGGCTAGGTAAATCGAGAGCTATCCAACGATTGGTGAACGATTTTTGTACGATGATAACTGGCGAAGTTCAAGTTCCGTAGCAACGAATCGGTTGTACGTGAAAATCATTAGAAAATTTTTATAACGCTTTCTTCGTCACACCGTAACGTCACACTTTTTGAGTTATGTGCCATAGTAAAGACATAAAATGTCAATATGTACCCACTATAATATACTAAACTATCCAAATTTTCTTTTAGCGAATTTTTTCATTGTCTCCGCTCGTCACAATAGTTTTCTTAGTGTCGCCAAGAAGCTCCACAGGTTTCAGAACTATAGATCGATTAAGAAACAAATTAGACCCAGAGATCTCTCAGCTGATCGTTACACCTCCACGCATTATTTTTGTATCCTACATACCTATATCCCAAAGGAGGGCAGTTCCGAATTTCAATACCGTAGGTATATATTAAGAAAGAAATAAGTCTCAGGGACCCTCATCTGATCAGAGCTCCTCCTCCAGAACTCCCCCCCCCCCCCCCCCCCCCCCCCGTAATTGTAATATTCTAGGTGTCTCACCGGAGCTCTATTTCAGTTTCATCACTATTGGATAATAAAGAAGGAAATGAGATTCAGGGGCCACTTAGACTAACCTGACTTTGTAAAGAATGTGTAATCTAATTTCGAATTGGTCGATCAAAAAGCTGACTTTGTCATCAATATGCCTACGTAGATATAGTCACCTACGGAGGGAAAATCAATTCAATTGGTGCTTCATCTACAATTCATTAGTTCCCCTATAACGTATAACGACATTATTTTAGGTAGGTCGGTACTTACCCACCAACTGAAAATGTAAGCGATGAAGTAAAACACCTACCAACGCTCACTAGTCCGTCCATGGAAACAAGAGTTATGCATATAAACTCCATTTTCCAAAGTCAGAATGCAATTGGAATTATATCAACTCAAGCGATCATCGGGATGTGCCAGGCAAAATTTACAATGTTACGATTTTACAACCATTTATACTTTCCAGCACTCATTAACTAGCAGTTAATCACTGATCCGAAGATGTCGCTACTAGTTCTAGCTCTCAGGGAAAGCGAATGGATTCACGTGCATTATTCAGGATGGTTTCGTTCGATTCTTTGGGATAATATCTACCAATGAAAAAAAAGCATTACTGTTACCTTGAAAGTTTTCGAGTTCTTAATTTTTTAATGTGCCAGCCCTTGAATCCTACACTTTAGGGTTGATCAAAATGGATCCGAAGCTTCTGTGATCAGCTAGGCCCCATTTGTAATTTTATTAACTTTAGTCCAGTAGTTTTGGAGAAAAACTCTGGACAGTGGACGAACGGAGTTTTTTATTTCTTCGATTTTCGGAATCTACGCATCTTAAACGTAAACCGACAAATTTTGTGGGATTTAAACTTTTTTTAAAGCATTAAATGCTAGGATTTGTTTCAGAATGCCTCAAAACGGATTTCAATAAAGACAATTTTGCTTCCGAGACTGCAAGGCAGCGGAAGCTTTGTTTTCACTTTCGAAATGAAAAAAAATTGTTTGCTCCAATATCAAAATTTCCACTCGCATTTTGCGTTTCAGAGCCTCTTGAACAAATTTGGTTCCGTGTCTGTCTGTCTGTCTGTCTGTCCGTCCGTCCACATTTCCTTGTAACAGCCATAACTTCCACAATTTTGATCCGATTTTAACCAAATTTTCAGGGATCGTGCGGGGTTAAGCTCTAGATGGTCCCCTATCAACTTCATCATGATCGAATCAACGGTAGCTACTGCGCAGGCGCTAACGTGAATTCCTTGTGACGGTCATAACTCGGTCAATGTTGAACGGATTTCGGTCAGGTTTTCAGGGATGATGTGAGTAAGATCCCTTGAGGTCCCATAAGACAATCATCATAATTGCATTAGCGGTACGCTCTGCGCATGCGTGAACGAAATATTCTTGTTACGGTCCTTGCAACAGCCGTAATTTCCACAATTTTGATGCGATTTTCTTCAAATTTTTAGGGATCGTGCGGGTATAGCTCTACATGGTCCCCTATCAGTTCCGTCATGATCGAATCAACGGTAGCCTCTGCGCAGGCGCAAACAAAATTTTCTTGTTTCGGTCATAACTCAGGCAATTGTGAACGGTGGTCCGGGTCGGGTGGTCCATCATGCTCAAAGTTGCCAAAAAATATCCCCAAGGATGTTTTAATCATGAATTTATATCAAAATATTAATGAAATCCTGTAAATCAATTAAAAACTCCTTCAGTTTTGATCCGATTTAGACGAAATTTTCAGGGAACATGCGGACTACATCCTGGATGGTCCCATATTAAAGTCAAAATTTTCCTTATTAATTTCATTTATTATATATGTACCATTCAGCTTCCAATTTCCCACCTTATTAATTCCCTGATGCCAGAACCGGTCGTTTCTAGTTTTCTGGAATTTAATGGTGACGTACTGTGAAGGTCACGAGGAAGCTCATGTGCCATTTCCTTGGCTGTGTATTTTATCTTATTTTTTAATTTTATTATTATTATTTTTTTATTTATCTATTTTTGAGCCTTTGAAATATCTTTGCAAAGAAAATTTGGTAAAACGATGCTACCAATCAATCAATGATCCTGCCAATCAAAACGCACCCCTTTTAAGGAGTAGGGAACACAGTAAAAGAAAGAATCAAGCTAGTGTACCGTATACCCACTAGTACACCCACGGGATGACAATCTGCCGCTATGGGCTATGGCTAATATACCTACGATATTGGCCCGTACCTACCTAGTCATCGCAATACCATTCTGCTCAGCATCGTTCTGCATTTTTATTCTTATTTTTGGTTTATTATTTTCAATAATAAACCATTTGTTATCGACCAAGAAAACAAAAAAAGGTTAACCCCCTCAAAATTTGTTGGTTTACGTTTCAAAATGCATAGAATCTAAAAATCAAATTAAAAAAATCCGTCCATCCACCGTACAAAGCTTTTCTCCAAAACTACTGGACCAAAGTTTATGAAATTTGACTGAAAAATCACATCGGCCGGAGATGTGTCAGTAATAGCAGCATCAATTCTGATCAACCCTAAAGGGTAGTAATTAAGGACTGAAATATTGAAAAATCTATATCTCGAAAAGTTTCAAGGTAGGTAACAGTAATGTTTTTTTTTGTTGTAATTTTCATATATTTTCCCAACAAATCGAATGAAATCATCTACAAAGCCGTGCGTGCGGTCTTTCGTTCTCTCTCTACGAACAATAAAAGAACTGCGACCAATGATTTTTTGAGGGAACTAACTGTTTCACCAGTGTCTGCTGGGTAGTGTTAGGCTTGCAGCAAGCCGGTGGGATACGCACTGCGCCACAGTTTTGCCTATTCACGGCACTGCATCATCAGCTTGTGTAGGGAAAATTTAGGTGTGTTATTTAATTGTATTAATTTATCTTCAGTAGGCGTCTACACCTCTACAGACACATTAGATACCTACCTAATGATTAGTTTAATAATATGGACAGGTGTTCTGCGTAGAAGAGCTATACAATACGGAAATAATAAACCTCTGTGTAATAATTTGCAACGTTAGGTTTCCTGGTCTATTTCGAAGGTTTATTATAGAAAATTATAAACCAAGATGTTTCATCCAATGAATTGTTGGTGATTGTATGCTCGGCGATCATCTACAACTTATTAGCTGGCCCAAAAATAATATTGATGGTTCATATTATATTTCTACTTCCTAACAGTTCAGATAGAGCAAAGTATCCAGAGCGCTTAGGACGGGGAGAGCTGATGGAAATCACTGCAATAAGAATTCAGTCAACGTGCCAAGGTACAAGAGTTGTGAAAAAAGCTTGGTATCTACAATCACTTATTGCAGGTACCTATCATAATTTGTTTGTTTTAGTACCTGAATAATGAATATCTATCTAGAAACAACAATTGTTTTTTTAGGGATTCTAAGCTGCTGAAACCATGAGCATGTGATTGTTTTTGATTTCTTCCCGAATATCACCAATTAGTAATACCTAGTAATCCCTCAATCAACCTATTTCACCCTACTGCCGCCATTTTTTAAATGGTGTAGTGCTAAGTTACAATTTCCCAGAAAATTAGAATGGCATTTAAATTTACTAAGTTGAGGTTTGGTGGTATCCATACAAGTAAAGTTACTTGCATGATAGAAAATATTTTCACCTTTCGTCCAACTTCTCGTCCAAGTACATATTTGGTGTGTGATAGTTTCTAGGTTAGATGAATTGAAGTCTTTGCATTTCGTTAGCAAACTCACTGACTCATTTGCTGGAGGCAAAGAAAAATAATTTTGAATTAATCAATCACTACTGTATCACTTATTTAAAGAAAGTTAATCCTTTAACGGGCAGTGTATACTGTACATAGGATACAAGATTTCAAAGATTACAAAGAAGAAGAAAAAAAAAGTCCAGTCATGCAGCATGACCCCATGAGCGAATTTTTGAAGATATCTTCGACATTTCAGTCGCTATTGATCGTGTAGAGAAATTTTAGTTTATGATTTTGATAGACAAACATGGAATCAAATTATTAAAAATAATTAGGAGGTACACATACTTTATTATGATTAAACTAATCTTGTAGATTTAAAGACAAATGTAGGTAAATATTCATAGATTTCGATGTCCAATGTGGTCAGTATTGAAGGCAGTTGAAATCATAACATCATCAAATTCACAGAGTAAACTCACCAGTTGTGATTACTGTTTTTTTTTTTTTTTTTTTTTTTTTAAACAAGCACCTACTACCTACGTTGTAAACAGGATGGTTCTAGGATTGGTTATACAGAGATACTTCCATAAGAGTAGTTCAATCTGAATTTGGACAATGTTTCATGCAAATATTACCGATTTTTACAACTATCGAACGGCATTATTTCGATTTTTGACTGATTTCTCAACTTTGAAATTTTTGAAAACTTGGTACATATTCTTATAGGAAATTTTACGCTGATTCCGAATATACCACATGTTAGTATGCTGAAAAAATTATTTCGCACAACAAATCGCAAAAAACTGGCTATTTTGAAATTTTTTACTACATTTTTGAAAATTTCAACCCGAAGATGTAATCCGATCATGCTGGCCAACGAACTTGAACTTTCGTTTTGTGTCCTTAACATTTTAAAATTTGTTTGAAGTTTCTAGCACAATTCTACGGACAGTTATCGTCTGGAATGACACATACATACATATATACATACATACATACATATATATATATATATATATATATATATATATATATATATATATATACATACACACACACACACACACATATATATATATATATATATATATATATATATATATATATATATATATATATACATATATACATACATACATACATAAAAAAATGAGACATACTTCAGAATATGATTCAGAATAGCCTGAAACGGATTTCTGCATAAAATTGTTTCAAAAATTCACATTCTACAAATTTTGAGGCGAGAGCAATAGCTTAATTTTCTTCAAAAATTCGCTAAAAGGATATGAGATCCTCCTTGCTTCTACTCTTGATGCATTCTGTTGTGGTACTTGGTCCATCTGGCTTGAAGCACTCCTGCTTGAATCTTCAGTGGCTCTGAGAATTTTATCATCTTGCTCAATTGGGAAGTAGGTAGGTACCTACTAATAGGTCGACAGAAATACTGAATTGCATACTGGTAGCGTTTTGAGAAGCATATGAATCAGCCCTTCATGACAAACTTTATTGAATGCCAGGGCTACATCGAGTGTGGCTGCAGAGCACATTTTCTTCTCTTTGAGTACTTTCTCAATGAAACTGGTAATTCTGTAGGCTTGATCTATGGTGGAATGCTGTTTTATGAAGCCAAACTGATGCTTTGGAATACGTTTGAGTTCCTCTATATACATTAAGAACAGTAAAACCTCTCTTAAAATTCTTTTCCTTGTTGATGTCATAGCCCCTGCCTGCCTGGGGGGAACCCTCAGCTCCCTTGGACCGCTACATATCGCTTGATCTTCCTACTCGTTCATTGGCCAAACCAAACAGTCTTTTGTGCTGAAAATGGAGTTTTCAAGTATGCTGACTCCGAATCTGAGGTCAAAAGTATGAAATTCCAACAGATGAAAGTTCTCATTGGACTTTGAGTGGGAGAGACGCTGCTCCCAGACACACTCTCATGGAATGGACCCTCTATCAGCGTCTGGAAGCTGCATTCAGAAGCTGGCAGCTGGAAGCCAGAAGCAAACGCTGGATGCGAACGCTGCCGCTCGATGCGGAACATCACCTAACATGTTGACTTTTCATATAAAAGGGTCAATTATGTGCCAGCCTTCTGTAACAATAGGATGATCCCTTTCTCCAATGAGGAGAAGTATCTTTGAATGACATTAGACACCAAACTGGAATGGAAATCACACTTCATAAGAAAAAAAAAAAAAAAAAAAAAAAAAAATCTGATCAAGTAATTAAATAGGTACCCTACCTTCAGAAAAATTCAAACATTTCGTCGATGTGTGTGTTAAAGATTCTTCCGATCACCTTCCAATCGCTTTGTCGTTGAGCTTACCATCTGCTGTTAAATTTGTTAGAGGGTTCGATGAAATGGTAAAGAATACAGGGGTAGCGACTACGGTCGTCTATTCTAGGAATCCGGCACTGTTAAAGTCTTTTTGTAAGGAAATGGAAAAAACACACGAATTGGGACCTTAAAAAAGGACCCGCCGATGAGTCTTTCAACCTTTCAATAGAATTGGTAGGCAATGAGACAGGATTAAGGGAACAAAAAAGGGTACACAGTACCCAACCGATGATTGCACATAACCCCTGGTACGCCCAAAAGGGAGCGTGTTCAGTCCCGAACCGTTCGGAACTCTTGGCCGAACGAACCTTAAAGTAGGTAGGTAGCTAATGAAGAGGTAAGAACACCGATTTATGTGGTCGATAGATATATTTAGGGTAGGTACATATTAAAAACATTAGCTTACCTTTGTGTAATGTAATGTGTAATTATTGCCTTTGAGTAATAATCTTCAGTGCTTTAGACACAGCGAATTTCTTGGTTCCAGGCGAGCAAGATCCACTACCACTGCTGTTAGATGGTGAGACTCATGACACCGTCACGCTACCTGGATTTACCATGAGTAATGGCTTATATATGCTCCTTTTTGAATACACTCTACAAGGATTCCCACCTCACTATGGATCTGAACGTATTTTTACCAAAATCGGGCATGTGAGTTTAAATTCAAATTTTAAATTCAGGGGAATTTACAATCATTGTAATTAGTAAGTACCTACGTAATTAGATTCTGTGTGAAGGATCATAAATCTAAATCATGTGTTAGTAATCAGCAATACCAGCATGTTTTGCTTGTACGAGTACATCCAGGGATTGGGATTTTTCAAATTACCTGTGATGTGTAGAGTCATATTTCCCATCTGCGTGCCACCTTATGTTGTGACCCAACCTTTAGTTTGATCCAATCACCTGATCAGAGTGTTCATTATTTTCTTGGGTTACTCAATATATACCTAGGTTCTTAAATAAATTAACTACCTACCTACCTTGATATGGTATTCAAATGAACCTGCAACAGCTGTAAGTGTCACTCTACCGAACAAGACGGGAAAAAGTTTTCATTCACCATTGAAGTTTTTCATTATTGTGAGTCTAAGTCGTGAATCTAAATCCTTATTATATTACTTTCTCCTTCTCTGTAAAACATTAGCACACATAGGTAGCACTGGTGCGATCGGTATGAGTAGTTACCTAGGTACCTATGTTTCTTGAGGGAGTGGGTCAAAGTGTTTGGTGTTTACGATCGTGTTTGAATCCCATAAACAAGCAAATATGAACAGACCTCGCAAAAAAGGTGTAGTGACCTACATATCCAATGTCCACTCGTATTTCACTGTTAGTATTCACCAAAAGAATGCCAGATCCACCACGATTACAAAAAGAAGGACGGAAAAGTCAAGAACTGAAGAAAATGATACCTTCATGAATCAGTGGGGGTTACCTACTGAAAAAGCAACAAGATACCTACGAGTACAATAACAAACATATATGCATATATGCTCCAGGTGGTTCTAGAAACGTGGTAGAATATAGTTTTTTTTATATCTGCCATGTTGGGTGTGGCTCATAGCTTCCTCGTTTCCGTTAGAACACTGAAATAATATTTAATAAATATCACATGGAGATTCCTTTGAAGTTTTAAGCAAAATCTTCAATCCGGCTAGAAGAAAATTATGCTTGATACTCGAAAACTACCAGTGGTTGCGATTTAGAGATCATTGGAGACAATCTTCATTCTAAACCATTCAATAACAGATAACTTCATAAAAATAGGATGGAAACTACGGATTTTATGCTTGGTAGAAGAATTTGAGGTTCGCGCATGAGGAGCAGTTATTAATGATACGGTCATGATGAAACTCATGTGTGGTAATCAAATTGTCATTTCCCAACTACTTTTCAAATTTTCGAATTGATCTTAAGAAAATAACGCTTGATGGCATTTGCGTTTGCGCATGCGCAGTGCAATCTATCAATTTCTAATATTGATGAAATTTATAGGAGACCTTTCTCAGTCCAAACCGCTCATTCCGAGAAAATTTTATCGAATTCGAATAAAAATTGTAGAAGTTATGCTTGTTGCAAGGATTTCACCTCTGCGCATGCCCAGCAGCCGTTAATGATGCTGTCATTATGAAATTGATATGTGGTGATTAAATCATCTTTTGCTAACAACCCTATAAATTCGATTAAGATCGGACGACTAGGATCTAAGGAAATAATTCCTGTTGGAATATACATTTGCACATTCGCAGTGTGAACTATCGATTTGCATGCAATGAAATGAATGGGGATCATCTACAGCCAAACCCACACATTGTCAGAAGATTTTATCTAAATAGGATATAAATTGTTCAAGAGTAATGCTTGTTGCAAGGATATCACATTCTGAGAAGCGCAGCAGCTAATAATTTGTTTATTCGTAAAGGTAAGGGCGAGCCCATGTACATACAATGGTGCTACCCTATTAATATTAATGGGGCAATTGAATCGTCTTTTTCTAACTAGGTACCTTCAAAATTTGAATGAGAATGGATGTCCAGAACATGAGAAAATTATGGTTGATGGAATTTAGGATGGCACATGCATGAAGTGAATTATTGATTGAAATACAATTAACTTGATGGGGAACCATCTACAGGCTAACCCACACACTTTCTGGAAATTTCATCAAAATGAGATGAAAACTGTAGACGTTATGAGTGTTGCAAGGATTTGTGGACACACACTAGAGAGTTATAGCAAACCACAAACGGGGCCCGTTAGACCCTCGCATGGATACTATAGCAACGGGCCCCCGTGACCTTGATGCGGTTTAGGAAACAGGAGACGTCAAACTGAAGCAACTTTACCGGGGGCCGGTAGAGATCACTTCGTATGCCCGGCAAACGGTTAGCCTTCCCAAAGGGTAACCAGACTGCTCTGCTTGCGGCTTCGACTTTCGGTTTCTTCGGTTCATTCTTCATAACCTTGCCAATAACTTGTATTTTTTTTAAATATTGACTTAAAAAAGCCATTACACAATTATTTGTAAGTTATGCCACAACTAGGCAATTTACAAAATTTCCACCACCTTTCCACCTGTTTTAATTCACTATTCACTTCTATTTTATTGAGTTTCATTTTATTTAATATTATCTTTAGTGATGTTTCATTTTGGTGGACTTACCTTTCTATCTCAAAAGATGAAATTTATCAAGATATTCGTTAGTCGCTATCACAGGAGAACACAACCTCTAACAATTTTACCAATTCTGAGATACCTACATGATTCCTAAAATCATGAATTCAAATGAAGTTCGCCTACTAAATTAGTTCCTGTGTTTACGCAGTCCTCAAATTCCTTTTTGACGAATCCTAAATGCAAAAATACCAATAGGTTTTTAAAAATCCCTAAAAGGTTGCTAAACTTGAAAACTGAAATCCTAGTTTTATTTCCAATTTTTATTTTTTCAACGTGCACGTAATTCTTTGTTGATGAGCTTTCAAATAAGTGACTCACCGAGCTTCAGCTATCAAATATTTGACAAAACCCTCCCGAATAGAAACCTACTTCCCAAAATTTCTCGACACTAGATCCATGTTCCAATGTATATCCATGAGAAAATAATACCTAAAACACTCAAGTTCCTCTCAACATAAAGTTGCTGCAGATCAATGAAGCCTAACTACTTATTATTTCCATTTGTATTTTTAGTAGAATATTTTATGCAAGAAACTGAACCACAGCTCGCTCAAAATTAATCAAAAACACAATTCGCGTCACTTTAGCGGTAGTATGCAAAGTTCGGTGTGACTTTAAACCTCAACGCAACCGGGGGTTCTCCACCATATGTTCAAATTCGCTACAAGAACGGTAGCATCTCGTTTTGCTCGCTCCAACTACCGGTCACGGGCCTCGTTGAGTTGCCGTCACCCGTGGGTTGCTATAACTCTGTAATAACACAGAAAAAAACACAGGAAAGAAGAAGACAGACATGGAACCAATGTTTTTCAGAATAGTATTGTAGGCCCTCGCCTACAGAGCCCTATGGGGAAGAGGGTCTGTTCCCCCTTCCCTGAATCAACTAAGGGAGCCACCCACATCAGCTCCATGCTCACCAGCCAGCCTATTCCATGGGGTCCCGCCAAAAGGACCCCAAACCACCAACGCCACTAAACTCCCCCTTACAGCCCAAGGGAGGACCCCTCCATCACACTTGACGTTCAGGAGCTAGCTTGTCCCCCCACCATTGGCGCCCGGACACTGTTTTTTCCGAACAGATTTCATATGTTCAGTTCCCTGGCTGGAACGGTCTGAAGAACGGTCACCTCATTTCAGTTTGTCCCCCCACTCTACCCGATTCTTGACAATCGAACGTAGAACCTGAGGAAAACGTTATTTTCTCCTTCTTCAATGTTTGGATTAGATAATAGGTCCCAGCTCAGTTTTCATGCACCTGAGATGATAATAATCGTATACCATCCTACCTAATGTCTTATTTTACAAAAAAGGTGATAAAATCAATTCAATTCAATGATTCATTTCTCGTTAGAAGGCCTTGAAGATGATTTCTGAACATGTACTGATTCCCGGTCATTCTAGAAGGACAGTGCGAGTTTATTTTTCTAGTTCCTTGCATCTTCAGTTTCCGCTTCCTGTCACATTCGGGTATTCGGGGTATGTAATGTCCTATGGTGGTGGGTATGTAATGACGCCTATGGTGGGGGGACAACCTAGCTCTGGAACGTCAAGTCTGACCAAGTGGCGTCACCTCCACACAGTTTGCTCCAGCTTCTTGAACAGGTTAGTGTTTCATCCCGTCATTGAAGACCATGCTATAAGACCCGTTGTAACTAAGGCTTGGTGTCTCCTCAAAACCTGTGACTTTTGGAAGTAACGAAAGTCCCTCGTATTTATGGCCACCCTGTCTTCCGTCCTGAAAACCCAGACCAAGTGGTAGTAGAAAAGACTGACAATCCTTCAGTTCTTGCCCTCAGTTCATCGTCGCCCTACCATGGTAATGGTAACACCGCCTTACTTCTCACTTCCTGGAAGATCGCCCTGCGACACAGTGAGTAATTATAAGTTTCTATCATTGGCAAATGCAAGTAGGTGGTCAAAAATGTAACTAATCTATAAAAGCAAAAATAATTAGGCTCAGACACGTTGCTATCTCACCTTATTGAGCAAAAGTAACTCTTGTTTATTGTTCTTGTTTTTTGACTCCTAAAAGTCAAACAGTAACGATATTTGGTTTAGAGCACCCATCCAGTATCGATATTATTTAGCAAAGCACTTGGGCACTTAGGATTGGTAACAGACATTGTATGTTCAATTTTTTTTCATTTAAAAGTCAATCTTATTGTGTAGTCACGACAAATCAAAAGTGGCACAGTTTTCCATACTAAGAGTTTAGCTAGGATAAGACTCATTCTACTCGTACATATAAGTCACGAATGTCTACATCTCGAATCCAATAATAATAATAATAACTATTTTCATGTTATTATTATTTTAATTCTGGGTCTGTGAGAGGGGTCGGTTTCCCCCTCTGCCGCTCTGAAACCGAGGTTTATTGTGTTACCAACCTATAGGTTCTGGAGCCAATCCCCCTCCTCCACCAGAAAGAGGATTCCCCCCACTAGGTCGTCTATCAATACTATCTCCCCTGGGTCAAGGGTCCCAAAGGTTCTGAATCATTTAGCTTCGAGTGCTGGGCATTCAAAGAGAAGATGAGAGGCGGTTTCTTCCTCCTTTCCACACCTTCTGCACACTGGATCACCTGTATAGGCTCCAGAACTGGATGTTTCCTGAAGCACCCGTGCCCAGTCACCATTCCCACCAAGAGTCTTATTTTAGGGCGGCTGTACTCCTACGGTGGCAGGGTGCGTTTATTACCAGCTTTCCATTTTTCTGTTCTGGGGTGTTATCCCAGAGCCGTTTGTGTTCCTTCCTTATCCATTCCCACAAAGCGGTTTTTACCGAGCATTTTGCTATAATACCCAGGACGGGAGCCCCCTTTCGTGCTAGCTGGTCTGCCCGTTCGTTTCCTGAGACATTTTCCTGCTAACAGTTGTAAAGTATTTTCAAAAGCATGCAGCCTTATTCTCCAGATCGAAGTCATGTGTCTAAGAACACTACACATTGTCACGGCCCTCAGCCAATTGGTAACATTCTTGTTGTGAAAGTAACTCCTTCTTGTAACTATACCACTACCATTGAGACCAGATATAAAAATAATGAAATTCTTATAAATGTAACACAGTACCAACAGTACTACTTTAAAGTAATTTAATGTTCAACCCTTATGCATATCTTGTTACATCTTTCGAGTAATAACGAGTATATTACCATGTTAGTTTAACTCATCTTTCATTCCAAGCCTACCGTGACTCCCTCATGTAAAAGTAACGTTGTAAGCGTGCATTTCTTTAGGCGCTTATGTGTGCATAACGCCTTAAGTTCAACTATAGTAATTTCATTGAAGAGTCACCCGTCAGTAACAAGTAACATAATCAGAGTCTTGAAACTCGCGGATCATTTGAAGTATTGCTTAGAAAGACACAATTTTCAGCTATAGACACTCAGACTTTCTATCTAGAAGCTGTCTGCCCACACTCCCAGTCACATCCACAGTATGTGACCCATACATTTCGGTGCATTTGCGATTGTGGTAACTTGTTCCTTTCAGTTCAGTCTTGAAAGCCCTCCACCAGAAACCCCAACACTACCCGGGTCACTCAAAAGTTACATGCTCCGGTAATAGTTTCCATTCCTAGAACTCCCCCTTGACACTAACATTTCTAGTTCTATTAGGGATAGCAACACCCTTATCTATTCAAGTGTTCCTCCCTTTCAGAACAGTGGTAAAGATGAGTTGAAGGTAGCCCATTACTCCCGGTACCTCATCTCATCCACACCGGGTACCACATATACCTACATCCCACGTAATCATCTTAACGAAGTACCTTCAGTAGTCTGCCCCTCAAGCAACTATTTCTTGATAGGGTTGTGTCCATCTTCAATGGTAACACCTTTTCATGACATAGTGACAACTTGGTAACAGCCCCTTCTTTGATATCAACTCTCTATTTCCCCCTCTCTCCCACTTGTACCCACTTATATAAATGTGGCAATGGTGAGATCTTGATTTTCCCATTACTGTTACCTTTATCGTAAAAGTTACGCATCCCTGTGCCCCGTACTCTGGTGGTTTTCCCTTTTTGATAATTTTCCCTTTCCCCCTCCACTAAGATCCTGCCTACAGTATAAAACGTAAAATGCGAGGAAATTTGGATTGTGGGAACAAAAAATGTTTCATCTCCCGAAAGTGAAAACAATGCTTCCGCTACTTATAGATGGTAGACTTGAAAGCAATATATGATGAAACTGTGGATTAATTAACTTCAGTCAGTCGTTTTGCTACCTGATAGATACATTTTTAGAGCATTCAATTTCAGTTCTCCCGCCAACTAAAATGTCATCAATCGTCCAATAATGTGCCCAAAACTAAAGTCATGACCAACTGACGGAGGTGAATTTTTTCAATCGAAAGAAAGTTTATTGAATTCTCACTGTCCAAAAGGAAGAACAAACGAAGATGAGTGTTTTGTCTCCTCAGTAAGGGGTACCTACCAATAAGAATCCATCCAGTTTGGAAGAAGGTCTGGTTTGGAAAAGGTTGTGCCATTTGCCTTAGGCACACTTACACAGGGTGAAGCGTATTTCGAATCCAAGTCTCTAATAATTATATTTTTAGTAAACAACTCTTTTATGTTTTTGCTGGGCCCAAATGAACCTTTCTCGTGTCAAATGTTATGATGTGAGGCATACAACAGGTGCTGAATCCTTAAACCTGAATGAAACTGCATACTTTGATGAGACTTCCTTGCCCGATTTTTTCTCAAAAATACAATTAGATGAACCTAGAATGCATCTCAAGAATAGAATCCCAACGCTTTTCTTTCACCCTGGCTGAGTAATTCACCAGAGAATAACCTGAGATATGCCGCTAAAATGACCCTTCCGTTTGAGACGATGCATAAATTCTTCAAAATAAAATAAAAATTAAATTAAATAAAAAATAACTTGCACTACAAATAGTTGAATAACTTGATATGAAGTCTTACTAAATGGTTTTGCAAACTTATTAAAGCTTCTGTGGTGGTTTTTAGTCCCTCATGATCTAACTCAACAGAGACAGTGTTGAACATTTTCTGTAGTACCTATTGTTAAAACTACGAATAATACTAACAATTCCTACTTATATTTTCCTTGTTTACTTATTTTGGATACCATGGATTAGTTAATCATGTTCCCCGAGGCTCCTGTGGTAGGAAGAGAGTCAATACCTAATAACTCCATTGACAGTTAATTTAATAATTGGGACATTTTCAAGGGAATTACATTCAGAGCAAAGAGTTTCTTCACTAAAAATTAGCGAACCATTTCCACTTCGGTGTGTTTTGTAACCCACTATAGTCCCGGAGCCAAGGCCGAAAATAGGTCCATTGAAAATTTAGTCCATTCTGAGTTAATCTTAGTAGGTATGTCATCTAAAAATTTGTGGAAAACAAAATGGCGGCCTCATAGATGGCTTAATTTGCCCATTTTAAAGATTTTTTCTAATAATTCCTAAAACGTACATCCTACGGAAATTTTTATGAGTAGCAAAGTTGTAGAGCATAGAAAAATAAAAATATTCGATCCCAAAACTCTGAATTATCTCTTAAAATAAGCTAATGACAGACAACTGAAAATCAGGATAATTTTTGGTCAGATCCCCCCCCCCCCCCCGCCCATCTTGACTTTTGCCCTTCAAAATCACCTAGTGGCGTTATATAGGTCTGATTTCAGTCTGCCAAAACTCATTCTACTCAAGATTAGTACTCAACATTACATATCGTATCGAGCATATTTTAGCTGAGACCTTTTCCCACTGACTTACAGCCACACTCATGAATCGTATGTAATTTTACACACAAAGTTCGCAAAAGTTGTCTTTTATGTACTTTGTACTTACTTTATGGGAAACGGTCTGATCAAAACCTTGCTCAATATAAACTTTGGAAAGTATTTAACCCTGAATCGAATGAGGTTTGGCAGACCTGAATCAGACCAATATTGAGACCAATATTACTAGATGATTTTGAAGAGCAAAAGTGTAGACGATGGGAGGAGGGGACCCTCCTAAAATATCCCGATTTTTGATTGTCCTCGATTCCCTCATTTCGGGAGATGTAGTTTTTAGGTCGAATCGTTTTGGTTTTTTATGCTCTACATCTTTGCTATGTATAAAAATTTCTGTAGGATTCAAGGTTTAGTTATTATTAGAGAAAAACTTTAAAATTGGCAAATTAAGCCATCTTTCTGAGGCCGCCATTTGTATTACACGAATTTGGGGATGGCACACAAAGATTTCTCACTCAGAACGGACTAAATTTCCAAAATTTAATCTCATTCCTTCTCCTGAAATTACTATCTATTTTGGGCCATGGCTCATGGACTACCACACTTGCCCCCCAATTACATTATGACTCTACTAGTGGTCTGAAAAATAACAAATTTTCAGTCCATAGGGTACAAATGAATCTAGCCCAAATAGAGTTGGTGCCTTGGTGCCCTGCTTTGCCTGCGCAAGTTTACCTATCAGGTGTACCTACCTTCATGTCCAATTGTGTGGTAGGTAAGTGATATTCCCGAATACGCGCAACCCGGCACTACATCTATTTTCCTTTTGTTCAAAGTCCAGTGTATTAAAATTCGTTGAGCTGTTTGGCCAGCAACTTCGGAGAAACAAACAATATTCTAATTTATATTGGTATCAGATTAATTTGCGTATATGTATGTTGTTTACGAAAAGTACCTATGAAGAATAACACCCATAGTAATATATTCTAGGAATTTGGTATCATAAATTGGACCCTTTCGTTAAAATAACATTTTCCTTGAGAGTAAAGTTTTGCTAAGAGTGTTCTTTGAAAACTGCCATAATTCAATACTTATCAATTTAGTTAGATCAGCTAATTAAAGGAGCTTCATTTTTGCTTTACTCTTCTGGTTATTTTCAAAGCTTAGTAAAAGTTGTAGGGAAAAGTTCACTTATAACTTTAGGGGGATTACATACTTCAGCTCAATTTATTGGTTATAGAGGCAAGTTAGCACCCCTTCACCAGATATATGTATGCTGTAGAGCATGATTAAAAAAAGTATACGTGTCCTTCCTTTTTTACTATCTACGATTTCGGAATCACGCTAACATCACATTTGGGAAGGCAGCGAACCTAAATGCCTAAACTTCTTCAGGATATTAGTAGATGTAGAAATAGCCAGAAGAAATAGCTGGATCTTGGATGAGACTGAACTCAGTGAGGGATACAAACAAGAACTAGGGTTCTCATACTTGCTCATACAAGCAGAGCTTTCCAGGAATCTCGATTGTATTAAGGCGGCTCCACACATGCGGCATTCGCTGAGCAACTGAGCTGTTCACCTAGGTACTCGGCGAGCCACGAGCTCATTGCTCCAAACATTCGGAGTACGTCCCGCGCGGTGCTTGCTTCGGGAGAGAGATGAGTTGCTCACGATGGACGACCAAATAGTAACTGCAGCAGCAGCTTTTGTAGTGCTGAGCGCACTAATTTCTACTTAATTGTTTATCATTTGCCGTTCATAGAACGTATTGGGCTTCGGATGAATCGCAATTCGTCGAAGCTTGAGTGTTTTTATGCATGTACCTACAAGTAGACAGAAGAAGGGAAAAGTTAAATATTTATTACGTAGGTATTATTTTGAAATACTTCTGCACTAAAATGATCTTGAATTTATATTATTATCTATGTAATACTCTCTTGGGTAGGTAGTGATTTATCGGCAAAAGATTTTTCTTTCATTTTTGTAGAAATATTGACAAAAATATGGAATATGATAGAGAATAGGGTGCAAATTGAAATGGCATGGGTTAGACATCATTCAGGTATCGTCAAGATAGATTCATATATTTGTACTCGAAAAGCAGTGTGGGATGGAGCGGTAATTCATATTTATATACCCTAAGAAGATGTACTAGTTATCCTCTGTAACATATCCAGGGAAGAACAGATGAGAAAGCCCGAAACGATTAGAAGGAGCAGTTGAGGCCCTGGCTATGTAACCCCTATTTTCAGAATGTTTCACGGTTACATACTCCTAAGAGCATTATTTCAAGAATTCAAAACAAGAAACAAGATCAAAATAGGAGTTGAGGATGATACAGAGATTGTGACCGTGAGGTGGTGACTGAGGTTGTTTTAACTTTTGTAAAAATCGATTCACAATAAGTAGGTACCTATACGTACATTCACAATAAGTAGGTACCTATACGTACATTTGCACAGCCTTATACATGTATAGAGTATCCATTATAATTAAATGTGCCGTATACTGAAGATTCATCTTACATTTCTTTTACAGTGTTGGATTTTGGCTGATGAGGGTCCTTTAAGTATTCATCTTGAGGGTGGTGATACGCAAACTGCATCATGTTTAAGACCACTCAGGATTCCCTTCATCAATGAAAATCCCAATTCGGTTTTAAGTGAGATGAAATTCTCAATCAGCTGTGATCACAATGACGACCATGAATGCAAGCTGACCAATTCAGAAGGTAGGTATTTTACCTTTAAAATTCTGAAATCACTCAAGAGTGATGGAAAATTTGCGGTTAACTGGGATTGTTATTCAGAGGATCCAGATGAATATTTTAAACAAAGAAAATTGTGGAAAAATCCGGAAAGCCCCAAAAACTGCAAACATCTAACTCCAAAAGCTTCAGTTGACCTGAACGATAGTGGAAAACCATAATTCACTCAGATTATATTTTTCTAGATAGAGATTTTTCAATGAATGGCAACGCATCCATTTCCCTTATTAGACCAACTTAGTTTAAAGGTGAAAAATACAAGAAAAATGACATTTCCTTCTGAGGTGTAGGCAGCCCTGGTACTGCATCTTCTCCTACAATGGGCCATTCTGATTTGTTTGATTGGACCAAATTAGTTCACTCCAAAAAAGTCTTTTCTCTTAACTTTTAAAATATTAGTTTCAACTTTTGTTTTTGTCATTTTTCAATTTTATTTATGCCGCTAAAGTGTAAAGTTCTAGTTGTCGATCGTCAATGGAATTGTATGATAATCCCTCAATTTTCAACCAAATGGGCCCATTGTGGTTAATCATGCTAACCATAGGAAATTATGGCCTCATTCGAAACTGATGAGGTGTTCCAGGTGTAAGAAATGACCAAAAAAGATTAGAAACGTGAAACAGATTTTTTTCACTTGGAAATAAAGCACTGGAGGCGTCGAAAGAGATGCGGGAAAATTCCCCGGGGTGTGATAAAGTTGTGGTGCGGCGTCTCATCCACTATGGTCTCCGCTGCAGCTGTACAATTCTCAATCAGATCTATGCGAGGAGTAGCATTCCAAAAGGTTAGTTGTTTGGGTGCCCATACCGCCCCCATGCTATGTGGGCTTACAGTAACAAGGTCTCACCACAGGCGAACATCGATGATATGCGAGGCATATCTTTATAAAAGGTTAGTTGTTGGAGTGTCCGTAACACCCTGTCCTTGAGGTAGCATGCCCCCTACAGTGATGATATGGTTGGAACTGCTTTCCAAAAGGTTAGTTGTTCGGGTGACCCTAATGCCCCATAATGCACTACTATGGTAGTGTGCTCCCACTTCCAAAGGCCAACATCTATGGCATGAAGGGAACCTATTTCCCAAGGTTTGTTGTCCAGGTACCTAAAGTGACCCCTGGCTATAGGTCAACCAGAGATGGTCTGCGTTCCGAGGGTGAATTCTGCTGGAGAAAAAGGAACTACTTATCTCCTATAATTTAAAAACTGTTGGTGCATACGATATTTTTTCAAAATTTTTCTCCCGAGGAGTGTCTCTATTTCCCTCCGTTCCTATGCAGTGACGCGTAAATTGTGTTCCTGCATCTTACTTTTTTTCTATAATAAAACGTAAAAATAATGAATGAATCACAAGAAGTAGAAAACAGTTGCCACAAAATTATACAAAAACTCGAAATATTTGTTGCTCATTCACTGAAAGCTGAGCAATCAACCCTCAAATGCGAAATTTCTCTTTGCGGTAATTTTATCTTACAGGGTTGTCTTCTAAAAGTTGCTTCAACGAGTAGTTCAATTTTCTGCCGCATAGGGTGCGCCCTCAGAATATCGACCATCTCTGGTCGACCTATAGTTCATTCTTATTTAGATGCCCATTCCACAGCAGTGCAACAAAAAGATACATAGCTCATTGGAGTGTCGAACTTGGCATGAGGCCATCAGCACTCCCAAATGTTTGTCATGAAGATGCCCACGTTGCCCCAACACTTTTCAATCCTTACTGTAGCTCAGCTCCTTCTCCATAGACATCATTTCCAGTCCCTCCAGGTATAAGTAGTTTAAATCAGGTGGCGCAATCAGTAAGTCTAGTATACTAGAGATAGTGAGATGGTACATAATGTGTTGGTTCAAGCAACTGCGCTTGAAGTTGGTCTAGAGGGGCGTAGATTTAAACAATGTAGCTAACAGAGACAAGATGGTTGATGCTTTGTGGCACTCCTCAATGCTTAACTGTGTGCCAGCATCCATAAATTATCCAGGGACTGGAATCGAGCAACACTTACTCTGCCCAAACCAACATTTAGAGATATAGTCATGAAAGGCTCAGATGTAGTTGAAGCATCTTCAGGAATCTAAAAAATCAACCCATTCGGTAGGTAGGTACCTAGCAAACCTAAACCAGAGCTTTCACAACAACAAAAATGGACCACAAAGGGTGGCACCAGCTCATACTTGGCCTGTCCACAAGATGTATTACCAGCATAACAACTAGTCAAAGGCACCTCTTAAAACTCGTCGCTATCGGTAGGTATGTTCCACAGGCAGCTTAGTTACATTTTATGGGCCCTGGTAGAAGGGATGGGAATGAGTGGGGAAACAGCACTAGTCCATAATATCAGCAGTTTGAGAAGGCAGATCAGCTTTTTCTGCGAGTGCCCTACTCTCCCACCCTTAGGTATGACACCAAACAAACCTAATACAGATTGGATTCCTGGTGTGGGAATGAGCGATGGAATGAGAAATAATTGCCCACTTAAATTCAATAAATAAGAAAGGTGCACAGCTAACCATACAATGGATTCCTGGCCATTGTGGCATCCTGGCTAACAAACTAGCTGATAAGTGTGCCAAGGAACCTGCTGGTAGAGCCGACATTGATGGAAGCATAGAGATTCCTTATACAGAAATATTGGAGTTTGCTGATGTTCTGCTTGAGCAGGCTAACAGGAGCACTCTTAGAGAAAGACTTCGAACAAGAGGCTATTGGAACCGAGACATAATAAAGTTTTCTGTGACTGTTCCTTGGTATCATCATAAAAACTTGAACATAAGGGACATCAACATCGTGAATAGAGTTTTAATTGGTCATGGAAACACGAGATTCTTCTAATGGAAAATGAGACATTTCCATGATCTCTCATGCAGATATTGCAATGATGAAAACACCATTGAAAATGTGGAGCATCTACTGACAGGGTGCAGGAAATTCAGGTTTGGGCTGTAAGAAATTACAGAAGATGTGAAGACTTATCTCAAAGAAAACCACGAAGATCACCTAAAGTTGTTGGAGATTGCCAACTTTATCAAGAATGCGGATATCCAAATCTGAGATCGATGTCTTAAAAGAAAGCATTCATATATGTACATAAACTTACAACTTTTAGAAGGAAAGTATTCTTGTATTTGTATTTGTATTGTCTTAAAAGAAAGTATCCATGGATGTACATAAACTTAAAACTTTGTATATATAAGCTTAAAAAAAAATGGAATTTAGCAAAAAAAAAAAAAAAAAAAATGTATAAAATGTAAAAATGCCAATCGAGTCTAAGTAGGTTACTTTTACTCCAGTGTTGTTTAGTTGTAACTCCCTTTTGAATTTCCAAGTTTTTAGGTACCTAATAGATTAGCATCTCAATTTTTTTTTTGCATTGTCGAAAAAAGAAGATCCCCCGCGCATGAGGAAGTTTCTCGGCTGGAAACGCCATCGGATCTGCGCAACACAAACGACCTCCCTACAAAAGAGCCTCTGTAGTTCTCTGTGGCACAAGCAAATCTACATAACATCACGTAGTCAATCCCTGACAAAAAAGAAAAAAAAAAAATCGAGAGAAGTCAAGTCAAGTGAGGGTGGGGGCGCTATATAATCAGAGAACTCAACGAACGCCTCAAATGGGTTGCAAACTGATTTGTTGGCTTCAGCAAATAAACCTATCTTGCCCAACTAATATAAATTTTTACTCAGGGATTGACTACGTGATGTTATGTATTTTTGAGGTGTGAGTGAAGCAAGTTTTGACTAATTAAAACTAGTTTTACAGTAACATATATATATTTTTCTTCAGTTTGCATTTAGGAGTCAGACATATCAATGATATGTCATATGTGATATGTTCATATTATGTTGATTAGATTACGATGACTTATACATATATTTATTCATATACCTATATGTTCCTATAATAATTGCTGCTATGTACCTATAGTTGAGGCTTATGTTTGTTTTGAAAAAATGTTTTCATAATTTTCAGTTCCTGTTATTAAGAGGAAAACACCTGCTCCTTGTGGATCAGTATATACATATGAAATCGTGGTTTATGGTTTACGAGCTGAGCAAACAATTCGCGCTGTTATTACATTTGTACCGTTAGACGTAGACCTGGGAATCAGGTAAGCAATCAACATTCACAAATCACATAAAATTATCGGTCAACCAGAGGGCAAACTACTTATCTCCTTATCATTCAAAAATTTTCATGCTAATTACCATTTTTTCCCCCCTCACAGGTGTCTATTTTCTCCCCCGTTCCGCAGTCCTTCAAACTTTTCGTTTATTAAAGAAGTAGATCATATTATTTTGTAATTTTTTACCTAAATGGCATTCTTAGAAACTTCTTTCTTTGTTCAATATCGTTAACCAACCTTTTGTATTCCTAACACTTGAACAAGGAATGTACTTTTGAATCCAAAATTATTGACATTTTATGTCTTTGCTATGGCACATAAACTAAAAAAACGTCACGGAAAATTGCTCACGAAAATATTCTGATGATTTCCGCTTACAACCGAGTCATTGCTGGGGAAATGGTACTTCATCGTTTTTCATCCAACAAAATTCGTTGACCATTCGTTCGAAAGCTCTCGATTTATCCAACCATATTATGTTAACTACTGCAAAGTGCGTGGCCAACAAGCTGAGTTATGAGCATGGTTATTTGAATAATTGTGTACACTCAGGTGATCATTCTCAATAATTGATATTGTGAACATGATTGCAACCGCTTGTTAATTTCTGATGACTTCATTGAGCTGGTGTTTCGATGATTTGATTCGTAGCAGGTGATCCGAATATTGCGAGAACGGTTTGATTTTTGAAGCAGTGGTTAAATAATTTTAATAAGTAATTTCTATACTTTACACTCTAGGAAGCTGTAATTACCGTAAGTAGCTCTTTAGGACATTTACTTGACGATGCCCGGTCCGGATCAGCTGAGTGGCTCTTAGAGCTTGCATACGAGTCTGCAACTAAAGACATAAAATGTCCCAATGTGTTGCAGACTCGTATGCAAGCGTTTCGTTTCACCAACGGATAGTCCTAGACGAGACGAATCCAACGGTATGCATAACTCAAAAACGCTATAAATGTCGCTTACGACACCCCAGCTTTTGGTCTGAATCGATATTTCATGCTGTTTTTGCATAAGAAAAGTGGAAAACATTTAAAATCTTAACACATACAGCTGAAACACTGAATAATCACGGGAAACGAACAATATGGTTTTAACGGGATCCTGAACACAATTATTTTATTGTACGAAATAGTAAAGGTACAGTGGGAGAGCGGGTATAACTGGTAGCCAAACGTTAAACAGAATGAATTACACTTTCCCTTTTCGTCCGCAAGACGTCAAGCAAGGGCGCTGCTCGCAATGCAGTGGTTACATGATATGAGATTACTCAGCGTATTTGATATTAATTGTATCACTTTTCACAATATTGCGGGAGTTCAGATCACTATATCGCTCAGGGATATTCGGGAATGATATCGGGAAACATAATCTTCATTGCTCCGTTCAGAAGTATAAAAAGGGGTGACGATTGATACGAAGCTACATTAGCTAAGTTCCTAGAAGAACTATCCTAAGTTCCTACCTTAGAACTAAGTTCCTTGGGAAGTCTACTTTCCTTCTGGGCGGCAATAACTAATTTGGTTATGGCCAAACAAACACAAATCACAAAATTCTAAAAACACATAAGTTATCGTAGTTCATTGGGCTGAGATAATCGCATAGGTAATCGTAAATATTTAAAACTCAATAAACTGTTGGGTACGAACCCCATCTCTCTCCCTCCGAGCCGGATGATAGGACAAGCTCCCTTTCCTATGCGGCTCAATGCTCCATTTTGATTCGGAGATTGTTAACACTTACCATTAGCGCCTCATTGACATACCGCTTGCCATAATAAACAACGTTTCTTCCTTCCAAGATGGTGTCAAAATATCTAGCACCTCAAGAACTTTCAGCCTGGTCAACCAGTGCGGTTTGTCAGGCAGGTCTTGTTTGAATCCACAAATCTTACCTAATTCGTTGTCAGAGGTAGGTAGGTACACACACTTTTCCCACAGTCAACAACTTCATCTTTCTTTAGTGCTTACAGTGGGTACTTTCCCGATGCCCAGCAATCCATTCGAACCAAAAAACTAGCTATTTTTATTACGAATGAAGACGCCATTGAACGAATCAGAGGCTATTTTCTTCCCATAGGGTTTTGTTCTTGTAAGAGTGACGAAGGAAGTCTGGTCAGTCGTCACAATCATCACCCGGCCTGATGATCATCAAATAAACTGTTCTTGTGCAAATTCCTGTTACCTACTCCACTCGTCAAGTAACAAATATGAAGTAACACTTTGAAACTTCAGTTCATTTCAGAAGTACCTAGTTAGATTAGAGAGTTTTAGTGGCACGAAGCTGACAACACTTCCGGAAACGTAGCGCACTATGGTAACGCTGTGACATATTTCTATACGCAACGCATCGAGCCTGGCAATGCGTTTACCAATACCACTCCAATAGTGAACGGTATCGCTTGTGTAACTTTAATTTCTCGTAAACTCATATCAGCGAAGCAGTGACAAGTTTCAGCTGCTTTATTTATTTATTCTTTTTTTTTTTTCTTTCACCTCAACCAGAAGGGTAATTGACCGCAACCTACAAGTGTTTTTCATGTTTGAAGAGTGTGACGTGGAGAGTTACCTAATGCTAAATTTTAGGTTACTTTTACATCGAGACTACACGTGATGTACGTCACGCCCATGGCAACACCAATACGCCAATGTTACAGGGACCCCATATCCCCAACGAATTAGGGGATACTTGATAACGATACGTTTTTCCTCATTTGCCACTAAAACTCTCTATTGTAAAGAATCTCCCAAGAACAACGGAAGTTAGAAAAACGGTGTCTAATTCCACAAAAATATTTCGTTTTTTTTTTTTTTTTTAATGGGTTGTAGTGGATTCATGTAGGTTTGACTGGGTGTAGGTATTCCGAGAGGACTACTTTTTGTCAAACATTGGTCCTGAAAAGAACCGTCAAAATAGAGGACATCTCTTGGCTCAGAGATGGGCATTTCGGATGGTCGGTAGTCCAGGTTCCGTACACGGAGTGTAGAGATCGGAAGGCCTTGTGGAGCTCGGAAGCTTTTTGCTTTAGGGGTTTCGAAACCCTCGAATCCGATCAGATGAGGTGATTTTGTCTCATCAAATTGTATTTGACCTTCGTGTTGAAGGTGCGGTGTTTGAATCAATTTCGCCGGGTAGGCGGCGTGTGGAATGCTGGGTTCTGTCTTTGAGGGGGGGACCCCCTTGTGAAAGAGATTCTTGTCTCCTAGACGAAATGGGTTTGTCTGACGTTGTGTCTATATGTGTAGACGGTTGTGTGGATCTCACTCTGAATGGGAGCTCGAGATGCGGGACGCCGGCCTTACTCGATGTAAGGTGGTCCGTGTGAGAGGGTTTATCGGAGGGTTGAAAGCTAGTTTCTTCCTGGCCTCTTGACTGAGTCTGTTCAAGGGGATGAAACTTGGTGTTCTCTCCATCCTTAGAGACGTTTACATCGACTTGTTATTATTATATTATAAGTGATGTAGTCCTGAAAAGGACTGTTAGTGGGGCATACCGTGCCCCATGGCTTTGAGGCAGCCCATCGCCTTTGATTATTTTTCTAAGTGGTGAAATGTTTGTTTGGTTTGTGGTGGTCCTTAAAAGGACCGTCGAAGCCTGGAGCGTTGGTGAATTCACCACATGAGTTTCCACAACTTTTCCGTGAGTGATTTAGTTAAAATCTCCCAAGCTTGACGACGAATTGATGAGGAAGGCCCCGTAGTAGGTGGGTTGTTCATAACGAATAAATGAATATGAATAGCTCGAGGAATGAAAAGAAAGAAAATATAAAGGGAATCAATCAGTGTACGCGAAAAAATAAGTGATAATCTATGAAAACAGACAAAATTATCTGAAAAATCAAATTGGTAGCTGAAATTCGGATCAGCAGGGCAGCCGATCAAACGTAAAATTTCCTTGGCCGAACGGGTTAGGCGTTGCAGTGAACCGTTTCTCATGCGATTAACAAATTTAACAACGTCGATCATGGTGAGTACTTGGGTTGGTGACCGCCCAGGTAATGATCTCCCGTCCAACTAGTTTTCTCGCTTCTGTGCGGCAAACTCCAAGGTGGAGAAGGCAATGAGTAGCTTTAAGCAAAATAATCAGAACAAATTTCTGATCATCTGTGACGCCCAAGGCATTCGGACGAAAAGCCCCAACCTGGAATGGTTGTTTACTTTACTTACGTAAAATTTCCTTTAGAGCATTCCTCATTTAATTTCAGCCCTGAAGGCTGTCACCGAAAGGTTGTCACAGCACTCAGTTCATCGTAGGGGGCATTTGGAACGCGAAATATCTCTGGTCGACCTTCCTAATTATAGTTACCTATCTGGAAAAATATGTGTTCATTATAAAGAGGCGAACCCATTTGAATAAATTTATAGTACGGTCTTTGTAGAAGACTATTTACTTATGCAGTGGCATGTTTCACATGGCGCTTGGTGTCTTTTGGGTCTGGAAAAAGATTATAATAACTCAAACAATTTCATTTTTCAGGAGAGCTATTTAAAGTGTTAATACATGCAAGCCTACGCTTTGATTGGCTAAATTTTCTTTTATAGAATAGCCAACGGGACTAGTACGTCTGTTCACATCGCACTATCGCCTTGATTACACCCTTTTTTTAACCATATTTCAATCCCTTTGTACCCCAATTTTGAGATGAGATAGTATTGAAAAACACATGCTTTTGTGATTGGAGATTTCTTTGTGAAAGAGTGATACATATCTAAATGAAATAATATTGAAGTAAACATTATAAAAGTAATGTAACTTACCATGGTGTAAACACTCTGCTATTTCAAGATGAGATGTTGTTGCAGAGAAAAAAACTTCACTAATCAAACCGTTTTGAGTTGAAATTTTGAATTGTAATTATCTTGAACTGGACAAACGAGGTACATCCAGTGACAGTTCAGAGACAACTGACATGTCATTGTCTTGTGGGCAACACTGCTGCAAGGTGAGAAGTTTTAAACTGCATTAGCGCATTCTGGCGCCTAGAACGCCAAGATGAGTTCAGTTGCACATGATTCTCCACCCGATTTTGAGTTAGTTCATCATTAAAACTGAAAAACGTAATTTTTCGAGTCATCATAGTCTTTTTCCGGACCAGCAAACTGCTGCCTGGTGAAGTCAAGGTCAGCAGCAGTGTGGCGACCTTCCAGCAAGCACCTAAATAGATGAGAAGTTAATCTAAGCCGACGTTTCGTCCAATTTATTGAACATTTTCAGGGTTTAGATTATGATCTTCAGTTTTTGTTTCTCCTACATTCACCACTCTGGTAGACCATAAAATTTAAGAAACTAACACTTTTTTTCTTGTATTGAAAAAAGAAAGAGAGTAGGTATAGAGAGTGAAGAGAGTATAGAGAAAAGAAAAATTATTAGTTTCTTAAATTGTAAGGTCTACCAGAGTGGTGATGTAGGAGAAACAAAAACTAAAGATCATGATCTAAGCCCTGAAGATGGTCAATAAATTGGACAAAACGTCGGCCTCGATTGACTTCTCATTTATTTGACCAACCATCTAAATCAAACCATGAGTTTATATATATATTAATTGCTATGCAATTCTTAGGCCGACCCCCAATAATTTTTTTAAAATGTCCACTTTTTTTGTGTAACGTTTTTTGTCCCGAGATGGGAAGCGAGAGGTCGTGGGTTCGAATCCCGGCCAGGCTTGATTTTTTTTTTTTTTTTTTTCGTGAGACGAAGGTTGTGGGTTCAAATCCCAGCCAGGCTTGATTTTTTTTTTTTTTTTTTTTTTTTTTTCGTGAGACGAAGGTTGTGGGTTCAAATCCCAGCCAGGCTTGATTTTCTTTCCATTTTTTTTTTTTTTTTTTTTTTTCGTGAGACGAAGGTTGTGGGTTGAAATCCCAGCCAGGCTTGATTTTTTTTTTTTTTTTTTTTTTTTTTTTTTCGTGAGACGAAGGTCGTGGGTTTAAATCCCAGCCTAGCTTGAGTTTTTTTTTTTTTTTTTTTTCTCGTGAGACGAATTGCATAGCAAATTATACTCGTTTTCTACGCAGTAGAAAAGAGAAAAGATCCGGCGAGGCGCGAAGCGCCGAGTATAGATTAGGGGGGTCCAGGGGGTTGAAGGGATTCGAACCCACAACCTTCGTCTCACGAGGAAAAAAAAAAAAAAAAAAAAAATTTTCAGGCCTGGCCGGGATTCGAACTTACGACCTCTCGCTTCCCATCTCGGGACAAAAAACGTTACACAAAAAAAGTGGACATTTTAAAAAAATTATTGGGGGTCGGCCTAAGAATTGCATAGCAATTAATATATATGAAAAAGCGTTCGGTAAACTCCTGGAATCGTTTCAGAATGCCTCTTAGTTGTATTTTTCGCGAGTGATTCTAACTGATTAAGCTCAATCATCAATTTGCTTTGAGTATCGATCACTCTTTTGTTTAATTTCTCACGAATAAATGGGGGAAAGCCTACAGCAATGTGTATGACTCTAGATTTTTCAGTAAGATCAGGATCTGCGTCGACCAGTAAATTTAATTTTTTAACAGCATATTCGGTCAAAGACCCTTTTATAAACCTAAAATTATACGCGGATGCAACTTCAGACCAACCTTTATCTCCGTATGTGTCCAAAAATGACTGACTCCAATCCGTCCAAATTTTGTTTTTTCCGTCGAAAATCTTCCGGGTGGCCGAGTACCATTCCGTTGGAGATCCTTCCAAGAATAGACGTAGAGCTTCGGGGTGCTGAATTTCTTCAATCTCCATCCGTTGGCATTCTGATTCGAAGGTATTCAGTCACGATTGCGCGTTCTGGTTTTTCCCGATGAACTGGTCCACAACCATGTCCTTTTTCAACGATGATAAACTCTTTTTAGTTTCCGATATAACATGCAGATCGGGCGTTGAGGGATTTGTTGACGCGATCGATTCGTCCAAGTAGGTACCGTTAAAACAAACATTACCTTCTTCGTCTAGGTATATTTTTTTAAGGTCGTCTCCCAGCGTGATAACGAGGTTTCGAACTTGTCCGCGCTTCTTAATCGACTTTATCCCTGCTAGGATGATTGTGTTCTTCATTAATTCGGCGTGGCATGACGTTGACCGAGCCTCCACCGGGAATAAATAGACTTCTTGTTGATCACACAATATATATGTGAAAAAACGCCTTAAACTCCTGGAATCGTTTCAGAATGCCTCAAAACGTATTTCCACAAAGGAAATGTTGAAATAGTTGCATTTTAACAATGTTTGAGCCATTGCAATTGCTTCATTTTCTACAAAAAGTTCTTCTCTGCTTGAAGGGCATAATTTAACTCGGTTAAAACTTGCAGCTGACATTTTAACAGGGTTACCGACATCTCTCTAATGAATTTCCAAAACATTTACAGCTATGGTAGAAAACATGGCGGATCAATTTCTTCATTCAGCCCAAAAAGGACAAATGCCCTTCTTCCGCTGGCCTCCTCAATTCCTTTATGAAGAAAAAGCTTTTAAATGTCATCAGTAAATGTTATTCAGCTTGAAACTGATCTTTACGCTTTTTAACAGGTGTATCCAAAACTGTATGCCCATCGATCCAGTGTTTAAATCTATATGGGTGGCGTACACTTTGCCTTACATCCAGGGATCTGTCAACTGGAACGTTACAGTTTCAGGGATGCAATTCGAAAACAAAAAACTTTCAGTCAAATCATTCTATCCTGCCATGGCCACCAGAATTTTCGTAATGAGGGCTAAAGTTTTTAGCGACGAAGTATATTCAGGAAAACAAATGTCTGTACAAGTTTCACGTAAGTCAACCAAACTTGAACATGGAACCTTCCTATATTGTGCAAGGAATTCGATACCTACTTTTTCAAAACAAATATTTTATTTCAGCCAATATATTCATTGTTTATTAGAACTGCTCCTCCGTAATGTGCAAATTTGTTGAAATATGTAATCGTACCCATCATTTACACTGCATCTGTTTTACTAACAAAAAAAGTGGACCACGAATTTTTTTTTTTTTTAGACCCCTTAGGAATCGTAGGAAATGCAATCGGAAAGTATTGCCTAGTGAGTGGTTCGAGAGTCCATCATAATGATTCCAGCAGAATGTCGAATGTATATTTTAAGTCTTCGAGCTGAGTCAAGAGAGGCCATTTGTCTTGACAAATAACCGAAAAGAGAAAAGTTATTAGGCATGGGTTGGAAACCAGATGCGAATCAGCTTTAATTTGTAATTTATTGTAAATCTCAATTGGACGATGATGTAATAAATGGAAAATGGGAACCGATGAAAAGAGAAGTAGGTACTGCGTCTTGTAATGTCTCTCTGTATGATTGGGTTTGAAGGAAAATTGCTCTTGCAGGATGTTTGGCGATCATATATTGAAGATGAAATAAAAGAAGAAGAAGAAAAAAATGAAAAACTCGTTTTACAAAATAACAAAGTTGGAGAAACTACGGGTGGAATTCATAGATGGGAATTGAGTCTGAGTGGGCCCCTAAGTGTATCGATAAGGGAATTCATGCACTCTGCGAGATTCATAGATTTGATTTGAGGGCGACCCTGAGGGTGAACTGAGTGTGCAACCCAAATGCACACTCAACGGGATTCATTAACAAAAAATGGCGTTGAGGTGAGTTTCACCTTCAGCTCAACGGTGCAATATCCTGAGTGATGGCAGGAAGTCACTTAAGTTCATCAACTGATAACTTTTATTAGGTATTATTTTCACGAAGGTATAGGTACTGGTAATATAATAGAGCATACATCGTTTATTTTGTTCGGAGTTTATTCAAAAACCACGGCACATAAGAGTAGGTATGCTATACCTAAACGGCAGTTAGGTACATGTTTGATGTGACCAACATATCCCATTCGAATGTTATGCAATCAGCAACGAAATATTTCATGAACTATTCCGATTCGGAAAAGAGACAGTCATGGGCAACTGCGAACCTGAAGGAGCCTAAAATAAATGGAAAGGATTTATAACCACCACAGCTGAAAGTGCTGGTCGCTCTTTGATTTTATGCGATCTCTACATACCAAGTTCGTAGTGGATGGTGTTCCGATTCAACTTGGTTTTTGGAATGAGTTGGTGGTAGGTACCTACCTTCCATTCATCAGGATGTACAATCAATGAGAATTTCGAGGAAATGTGAATGCTTGAAGCTTTCCCAAGACCTCACATCTTCCTTTTGCCCAAGAGCCTCATTATACCTAATAACTCTTCTTATTTTCAACTTCATATCTGTTCATCAAAACTAACTGGCAAATCGTTTTTTTTTTTTTTCTCATTTTCTCTTCTTTTCCGTCACAACTCTATATACGAACACAAATTATCATCACTTCAACAGACAAGCAACAAGGATTTAATTCAACTGTGGCTGCCCCGATCCAGGCGTGAGGACCAATGACTTTCGTCTTTGCCTGATAAGGCCTATGTCCGGTCATGTTTCTCATATTAATCGCTTCGCCTCGCTTGCGCTCGCAATTTGACCGAGTTCCCGTCACTTTTTTCGATATCCGATTTCGGATTCAGATTCGGCGGGATCAAAGCTGTATTTCGCCCGCGAAAACCATTCCGAAAAACGTACCTTTACGGGGTACCTATATTTTAATGGGAAAAAACGTAGTTTTTCGTCGGACTTTTCGAGAAAATGGGTCCGTACTCTCGCATTTTTTTTATGCATTTCCCGATACTTTTTTCGCGATCCGATCGCGCCGTCGTCTTCCTCGTTCAAAAACCTACGAAACCGGTATTTTTCCGGAATTTTCAACGGCCGTTTAGAGGGGTAGAAAAAGCGGGGAAGTCCAAAAAGCGCACATTAATTCTTTCTTCGACCCCCCTCCCGCCCTACAGCCCATGGTTCGGGTGGGATTAGAAAATTTTAAATTCGCTTGTCCCCCATTTCGGAAAATCCCAAGAAGATCCCACCACTCGTATACTCCCCCCACTCAGCTGTTTGGCCGTGCATAGACACGACAGACAGACAGACAAACAAACAAACAAACAAACAGACGGAGTTTCATTCTTATAAATAACTAGCTGCTCCGGCTCGCTACGCTCGCCTCCACGTCCAGCCGGGGAGCAAGCCCCCCGGACCCCCCATTAAGTTGTGGCATGTAGGGAATCTTGCTCGCTTCGCCCGCAAAGTGTGGCATGTAGGAAATGTTGCTCACTTCGCTCGCAAACTGTGGCATGTGGGGAATGTTGCTCGCTTCGCTCGCAAAGTTTGGCATGTTGGGGATGTTGCTTGCTTCACTCGCAAACGGTAGATCCCTAAGGGTAGGTTTAACTTCTGTAGGGGATGCTGCTCGCTTCGCTTGCTTGAGGAAGTTTTGCTGCCCACCCAACTTGGCGGACGTTTTTTTCTGTTGTAAATTCTTACAAACAAAATTAATCTTACAAAACTACGTGGAACCACAAAAACGTTTAGTAGAGGATGTTGCTCGCTTCGCTCGCAAGGTATACCTGTATATGTGTAGGAAAAAACCCGTATTTTTATTATGTTGAAATAGGCCTGCTCGCAACATTGTGAAACACTTGAGTCATCAAACCCCAAACACGTCTTCGTAGCCTTCTCGCGTCCATCTTCTTTGATTGCAAAGTGTGGTATGTAGGGAATGTTGCTCGCTTTGCTCGCAAAGTGTGGCTGTATACATGCGATGTATTACAATTGAAATATGTAGGCGATGTTGCTCGCTTTGCTCACAAATGGTAGATCTGTAAGGGTAGGTTTAACTTCTGTAGGGGATGCTGCTCGCTTCGCTCGCTTGAGGAAGTTATACTGCCCACCCAACTTGGCAGACGTTTTTTTCGGTTGGAAATTCTTACAAACAAATTAAATCTTATAAAACTACGTGGAACTACGAAAAGTTTATTCGGGGATGTTGCTCGCTTCGCTCGCAAGGTATTGCCGTATATGTGTAGGAAAAAACCCGTATTTATTCTGTTAAAATGGCTCTCGCTTCGCTCGCAAGGTATAGCTGTATACCTGTGTACCTGCTCGCAACCCGTCAGATGTTGAATGTTGTAAGCCACTCAAGAGTGGCTCCCAAAAGTCCACAAACTCCTGGAGAGGGGGCAAAACTTGCTCATCCCCAGCTCCCTCCAGTACCTCGGCAGCCACACGAGCCGGATGCTTCCTCCTGCGACCTCAACGAGGCACCAAAGTAGGAGGAACCGCTCCCTGATGCCCCGCGGTCGCTTCCTCAACCCTTGGGAAGATCATCTGTATATAGGCTGCAACCTTGTCCTCCAAGAATTCAGGCCTCTCAACAGCCCCCCTGTCCTGCAGGTAGGCACTATCATAACATCATACGGCCTACCTGCTCCCCGAGCATAAGTCTTCAAACCGGAGGTTCCGGGGGAGGATTGCTGAACGGCGGGCTGTGTTGCCCCACGCCTGTAGGAGATGCGGGAGAGGCCCCACGGCTATTAGACAGGATCGCATCCTGCAAAAGCTGCTTAAGTGGGGGCCTCAGGCGAAGAGATTGGATGGCAGAAAGCGTGCGCATGGGAAAACGTTGCAACAACGTTTATATGGCGTACCCCATTGCGCACAGCTTGTCTCCTCTGCTGCCATTCGCCGCAAATCCTCAGAAGTGGGCCGCTCTCGCTCTATATCTATTGCAGCGTTGGCCTGTACAGGTTGCTTCTGCCAGACGTGGGCACTGAGGCCACGATTGGAGCTGAAGGCTCTCTCACAGTAGGCACACTGATGGTTATTTGCTGGGGCAGTGGAAGAGGATGAGGGATAGGAAGATGAAGAAGAAAAAGAATAGGGAGAGGAATGCCGACGCCCCTGCCTGGAGCGCCCCCGAGCGCCCCCTAGAACCCCACGTGCCAATGGGCAGGTGGGGGTTCACGAGCCTCCCCCATAATCGCCAGCACGCGCGCACACACACACACACTCGGACATTATGGACAGCTATCTTTATTGTCGTGGATTCGGTCTTGGAATGCTCTGAAACAGATTTGCATGCGGTTGTTTTTTTTCTCATACTTGGGTTATCCCCTACCCCCCTGGATCAATTCCAATAGGTCGTCCCTCTTAAAAAAAGATGCCTTGTCTATATCTAGCTTCTGAGGGACGTCCTAAAAAACTGCAAACAAAAATCCAAGGTTTCTTTTGAATTGCAGAATATCATTTAGAATAAGTTTTTTCGGTAGTTGACAGCCCAAAAATATTTGATACCTCGACAGGAGTTCAAAGCGAGAAATAATGGGAAATATCTCGGAGTTACTCCAACGATCAGAGCTATGTCACCAAACCTCTTCGACTGTTAGAGTTATTTTCCTGGAGCTTAACATTTCCCCGGAGTCAAATACCAGCCATCTCGGCTGGTTTGGGGTCGGACGAATGACTAAGTGTTGGCTTCAATTGTCACGGTGTGTTTTGACTTAAGTGAGTGAGGAAATGAAAGGCATAACCAGGAAATGTGATGTTTAGAGTCTTTTGGCTCTTCGACAGGAGTTCGAACTCGCGTCGTCACAACTACGAGAAATTAGGGAAATTCCTCGGAGTTGCGACACTCTAACAATCAGAGCTATGAGGCCAGGGTGACCAAACCTCTTCGACTTTGAGAGTTTTCCCCGGAGAGACGAATGATGAAGTGTAGGTAACTAGGCCGCTGGCTCAGCAGATGCTCACTGGAACAAGTCAGCAGTCGAGCGAGGTCATTGTCACGGTGTGGTTTTCAAGTGAGTGAGGAAATGAAAGGCATAACAACAGGAAATGTTATGTTTACAGTCTTTCGGCTAGAGTATGATTTTCGGGTCCTATTTTAACTGCGCCACTGTAACGGCCCAAAAATATTTGTAACAACGTGCTGTCTGCAATCTAAGTGCTGAACTTTCAAAACAAGGTAACATAATATAATACGATATTTTACCGAAATTCCTCCTCATACAATCGTGCTGCATTCCTAACTCATTGTTCAAATACCTAACTAATTCTATAAAATCTTCATTTTAGGACGCTATAATAATTTGAAGCTAATTTTTAGCTTCAACGGGGCTTACACTACTCACCCAACTTGGCAGACATATAATATATATAAAACTTCAGTAAAGCCAATAAATAGAAAGAATGGTACATTCTGATATGATTTTATTAGGAATTATAACGAATATTTTTAAACTTTCAGGCGGTAAATTAAATGCCATGGTTGAGACTGGAATCGAAAATGTCAATTCCATAGTGAAACTCTTCGTTCTCGAGCGTATTAAGGATGAGAAGGGTATTCGTTATAGATACAAGCCCACAGTTGATCCTGGAGAGTTGAACGAGTACCTGAGATACAGGATTTTTTTGATCAACAAGCCTACATTAGGTAAGATTTACAGTGTGTGTTTCAACAAATCTAAAATACATGAGTACATACCTACATACTTTTTTATTTTTGTATAGTGATCAAATCTGTCTGAAGCCGAATCCATGCTTGTATCAAATGTCCGTATCGTATGACCATTGCGTATCAAATAATAAGCTACCCCCTCCACACAAACCACCCGCTCCTCAAGGCGTATCTGTATCAATAGGATGTGTTATAAGTCAAATACCTACACGCACATTCACTGATTTATTTAAAGAAATACAAAATATCAAAAGTCATTCCAATTATAAACTGAATACACTTGTTAGGTTCGTATGACCATTGCGTATCAAATAATAAGCTACCCGCTCCACACAAACCACCCGCTCCTCAAGGCGTATCTGTATCAATAGGATGTGTTATAAGTCAAATACCTACACGCACATTCACTGATTTATTTAAAGAAATACAAAATATCAAAAGTCATTCCAATTATAAACTGAATACACTTGTTAGGTTCGTTCGGCTTAATCTACAAACTGGAAACGGAAGATGAGATACATGGATGAGATACATAGATCACATATTACCTGGAAGTACATGGAATGCAAGATGTACAAATCTATAATCAGCTAGGCTCTAAGAATACTAGCCTACAACATCTTCCTTCTTATGGAAATTTAAGAGTAAAGATACATGAAGCTTATGCATGAACATGAACCGGAAGTTAGGTTCCAACCGTATGAATAAGACATGACTGTGAACAAGACTGTGTACAAATCGTAATTGAATCGTAATTTCAGCATTCAGTCGTATTTCCCCAATCAACAGTAAGTAGTGCAACTCAAAATTACAATCAAATCAGTAGTCAAACAAGTAGTTTTGGGAACTAAGGTTTCAAACGAGCAAGGAATATTGGTCCTTAGGTTTCTTCCCATTAGATTAGCTGCAGGCAAATGGATGTTACCCCCGGGAGTGTTTCTAAAATTGAGTAGTGCAAAATGTGAGCACTCTCCAGAATCTTTTGCTTTTTTAAATAAAATTTCGAAGGTCTTTACAGCACTCTCTGCCAAGCCATTTGACTTGGGATAGTGAGGACTGGACATGATGTGTTTGAAATGCCAGTCATTGGCAAATGACGTATGTCAGTGTCAAAGTTACGTTTCAGGACAAATAGAACACGATGGTGCCGTCAAAATCGCTGAAAGATGCTGTCTTCCCGGAGAAATCACCAAAAGAATGCGGAAATGACGAAAAAATGCGTTCCCTGCTATGGTTTTTTCCGCCTTAAACGAGTAAATTTCGACGGATTTTGCTCGGGTTGGTCTTGAAATGATTGTTGAAGTCCAATTTGATCCCATGCGAGTTTCGAGACATGAAATTATTTTTTCCGATTGTAGTGAACAAAAATGTAGACGAAAACGTTGGTCTCTTCCTTATTCCGTCGCAACGTAGAGTTATATGATATTTGGATTGGAATCTTGATCTCGGGGAGGTCTCCAGTTTGCCCTGATACGCACATAAAATTATGGCCTACCTTTCGAAAAATTGAACAGGAAAACAAATACGTACAAATATTCAACATCTAACTGTTCTGTTAGTACTGAAATTTTCTTGAAACTATATTTTCCGTGGTTCCACATAAGAAGCGTTTGATAGTATTTCCAACAGAAAAAAAGTCTGCCAAGTTGGGTGGGCAGTATAACTTCCTTACATATACAGCCATAATGAGTGAGTGAAGCGAGCGACATTCCCTACACACGTCGGATTTCCACGAGGGTTTTTCTACGGACTCGGGATGTACTATATCCCATCACATCTATACATTCCACAAAGAGCATGCAAAGGGGGCGAGACAACCCACCTCAAACAAGCAAAGCGAGCTACATCCCCTATACACGTTAAACCTACCCTTAATGATCTACCGTTTTCAATCATTCTACTAGTCCCACTCGACAGTAAATGACCATCGCATCTATACAGCCACACCAAGCGAGCAACATCTCCTACATATTTCAATTGTACTACACCTCAACGATCGGGTCTGGGGGGAAGACGGTTGGTAGGTATACCATGTTTCTTGATCTTCTGAGATTAGGGATGAATCAAACTGGCATTATGTCTAATGCCTTGACGTTACATACGTGTAGAAACGACCGTGATTTACTCATAGTAACGCGCTATTGTAACTTAATTTGTAAAAAATATTTTATTTAAACAAAACTTCATTTTATCTCAGCCAAATAGAATATTAAATTACATGAACTTACCTATTCTGCGAACATTAATATTTATTTGATAATATTTGTCGAATGAACATTTTTCATAAAAATGGATAACTGATAAAAGGGTAATAGCTGATGATTAGGTATGTCAGCGGCAGTGGAGTTACGGAAACAGTAGTTGATGCGCTTATGGAGTGGCGTTGCAACGGTGATATCTCAATGACGCGTAGTGATGTCTTACACATGTAAGTAGGGAGGTAAAAAAAGTCCCCTTAGATAGGTCTTATTATCCTTTAATTTCTTCCACTTCTCTCCCTTCTCTCACTTCCTCTCTCTGACCTCCTGTTGCCCTATTCTCCATCAAATTCATTGATGTCTTTTGTGCATTTGTCCTCCTGATGCATGAGAGACCTTCCTGTTTACATGGGATTTTCAGGAGTAAGCATGGCTTTTTAACTGAGTTTAAAGGGTGTATAGGGGAAAAATTTATATCCATTTTTAATTGAAAATATAATAATATGATCCGATTTATGTGGATAATTGAGCTTCCAGAACATCGTGGCACTACGATTTTGGATGTATCACCATTAATTTTGGGTAAGGGGGGTGTTGGAGTGTCGCAGCTGACTGTTGGATATAAAAAGTGTAAACTTCGTTTCAGAATGCATCAAAACGAATTCCATGACGAAAATTTTGTTAATTTTGAATGTTAGATTTCTTCAACCTATTGCTATAGCTCCATTTTCTACGGAAATTCGCTCAACAAAAACTGCAAAAATCCTACTAAGTAGGTACTGCCCGATGTACCTGTACTTGTTGAAATTGTGAGGGTTAGGAAGGGATTTCTTTTAACGATATTAATATCAAATTTGGTTTTAGCACATTAATGGTAAATTCGGTAGGTGTCATGCCTTTGTAGGTATGATCAAACCTCTCCTTTTGAAGGGGCAGTGCTCGTTTCGATGATCATAAATTCCCTTGTATGTCCTCCGAGGATGTCGAAATTTTCCATCTTCAGCTAATGGACGAACAATTTTCCATTTCGCAGAAGTGTGCTACTTACCTCTTTGTATATAGGACAGTATGTACTCAGGATATAATTTATTAACCTCCAATGCAAAAGCATTCATCTAAACAGAAAAATATTGAATCTTTGTGTAACAATTTACTGCGCTACATCTTTTTGTCTACTTACTTACTGAATATATATTATGTAGTTTGTGTAATATTTTTCACAGGAGCTATCTGGTTAGTGTCAACAAACTACCCAAATTTGTTGGAATTTGATCCATACTGGAATTTAGCATGCCTGTGCATTCAAACGATAGACTTCATTATCTCATGTTCCCAGATTCATTATGTTGAAGTGAGTTTGAAGTTTTGGTTCATCATTCTTAATAATAAATCAAATTTCTACAAATGATCTATTTAGAAAAAAAAAAACCACCAGGGGATTGTATCCCATACGGCGCATCTTCATTCAATAATGATTAGTACGTAGGTATTTATGTAACTATTACAGAAATGGAAAGGCACGCGCTCGGTAATGTTGTGGACTTTATAATATAGGTGGTTGATACCTAGGTAGGTATATCGTCCTAAAGAACCAATGCATCGTCACAACGTTCTAAGTGTTTATACATAATTGATGCTTTAGAATAAGTAATTAGAGTTGTACGACACTGTGCATCGTTGCCTGATATTCAAGATTGAAAAGTATCAGGTAATTCAAATAGGAAGAAAGTTTCACGCAAAAGCTAAATTCCTGAGGAATCACCGGGTGCTAAAGAGGAAACTAGGGCGCCTGGTTCAAAAGACAGTTGTGACTTGCTAGGCAGAAAAGCAGACAATTTTGCTCACTCAGCTGATCAGAATGATGCCTGTAATTACATTCCTCTCATGTTGTCCCAGACATTTGGGAGCCTCTCAAGGTTCCCTATCTTATTTCAACTTCGAGGGGTGAACTGGAGAACTCTCATCATAACAGGATGTAACTCTCGTTATCTCATTCGCCTCTTGTTACGAACTAAATCACTCGCGACGAAGTTGTAGAAACCCATTTCAAAACGGAAGTTAGTGAAAAACGTTGTCTATTTCCACGAAAAATAAAGAGTTACACTGTTAGATTGATTTCGACGGTTAGGCCATCATCAGTAACAAACAATAACTTTTTATATGTTATTGTTTGTTACTGATGATGGCCCAACCGTCGAAATCGATTCAACAGTGTACCTCTTTATTTTTCGTGGAAATAGACAACGTTTTTCACTAACTTCCGTTTCGCCTCTTGTTGTCTCAGAAGGAGTCTTTATCAAATTTCAACTTCCTAGAGTGAGAAGGAGAAATTTGAGCTCATTCGCTGAATAGGATGGAGCCAGTAATTCTATTCGTCTTTTGATGACTAAGAGGGCCTCTGTATTAAATGTTCACTTCCTAAGGTGAACAGAAGAGAATTTAACTGACTCATATACTTACATTTCTGCTACTTTTGGGGTTGAAATTTCGTTCAAATCATGTAGTGGAATATACAAAGAAAATAATGAAACATAGGGACAGTGGCGGCTCTGACGGGTCAGGCATTTTTTTTCTGACTGTCAGACAATGATGTGATTCCGATGAACTGACAATACTAACTGATGAATTTGCCTGCTACATAATTAAGTATCGTAAAGGTGGCTTTAGACGGTGCGAATCTGCCTCGCGAGGCAGATGTGCGAGGATGTAGGGAGCGGAAATCACGCGAGGCGTTGCAGCGAATCTCATGCGCAAGTAGCGCTCAACAAGCGAGGAAATAGGCGAGCACTCAGTTAGGTACCGCGAGGCAACGATGGCGACAACAGCTCCTACGCTTTTTATAAATCCCCTTGCTGCCAGATGTTTAGCAATCATAGTCGCTGATCGATTACTGAGGAGAAGGAGAAATCAGCGACGCAGTCGCCGATGGTGGGTGAGGGAAATATTTCACCTAAGAATGGAGTACGGTACCTAACCAATTCACGAGGGACATGAAAATAGACATAGTGGACAAGACCATTGAAAATAGCAGAAAACATTTTTGAAAATCCAAAACTTCTTAGCAGATAATTAAATTAAAATATGTTTTTTTGCTTTAAATTAATAGTTAACAATTTCTCTGCACTCGAAAAGCTCAAATTTCAGCACAATTTAACATTATCTAATATGATAATTTGCGAAAATTTGCACATGCGATCATGCTGCGTGATTGGAACTGTAAAAAAAATATTAGTTTACAATTACATACAAGACAGAAGATTATTTACTTACCTGATCCTGTGATCCGGCTTTTCTTCTCTCGGCATCTTTCACTGCAGAAGGTACCCATCAACGATTCTTTTTTTGCTTCCGATTCTACCTAAAGGTAGGGGAAGCATTGTTTTCACTTTCTTGAGAAACAAAATTTTTGGTCTCCAAAATCAAAATTTCCACTCGCTTTTGGTTTATTATTTCCAATAATAAGCCTATGTGATCGTGTAGCCAAACATTTTTATAACCCCCCTCTAACTTTGTCACTTTACGTTTCAAGGTGCGTAGAATCCAAATTTGAAATGTCCGTTCGCTGTCCGCCGTCCGGGCTATTAAAGGCCTAAGAATTTACTTAAAAACCCCGTTCTTTCGCACATGGACTCCATTTGGGGTCTAGTTGGTTCTAACGTATAACCATCCCGATCGCTTTTCTCGCATAGATGCTATGGGCCAAAAACGGGCGAAAAAGTGTCTTTTTCGAGGCTTTGAGTGTTAGACGTGTTAGACGCACGCCTGGCACGCTTGGCAGGGGGTCACGGTGGGTGGTGAGGGGGGTGAGTGGGGGGTGGAGTGAGAGGAGGCGCCGTGGCACCTTGTGGTGGCTGGAGTGACCAGGGGCGTAGCAGCGGGGTGTAGGAGAATGGATATTTATTACTTTTACGTGTTATACCCATATAATACACCACGGCACCATGAGGTGGGTACGGTGTTCCTTCGAGGCACGAATATATGTTTTTTTCTTGGTCATGTTTGTGTGTTAATACCAATGCTTTTCCTACGCATATTTAATAACATATCCTCTCGACTTTTCGGACGTACTTAGATAATGATATTATTCAGGCAATAACTATTTGAATAGATAGGAGCACAAATCGAGAAATATAAACATGCGTATATAATTATAGAAGTATAGGTTGTGGCAACTCGAAATAGGACACGCCGAGGAGTCTGGACGGGCCTTATGACGTACGCAAACCAACTAAAACTACGATCAAACTCGAAAAAATAATAAACCTTTGTGAAATTACGTTTTACGTTTTAGACCATTCTGAACAACTTTGGTTCCGTGTCCGTCTGTGTGTGTGTGTGTGTGTCTGTCGTGTGTCCGCAAATCCTTGTAACAAGCTTATTTTCCACAGTTTTCATCTGATTTGGATGAAAATTTCAGAGGATGTGCGGGCTAGGGGGTACACAGTCCCCTATCAGTTTCATCGTTCTCAATGACTCAATAGGTACTTCACTCTGCTCATGCGCAAACATAAATTCTACCAAGCATAGTTTTTTCACTATCTAGTCGTACGATCTCGCTCAAATTCGGATGATAGTTGGGGGATGACAATTTGATCATCTCATATCAATTTCAACATGATTGTATCATTAATAGCTTCTGCGCATGCGCCAATGTGAAATACTTGTAAATGACCTTAATTTGTAAATTAAATACTTGTAAATGACCTTAAGCGCATAGATTACATGAGGCTTCATCTAAAATTATTTGATGGAACCCAAAATTCTAATCAAATAAACAAAAATGAGACTTGTAGGCCATTAATATGGACAACTCCTCTGGAATCGGTATCTCAAAAAAATGTCTCACCAGGTACTTTTATAAGTGTTGACGGTCTATGCAAAGCCTCAATGAAGCATCTGGTTTTTCCACAACTACCAGAATATTTATCCATTCAGGCGGATCACCGACTTTATCTATTATTATTCTCTATTGATTTCTAAATCGTGTAGGGATGCTTTCAGCCTGTCCTTTATTTTGAAGGGGGACTCGTCTGGAGGGACAAGCAATAGGAGTGGCCCCCTCTTTCAATTTCAACGTGCAAACATCCGGAAAGGATCCTATTCCTTGACAAATATCTTTATTCCATCTCATATATTCAGCGAACGACTCGGGAGTGTCTATTTCTACTCGTTTCACTAGTCCGAAAAGTTAACAGGTGCGCGAACCTAAAATGGGACAGCATTTTTCATGGTCTACTACCATGAACTTAGCGTCATGTTCAATGTTCTTGTAACCTAGTTTGAGTGTAATTGAACCCACAGGATCTATTTTATAACCACCAAACGCCTCTAGTTTCAAGCCTGTTTTCAAAATTAATTTCGAAACATACAACTGTTCGATGATTTTAATCGGTAGAACGTTAGCGCTGGCCCCACTGTCTGATTTGAACGGGATAGTCCTAGAATTATGCAGTATTAGTTCAATTACCCATTCAATTTCTTCCTCAATAATAATAATTTGAAAAGAAACATTACTGGTAGCAATAATACTGCCAATAGTAGAATCAACATCGCTAACGGATCATCTTCACAAACTACTTCCCTTACAGCCTTCGAATTTTTAAAACACATTTTCGAAAAATCGTTATAACCATTACAAGAATCACATTGTTGGCCATCTACTGGACACTCACGATTTCCATGGAAATACCCACATTGTCGACACCGGTCAGGACTAAGAAATCGTCAGGTGATTCTGACTGGTGAACGAGAGGACGGCTATTAGGAATTGCTTCGACGCGAGATACTATAGTAGTAAACGTTTGTAAGTTAGGAGTATGGGATTGTAACGTGAGGATAAGCAACCGTTTGGCTGACTTGACGGCGGCTTCCCACAACCCCCCGAAGTGAGGAGCTCTGGGTGGAATGAATTTCCACTCGATTCCCCTTGCAGCTAACCGCACTTGTAAGAAATCCGAGCTTCCCACGCTATAAACGTAATCACCCATTAGGAAATTGTGCCCCTTGCCACTTGATGGTTGAGATCCCATGCTAGAATTCCGCTGGAATTGGGGGGGGGGGGGGGGGGGGGAGTATGTTTGGCCCTGACCAAAATTCGAATTCTCCCGCCAGTGCCTGAAATGTAGTTGGCATGTTGTCTTCCCAAACTTCCGACAGAGCGCATAAGTCGTTCAATGTTTTTATCCCGCTTTTTATAAATTTAATGATGGAAATCTGATAGTATCTATTTTTTCCCGATCATCCCGTAATAATATACGATTTGAGCTCCCGAAGGTGCAGTGAAATTGTGAAGTATTAATTGTAAATTGTACGAGAACTTTATATTTTGTAAGCACTGCATTGATCACTTGTGTCCTTCGCGTCCTTCGACGAAGGCAAATGCATATCAGTCTAATTTCCGCCTTCCGTCAGAGCCAAATGGCTCTCCCGCTATTATGTTTCTGATCCCGCCTTACTGTCATTAAAGTGAACCAGGATTCCGTAAATTTGTGTATTTATTTCTCCCCGGATTAAACAGCTTGCTTACAGCGTGGTAGCTTATTACCAATGCGGCTCAACAACACAATCAACACCAAATGTCAGGGAATTGTTTTATTGAAAACTTTTAATAATAATTCGCAGCGTTCTTAGCTATATTCTACCTATTAAACAATTGAACTCAACAGTCTACTTTATCAAACTTCCCAAGCGGACTGTTCTCTTAGCTGGTTCTACGAAAACTCCTGGAGATAAAAACAGAGCTCACAATACAGATGATCGTTCTACACCATGTTTCGTCTGCAAGAATGGAGATCGCTACCATCTTCTCAGTTGTCCTAAGTACGATGCAGCCAGAGCCACAGAAAGAGCTATAATGCTGAGGAAATGGTCTGGCTGTTTGAACTGTCTCTCACCTCATCACCGTGTTGCAGATTGCAAATCACGCTGGCATTGCCGGTTTTGTAAGGAAAGACACCACGCCAGCTTGCACCGCCATGACGTCCCTCTGAACACAGCATCCAACAAGCCTCAATCTACAAACCTTGGGAGTTCTCTTATAGGATCATCTTTAACGTCTACAAGCGAAACTAACGTTATATTAGGTACAGTTGCTGCTGAGATTCAGGATGCCCGAGGACGTTTTCAGACCATCCGCATCGTCGTTGACTCAGGAAGCCAATATTCCTTTATTACCAAATAGTGCCTTGACCGGCTTGGTCTTACCTCTACGAAATTTCCAAAGAAGATCTCTGGAATCGGTCAAACGATATTTGAAGGTGCAAAGGGAAAAACCACTGTCATGATCAGACCAACAGGATCTCAAGAACCTGAGGTCAATACAGAGGCGATTGTCGTATCCGGAATCACCTCCTACCTCCCTACTGTCAGCCTACCCATTGACATGCGGGCTCGCTTCTACAAGTACACTCTTGCCGATCCAAAGTTCTGGCAACCAGGTATAGATTTTCTACTTTTGAAGCTGATTTGTTCCCAGAAATATGCACAGGAAGTATCGTTGCCTTTGTACCTGGTTATCCAAGACTGCTATCTTCAATATTTGGGCACATTGTCATGGGTCGATATGGAGATGTCCCTGCATCTGATAATCCGACGGTCCTATTCTCATTGGGTGAGCCTTCGGATCTGAGAGAAGAGCTGAATCGCTTTTGGGAACTCGAGGAGCCTGCAGTGACCCTTCCTACAATGAGCGAAGAAGATGTTCGCTATGAAGAATTCTACAGGAGGACTCACTGCCGTGCAGAATATGGCCGCTACATCGTCCGGATTCCGTTCAAGGAAAGTAACCCCATCATTGGAGACTCTTCAAAGGTGGCACTCAAGAGATTCATCAATCTTGAAAGGAAACTGGAATGAGACCCTGTGATCCAAGAAAAATATCAGGAATTCATGGACGACTACATATCCATGGGTCACATGGCTCCTGCAAATTCAAACCCGAAGTTCTTTATACCCCATCACTGCGTTACCCGAGATTTGGGCTCAGACGTCAAAATTGGCGTCGTTTTTGATGCAAGTGTCAGAGTTTTTCCAGCAACACTGAACGATGTTGTAATGACCGGGCCAAATTTGCAGAAGGACCTTCAGGCGATTCTCTTGAAGTTCCGTAAGCATAGATATGTGTTCATGACTGACGCTGTGAAGATGTTCCACATGATATGGGTTAATGAAGCTGATTGGCTCTATCAGACTATCTATTGGCGCACTTCTCCCGACACCGATGTCAATTCATTTTTCCTGAGAACGGTGACATACGGAAGGATGAGAGCCACAAATTCCCTCTTGCGGCAAAGGCTGTCTCTGAGGACGTTTACATGGATGACTTGGCTACGGGCACTGATACGGTGGAAGATATTCTGGAGCATCAGCAGCAGATTGTGGGACTTATGAAATCTGGTGGATTTTCCCTCAGTAAATGGGCCAGTAATTGCTAACAGGTGTTGCAGGCTGTCTCCTCTGAAACTGAGAACATTCCTGTCCAGCTGAGCGAGAGAGACGACCACACAGTCAAGGTGCTGGGGCTAAAATGGGACCCAATGATGGATTGCTTCATGTATGATATCAAGGAGCCTGACATAATCTACACTAAACGAGCCATTCTGTGTGTTGTTGCTCGTATTTTTGACCCATTAGGGTTCACTCTACTATCACTCTACAACTCAAAACATTCATTCAGGAATTGTGGAAGTTGGGACTTGGTTGAGAAATGAGTATTCCAATTCATCTCGGAGAGCTATGGAAGGGCTCGGTTGAACAGTTGCCATGTATTCGCTCTATCAAGATTCCTTGTTTTAGTAAAACCTCTGGCCACTTTGCCTTTCAAATAGTGGGATTTGCTGACGCCTCTACAAAGGCATACTGTGCTGCAATCTATCTGCGACTGCAGTCCAGCTCTGAAGTACAGGTCTTCCTTCAATCAGCCCAGTTAAGATTGGTGCCAGTGGAGATAGTATCTGTTCCCCTACTTGAGTTGTGTGCTGCCTTCCTGCTTTCTGATCTATTCTAATCTCTAGCTGAGTTCTATGAATCTCTGTCAGGCAATGTTGAGCTCCCAGTATTCTTCTCCGACTCCATGATAGTGCTTGGCTGGTTGAAGACACTATCACATCTGCTTAAGACATTTGTTTCAAACCGAGTAGTCTCCATTGTTGACAGGATTCCAGCTTCTATGTGGCAGCATGTGCGTTCTGAAGATAATCCTGCTGATTTGGGATCCCGAGGCGTATTCCCTTCAGACTTGATCAACAGCAGCCTCTGGTGGAATGGTCCGCATTGGTTGGTTTCTCCACATGCTGAATGGTCGCATTCTGCCGCATCTCAGGTGGACGACTTGCCAGAACTGAAGCAACCTACTGCTGTATCTGTTGCCCAAGTTTTAAACCCATTGATTGTCTGGATGACTAGGTTCTCAGCATATGGACGACGCCTGGATGAAGCGTTAGTGGTACAACACCAAACATGTTGGATGTTGCTGCTGCCCAATGTTGGTTGGCCCCTTGTTGTTTCCTGAGATACAGAGAGCGACCATGGCATGCATAAAGGCCGTCCAGAGACATTATTTCTTCTATGACAAGGAACCATCCATAGAAGTTGCATCTAAGCGCTTCCCAAACCTTAGTCCATATTTTGATTCTGAGAACATTTTACGCGTTGGCATTCGCTTGTCTCAGGCAATCATACCTGAAAGCCAAAAGCATCCGATTCTGCTACCCAACAATGCCCATTTTACCTACCTATTGATCGACCATTACCACAAGGCATTTCTACACCGTGGACCATCACAACTCCAAGCCTTAATCCAGATGAAATATTGGATCCCATCATTGCGAAGATTGGTCCGCAAACGAGGTTTTTTTTGTATGGTCTGCTATCGGTCAAAGGGCAAGATTTTTCATCGATTGATGGGTGAACTTCCGCGATATCGCCTTGAGGGTGGACAGGCCTTCAAGCATGTTGGTGTGGACTTTGGAGGACCTTGGGTCATGCGAGACACTCTTCGAAGAAAGGCCCAGACGTCGAAAATTTACCTTTGCCTCTATGTCTGCATGGCAACGAGAGCTGTTCACCTAGAGCCAGTGACAAGACTCACTACTGATGCGTTTATTGCTTCGTTCCAGCGGTTCATTTCACGACGCGGAATTCCCAGCATTGTTTACTCAGACAATGGGTCAAATTTTGTGGGAGCTGCACGCCATCTGAAGGAATTGTTTGCCTGGCTCAAGGAAATATCAACGAGAGATTCAATTCTTCACTTTGCTGTAAACCAAGGCATAGACTGGAAATTCAACCCACCACAGACACCACATACTGGTGGTATATGGGAAGCAGGAATAAAATCCGTCAAAATTCGTCTCCGACTAGCCATTGGTGATTCGGTGTTGACATATGAAGAGTTTGCCACACTATTTGCACAGATCGAAGCTTCACTAAATTTCAGACCACTTTGCCCAGTATCACCTAGCCTAGAAGATTTCCTATTCTTGACTCCAGGCCATTTCTTGGTCGGCGTCCCCCTACAGGCGATTCCTGAGCCCTCCCTTCTGGACCTCCGACTGAATATTTTGGACCGTTGGCAACTTGTCCAGCGCATGCATCAGCACTTCTGGAGACGATGGAGGCTGGAGTATTTGGTGACCCTGCAGACACGCTGCAAATGGCATTGGAGGTTGGTGATTTGGTGATACTGAAGGAGGACTGCCTACCATTGTACTGGCCAGCAGCTCGAGTTTTTCAGGTTCATCCTGGCAAGGATGGTTTAGTTTGGATTGTCTCTCTTCGCACCTCTAATGGAAATGTGCTGTGTCGGCATGTCCATCAGTGTGCTCCCCTTCTTCCACTTAAGCAGCCTCCATATGCGTCTATAAACTGAACTTCTGGTCCTTCGAGCCGGATTTGACCAGCATGACTGGACTTCACTAACCCCATTAACCATTCTTCACTAAAGAAATTTGCATCCAAATTTGGTCGGTGGCATGTTTACGCTGATTGTCGGCATCGTAGCGAGATGGGTCGAGAGGTTACGGGGACTCCCCGTCTTCTCTTTATCTTCACCTAAGCGTTATCGTGCCGCTCGTGCCTTCTCGTTATCTTACCCTTCTTCCACGAATTCGGATTGCAATTCGCCGAAGCAGTGGGCCGGCAGTTCTCTTCGATCATCCAAACAATTAACCTACGTCGCCTCTTCCGATTTTTCTGCACACGTGAGTCGCGTAATTTCGTAACAGTACCTACTTACCGTGAGTCTTCATCCTTGTTCCTGGCCCTCTGAAGTTCTCAGCTGCCTACCTACCGACTGAAATTAACACAAGGAGGTGTTGAAATAAACTACCTGCTACCTCGGTAATTTACGTCGCCATTCTACCCCGTAAGTCGACAAATTTAATCAACATCCTCTATTACTATCTACTACGAGCACGTCCTTATACCTGCTACAAGAGAAGAAGCGATTAACCTACCAAATTAATGAATATACAAGCAAGTGTTGTGCCAACGAACTAATAAGTGCTACAACTAAAATATATATTACTACTTATAACTATATTACCTACCGCCTAGATCAAGGAACTATAATTAAAACTACTTAAACTAAATTAATTAAAATCAATTGTACTTACCTGTTTTCTAGTCACGCTTCCACGGATATGCGATTATTGTTTAATAAATTACTATAAATTGACTTGCAGATTTCTGGATTGTCTCTCCCATCTTACCAACCATTACTATAAGGTAGAAAGGCGTACTCAAAGCTATATCAGCCTTCACAGCTATGAATCAAATCATCGAAACACCAGCTCAATGAAATCATCAGAAATTAACAAGCGGTTGCAATCATGTTCACAGTATCAATAATTGCGAATGATCACCTCTGTGTAAACAAAATTATTCATATAACCATGCTCATAACTCAGCTTGTTGGCCACGCACTTCGCAGCAGTTAACATAATATGGTTGGATAAATCGAGAGCTTTCGAACGAATGGTCAACGAATTTTGTGGGATGAAAAACGACGAAATACCATTTCCCTAGCAACGACTCGGTTGTAAGCGGAAATCATCAGAAAACCAACCGTAACGCTTTTTCTACTAAACGATTTTTTCGTTTATGTGCCAAAGTTAAGACATAAAATGTCAAAACTGATGATTTGACTCGATGTCAAATCTGAGGATGACTACCATTGACTCGACTGCACCATGTTTGGTTATTAAGTAAATCGACACAACACATTAGGTATTTGAATAGATTTCACATACGATTTAATTAAGTCTTTCACAACGAAGAACGTGCTTATCGAATAGGTACCTACAACTACAACTGACTTCACCCGAACAGCCTCTTTCTAACCAGAAGAGGATCGAGACAAACCCTACCTACTTGACAATGGTTTAATACATTACGCTCACATCCTTATTCTAATATCCTAACAGTAGCGGGCAGGTTTTTTGAACATCCCTCAAACTTTGTTATTTTACATTTCAAGACTCAAAGAAACCTAAAGTGAAGTCCACCTCCACCATCTAGCTTTGCTAGCCTTCAACTCGATCGAAAAAAATCCTTTCTTTTCCGCACAGGCCCTATTTTGTCGATTAGAGCCTTGTTTTTATTGTTATTTCACATAAGTTTAAGAGTTTTAAGACACGACTTCTTCGCAGTATTGTTCTGAGTTTGCCTGATCTCTCAGCTGTTTTCTCGTTAACATTGCGTGAAGTGCTGCCTCCACTGATGATTATCAGGTAAAATCCTGGTTCATTATCTTAGAGATGAATACTTTTTCATACTTGATGATAATTTACTTAACGGAAACCCAAAAACATGAAGTTCGTAACGACTAATGACCTATAAGTGCAACTAAACCGCGGTGTACCCCACTCAGGGGCGGATCCAGCCCCCCCCCCCTCCCCCCCTTCCCCACAAGCCTCCGAAATATAGGCACAGCCGAGCCCAAGCATTCCACGGTGTGAAAATTTCTGCAATACGAAAATAAACTTTTTTGTACAAGATTTTAAAAAAATAATGAAAAAATTCTGAGACGTGGAAAACACCTGTATCTGTATAGGTCATACGCGGGTATGACAGCTTATCATGGAAGAGTCCGCAACCCCGGGACACATACGACACATCATACGATCATGCTGCATGACTGGAACTTTTTACATATCTATCTCTGCTCCATTTTTTATATGTTGCAGATCAACGAAGAAGCTGCAAAGCCTACTAACATAACAGTGTTGACTGAACTGTTCAATTTAGGTCAAATGGGAGTCTCTGTGAGACGAGCAGACCACTTGATCTGGAAAAGTATAGTTCCTACAGAACCCAATAACCCTTTGTATCGATGGCGGATATCAGTGGCGGAACGACGCGTCGTTGTAAATCTCATTAGAAAAGTAAGAATAAAAACGTCTGCCATGTTGGGAGAGGCATAGCTTCCTATAGTGCGGCCAATAGAATATTGCCCTCCGACTCTGCATTCTGGCGGATAATTGGAACTAATTTGTAACACGAAATTCCCTTCCCCCCCTGTCCAGTGGAAACAGTTTCTCCAATTATCTTAATAACTTGGTTTTCCCGTCATTTATCCCGATCTATCAAAATGAACCCACCCCACACACCCATGAAAACACCCACCACCCACCCCCACACCTTGAATATGTTTATAGGTAGGGATAGGGATTTCAGGATTTATCAGTACAATCGGCGACCATTTTTCTTCCAAGATACCAACGTACCATAGGTAGGTATTAAAGTCAAGATTGAAAACAAAATAATGTTAGGTACTTACGTAATATGAAGAAGATAGTATCAAACAGCTGATGAGGCAGAAGGTTTCAGCAGGATCATCATGTTGCGGACCTGCAAAAAAAGAAGAAATTAACAAAAGGATGAATGATAAATATTACAATATTGAGCATCAAAATAAGGGAACGAAGTATCACATGTCAGTGAGCCACTCCCAAATTGTTGTTATTATAATTAAAAAACCACAGCATTTTCCAGCCACAAACTTTCAAGGTGATTCAAAAAATTGTGTTGGTACCTACCCAAGTACAAATACTAATTTAAAAGTACAGAACGGGAGACCTATGCTGTATTCAGGTTTATGTTCAGATAGGAATTTGCGTATTGAAACAAATGAAATCGCACACTGGCTCACACTCATTGCTCAGGGTTTCCATTGGTACGTAAACACCAATTAGTAGATAAGGGCGGAACAGCTACAGAAAGTGCGTAAGTACGGGAACATGAACCTATCCACATCTCTCCATATCCATCTCGAGTGCAACCATCCCTACTCATTTTGTAGGTACTCTTACCAATCCTAACAGCTGGCCGGGTATCTGTGAATACTTCCTAATCATCGCATACATGAAATATGAAGATAACTGAGATGTGCTTCATTTTTATAGATTCGAATACAAGCTCTAAGGTTTGAAAGGACTTACCTTGCACTGGGCTTTTACACATTCGCCATTTCCAGTAGTGTAGAGAACCTTTGCCATGCCTGCCGGGTTAAAAATGGGAATCTCTGTCATGTGATGCAGCAGTGCCCTCGTACCCGCGGTGGCCGCACTGTACGATTTGTCATCCAGCGGTTGGGATGTCGAAAGGGAGAGGCTGAATGACCGGGGCAAGAAGCCAGATATCGTTGCCATCAAACTCGATGGGTCTGCCATAATCCTAGATTTCCAAGTTGTCTGCGGCAGTGTGGACATGGATGAGACCTGGTGGGCTAATATAAGCAAATATGATAGAAATGATCTGCGACAAGAGATATCTGAGGTAAAAGGAGTGGCAACCAGTCAATGTCATGGGGGGTGGGGGGGTGTGGTCCGAGAAAAGTGCACAGGCTTACTCGAGTTGGGCGGGGAGTGCTTTATGGTATGACCACCAGCATACTGAGGGTTTCTTACTTAAACTGTTGGTCATTTTATAGGGGCACTTCCTTTCATCCCAGTTTCCCTGCTCCTCCTTCAGCTTCCCTATTCCCAAGGTCCGGCGTTGGGTAAACCTGCCCATATATTTTATTTATTTTTTCCGTACTTTAATGGTGTGCCCCCTCCCCCTTTGAGGGGAGTTTTCTTAAAAAAAGCGTGTTATTCCTGACAATAACTACTCTCCTCGTGACTAAGTTGAAAGATCCATTCCTTTTGCTTAAAAAAACAAAAATTAAATTGAAAAAAATATAAAACAAATAACCAAGCATTCCATACCAGAGGTTGAGTTCGTTGGGCAGCACTTTTTGAGCTCAATAAGTTGGTAAATTTTCAATAAATGCGCTGAAAAATCAATAAAAATGACAAAGAATGGCTTATAATATCTCTACATTTCATTTTCCAGCAGAATATTTCCTACTCAAAAAGGTTCATTAATCATGAACTAGAGCATTGAAAAATATGTGCGCAAAATACTACTGAACAATTTACCTAGGTACTTGAATTTCAATAATAGAAGTAGGTTAAAAGAATTAAATAAACCTATACATAAAAATATCGTAAAATCTGCAAAAATTGTTTGAAAACCAAAACATTTACTTGATTAACACATTACTATTTCGATCATATGCCATAAAATGTAGTATAGATTTTTAACTATTCCATTGTGCTCAACGAGCTCCATTTCAAATCAACTTGACATAAATAATATACGAAAATTTGCTCATACGATCACCACATGACTAGGTAGAACTTTTTTCTTCCTGAATTACACCCTCCCCCACGCATTTCTTCTTTCCACTTCCTACAAACTATTTAGTTTTTCCCCTCTCTCTTCTCAAAACTTGAGTTGTTCTCAATACGATTCCTTTTTGTGATCTTGTTTGGAAGTCGTTCACTGTGACTGAGACTGTATTAACTAGTCCACTTAAACTTGGATTTTACTCCCTACATCATCTTAAATTATTTGTTTAAATAATCCCTTTTCATTCTTAAAAAACATTTTGAAGCATTTGATAAATCTGGTGCAAAGTCATCTGAGGCACAAGTCCGCATGTCTGACATGGTTCGGACTTGTGCCCCAAAAGCGTGGGGAAAGATCTGCACAAAAGGGGGTTTTAAAAATTGTTATAGTCTCTCAATTTTCATAGAGCTGGGGATGAATAAGTTTTGCCCCCTCTCCAGTAGTTTTTGGAATTTTCAGAGCCACTCTTGAGTGATCCCAGCCACAACCCTAGTGAGCTCCATCAGGGATTCCGTACACAGCATTATGTGCACACGAGTGCTTCATGAGGAGACACAAGTGCCGTGTAAAAACTCCATTTCTGCCCAACACTGGAACGAAGTCCCAAAGAATGTGAAGCTGCTCATCCTCAACATGTTGCTGTATCTTGAAGACACCTGAATGCGTTGTCCCAATCCCGAACAATTTTCATTCCATAGATAGGAGGACGTGGGCCAATTTTATGCAAAGAAATCGATACTGTTACAGGTGGGTCAGGCATCACACACAAGGGTAGGAGGGTGGAGCACACACTCAGCCAACTCATTCTACCTACAAACACCTGACTGGCTCAAATGATATTATCATGCCTATTTCCAAAGCCTTGCAATACATCTTTCCTCTTGGATCATTTGAAAGGTTTTATATTTAGTTACCTATAAAAATATCAATACCTATGATGAATCTGCCATTACATTATTTAGAGCTTTGTTTCTTTTCTACAGGTCCTTTCAAAGCACACTGCACAAGTCAACCTTGTAACCATTTTGCACTTGTTTTCTATGATATTTTACTCTACGGAAGGCAATTATCACGAAGGGCTGCCTTTATATTTAGAGGAATTCAACAACGAATCTGACATTTTTGCAGCAACCGAATGGGTACAGATGAGGCAGGAGGCTCTAATGATAATGATGACTGTTGCTGAATCAATCAAATATCAAAGTGAAGTAGATCAGGAACAGAAGAGGCTTCAATTTCCAAAAGGAGATTTTTTAGAGTATGTTTGATAGACTGGACCAACAATAAACGTAACACAGGTGCCAGGTTGATTGTGGTTATATTAGGTAAGGGAGAGAACTGTTATTTACTACATAGCAGCGTATGGGTGCTGTAAAGGTGAACAAATTTTTAAGGTAAAAGGAATTTTTTGCTTTACTATGTTGGTGACCCTGCGCCCATTTTCCCTGCTCCTGCAGGGCCTACCGAGGTGACGCCATCTTCTTTCTTTCTAGGGCAGAAAGGATTTGGTGGGAAACCACTTCTCGCACTGTTAACACCAAAGAAAATGGGTGAAAAAAAAAAAAAAAATAATAAATAAAATAAACAAAAAAAAAACGCAAATTTATATTGTGCCTGCTGGGATTCCAAAAATTAAAGTGTTGCAAAAATTCTGTAATATTCCTAAATGACTGGGTTGAAGATTTCAATGTGGTTTCGTACTCCAATTCTATTTTTGATCGAAATATGAGGTTTTAAATGTTCACTGAGGCACGTTTATACTTCTTGATAAACAACAATTTGAATAATTTATTCTATTGTTCATCATCTAATCAGTAACACATGTTGGCATCCGAACCTGTGGTTGGCATGATAAACTAGAAATATTTTCCATTTCACCATCAAAGTTGGATTCTGAATAAAAATTTATGAAAACGTTTTTGTTGAATGACATTTTTCTGTGACAAAATAGACCGAATCGGGGTACCAATGGCAGGAACTGATGGTAGTGTCAAGTTGAGTTTGGTGGAGTTCTGTGGCCCAAGGCAGTTCAAGTCAACAACGGTCACAGTGTGGCCGCACCTCAAAATCCCAGAAAGAAAATGTGACCAATATTTTTAGAAAATCTAGGGTGTTATGGATGTAGCTACCGTTGATTTGAATGCAATAATATTCTCAAGTGTTAAACGATTTTGAACATTTTCAAAACATTAGATGAAAATAGTTGAAGTCATGTTAGGTATGCAGCAGTATTTGCAGGTATACCAGCATATGGCCTCATTTGTTCAGAAAACCAAAGTAGGACGGGTTCAAATTTCTATTTTGGAGGAGGTAGGTACCAGGAGAGGCTGCTGCCCCCCCCCCCCCCCCCCCCCCCCCCCAAGTCGAGGAGAGCCGTCAATAGCCAATTTTACCCGATCTGTGACGAGTAAGTCTCTAGTGGATCCTGTAATGAACTTTACTACCCATCCTTTTGAATTCCTTCTTTTCGTCTTCTGTTTTGCTTTTCTGTGTTGCTTCTCCGAAGATTTCCAATAAATCCAATCTGAACAAAGTCCATCTTTGTCCATAAAAATGTCTGTATTTTCCACATTGCCTACCAGGAACAAATGGTAAACTTCAAACATTCAAAAACAAACTTAGATGCACTACACAGTTGAATTTTTTGGATTTGTTGATGTTATTTCGACAAATTTCACGTCTTTAGGTGTTTAAATTTTTGCTTTGGCGACTCTGTTGGACCCACGGTGGATGAAGAAGGCATTTTAAAACAATTCCAATGTTCAAAATGCACACAGCTGGCTACAAAATGTTTTAGCATCCTTCAAAACGCAGCTGGTAGTTTGCAGAGACAAAGTACCTACCTACTAGTAAAGACACTTCCGATTACACTTTATTGACTGCTTCTACACCCACACCCGAAATTCAAAATCTACCTACGACTGAAAAGTGAAGCAGCGTTCACATACATGTTCAATGCAGAAAAGATGGAGATACAAAGCTGAGTACATGCACAGCAGATTCGATTGTAACTATTCAAAATTACTTGCAGCAGCATCCACTTGCCAAACAAAGCTTGTCTGCTGCAATTCTGGAAAGCAAAAAACTGTCTGGTGAATACAACCAACTACCTACATAACGTAGCCAGGAAATACCTTTGTGTTCCAGGCTCGTCTGTACCCTCAGAATGTGTATTTTCATCCGCTGGAAAAATCATTTCTCAGCAGCGGACCAGAATGAGCCAAAGAATAGCGGAAATGTTGGTTTTCCTTTCTGGTAATATGTGGCTCAAGGAGTACAACTAAACCAGTTTGTAATAATTGCACTTTTTTGTCTCTTGATATTTGTTCTTTCAAAATACTTTTTTAAATAAATTTAAATAAATAATTTTTTTAATTTAAACCTTTGTGTAAGTATCTAAACTTATGAATATATACCTAATCCTGCAAGTAATAGAAATTCAATTCAACATGTACGCAATAGAGGAAGCCATGATTTGAGGCATATCTTCCAGAGATGATGCGGTTCAAAAAGTCGCCACCCTTTTCAGCTACCTACCAGTCTTTACAACATGCCTCCATCCTTTGGACAGAACGTGAAAAGTAGGTTAAGTTCAAAAATTCGATCAAGTCTCGAAAGTTTTCCGAGAGCTGTTGGGCTCTCACTGAATATTCTGTGGGTTGTCTAAAGAGGAGAAACCGGTCAGCTGCTCCTCCCCCTAGCAACATCATTAAAAGTTCCATCAAGCTGTTTCTCAGCTATCAAAGACATCCCTCGAAATTTCCAATTTCGAAAATTCGTTGCTGAATCACGTGAGATTTTATGGAGGCTACGTTCAAACCTATCGGAATCCGAAAACATCAACTAAACCGCTTATCGTAGGTACTAGGTATCAACGCAAAACGCCCATAACCTTGTGAAATAGGACGAACGGTAAAAAGAAGAAAAAATGGACATAAACACTTGACACTTGTAACTTGATTACAAGTAGAAAAGTAATTAGCAACATCGAGAGCGCGAGAAGGGAACATGGACTATACAAGGATTTTCCTTCACAGAAGGTTATGATGACTGTGTAGACACTATTGGATGATTTATTAACTAAATGAACCCACCACATTCAAATGTGTGGAACCTGCCAATATTCAAAACCTAACACATTTTATATCATTCCCACTTTGTAAATAGTACTTTCCTCATATACACTGAATGGTGACAGGGAGCTGTCCACAGCCTTCAGAAACTGTCTCCAGTCGTTCTACAAATAGAACTGATGTGCCAGGGCTACTGTCTGATTCTTCAGAAAACAGCTCAATTTCAAGTCGTACCGATCCTCTCCTCCAAGGAACAACAGAGGATGGATAATATAGTACCTACAGGACCCGGATATTATTGTACTCGGTGTACATCTGGTGGAATCGGCCTTTGTCGGCTTACTCCTCGAGTCGGGGGCCAGCCTCTTCTGTAGGTACCTACCTACCTATCTAAAACTGTTATTTGCCGTCTCTAGAAGTAACCAAGGGTGACAGGGGAAACATGATTAAGTACTGCCTGGATCACTCCATGCTTGAGTAGGTTATCATTTGATAATGTAATTAATGTAATTCACCTATATAATCAACGATAATAATTCATGTTTTGATTTGCAGACGATTCATGATTACGTACAGCCTTGCTTGCGCTCAAGCTACATCCTACCTAGGCTTTACCGAACAAATAGAAACCTCAGATATTTTTTCTGGACTAATAGCATATTATGTAAGGGAAAATTTCATTATTGATTAAATTGTATTATCGTATTAGTGTTAATGGTTCCACAACTTCAAACCTTGTGTTTATAGATAATACAAGATTAATATAATATTGGTCCAAATAATTGCGATAAATATATAATTTGCAGTTTCTAATCTACGACATTAGTCTACTGATCAGATGGATAAGAATTAGTTTATCCAAGATCTTCATTTCCAACTATGCTGGTTTTCAATTGATCTAAGCTGGTAATGACTTTGCCAGTAAGATTCGAAAGCAACGGGCAATCATTGAATCAGAACAACCAAAGGTTCTTTATTGCATAATGTGAGGGAAAATGGGAACAGTTTTTTCATGCACATAGTCAACAGCAGTGCTACACATAATTCCAGGCAAGGCAGAGTTACATTCCGAAGAGGGACCACTTTAGCCTTGGTGGTCACTAATCTGATATGATAAGGTCTGACACTAATACCTAATGTTAGGAGGATGTGTGCCATCCCAGGCTATTTGTAATCAACACGTTTCTTGTAATAACACGATGCAGATCAAAGGGGTGACGTACCCCACTGGGTGATAAATTTGGGATGGTTCTGGCAGAAAAGTGCCATTTGGATTTCCATTGGACATATTGGAAACGGAATAAATGAAATGAAATTTTAGTGAAGAGTATTCTGTGTCCAAGTCAAGGGCTATGGAAGGGGACTTCAGGATAACCGTAGTGGCAGAAAATTTCATCCAACTGTTCTTTGATGCAGAATGTAGTTTGTCTCCCTTTGAGTTCAAGGACCACTGGGAACCTACTGTAATAGGTATTCTACAATTACAAGCAATGATAGGCCATTTGGGAAGGGACCTAATATATCAGCTGCCACTTTCTCCCATGGTCTTTGTGCCAACACTGTAGGATTTACTGTTTCTGGTCTCTCAGGCCTTGAAGTAATGTGGCAGCCCAAACAATTTCTGACCGTGTGTTCAGCTTCTTTATTGATTCCTGGCCACCAAACCTTATATCGTAGCCTATTCTTAGTCTCAACGGTCCCTGGATGGCCCTCATGTGCGAGTGCAAGAATGCGCTTGTGAAGTACTTGAGGAATCACAAGTTGTGTACCCTTAACGAGCAAACCATTCACCTCAGAAAGTTCATCCTTCATTGCTTTACAGAGCAAAATGTTCTTATCTTCCTTATCCCAAATCCCAGTTTGCAAGCAGATTTTTACAGATGACAATAATTTATCTGATTGAGCCATTTCGCTGATTTCTTCAAGACTTACAGATTTTGGTGGCAAGTATTCATATAATGTTCAGTATCCAAGTTTCTTTCTGGTTTCGGCAGTGAAAGTCGTGACAATGGATCGGTAATGTTGTTTTTGCCAGGCTTGTACAACATGGTATAATCCAATGATTGCAATCTCAAGAGCCATCTTTCTATTCTGGCTCATGGCTTTGAGCGCTTTACAAAAATCACTTCAAATGGTTTGTGGTCCGTAATTAGATCAAACATTTTTCCAATCAAGTAGAGTTTAAGCCGTTCGTATGCCCAAACCAGAGCATAATCCTCTTGTTCTGTCTGGGTATACCTTTTTTCGACATCAGACAATGCATACATAACGAATTATCCTAGGTACATTTTCGGAATCAATCTGAAACATCACAGATTCGAACCCGAATGGGCTCTCATTATCCATGACAGCAGTTCTATCCTCAGGGCTGTAGCACCCTAAAGCCATGTCAGATGTCAGGGTTTCTTTAATATTTAGAAATGTTACTGCATGGTCCCTCGTCCATTTGAATGGAGTTTCTTTGCAAGTTAGCTGTCGGAGAGGTTCAGTAATTGTGGAAAAATGAGGTATGAATTGGCTCACCCAGTTTAAAAGACCCAAATCCCTCTCATTTCTGTTGTATTTTTGGGTTCACGACCATTTCTCAGGGCTCCAGCACGATCTTCTATTGGCTTTGATCCCATCTTTTGAAATTCTATGGCCGAGAAATTAAATTCCTGTGTACCAATTACACATTTTTGCATATTCAAGGTTATGCCATTTGATTTCAGGGTTTTAGTTACTTTTCTCAGTCGAGTATCATGGATTTCTCTTGTCACACCATAGACTAAAAAGTCATCTATGAAAACGTAGGCTCCTTCACACAGTCTCAATAAATTCTCCATAAGTTTTTGGAATTCTTGAGGTGCACAATTCAATCCAAATATTAAACGTTTGAACCGTAAAAGACCAACATGTGTGGAGAAAGTGGTGATTTCCCTCGAGTCTGGGGAAAGTTCTATCTGATGGAAGGCGGCTTCAACATGAAGCTTTGAAAAGTACCTATTTACATTTTTCTCTATTTATGTTCTGTTTTGCTTCCGAGACTGCAAGGCAGCGGAAACTTTGTTTTCACTTTCGAAATGAAAAAAAATTTTTTGCTCCAAAATCAAAATTTCCACTCGCATTTTGCATTTCAGAGCCTCCTGAACAAATTTGGTGCCGTGTCTGTCTGTCTGTCCGTCCACATTCCCTTGTAACAGCCATAACATCCACAATTTTGATCCGATTTTAACCAAATTTTCAGGGATCGTGCGGGTTAAGCTCTAGATGGTCCCCTATCAACTTCATCGTGATCGAATCAACGATAACTTCTGCGCAGGCGCTAACGTGAATCCCTTGTGACAGTCATAACTCGGTCAATGTTGAACGGATTTCGGTCAGGTTTTCGGGGATGGTGTGAGTAAGGTCCCTTGAGGTCTCATAAGACAATCATCATAATTGCATTAGCGGTACGCTCTGCGCATGCGTGAACGAAATATTCTTGTTACGGTCCTTGCAACAGCCGTAATTTCCACAATTTTGATGCGATTTTCTTCAAATTTTTAGGGATCGTGCGGGTATAGCTCTACATGGTCCCCTATCAGTTCCGTCATGATCGAATCAACGGTAACTTCTGCGCAGGCGCTAACGTGAATCCCTTGTGACAGTCATAACTCGGTCAATGTTGAACGGATTTCGGTCAGGTTTTCGGGGATGGTGTGAGTAAGGTCCCTTGAGGTCTCATAAGACAATCATCATAATTGCATTAGCGGTACGCTCTGCGCATGCGTGAACGAAATATTCTTGTTACGGTCCTTGCAACAGCCGTAATTTCCACAATTTTGATGCGATTTTCTTCAAATTTTTAGGGATCGTGCGGGTATAGCTCCCCTATCAGTTCCGTCATGATCGAATCAACGGTAGCCTCTGCGCAGGCGCAAACAAAATTTTCTTGTTTCGGTCATAACTCAGGCAATTGTGAACGGATTTCGGTCAGATTTTTAGGGATGATGCGGGCCCGGGATTTTCTTGAGGTCCCGTATCACATTCTTCGTGATCATCAGCAGCGGTACGCTAGGCGCATGCGCGAAAGTGATGTTTTTGTTGCGGTCACAGCTTATTTAATTTTATCTTATTTTGTTCAAATTTTCAGAGATGATCCCGGTAGAGTCCTTTGAGGTGCCATACGAATCGTACGGTACTACCAGTTTTTCTTTAATTTCCTATATATTTATTATATAGTGTGGAAGGGGATAAGTGTCGGAAAAAATCGGATTGTACCTTGAGGTCATTTATCATGATTGGTTCAGCGATACGCTGCGCGCATGCGTGAGCGTTTGTCTGTCTATATTCCTTGCCAGAGTCACAACCCCCACGATTTCGATTGGATTTCAATGGAATTTTCAGGAGTAATGTGGGTTTAGCCCTTGATGGACCCCTTTCAGTTTCATCATGATTGAATCAGCCGTACGCTCAGCGCATGCGTGAACGTAATTTTCTTGTTGAAGTCACATTAAAGCCACGAGGAAGCTTCTGTGCCATGTCCTTGGCAGTGTATTTACATTTAGTTCAGTCACCAATTCAGTCATGGTTGGGAGTGGATGATTTGACTTAGCTACTGCTTGGTTTGCCCTTCGCATGTCAACACACAACCTGACTGAATCACCTTTTGGTATCGGAACTATTGGTTACTAGCCGCTCCGGCTCGCTACGCTCGCCTCCACGTCCAGCCGGGGGGCAAGCCCCCGGACCCCCCATTCAATTGCTCGCTTCGCTCGCAAAGTGTGGCATGTAGGGAATATTGCTCGCTTCGCTCGCAAAGTGTGGCATGTAGGGAATGTTGCTCGCTTCGCTCGCAAACGATAGATCCCTAAGGGTAGGTTTAACTTCTGTAAGGGATGCTGCTCGCTTCGCTCGCTTGAGGAAGTTATACTGCCCACCCAACTTGGCAGACGTTTTTTTCTGTTGGAAATTCTTACAAACAAATTAAATCTTATGAAACTACGTGGAACCACAAAAAGTTTATTCGGGGATGTTGCTCGCTTCGCTCGCAAGGTATTGCTGTATATTTGTAGGAAAAAATCCGAATTTATTCTGTTGACATGGCTCTCGCTTCGCTCCCAAGGTATACCTGTATACCCTTCAAGACGCAAGTGCGTGTACCTGCTCGCAACCCGTTTTCGTCAGGTGCAAGCCCCGCCTCATCGAACCCCTGACTTCGTAGAGCCTTCTCGCGAACACGGCAAAATTAATTTCTGATGTTAAACGCTTCTTCTCGCTTCCGCTCGCGATTTGACCGACTGCCCGTCACTTTTTTCGATATCCGATTTCGGATTCAGATTCGGCGGACCCAAAGCTGTATTTCGCCCGCGAAAACCGTTCCAAAAAACGTACCTTTATGGGGTATATTTTAATCGGAAAAAACCAAGTTTTTCGGCGGACTTTTCGAGAAAACGGGTCCGTACTCTCGCATTTTTTTTACGCATTTCCCGATACTTTTTTCGCGATCCGATCGCGCCGTTGTCTTCCTCGTAGGAAAACCTACGAAACCCGTATTTTTCCGGAATTGTCAACTGCCGTTTAGAGGGGTAGGGGAAGCGGGGAAGTCCAAAAAGCGCACATTAACCGGCACTTCGACCCCCCTCCCGCCCTACGGCCCATGGTTCGGCTGGGATTAGACAATTTTAAATTCGCTCGTTCCACCTTTCGGAAAATCTCAAGAAGATCTTTAACTTTCTTTCAGCCCGGTTTTTCTCTAAGCTGTCTGGGCCGAAATCGAAAGCCGCTCTGGACACCGAATGTCTGGTTTTTGCAGAAAGTGTGGGGAAAGTCCGGTTTTTCGGTAGATCACTAAGGGTAGGTTTAACATCTGTTGGGGATGTTGCTAGCTTCACTTGTTTGAGGAAGTTATACTGCCCACCCAATTTGGCAGACTTTTTTCTGTTGGAAATTCTTACATACAGATTAAATCTTATAAAACTACACAGAACAACGAAACGTTTATTAGATTTAATAAAGATAGGCCATTATTTTATCTGTGTAGAAGGGCTCTCCTTTACCCTTTCTATTATTCTGTTGAAATGTCTTTCAATCGGAGAGGTTCCTTCCTTCAAGAGGGTCTGAATACAAAGTTCATCGGAGACCCTTCAGGCAAAAAAGGCCTGCGTCGCATGAAAGGCACATTCAACTTCTCATTTTAATCGCTTCCCCTCCCTTCCCCCCGCATTTTGACCAACTTCCCGTCACTTTTTTCGATATCCGAATTTTAAAAATTCTATTTTTTTCGGTCTACGCCCATATCCTTTTCACTTGTGAAATTCCCATTAATTGCATCGAATCACGAGAAAATCGGTTTCAAATGAACCACCAATAATACAGTCCACTCCCCTTTAATGTTTCGGAACATTTTGTATACCTAACAACTCACATGAAAATGGTCAATTTACAGAGGTGTTACATGTGTTGAATAGGTAGGTAGGCACTTTCTGGCAATAAATATCAAATGTAGGTTGCAAGGTTCCATTAAAAGTGATACTACACATTCTTTCTTTTTATTTCCCTGTTTTTGAGCTGAGAAAACTTTTGGTTCAGTTGGGAATTTCTTGATACTTCCCTCCCCACTATTTTTGTCCAGCGACGCCCTTGCATGGAAATCGAGGGAACCCGCATGAACCTAATTTCCGATCGACCCATTTGATGACAGCCTTAGCTTAACTAAAGAATTGCCATGAGTGTACACATTAACTGAATGGGAAATGATTAAAATTAATCATCAAGACCATAGCTTACTAATATCAGCCTTGGATGATATTTTGAAATATATTCTATTTCTGATTCAGTCGCTGATGAACCATAAGGTGACAGTGGATATAATGAAGAAGTTCGCAAGATCTGTTGCTAATTACATGGTACTGTATGATGGTGTGAATAAGTTTGGGAACAATTACGGCGTTTTGTGGTCAACAGTAAGTGCGTGCACTATATACTTCACGATGTTATTGTCTGGAATGACACATACATAGGTATATAAATATATGTAGGCCTCGGCATATCGATTTTAGCCCCACAGTAGTGGCTGGCGTAAGCTACGGGTAGACCTGGGTACAAGGGAGATGGGCGGTTAAGATCTTTTCTCTACTTTTACCTCACAAACATCTCTTAAGCCGCGTTCACACCAGCACGTTCTAGGGAATGACAGGCTACTATTTCCGATTTTATGGCTTCTTTCCATAAATGTTTGTTTTCTTCTGTATTGTTTGACATTTCATTTACATCTTCATTCCAATCCAGTGAAGTCGTTTCCTCATCCTCCTGTTGATGATCTTCATATTTGATTTCTTCTTCTTTTTCTTCCATTTCTTCTGGTGAACTGTTCTGATTGTTTATTGTTTCATTTATTCGTTCAATATATGCTGAAATTTCGATCAATGGCGGTAACGGGGATTTTTTTTCTATTTTCTTTTCGAGAAATTTTCCCATTTGTTAAATTCGTGTAGGGTTTGTTGATGATTTTTACACCTCGAGAAATAATTGTTTTTCTTTTTTCAGGTAGCCATATTCTAAAGGCTTCAGATGATTCAGAATAACCTACGAATATACCCTTGGTGGCTCTGATGTCATATTTTCCTTTTTAGTCTGGGAGCCCATCCCCTTTTTCCTACCTCATCTTAGGAAAAAGGTTTGATCCTCTAGAATCGACGAAATCCATCCCTTGGGTAAGAAAAACAACTTTCTGTCAACCAACCCGGGGGGGTTAGGCGTAGGAAATTTTGAAACTTTGGACAAAAATTACCTCATAAGAGGGACGCGAAATTTGACGTCAACCGTTCACATTTTTACTAACAAACTACCTAGTCAGACTAGATTAGAGGAGACAATCAAAAGTCAGACAACAATTTAAAATTAAAAATTTGGCTGAAATTTACCTCATAAGAGGGATGAAAAAATCCAATGACATTCAACTCATCGGGGTAGTATAAGTTGATATTGGCTTTGTCAGACAACATTTCCAAGGGTACAAGCAAACCAGACAACCAAATTCGAAATTGTTGAAAAAAATTACCTCCCAATGACTTCGGTCTTTGCCTGATAAGGCCTATGTCCTGTATCCCCAAGGAAAAAGGATCCCGTTCCTTTTCCCTCAAACCTGGGAAAATTCCCCTACAACATACTGTCAGAGCTGCCGACATAAGTTGAACAAGCGTTGAGTGTTCCATGAGTGCACTGTCAAATTCGTGTAATCTGAGTGTGCCCCTAACTGCTGACTGAACCACCCCACTCAACTATGAATTCGAACTGGTGAGTGACGGGTGACCCTTTATTTAAGTGAGTGTGAGTTAACATACAAACGCAGGCTTTGTGTATGGATTCCGTCCATAGTCCTGGAGCTGAAGCTGAAAATAGGTAGTAATTTGAGAAGGTTTGAGATTAGATTTTGAAAATTTAGTCCTTTCTGAGCGAGAAATTCTTGGTCGGTCATCTCAAAATTGGTGGAATACGAAATGGCGGTCTCATAAAGATGGCTTAATGTGTCCATTTTAAAGTTTTCTTCATTAATTTCTAAACCGTGCATCCTAAAGAAATTTTTATGCGTAGCAAAGTTGTAGAGCATAAAAACCAAAACGATTCGACCCAAGAACTCTGAATTATCTCTCAATTCTCTTAATTTCTGTAAGATGCATGGTTTGGGAATTAATAGAGAGAAACTTTAAAATGGGCAAATTCAGCCATCTTTATGAGATCTCCATTTTATATTCCACCAATTTTGAGATGGCAGACCAAGAATTTCTCAATCAGAAAGGACTAAATTTTCAAAATCTAATCTCAAACCTTCTTCTCAAATTACTACCTACCTATTTTCGGCCTCGGCTCTAGGACTATGGTCGGAATTTATAGACACTGAGTTTGTATGTTAACTCACACTCACTTGAATGGAGGGTCACCCTTCACTCACCAGTTCGAATTCATAGTTGAGTGGGGTGGTTCAGTCAGCAGTTAGGGGCACACTCAGATTACTCGAGTTTGACAGTGCACTCATGGAACACTCAACTCTTGTTCAACTCATGTCAGCAGCCCTGACTGTATGTTGTAGGGGAATTTTCCCTGGTTTGAGGGAAAAGGGACGGGAAAATTCCCTATCACATTCCACACCGATCAATAACAGTTCTCAGAGGTTACTCTTTTCTTGTTGAGTCTTTGCTTTTTGTGCTATTATCCTTGTTACTTGGGGAGACAGGACATAGGCCTTATCAGACAAAGACCGCAGTCATTGGACCTCCCGCCTAGATTGGGCTCCCACAGTTACTTGTTGTTTCCTTGTAGAATCCTTGTTGCTTGAAGTGCTGATGATTTGTGTTAATATATAGATTTGTGTCAGGAAAGAAGTAAGAAAATGAGCAGACAATGAGTTTGAAGAACTAAGATGTAGTTGAAAATAATAAAGGTTGTGGATAGGTATAGGTGATATGAGAATCTGAGACATGAGGTTTTCAGAGAGATTCAAGCAATCGGATTTTCTTGGAATTCTTGGAAACCATCCTGATGATGAATGGAAGGTAGGTTCCTACCACCAACGCATTCCACAAACCAAGATGAATCGGAAAATCATGCAGTACAAACTTGGTATTAAAAAATCGCATAAAATCCAAGAGTGAACGGCACTTTCAGCTGTGGTGGTTATAATTCCTTTCAATTTATTTTAGGCTCCTTCACGCTTGTAGTTGTCCATGAATGTCTCTTTTCTTAATTGGGATAGTCTGCGAAATATTTCTTTGTTGATTGTATAACATTTGAATGGGATCTGTTGGCCATATCAGACATGAAGATCAAACATGTACCTGATTGATAACTCAACTTACCTGTGGGAAACATTGAGTAGAATTATAGTAGGTCGAAGTAGAAGACTGTTTACTTACGCAGCTCTCGTGCTCTTACTGTGTTGCGGTAAATTTCAAAGAAATAATTTGAAAGTGATTTTGTGACCGATCGTTTAAGTTTTAGAATTTTTTCGGTGGTAATGCCCATTGTCATTTCCAGGGAATTAAATTCAAATCCTAGGAATGTAAATGTTGAGGACGGGGTCAATTGGCTTTTTGTTTCATGAATTATGAAACCTAATTGCGTGAATAGCGATGCAGCTGTCTGAATAGATCTTACACATTGTTCAGCTGATGTTGCTAGAAAAAGGCTGTCATCTAAGTAGCTAATAGCTGTAATTTTCTGATCTATCAGTCGGGCCATTACTGGACGAAGCAATTTGTGAAAAACAAACGGCGCCGATGCGAGACCCATGGGCAGGGCTGTGAAAACATATGTGGTATTCCCTAGAGTGAACGCCAAATATTTCCTATGCTCCGGGGCAATGCGGACAATGAAATATGGATCCTTGAGGTCCAGACCTGCCCCAAAATCTCCTTTTGTCAGAAGTGACAACACCGAACGGTAATCGTCTATTTTAAAATTCAGAAATTTATTTAGTTTGCGGAGATTAATAATAAGGCGATCCGATCCCGACTTTTTTGGTATTGTAAAAATAGATGATACAAAACAAGGGGAATCGTTTGGCCTAGTCTCAACCACCCCTTTATTTAATAAATCCTTGATTATGGTCGCTACCCGAGGCCCGTCCAAAGGGGGGGGGGGGGGGGGGCTTCGCATAGGACATTGGTAATGATAATGGGGGATCCTGGCTGAAAGGCAGTTTGTATCCAGAGATCCATGACAGTAAAATAGGAGATTTAGTTATGTTTCTCCATTCAAGAAAGAAACTCACAAGCCCCCCCGTGAAAGGGGGTAGGGGGAAGAGATTGAGGTTAATGCTGAGGTTGCTCACCTGATTATTTACTGTCTATTGAAGCGCCTCTCCGGAGGGGGTTGCCTTGATTTTGGCTGATTGAATTTCCTCCTGAAGTCCCGGGGGGCGGTATTCCTGGAGGCGGAATCCGCGGGACGCCTGTCATTTCCCGGTACTTGCTTGACCGGTCCCTGAGGTTTTGGCTTGTGTGACCTCTTTCTGGCCGAAGGGCCGGGGGATGCCTCTCTTGGGCGTTTTATAATCAATCTCTTGATCTTATCCTTATCTGATACCGACTGTACCCACTTCGCTGCGGGGTCATCGAACAAATAAGTTTGTACCAGTGCTTGATGGTGGGCAGTCGCTCGGTACTCTGGCATGAGGTGTTGGATGAGTCTGCATTTTCGGGACCAGGACTCACGGAAAAGGTTTGCCGTTATTAAATTTGAGGCGTCCCATAATGCTGAAAAAATCGGTTTCTGTTGAGCCTCTGAATTCGGGAGTGTAGAAACCAGATTTATGGCCTCAGCCACCGCTACCAGCGCTTGTACTGACAGCATTTGGGATTTCCGAGCAGACTCATCCGCCTTCGTAGCATAACCCGGAAAGCATTCGCATCAATTCGGGTCTAGACTTGGGCGCAGAAGTGTTGTTGTGTGTACGTTGGGGTCGTACTTTGTCTGAAGATCGACATACGCATTCCTGTCTATCCCTTTACACATAGCCTCGCGCCATTTTTCCTCCATAGTGAGGTGGATGAAGATCGGGTCCACTTGTGGTGTTTCGTTGATACCTATTACAGCAAGAAGTTGCTGAGGTAGGTTCGGAACTGTGGTAGACTGTCCTTCTACTAGTGAAGGCGCGGTTGAAAAACCAGCATAGGCCTCGGAGGAGGCTCCTGATATGTTCCGGGGCGAAGCTATTTCCGATGACGGCGAGTGAGAGTTGGAGGGCAATGGGGAGGGTGACGATCGGGAGAAATCCCGACGTCTCTTCCTCCTTAAGGCCTTTTCAGGCGTGTCGTAATAATCTGCATGAAGATGCGATGATGTACGATGATATTTCCTCAACCTCGCTCTGCTTCATCTATCTCTAACCTCATCTTCGTTGGATGACTCCGTGAGGTTATATCTAGATTCTATAGGTGTCTCCGGTATTGATTGTAGAGATCGGTTCCGGTCTTTCCCAAATTTTATGTCCTGAAAAGGATGAAAAGGTGGAGGGACCGGTTTTATACCCAAAGATGAAGCCGATCTCACAAGCACAGCGTTTTTGGAAACCGAAGCATCCGCCAAGGCTGAACCGACGCCACGTGGGAAATCCTTATCCGCGGATAAACTGTTCTCCGGACGCATCGTTGGCAACCGTTTTTGTCAAACCGGACATAAGCACTTCCGAACACTTCTTTGTGAATCGTCCGCACTCCCGATTTTCGTGAGAAAAGGGTAGAAATTATGAAATAATTATAAACACACGGACGAACAATACTCGCAACACGGTAGAACAAGAAGTGCGATGGCGGAACTCGAGAGGATCTGGATCAGCGAGGCGAGGGGTGCCAACAGAACAGAACGAATATTCCATTTTTCGTTTGAAAAACCACGCCTTCGCGGGTTTTTTCAAATTATTTCTTTGAAATTTACCGCAACACAGTAAAAGCACGAGAGCTGCGTAAGTAAACAGTCCTCTACAAAGACCATACTATAACTACCGTTTAAATACCTACATACTCTCATGTGCGCTATTTTTTAATAAACTCTGAACAAAATAAACGACATATGACCTACTAGATTACCACTACCTATACCTACGTAAAAATAATAATAGAAGTAATCAGTTGATACACTTAACTGTCTTCCTGCGGTCACTCAGGATTTTTCACAATTGAGCTGAGGGTGGCACTCACCTCAACGCCATTTTTTGTTTATTAATCCCATTGAGTGTGCATTTGGGTTGCACACACAATGCGCCCTCAGGTTCACCGTGAAATCACATCTATGAATCGCGCAGAGTGCATGAATTCCTTTGTTGATATACTTGGAGGCCCACTCAGGAAAGAAAGGTAGGTCAATGCCCGTCTGGGAATTTCGCCCTATAACATCTTCCCAAAATCGTGCACGAGTCATCGTGGCTTGGGCATGTATCTTCCATGTGTCGTAGTTATTGCTCGTTAGCATTTCAATTTTGTTTTGACACACTGCTATTTTGTTCTTCTTTATCTGGTTGGATGAGTTGTATATATGAGTGTGTATCTATATTATATGTCATTCCAGACGATAACACTCCTCAGGATTGAGATAAAACTCCCGTTCTTGCGCCAAAAAAAATCAAGCTTTCCAAACGAAAGGATGAATTCGTTGGCCAACGATTTTTGAGCACATCAAGTTGGTCAAATTTCAAAAACATACTATAAAATCACTGAAAACGGCCAAAAATCGATATATTTATCATTTTTAGTTGAGTACCATCAAAACAAAATTTTCAACGATTTGCTAGGACATTGAAAATTTGTACGAAATTATGCTGAGAAACGTACTGAAATTTCATTGATATTTGCTGAAAAATCTATAAAAACTGCAAAAAAACCCTAAAAATCTAAAATCTTTTTTAAATCATCGAATTTTATTTACTACGATTTTTTGCCATAGAATTGGTTTTTAACTATTTCTTTCTACTGAAATTGCTCAAATTTCAATGCAATTTAACATGTTATACAGCATTTCCAGACCAAATCCAACCTTTTTCAGACCAAATTAAACTTTATCCAAATCAAATTGAACCTTTTTTTTCCTTAATCACTAAAAACTCTCAAAATGACCAGCATGAATATAAACTGACTTGAAATGTGTCATGGAAAATGTTTATGATGACTTGAATTGAAGTGTTATGGATGTATGTAGACTTGAAAAAAAAAAAAACCCCTAGAATGACAAGCTTGCATAGTAAGTTAAATTTTTTCTTTTTTCTAACAGTGAATTAAGGGTACCTGGAAAATTTGTCGAATTATCCTCGTTCGAGATAGGGAAATCAACGTTGAACGATTCCGAAAACGGTACACTTGCCGGGTAGGTACCCTTGATTCACTCATAGGAAAAAGTTACCTTATTATATAAGCTAGCCATTTGAGGTTTTTTTTCTTTCTTTTTTTCAAATCTACATACGTCCATAACACAAAATTTTAAGTCAGTTTACATTCATGCTGGTCATTTGAAAGTTTTTAGTCGTTAATGAAGGGTTTAATTTGGTTTGGAAGAACTTTAATTTGGTTTGGAAAAAGTTCAATTTGGTTTGGAAAGGGTATAATTTGGTTTGGAAAAGGTTTAATTTGGTTTGGATAAAGTTTAATTTGGTCTGGAAAACGTTGTATTTGGTCTGGATATGCTATAATACGGTGATTAATTAGGAAAATTCGCTCATATGATCATACTGCATCACTGTAACTTTTATTCTTATTGTCTGTGTTATACTTTAGTTCCTGAATTTTTTGCCTTATAGCAGAACCTACCCATATTAATGTTCAGTAAACATGCGTGGTTCTTGCAGAATGATTCATACGTGGGACTGTTGTATGCTCTAAATAAATCAGATCCTGGCGAAGGATTAAAGTTTTTTGGTTCCAATATTCCTGGATCCCATTGGTTTAATAAAATTAGCCTACAACTACCACCTGCGCCGTACCTGCTGCAGTATAAAGAAATGACTCTCACAGTAAGAAAAGCAATCAAATGATTTTTTAGAGTGAATATTTTGTTTATAGGCACTGAAAAAAATTATATGATAGGGTAGGTAGTTAATTAAGTTAGGTAGGAATTATATTTAAGTTTGGTACTTCCTTAAGTAAATACTGTATTTAGTACATGACTGTTGATTGTCCCAAAGCAAAATAGAAAAACCCAATTCGAAAGAATGATTTGGGTACTTATTTCACTTGGTGGTTGTCTGAATGGAAATGGATGAAAAGTTTAGGATAGGCTGAAATATTCTGAATGTATGGAAATCCAAAAATAAAACGAACGTAGTTTAGGTATCCTCGTTCAGCTCGTCAGTAGATAGTAAAACAACTCCTGGTTTGTCATCTAGACACGGTGGTAAAAGGACAGACAATGTCCAAAATTAGTCTGCAATCAAGATGAGATTTGCAGAAAGACTGAATACTGCTGAGGTAACTCTTGGTTGGTGGAAGGAAGTCGTGCGGGAGAGGCGACCAAAGTGTGTGAAAAAGCCAGAAACCCCATTGAAATTAGTACCTACAATTTTTTATGATTCTGTACATAAGAACTGATAAACGCATGTCAGATTTTTCCGATTTTTCTGAATTTCGATATTTGGTATAACTTGACGTTAGTTGCTTATATATTTTTTGGGGGAAGAGTTTTCAGTAGGTATGAATACTCATAATCATTGCAGACAAGATGAAAAATGTTTATCGTTTTCGGATTTATCATCTGTGTTGCAATTCTGCTGTTTGATGTTTACAAATATAGGCTGAGATACAATGCAACATGGATAAATGCATTTGTCTAATGTTATCGTAAATGACATATGTAACGGCCCAAAAATATTTGATACCTCGACAGGAGTCCATACCACAACTACGAGAAATTACGGGAAACTCCTCGGAGTTGCGACACTCTAACGATCAGAGCTAAGAGGCCAGGGTGACAAAACCTTTTCGACTGTGAGAGTTATTTTCCTGGAGCGTAACATTTCCCCGGAGTCAAATACCAGCCGTCTCGGCTGGTTTGGGGTCGGACGAATGACGAAGTGTAACTGCAGGCCACTGGCTCAGCAGATGCTCGCTGGAACAAGTCAGCAGTCGAGCGAGGTCATTGTCACGATGTGTTTTGACTCAAGTGAGTGAGGAAATGAAAGGCATAACAACAGGAAATGTGATGTTTGCAGTCTTTTGGCTCGAGAGGGATTTAATTAATTATTGTTTCGTATGATTTCGGGTCCTATTTCGACTGCGCCACTGTAACGGGCTAAAAATATTTGCTCCCTCGACAGGAGTTCGAACTCGCGTCGTCACAACTACGAGAAATGACGGGAAACTCCTCGGAGTTGCGACACTCTAACGATCAGAGCTAAGAGGCCAGGGTGACCAAACCTTTTCGACTGTGAGAGTTATTTTCCTGGAGCGTAACACATACTACGTACTTTTTAGGGTGAACAGAAGAGAATTTCGCCCATTTAGCTTATTAGGACGGAGTCCGTCATTTCATTTGTCTCTAGATTTCCCAGGGAGGCTTTATATTAAAGTTGAAGTTTCTTGGGTCAATAAGATCTAGCTCACTCAGCTCATTAGGCTGAAACCTGTCATTTTATACGTCTCTTGATAATTCAAAGAGACTCCCTGGTAAACTTTAAATTCTGCGGTGAAAACGAGAGAATTTGGCTAGTTTAGCTGACCAGGACGTACCTAGTCCGTCATTTCATTTGTCAGTAATTTCATTTCTCGAAATCCCAGAGAGGCTCCATTTTTAATTACAAAGGATTAACAGGACAAAGTCTAGCTCACTCAACTGATTCAGCTGGAGCCTGTCCTTTCATTCGTCTCTAAATGTTCCAGAGAGACTCTTTTAAATTTCAAGCGTAACACATACTACATACTTTTTAGGGTGAACAGAATTTAATTTAGCTCATTCAGCTTATCAGGACTTAGTCCGTCATTTCATTCGACTCTATATTTGTTTATTTGTTTATTATTATGATCGCCACGCGCAAATTACAGAAATTAGTTGTTGCACAACGATACAAAGTTGTAGTAATCAAAATAAACAGACGCTTCAAAAATAATACAAAAAACTTAAAAGTTTACTATAAAATCATGACCACGGAATCACAGATATGAAGAAATTCACTGTTGATGGTAAGTAATTAAGCTGCATCTGAGGCGAGAAAAGCTGCTGAAGAAAAAATCAAAATCCACTTCCTGGAGGAAATCAGTGATCTCACGTGGTAAGCGACTCATAGGGCGATGCATTTGATAGTTGTAGGCAGCAAATGGAGCGTTTGAACAAAGTGGTTGAACGGGTGGGGTAGCTCGGAACATTTATGTTGACACGTGACAGGAGACAAGGGCATCGAAGGGTGTCATTTACCAGTTTACGATAGAAAACAACATCGGCATCAAAACGGCGCTCCTCCAAATTTAGTAAATTGGAGGTAGATGCAAGAATGGGAAATTGATGATGGTCGGCTGGCAGTCGAAGCTTGTAGCAGAGATATCTGAGGAACTTCCGCTGCACTCTTTCCAAGTGATCCTTATATTGTTCGTAATACGGGGACCTTTATAGGACTCACTTATTCAATCACAGGCCGTACCAAGGATTTATAAAGGGCAACGATAGCCTTAGGTAACGTGAAGTCTCGAGTGGACCTCTTGAGGAATCCAAGTGACGTCAGAGCCTTCGAAGCCACTGTCTCAATATGGTCATTAAAGGATAGCCTTGAGTCCACAAGGACTCCAAGGTCACGAACACAATTTAATCTTGTTAAAGAAACTCCGTTGATGAAGTATGGGCAGATCGAGAGGCAATGAGTACGCGCATATGAGGCGACAGTGCATTTGGCTGGATTCAAGGCGAGATGATTAAGTTAGCACCATTCCAGTATATTATTGAGGCGGCAGAAGGCTATCAGAAGAGAATGATACGTGGTAAAACACCTTCAGACCATCCGCGAACATGAGAATCCTCACCTCAGCCGCGTCTCCACCAACCGAACAGTCTAGCGAATACAAAAAACGTCAAACATGTTCATAGAGCATTTTCAGTCGTTCGTGGACATACAAAATAATGTTCGCGAAATTCGAAAAATGTTCGGACATTTCTCATTGTGGTTTAGTTGGGTGAACTTGTTGGTGATGAGGGCATGAACGGTGCGTCGTCGTGTGTTATTAGCGTGCATAGCAGCTGGATACGTGACATTTACCACTCGTAGAGCTGATCGATGGTGGCAAGTGACCAACTTCGTGCCCACCTGACATCAAGTAGCTTGTTCACAAATGTTACAAGGGTTTGTACTGAAGATTTTGAATTACTTGGGCCGACTATTTCAAAACAAGACACCAACTACCGCAATGCTATTAGTGTAAATGATTGTTTGGCTGTGAATTTAAGATGTTTGGCAACAGGCGATTCCTACACATCTTTGATGCTTTTTAGGATTCCAAAACAAGGCATTTCTGAAATTATGCCAAAGGTAATTGAAGCACTTGTTTATGCTACAACGCCACGGAAAAAAAAGAATAAATAGTCATGCAGCATGACTAATAGAGCGAATTTTCAAAGAAAAGTTGTGGGTAACATTAAATTAGACACTCAAATTCTGATCATTAAGGCCAACCATGTCCTGAATAAAACTGAGGGAACAGCTGTGTGACGAGATCGTGAAGAAAATTTTAGAACATTCAGCCAAACTCGAAAATTTCGTCAATTATGGGAATTTTACACCTGAAAATCGATTTATCTTATTTTTGAATCTTAGAGATCTGGGAGTGGTTGCAATCGTCTCAGCGCTAATAAGTACTTTGACTGTGACAATGTATCCACTGCAGGCTTTAATATGATCTGGGCTACATAGTACTGCAAGGTTGAAAGGAGCGTCTTCCCCTTGAGCGGTGCCGGACAGTGGCACTCTCCTTACTGCGGCTGTGAATTACTTCCCCGTTCTCTTCTTACCGGTCCGTTATCTTATCTCTTGCTCATAATGGCTGCCTAGTTATCAAATCACAATCCTGTCTCCGCTGTCAAATCGTCAAAAATCACTTGTCTCTCCTCATAATTCTTGAGGTAAAATATAGATTAGTAGGTCAAATACATAAAAATTAGGTGTATAATCTGGTGGTTTGGATGCTCGCAAGTTCGCATCTCAAAAATACATAACATCAAGTAGTCCATTCCTAAGTAAAAATTCAGAGTAGTTGGACATATATGGTCCATAGTTGGTCATATAGGTATGGCCCCTAATAGATCCTTTTAGTAAAATACAGATCAGTTGGATAAATAGATCAAAATGACGTTGAAAAGTATGTTTCAGAGTTTGAAGTGCGAAGCAAAACAATTTAAGGTCGCACTGGAATCGAACCCAGGACCTTCAACTTGGTAGCATGCAGTGGTAACCACTGGACCATGGCGCTTCTTGATTTTGTTAGAACAATCATAGTACTTTGCTACTCAGTAGATAATGTTTTTGAGGGAGACCGCTAGAAAGATTCACGGCTGCTGCAAGGAGATCACCACGGTCTGGCACCACTCGAGGGTGAGATAGGTAGGTACTCCTAAAGGTCGATGGGGTCTTCTCAACGATCACATGGGTGCCAGCTGATAGATTGTTAAGCTGATCGCATGGTTGCCAGCTTATGAATTGTTGTGCTGACGTTTGTTGCTAGCTGATAGATTTTTATTCTATAAACATAAAAAATATAATCCGATAATGTAAGAAAATTCACACTTACGATCTTTCTGTTCGAATGGAACGTTTTTACTTTTCAACTCTCTTATTCTCATTGAAACAGAGTAAACCTTCTGCCTTAGAATTTAGTGATTATTTCGCTATTGGCATGTACTTGGAATTTGAAATAAGATAGTTCTGAATATCTATAAATTAATGCTTCAGGAGGGTAAGTTATCCACATTCTTAATCCATCCATGATATTTATGTAAACTTCTATTGATATTGATTTTTCTTCCAGCAGCAACACAAACGTTTGTATTTGATTAGTTTATTATATTTTTACCAGGTGTTCGCAACAAAGCCTCATCAATTCGATTTGTTTGTATCCTGTTCCTTGATTATACTACTTGGCACTAGAGGTGACAATTACTTGAAGGAGTTACCGAATAATCTGAAATATCGTATTACACTACCGGTACGAGTATTCAGATAACTGCCATATCCTGAAAGTACCTACATACAATAGATAATTAGAAATAGTTATTTGCTTCTCATACATTTATGAACAATTTGTAAGGTGCTTAGATTTACAAAATTAGGTAGGTAGGGATATATATATATATATATATATATATATATATATATATATATATATATATATATATATATATATATATATATATATATATATATATATATATATATATATATATATATATATATATATATATATATATATATATATATATATATATATATATATATATATATATATATATATATATATATATATATATATATATATATGTAGTGTATTTCTGTGTGTTCTTCTCTTTGTTTCATATATATATAATATATATATATATATATATATATAAAATCCTCCAAAATGACTTCCTTTTATAGGTGCGCAAAAGTGGCGTCCCCCTGAAGGAGTGGTTTGAAGAAAATTTTTTTGGAATGATGTTAATCAAGGTTTAGGATAATCATTAATCGACTCAGATATTTATATTTCACTTGTTAATTAGGTATACAGTATCTCACATATACACTATACACATTCCCCCATATGGGCTTCCTTTTAATTACCAGTGGAATTGACGTCCAGTGTGCAAGTTATATTTTATATGTATACTCATAGTGGCTTCCGTTCACTCAGTGGTGGAATTGACTTCCAATATGCTAGTTTCATTTTATACTCTACATGGCCTTTAGGCTCCCTGCTGTCGAGCGGCATCGGAGGCTGCTGCTGTGACCCTCCTCTCAGAAGGGCGATATTTTTACCGCAGCTTTTAATCACTGAGTGCTCACTTCTCAATCCTTAGCCACTACTCATCCATGGAATTTGCTTGAATAAGGTCCATTGATATATTGGGTCTATCCCCTAGTGAGCTCAATGTTTTTAAAAGGAGCTTTTCAGAAGTAAAAACAATGCTTCCTCTACCAATAGGTAGACTTGGGAGCAATTTAAGAGATGAAATTTAGCATTTGGGAACCAATACTTCACTAGTAGGTACATCGCACGGAAAATAGTTAATACACTCGATTTCTCGCATTTACAGCTTGACTGTTTAACCAATAGATCCGCTAGCAGCATGTGATTTCCCCATCTTCTCGCGCATAGAAATTCGAAGGTTTTTTTTTCGATGTTCAAGCCCTTAGGGAAAGCGAACCGTACAACGTACAGCGTTTCGTAGATTGTTTTAATCGATTCTTTGGGATTAAATTTATCACTGACAAGCCAAAAATTATTACTGAATCTAGAAAGTTTTTGAGATCTCGATTTTTTTAATGTTTAGCCCATTAATGCAACCCTTTAGGATGGATAAAAATTGATGCCGAGCTTCTTGTACCATCTATACCCCAAATTTGATTTTTAACAGGAGTTTCATATAGTTAGGTGTAGTATTTTTGGAGAAAAGCCGCGGACGGATGGGTTCTTTTTAATTCGATTTTTGGATTCTACACATCTTGAATTTCGTCGAGTGAAGAATGGAACGGGTTCTTCCCGTGTAATTGAAAACACAAAATGAACATACTTGTGAATGAACCAAACGCACCCGATACATAATTGTAAATAAGTATGAAACGTTGCAGACAAGCATAAAGAATAGAATGATTTAGATAGGAAGGTAAAAATAAACAAACAAAAATCTTTCAAATAGACTTTTTATTCAAAATAATTGCATGTAAAGAAAAGTAGTGGAATATAGAAAAGTAGTTAATATTTTGCGAAGAGCCTATGGTAAAAGAAAAATTGAAAATAAAAGTGCTCCTAATTAAATTCTACATTTTTTCGTTAACATATTTTGTACTAAAACTTTAACTGTCTCCCACTGCCTGTCTCGCGAAATGTGCCTCACATTCGTTTCTTTTTGGTGGCATCTTTTTTCGGATATGATCCCTGAAAGCAGAGAAAATTCAAAATTAATGACGAAATAAAAACACTTCAAATCCTTTAGAAGCTATAAACATATTGGTAAGTAATGCATGCATTACAGGGACGTCCTTATGAATGAATTGTATATAATTTTGGTGAGAAGACAAAAAAAAGAAAAGTATCACGATTCCTCGGAACCCCCCCCCTCCCTCCTCCATCACACCATTTCACCCCTACACCGATGGTAAATTTGAAATACCCGAAGTTGCATAACTGGAATAAAATTTGAATCAAACAAGGAATGAAAAGAGTCACGAAAAGTCTGATGAATATAATAAAAATATCACGATTTGTCGCTATTACCCCCTCCATTCACCCCATCACAAAATTTAAAACTCCTCTTTCATTTTCCATGACTAGATCAAATTCAAAGTTGAAAAAAAAAAAAAAAAAAAAAAAAAAAAAAATCACGAAAATTGGACGAGAATTGTGTAAACATCATGATTTATCGTTATTACCCCCTCCATTCACCCCCTCTCTTGATAAAATTTGAAAATCCTGACAAACATCCAAAAACTATATTGAATCTATAAAGGAACAAAATAAAAACCACGAAAATCGGTAGAGATTTGTAGCTTGGGCAGCGCTTGACAAAACCGATAATTATCCCCTCCACCCCCCACCTCGACAACAAATCCGAAACTTTCTAGGTTTGCTGCACAACTAGACTGAGGTTGGAATCAAACAAAATGAGAATCACGAAAATCGGTTGAGAATTGTAACCTAGGTAGTAGCGTCGATAAAATTTATCGAAAAAACTACGTTTTTTCGACTTTACCCCCTCCATTTCCACTCTTCCATCTTGGAATTCAAAATTTCCGAGGTTTGTTGCACAACTAGACTGAAATAGGGATCGAACAAAGAAAATCGGTTTAGAATTGTGGTCTGGGCAGCATCGACAATATTTGTGTCACACACCCACAGACGTACACCTATGGTTTTTTCGTGGGTGTTTCTTCGTATTTCCGTTATTCTGTTCTTACTCTTGGCCTTTGAAAAAGAACATTAGTTTGCGATCGTTAGAAATGTAGAATAAATAAAACCAAGTTTAGGTGGGTACCTTATTCAATCAAATATCTTTGTCCTTTCCAGAAAAAAACTACAATAGATAAATTAGGAAGATTTACATATTAATCACAAACAATCTTGGGTAACTTACCATGCTTCATGAAGGCGTTGCGCTTCAATTCTGCAAGAAACTTTGCTCGAGACCCAGAAGCCATTTCTGCAGTACGAATCACTCAAAAACTCAAAATCAAGTGGTGGAAAAACGTGCGCTACAACTATTGGAGGGGTGGGAGACCTGGGAAGCAACCCAGAAGTCAATTCCACCGCGAAATATACAGGTAATTTTTGGGAAAACATACGAAACGATCGTGACGTTCCGCGGAATTCTCGTGCACTAAGTCTAGATACAAATTCTGCTATACCGTCAAATTGACATCTACCTAAAAAAGGCAGTTTACGCCACTATGAAGGATTGTGAACAAAATGGGGACCCTTGTGCAAAATGATGCGGACGTCATTTTGCAAGGACGCCACTTTCAATGGCGTTTTTATCGGGGTGGACGCCAAATACGCGCATATATATATATAAATTCGGGTCCCTCCCCCCGCCTTCGCCCCTCTCCGTTCTTTCCACTCTCCCCTATACGTATAGCGTTGTAGGTTGTTTTAATCCTTTGGGATTAAATTTATCACTGACAAGCTCTGAATCTAGAAAGTTTTTGAGTCCCTCCCCCCGCTATCGCCCCTCACCATTCTTTCCACTCTTCCCCATGGCGTTCTTTCCTTTTCTGTCTGCTTGAGATAACAAAGAGGACTGAACGGGTGAACGGATCTCTGAACTGAGTGAACGGGTGGGAGCAGGCCGCTGAACCTCCCATAATTTTGATGATTATATAGTTTGAGGGACGCCAGTGCGATGGTATGGGCGTTCGAACTCAAGCTCACTGGAACCAACCTATAGTCTCCTTTCGCGAATTTATAGGAAAACTGTTGTGATAAACTGCATAGGAATTATCGTTAAGAGTTCACTCAGCTGATTGGGGGGTTCGGCAAGTTAAAATCCCAGCATGTTATGTTTCAAATTTCAGCTTCATAGGATAAATAGCATAGAAATTGGATTTTTGGCTCACGCTGCTAATTATCAATGACGAATTTTGGAACTATTTTGTTTTGAGTGACTAGCTGATCATTTTGCTACCCATCCCGTCAAATTCGGTCAAGCCGTTTTCGAGTTGAAGCGCTTTTACGTACGTAAACGGACAAAATAAATTCACTAACGCTTTTTTTTTTTTTTTTTTTTTTTTTTTTTTTTTTTCAAGAAAAAAAGCAAGAAAATTATGAAGTATGGCATTAGCATTTTTTTCAGCTCCCGATTTAAAAAATAGGTGGGGGCGGAAAGAGGGGGTAGTAATTAGTATGTATAATAATTTGCAAAAACAAACCTTGTATTTGTTTAAGATAAGTGAATTTAATAATTTCATAAATATGTTCAATTCCTAAGTTACCTAGGTATAGATTTTTAATTTAAATTCTTTTTTAGTTTTTTTTTTTTTTTCCTTTTGAAGCGTGTGATTTAGGACAAAAATGACCTCGACTTTACAAACAAAGGCCTTTCTGTCCTTAACCCTGGAATGGAGGAAAGAGTCACTTTGACTCTTTTTCGTTAAAAAACTATTGAGGTGTGGCTGGTAATTGGGGGAGCTTCTTCCCCTCCGAGATAGGTATGCTTGTTCCACTTGGTCCTCTCAGTGTTGTGCTGGTTCCGCGGCGAGTAGGACCTCCTAGAGCTCCGCGTATTGGTGAGAGGTAAAAGCCATTACGTCAAATTGACTCTTTCTTGCAATAAGGTAGTTGTAACACCGCTACTTTGTCTTATTCCTTCCATTCATGCTCTCACATTTGGAGTCATAGTGACTTTTTCTTCCAACGAACGATCCTTCTTTTATTCACATTGATTCTCATTTCCATCGAATACTCCTTCGTGGTAGTCATATTGACTCCCTTTCATCCATTGCATATTTCTTGGAGCGGCAAAATTCATTTCGTTTTCTATTCATCTTCCCAGGCGAAAATAAATTTCTGGCATGGGAGTGAGTTATGAAGAGATGAAGCGACACCGAATCACTCTAGTATGAGTTTGGGGACGGTAGATCAGCTGATTTTTATGGTGGGTTCACATCCATGCGGAAATGCGATAATGCGACAATGCGTTTGAGAGTTGGAAGTAGTGGAGGGGAGTGCGGAATTGCAGCAGGCCGTTCACAACCATCCGGAAACGTTATCACTTTATCACTGCGTTATCATCTGCCCAAACGAAGGTTCGCTACCTTCTTATCTTATCTTTCTTTATCAAACAAAAGAAAACTGCGTAATGGGCAACTGCGCACATGCGTAAATGCAGCTAGCTGGTAAATACCTACCTATCTAATTTACAGATGTGTACAGTCCGTTTCAAAAGTGCTTGTCCGGCTAGATTCACCACACTCTTCCGACTGCCGCTAGCCAATCAGAAGGCCAAACGCATGACCGGATAGCCGCATTTCCGCATAGATGTGAACCCACCTTTACTGTACCTCACCGCCCTTCATTTGTGACAACCAACATGCCTATTTATTACAGGTCAGGATTCTGGCAAGAAAAACGACGCCAACTCACACAAGCAGCAGTTTGGGAAGATATAACAGCTGTTCCTGAGTGACCTCAAAAAACAGCTAGTAGAGTGAGTTGGCGTCATTACATCACCCAACTCCATACCACAACACAATGATTTTGTGTCATCACAATTTTCGTGATAACATTTGTAATAATTCATATTGCCAATAAAAAATCTATCTATCTACCTAGTTCCTGCCAAATTCCCGAGACTGTCAGATCAACTGATTTTAGCAAGGTCAGCTTCGTTTGTGTTTTCACTTTTGAAAGCGAGTTCTCACTGTGGTGAATTTACCACCAATATATTCAACAAATAAAGACGATAGGCCACCTAAAAGACAGAATCCCAAGCTCCCAAGGAAAAGCATACGACTGAGAATCATAGAGAATAATTCTCATCGTTTCGAGCTCCCTAAAAACTGAACAGGGAAGGCAAAGTTCCCACAAAGGATAATCCCAGATCGAGAGGGATTATCCAAAGCAAATAAAAACGATAGATCTAACTATTATCGTTTACTATACATCCCCTAGGACAAGGGAAAAGTAAAACAAGAGGATTCACCCTTCTCTCAACAGAGGATTAATCGAGGAGGTCGCGAAACGATGACCCCCGAATCAATCAAGGTCAATTTAAAGAGCGCCGCGTTCTATTGAGAGAATGCGGAAACGCTTAATTCAACTTCCGCCCAACGGGCGCGACCGATCAAATCCGAGCGCGACCGATCAAACGCGACCGATCAAATCTGAAACAAAAGACACATCAAATTAGATAACGCTTCGCCTTCGGCCCACGCAAGCTGCGCTCTGATTCGCCGACGGACGGTTACGCGGCCAATAATTGGATACAGCCTCCAAGTATAAATACAGGACGCACGAACCAATTTATTCATTCCATTCTCAACCTCCGGATCTGACGATACTTCTCTCTCTCTCTACGAAGACGACGAAGATTTTCTACACGATCTGGAGATGAGTCATTCAACTTCTCAACACAGCTGATGGTTCATCTCTCTTCGACGACAACGTACCTACACGCTCTGAGGCAGTCTACCTTTTCATCCAGATTTCCTGATAGCATCGAGCTTAGCACTTTTCAGTGCTCCTCACTATCAGAGTCTCCAGGCAGAGTACCACCCGGTCCTAAAGCTTTGCTTTTCGGACGTCCGAGAGATACTCGAGTCGGTTTCGCCCGGGCATTTGACTTAATCAAATTGCCGACCGTGGGAGCCCGCCAGGTGATCAAAATCTCATCCGATTTGATCAACTGCTCAAGGGAGTCCTTCTCAGGGCTGCGTTGGAGGACCCTGGGGATGCACATACGAGGAAGCTCTTGCGCCCCCCCAAGCGAGTCCCCGACTTCTTACGAGTGTTCTTATTAGAGCAAACCTCGGAGGACCCAGACGGCCAGCCGTCTAGCGAGTCCCCGAACATTTATAGTTCTTTTACAGAACCAAATATAAATAAATTCACGGGAGTTTCCTGAAACATGGAGCGGTCCCCGTCTTTCCACTCCTTAATCGGAGTCGGAACTCCTAGCGCTGTCCCCAGCGCTAGCCTTGAACAAAGGGGAGAGCGACAAGAGGCAGCCTCCCACATTCCATTGTCACGGGACTTCGGGACAGAGCGCTCGTGCTCTCGCCTCCCGGGGTCCATGGAAGAGCTCGCGACCCACTCCGATCAGGAGTCTGGTCCTCAATACCCACCTGAGACACGGTCGGATGATGTTCCTTTCGGACAGTTCTTTTCAGAAGGAAACAAAAGAGATTTCCTCACAAAAACGGAGATTTCTACTCGGCTATCCGATGGATATGCAGCCGACGCGAGTGCCTTGTTCACTCCTAACTTGCGTACTTATCATGAATACAAGAGTACTTTTCAGTACCCTAAACATGCGGATTCATCCCATGAGAAAAACATACATTTGAGACCAGAATATTCTCCTATAGGGAAATTTCACGCTGAGCGACCACAAGAGGCCCGGATTGAGGCGAACTCATCCTACGGTCCCGAAGCGTCCTATCCAGCAAGACTTGATAATACTCAAGTTAATATAAGTACTTTTCAGTACGTTAAAAATGCGAACTCATATTATAATGACAATATTCATTCGGAATATTCCACGAGAAATAAGCTGCCTTTAGGCCAATACAGCGAGCTCGAAACTGCGACAAACTTAATGCAAGATTCGCCTAGCTCCTTCCCGATAAAAAATCATAATACTCGGGACGTCAACGGAACTTTTCCGTACCTTTCTCCTGAGTACTCTCAAGGATCTAACCCGCATAACCATCAACATGGTACAGCTCAAAATGTTCCACTTGGGATTCCGACGCCAAGTCAAACATACATAAATCCACTACACTCACTTCTTTGTTCAAATTACAGATTCCACAATACCACAACTGTTGCAGATCCCTCATTACTCCGACTCCCCTTTGTCTCAGTGTCAGTTAGGTACTCAATGTATGTTATTGACTCAATTTGCATTCTCCCCCTCACAAAACAGCTGATCTAAATTCCCTGAACTGCTTCTAGAGTGATACTTCAGTTTCTTGTCAATATTTTTATACTCAATGTAGGAATTTATAGCTCCAATGAGTGAGAGTGTCGATGGCAAATTATTCGAGGAACTTAAGCAAATTAATCACGTTTATTGTTGATGAAGTAGAGTTGGAGGCTGATCCTGAAATTACGATCCCGAAACAAGTGATGATGAGGTGAGTGATGTCAACGAATTTGACGTAGGAAGACGCAGTTGAGGAGGCTATTGATACAGCCGTAGCCAACTACGAGGAACATGAAAACGTTGGCTTACAGGGGACCAGCAGGAAATGAAAAGGAGGAAACACGAAGGGAGTAGAAAAGAGAAGGAAAACAGACATTGCCTATGAAAATGACAATAATAACATTTTTTAGTTTCCATTGATGGAGACTTAGCTCGAGGAACATAAGATAGGAGGATAGCTAAGAGTGGGAAATGTAATTCCTATTAGGTATTATAAGACCCACATTCTTTGTTTGGTTTGGGGGAGAACGACTCAATTGTATTGACGGATACTTTTTTCTGCATGTCGGAAACTTCGACCACTCATCATTGATATCCAAGTGAGAAAGAAGCTTTTGACGTTCCAGATTGACACGGGATCCAGGTATAACGTGGTATCTTTTGACTTCTTTCAACAAAATTTCCCTGGTGTTTCGTTGCAAACAATTTTCAAATTTTCTAAGTAGATGGGGCATTCAACACCGCGTGGGTGCTCCTTTTCATCCACAAACGAATGGCGCTGCAGAGAGTGCGGTAAAGATAATTAAATGGTGCCTCCAGAAAGCGCTTGAAGAGCATAAAGACCTTCATGAAGCTTTACACAAGTTCTTATTCAACTATAGGAACACACCGCACAGTGCGACTGGAGACACACCAGCACATCGGCTACTCAAACAACAGCCCCAAATGCTATTTGATCGCCTGCGACCTTCTTACACAGAGAAAGCCGAGATACGTCAGGAACATCAAATAGAACAAGGAGGGAGAAGAGAGCTAGAGCTAAAAGAAGGTGATCCTGTCTGGACAAGGAACTACACAGATCCACTGCATCCGACATGGTATCCTGGAAAGATTTATAAAGTCTTAGGAGGACAGACTTATGAAGTTTCAGTGGAGGATAAAATTTGGATTCGCCATATCGATCAAATTCTACATCGTGCTCTTCCAGGGTCAAAACCTAAAGTCCCGGTGATTTCCCAGGATGAGCTCTCTTTGCCAGTCACACCGGAGCCTCCTATATTGCCAGTGTCGAATTCACCTAAAACGAAAACGCCAGAGTCAGGTACACTACCCTCACCACCATTTCGAGGGTTTTCAACCCCAACTGCATTAAAGTCCGAAGAAGATCCAGACCAAACGCCCAGGAGGGCCCCCTGCCGAAACCGAAGACCCCCAAACAAATTCCAGCCGTGCTAAATTGTATTGGTGTCTTAACTTTTAAAGTAGTTTAAAGAAGTAATCTATTAATTTATTCACTTATTTGAAGTATGTTTAAGATGTATGCATTTATTTTAAAGGAGGGAGAGATGTTGTAGACTGGACAGTAAAAGATGGAAATGGAAGTAGAATAAGTTGAAGACTGATAAGGTTGATAAAAGAATTATATTGCGAATTTTTCGAAAGCACGTGTTCTCTCATTTTTGCTAATACCCTATCTTAAAACGGTCTCATGTTAGACAATATAAAAGATACCAATGCAATAGTTTAATTTTTTATCAAATTTAAAGTGACCAATGTAGTATGATTACTACCTACCTATATTCTACAGAAGGGTAAGTCCTTCAAATCTCTATCTCTATTATTAATAAGAATGAAACTCCGTCCGTTTGTCTGTCTGTCCGTGCTATGCACGGCCAAACGGCTGAGTGGGGGGAGTCTACGAGTGGGGGGATCTTCTTGGGATTTTCCAAAAGTGGGAGCGAGCGAATTTAAAATATTCTAATCCCACCCGAACCATGGGCCGTAGGGCGGGAGGGGGGTCGAAGTTCCGGTTAATGTGCGCTTTTTGGACTTCCCCGCTTCCCCTACCCCTCTAAACGGCCGTTGACAATTCCGGAAAAATACCGGTTTCGTAGGTTTTCCTACGAGGAAGACGACGGCGCGATCGGATTGCGAAAAAAGTATCGGTAAATGCGTCAAAAAAATGCGAGAGTACGGACCCGTTTTCTCGAAAAGTCCGCCGAAAAACTTGGTTTTTTCCGATTAAAATATACCCCATAAAGGTACGTTTTTCGGAACGGTTTTCGCGGGCGAAATACAGCTTTGGGTCCGCCGAATCTGAATCCGAAATCAGATATCGAAAAAAGTGACGGGCAGTCGGTCAAATTGCGAGGGGAAGCGAGACTAAGCTATTAAAATGAGAAATTATATGTGCTGTGGACTCGAGAAGGCTCTAGGAAGACAGACGTGTTTGGGGTTCGATAACTCAGGTACAGGTTTCGGTGTTTGGGTGTTGCAAGCAGGTACCTTGCGAGCGAAGCGAGAGCCATTTCAACAGAATAAATTCGGATTTTTTCCCACAAATATACAGCAATACCTTGCGAGCGAAGCGAGCAACATCCCCGAATAAACTTTTCGTGGTTCCACGTAGTTTTATAAGATTTAATTTGTTTGTAAGAATTCCCAACTGAAAAAAACGTCTGCCAAGTTGGGTGGGCAGAATAACTTCCTCAAGGATATACAGGTATACCTTGCGAGCGAAGCGAGCAACATCCCCTAATAAAATTTTTGTGGTTCCACGTAGTTTTATAAGATTTAATTTGTTTGTAAGAATTTCCAACAGAAAAAAACGTCTGCCAAGTTGGGTGGGCAGTATAACTTCCTCAAGCGAGCGGAGCGAGCAACATCCCCTACAGAAGTTAAAACTACCCTTAGAGATCTACCGTTTGCGAGCAACATCCCCTACACGTTTCAATTGTAATACATCGCATGTATACAGCCACACTTTGCGAGCGAAGCGAGCAACATTCCCTACATGCCACACTTTGCGAGCGAAGCGAGCAATTTAATGGGGGGTCCGGGGGGCTTGCCCCCCGGCTGGATGTGGAGGCGAGCGTAGCGAGCCGGAGCGGCTAGTTATTTATAAGAATGAAACTCCGTCTGTCCGTTTGTTTGTCTGTCTGTCGTGTGAAAACGGCTGAGTGGGAGGATCTTCTTGGGATTTTCCGATAGGGTGTATAAGCGAATTTAAAATATTCTAATCCCACCCGAACCATGGGCCGTAGGGCGAGAGGGGGGTGGAAGCAAGTTTTAATCCGCGCTTTTTTTACTTCCCCGCTTCCCCTACCCCTCTAAACGGCCGTAGAAAATTCCGGAAAAGTACCTGTTTCGTGGGTTTTTCTACGAGAAAGACGACGGCGCAATCGGATCGCGAAAAAAGTATCGGGAAATGCGTCAAAAATATGAAAGAGTACGGACCCGTTTTCTCGAAAATTCTAACGAAAAACTTGATTTTTCCCCATTAAAATATACCCCATAAAGGTACGTTTTTCAGGACGGTTTTCGCCGGCGAAATACAAGTTTGAACCCACCAAATCTGAATCCGAAATCGGATATCGAAAAAAGTGACAGGAAGTTGGTCAAAATGCGAGGGGAAGGGAGGAAAAGCGATTAAAATGGCAAGTTAATCGAGCCCGCCGCCGTTTCACAATGTTGTGGGCAGGCCTACACACACGCGCGTTAAAGGATGGAACTTCTCCGTTCGAGAGACATTTCACCAGAATAAATATGGGTTTTTCCCTACACATATACAGCAATACCTTGCGAGCGAAGCGAGCAACATTCCCTAATAAACTTTTTGTGGTTCCACGTAGTTTTATAAGATTTAATTTGTTTGTAAGAATTTACAACAGAAAAAAATGTCTGCCAAGTTGGGTGGGCAGTAAAACTTCCTCAAGCGAGCAAAGCGAACAACATCCCCTACACACGTTAAACCTACCCTTAGGGATCTACAGTTCGCGAGCAAAGAGAGCAACATCCCCTACACACATTAAACCTACCCCTAGGGATATACCGTTTGCGAGCGAAGCGAGCAACATCCCCCACATGTTTTAATTGTAATACATCGCATGTAGGCAGCCACACCTTGCGAGCAAAGCGAGCAATCTAATGGGGGGGCCGGGGGGCTTGCCCCCCGGCTGGACGTGGAGGCGAGCGAAGCGAACCGGAGCGGCTAGTGATCTATAAATCCTGAAATTTTAACAATTCGTTCAACTATACTTGGCACTTATTCATTTTGATAACCTCAAAATATATTGTATCCCCCATCTTTTCTCCCACTAAATGAATTTTTTGGCAACTGTATGTTATTTGTTATTAAAGGAATTTTGGTAATTTGTTTTCATTTTTTCCAGATTATGAAAAGTGGGCAATTTTGGAATGCTACTAAAGATCTGAAAAGATTCACGGATGTCTTAGAAATGGGGAAGGATATGAATGAAACAAGTCGTAAATCGAAGAACTTCTTTTTTCATGCTTACAAGTTGACATTCCCTTGGAAATATGAGAAATTCATATTTTACATTTTCCAGTCTGAGGGAATCCCTATCAAAGTACGTACCTATCATAATATTCTCAGTGTTATTCAGCATTATGTGCTTAACAATATTGTCAACATTATCCAATTTAATAAGTTATTTGCAGTGAACCTAGTTTAAGACCAGATATCTAACAATCTCTCACTTTCTCTACATTTCTCAAACAAAAATGTAATTAGCTAAAGATGTACCTACCTACCTATTTGATCTGTTGTCTAAGTTTTGGGAATGCTAAGAGGTGTGCTCTATAATCCTACTATAAAATATGACGTCAGCATTTTTGGGTACCTATGGGACATAGATCCTTCGCATCCATAGCAAGATCATTGAAGTGTGTAGTGGGGGAGTACTTAAAATAATTGTGATAAAATATTGTTCAACGCTGAAAAAGAGTATTCAACGGTGAGTATTTCTGAAAGTTGATGCACGAATAAAGATTGCTTATTGGATTTGGGTATGGGTGCCCCTTCAAACTGATAGCAACAGCAACATTCATTATCCACAGTCTCGACCTTCGATGGAGACGAAAGTTTTGATAGCAGGATGAAAGAAGGCGAGGGGAGCTGGGCACCTGCCTGCGTCTAGGAGAACAGTGTTGGGGGGATATGTGCTGCCGTAATATTATAGATAGTGCACATAGCAGGGGCATGTTGCGTCCATGGATGCAAACAGCCTGACATGTGCCTTTGAATGGCGGCAATAAGAACTTAAGCATGATTGCTGGCCTGTGGATGGAGATGGCCATGATCTGAGTCCCTGACATCCTCAAGGGCATCACTGTCTGTTGCCTCGGCCAGGACTTTGCTGTTCACTAAATGGGACAAGCCCTGTCTTTTGCTTCCAGTGCGGATTCTGGCAAGGGACTCTCTTATTCCTGGGAGCAAGGGCCGGGTCAGCTTTCACTGCCCTGGCTTCAGGGGTAGCAAGGGCGTTAGTGATGGATCTTGATGGATGCTGTCCATATTTTACCTTAAATGGGTACACCCGCCTCTGAGTCGGGAGCCAGCCCTTCAGTATCCTAGCCTCGCCAGTTCCTGCAGGTAGGCACTATCATAACCGTCAATTCGGCCTACCTGCTCCCCGAACCTCAATACTTCAGTCTTCAAGTCTTGAAGAAGACACACACACACATCCACTTAAGTATCTATGTTAAACAACTTATCCAAGTTGATCCACTTATCCAGGTCGTACCACTTATCCAAGTCGATGGTAATAATGCAATGAGAAAACTGCGGGTAGAATGTGTTACATGTAGGCTGTCAAATCGAAAACTGACAGTTTACAATTGACAATAGAGAACAGCCGATAAAGGAATCAGCCGAGGTTTCAGCTTGCAGTTGCGACCCCATTCCCAGAGGGAACGCAGACACGTGCAAAGGCGATTGTCAGCAAATTAAATGGAATGGCGTGATGTCAAAAATGAGGTTAAATTCCCCCACTATATTTCGCAACCAGTGAGGAGGGAAGGAGAAAAATTAAACCCCTGATGCATACGTCACAACTCGTAGCCAATGGACATTCGAAGCGAATCACCGAGGACTAACTGGAGGGAGAATCGAATACAACGATTGGATTTAGAAATTTAGGGGATTCGTGCACGCCCACAAGAAAAATACAAAACCGTTTGACGACCGGAGCTCGGGGTCGTGCCGTAATAGCTGTTGCCCAGTACACAAGGCCTAAGTGAGGAGCAGTCTAGGAAGCCGATCAACTGCAGCCCCTTGTTCTTCGACGCCCGCAGTTTACCATCCCCCAAGGAAGGGAGATCGAAGACCAGCCCGGACCAAATAGCCCTGGACCACGCCGCTGGAGGGAAATTCCCAGATCTGAAAGAAAAGCCGTTCACCTGGCCAGCACGGTAAGCCTTCAACCTCTAAACACACCAAGTAGTTTCTCTGACTCCCATTTCAAGCCGCCTAATACTCCGGGAGAGCGCTCCGCAACATTCCTCGGTCGCGTCGCGTTCCGAAAAGTCACCCGCGAAGCGTTAGGGTAACTTTGGAGGCATTAGGTAGGGACCTAGATTGTAGGGGTTAGAGTATAAAGAATTACAGTTGTGTTAAGTACAAGTTAAACAGTTTTTTGAACATTAAGCTCATAAGTATACGCAAGATTGAGAATGTTTACAATAATAAATATTGATTAACTTTTCCCGAAACTGCCCAATGCTTCAATAATCATTTCACCACCTTTATCACTCTTCCTTTAAAAGCAGTGCAGGAATAGGGAAAAACAGAGGGGCTGATATTTTTCTGAACAGATCACACGTCCGGAGGCTGACAACCCCTCGTGACGGTAAAGAGGTTTAAATAGAAGGGACAGGGGCCTATGCTCATCCCCCCTAGTAAATAAAAACCTCACAAGTGGTGGAGGCGCGGTTTCGACCGAGTTAGGCCCCAAACATAATTAATTTATTGAAAAATCTAAACGAAATATTAAAGTTGAAACCCAACAATAGTAATTGTAGGTTAAAAAACAGCCTAATTACAATCAACCATATTTCTTATCCCCAAAATAAAAATTAGGAAGTTAATCAACAAGTAACGCGAGAGAGGATAAACTTAATAATATAGATGTATGTTAATAATATAAGACGTATGTAAGCAACTAATATAAGGTATATCTACAATAAGATATTTTTGCATGAACATTAACCGAAATATTACCTATATATGTATATTGTATTTTGTCAGTAACACATGTTTTTGTTGTCATAAACATACTAAACATTAGGGTTGCCACATTATATAACCACCAAAACGAAACACCCGAGAAAACTTTTACAAATCAAAAGCCTGGGAAAACGCTGGTATTGAGAAAAATAAAATAAAACTAATCTAACACATAAATTGGAAACGGTAATTGAATTATACGTACATAAGAGGACTGGGACAATAATATAACGACAAATTAACAATGAAACATGCAAAATAACTTACCGACGGCATCCGTAGACAAAGGTCAAAATTCACTCACAGCGAAATCGTCAGAAGGGAAAGAAAAAACATCAATTCTCATCCAACTAATTTGGAAACTCATAAAACGACATAGCGACCCAACAACAAAACTAGGCAGAATAGGCCACGAACGAGTAAGTGACCTTACCAAATTTGCATTATTCGCCGGAATTTTAACACCAGAAGACACACAAAAAACCAGGGACTACGTACGTGCCACAATAAAAAGCTGGTGGAACCACCCAAAGTTCGATACATTACAACAAATCAACCGCACATTAAATATTGCAAGGTACGACTGTGAGCTAGCGGAAGCAAAATTACTAGTGGAAAGACACACAGACTTAGTTATCTCCAATCTACCCCAAACACAATTGGACGAGTGGTCAGCCACCAAACAAGCTTACGTCAATTGCTTAATAGACCAACATAAATACACCCCAACTGGATCAGAAAATAGTACGGATAACGAGATAAGCTCCGAAGAGGAAGAGGAAAGCCTGGAAGAGGAAGAACACATAAAGTCGGACACAGAAGAAATGGCCCAGGAAATTCGACCGAAACTCACCCCGAGATACTATTCGGGAGAGGGAGAAGACCCGGAAAGCTATTTCTGCCACTACGACCGCATAGCAAATTCACTCAGATGGACCGATAGGACAAAACTGGACATGTTACCGTGCTACTTACTGAACACAGCACAGAAACACTACGAAATGCTAGCGGCAAGCACAACTCCGCCCACAACCTTCCAGGCATGGAAAGAAGCATTCATAAATAGATTCAGAGACCCAATGTACAGGGAGAAATTAAGAACTATGCTATACTCACGACGTCAGAAACCGAATGAATCCCCACGTACATTCATTGCGGAAACAAGACAACTAGCATATGAGGTAGACCCAGCCATGTCGGCCGAAGAAATAACGCGCATAATCCAAATGGGGCTTACAGAACAATACACGGCACTAATAGCAGGACATGACAAGTCAACTATTGATGCAATAGAACAGGCAACTCAGCGAGCGGAAATGTCATTACAGTACCTTGGCATGAGAAATAAGAATGACCCTACTGATCTCGAACAACAAGTGAACAAATTACAGAGACAAATAAACCAACTAACCCTAGAAAACAACACACGAGGGAAGATACACCAGAGAGGACAAAATTTCAGCCATCGAGGAATATATAGAGGAACAGGCAACAATTATCATAGAGACGGAAACATGCCATACAATGGACCACAGAACAACACATACATAAGCCCCTCCTACAGAAGAGGACCATTACAACCAAGATCAAACTATATAGGAAGAAAATATAACTACTCGTATCCACGAGGAGGATACACAACCGGATACCACGGGAATGGACACCAAAATCAGGGAAACACCTACCACAGAGGGAGTGACAGAGGAAGATTCCCTTTCAGGGAAACCAACACTGACCGCGGACAGCACAGGAATTATCGTGACAACCACGACAGACAAAATCGTCAATTATACCACCAAAATACATCAAATCACAACAAGACATTCTCGTCGAACCCCCCAAAAAACGCGTAGAGGGCGACAACCAGAGAACATTGAATCATCGTCACAAAAACAAATATATATCCCTCTCTATAACATAAAGCCTACAAAGAACATAGATATAACAATGAACCAACCGAAAATAGAGGTGAGAATAAATAAAGGTCGAACACATGCGTTAATCGACACCGGAGCCGGAGGTTCCATAATCTCAGAAGAGTTATGTAACAAGGATTTAATTATTACGCCAGACCACACGACCACTTTATGGACAGTCACCAACGAACCAATTAGCGTCCTAGGTACAGTACAACACCCATTCACAGTAATGGAAAATAATCGGACAATTGAACACACGTTTTATGTAGTAAAAAAAACGACTGACCAAGAAAGACCACAGCTAATCTTGGGATCGGATTACCTCATACTACAAGAAGCACTAATTAACTACAAAAACCGAACACTAACAATCTTTAATCCCATAATGGAACTTACATTCACATTTCAAGAGGATATGGGACACCTCATGGCAAACCAAATAGGCCAACCCAATATAAAGAAACCGGAGATAATTTATGTACCAAATTACGACCAGGAGATAATCAAACAGCCGGGACAAAGTGGAATTTCAGCACTGAAAAAAGCCTTAAATAAACAGAGCATCAAACCAAATTATAGACAGATCATGGATGAACTACAAATCGTAAATGAACTACATAAAGAATATTGGACACCGCTAGAAATAGCTCAAATAGCCCGGAAAACGGGAGTTAACCTAGCCATCATCATAACACAGCCAAAAACGGCATATTATTATAAATTCAAGAATAGGAAAAATAGACCAACAATCTACTTGCTACATGACCTAGCAAAAAAAGATCATAACTACTGGGCAATTACAACAACTTCAGAAAGGGACCTGGCGGTCAGAGCCGTAAAATTCAAACACACGGATTTAGAAGGACCGACGAAAAATGGACAGGGACGAGAAATTACGCAAAAAATCGCCAAGGAAATTTCAAAAAGGCAAGAAAAGAGAATCAATGCAAAAATACCAGAAAATACGTATAAGGAAGCCGCGAACGAGGAAGAAGACCCAAATTCCAGAAAACTACAATTTACGCTAAAAAACGGAAATGCACCGAACATCAACAAAGATCTATCAGTTGAAGACCACAACGCCATAGTTAAGCTATTAAGAAAATACGAACATGTATTCTTGACCGAACCTGAAGATTTCACGATCGCGAAGGTAAAACCCATCAAAATCAGGTTAACAAATGAAAATCCAGTACAAGTTAAACCATTTAGAAGATCGCCGGCGGAGGAAAAAATTTTGGAACAGGAACTCACCAAATTACAAAATATGGGAATAATTGAAGAATCAGAATCAGAATGGGCATCACCATGTTTTTTGATAAAAAAACCATCACCCGAAAACAAACCTGAATACCGATTACTGATAGATTACAGGAAATTAAATCAGCAAATATATGTCCCAACAATAAACCTACCGTCCATGGATCAGGTACACGCATTACTAACAAATCAACCTTATATAAGCCGCATGGACGCAGTATCAGCTTATTTCTTGATACCTTTAGAGGAAGAATCAAGGCCGTATACCGCATTTTTTGGACCAACAGGAGTAAAATATCAGTTCCGAAGCCTCCCAATGGGAATAGCCATAGCAAACTACGAATTTTACAAGGCAACACAACAGATTTTTGGAGATATGATAAAAAACCAGGAATTAATCACGTATGCAGATGACTACCTTATGAGTGCCAAAAATATATCACAAATGATGGACCGATTAGAAAAGGTATTGAAAAAAGCGGAACAATTCAACTTCAAAATGAAAATTACCAAAACAGAAATTGCTATGTACGAGACACTAATATTGGGGAAACAATGCGGAAGAAACGGACTACACCCAGATCAGGCAGCAATAAATACGATACAGGCATTGCAAGTACCGAAAACACTAACAGCACTACGTTCGCTAATAGGAACATTTTCATTTTGGAGAGCACACATACATGGATTTGCAAAGATAGTACAGCCACTCATAGATGCCACTAGAGGATTAAAAGAGAAAACAGCACCAATCAAGTGGACGACCGTACAGCAGGAAAGCTTCGAAAATTTGAAAAAAGCAATCATACACAGCCCTGCATTACAGCAATGGAGACCAGATAGGCAGGACATCATCCTTGTGGACGGTTGTAAATACAATGTAGCCGCGATCCTAGCACAAAAGGACCCAGACAGTTCAAAATTATACGTCATACAATTCATATCTCAAAAACTAGATCAGACAACGGGACCTAAAACTGCAACGGAAATAGAGCTAATAGCACTAGCAAATAGCTTGAAGAAATGCCACCATTACCTATTCGAACGCAAGGTCATTGTATACACAGATCATCTTTCTTTAACATACCTAAAAAATTTCAACGAAAAAAGTCCAAAATTACTGAGATTAATACTGGCTATAAAAAATCACGGTAATGTAGAAATTCGACACCTAAAAGGGAGCTCCAACGGACTAGCAGATTATTTGTCTAGAAACCCAATAAGTGACCAAATTTTAGATGAAAGGGAATTGGAACCGCCGTACCTATTACCAGAAATTTATAAAGAGACAAAAACAATAACTACAAGTATGAACGCCGTACTGACTAGATCAAGAACTAGAAATTTCTAACAAAACGAACCCAACGTTGAACAAAATATAGAGGTCCCCGAATGGGAGACTGAATTCCTGAATTCACTAGAAAACGACCCATTCTATCAAGAAATAAAGGCAATAAAAGAAATGGGCAAAAGATCGGCAAAATCAATAATGAAACAATCTAAAAACTACCAATTCGAGGGAAATTACCTGTATTACCATCCAAAAAAACGGAACTCCACGCCGAAAATATACGTTCCTCATGCTTATAGAGAAAAGGTATTAAAACAGAACCACGACGACTTAGCACATATTTCTCGAATTTATACCAGAAACAAAATTCAAACGGATTACCATTGGCCAACCTTAACAAAAGACACGGAGGCATACGTAAAAAGTTGCCAAATTTGCATGGAAAATAAAAACAGAGGAGGCAAACCGCCGGGATTACTACAGGAAATAAAACCAGGTGAAAGAGCTTTTGACAGAGTGGAAATGGACCATTTCGGACCAATTCAGAAACCTTCGGGAGGAAAATTTTGGATTCTCTCGATTATTGACACACTAACGCGTTTCATATCGTTACATTATCAAAAAACCGTATCGTCCAAAGAAACAATAAGGGCGGTAGAACAGTTCGCAACTACGTATGACTATCCAGGAATAATACAAACAGACAACGGATCTGCATTCACTGGCAAAGAATTTATAGAATATTTAAACACAAACGCAATCAAACATGTGCGATCAAACGCATATCGGCCATCGGTTCAAGGCATCGTGGAGAGATCAAATCAACGAATAGCACAATACCTACGAATTCACATGAACCATGGGCATACAGATTATGAAATTTTATTAAAACAAGCACAAAAGGAACTTAACACAACGCCCACGAAAGCCCTACGCATGAAAACACCGTTTTATTGTATATTCGGGATGAACGAACATAAGCGCAGCGGTCTCCCAGACAATATGTCACCAGCAAATGAAGTAGAACGACGTAAAAACCAGAATTCTATCCAACTGGAATTACCCAAAACGCATCACGAAAATTTCAGGCGTTTAAAATCAGTGCACGATAGAAACAGGACCGACACAAATTATGAAAACGGGGCGTTAGTCCTTATAAAAAAAAACATGTTTCGATCCGAAAACAAGTAAAGTAGCACAAAAATACGAAGGCCCATTCGAAATACATCGAAAAACGGGACCATGTAATTACCAAATCATAGTGCCATATCGTGGAGATACAAAAATCAAAAATTATCATACCTCTCAGCTAAAACGATACTATGAACGTCCAATGATACCAAAAGACAGAATAATGGAGCGCTAAGAATGAAAGAAAAATATGCATGTATCAGAGAATGAATCAGTTCTGAGGCAAATGAGAATGACAGGATTAGAATAAATGAAAGGCTGACGAGCCACGAATGGAAGAAATTGTATGAAAGGAGAGAGCGAATCATTGAAGATACGAATGGAAGAAATTGTATGAAAAGAGAGAGCGAATCATTGAAGATACGAATGGATGAATAAAAGCATTTGATACATGGATACATGAAATCAAGAGATCGTAATGTAAAATGCGCGAAGAATGCGCGGACAGAGAATAAATAATAATAATTGACAAAGAATAATGAATAATTAATTAATGCGCGGAAGAGAAAAGATAACAAAAAGGAAGTGAGAACAGATAAAGAAAAATACAAAAATGGAGTAATAAAAAGAAGATTAAGAATTAATGCGCGAAAAATGCGCGAATATTGCGCTGGAATACGAGTAATGAACGTCTAAAGAAACTTGAGAATCTGAGAAAATGAGTGGAGCAAAGGAATCAGTGAAGAGGAAGGAATGATGGACGGGGTATCACGCGCGAAGAATGCGCGGAAACAAGGAGATAACCGATTTTTGTGACAATGAGGAAAATATACGAGAGTAAATTAGGTATATAAAGAGGTCGTAATGCATGAAAATATCAGATAGAGGACATTATGTCGAGGGCCACGAATTGTGTGGAATAAAAAAAAGGACTACATATAATAATTATATAAGACAACTGAGGGCAATTAGAAATAGCAATCGGGATTAGAAATAACCTTAAGATAAAGAGATATATAACGCAGGAATGGGCTTCCGACTATCAAAAACAGCGCAACCGAAACACAAGAAAATAACCCAGGATCTAAGACGACTACCAAAATAAAACTATTCAATGAATATCAAAAACGCCATAAAGAGCTTCTATTAGGAACAAACCTCACATGGTACACACACGACACCCACACTCACGAGTACACATTAACTACAACGCGCCCGGATCACAACTGAAGTACCAACACTGTAACTCGCCAGCTCCACGAGGAGCCGAACCGCAAAGATCAGCGAAACAGCTTCTCAGAATCCCCCCTCATAGATGCAACTAGGAGGCGACAATATAAAAAAAAAAAAAAAAAAAGGAGACAAGCAACAGTAACGAACAAAGAAAAAAAAATGAGTAAGCGCTGAGGCGTTAACATCTCACGAATTCGAATTACGGCGTCACAAGACTGGGAGGATCAAATTCTTGTAAACTAGCAAAACGAACAATAGAGATAGGTAACAGAAAATGGATTTCTGTTACAGAGGACAGAAATAATACAAGGACGGACAGAGAGAAAGAATCACGAAATGAGGCACCTCTCAACATACGTGATCCTTGCATGCATGAACTTCAGGACGATTCAGGCAGACTTCACATGTGAAAAGGTATCAACAACAAATTTAGCTCACGAACAAACGCTAGGGGAAGTGAATCAACAAAAAGGCACAGCGCGTTTCTTAACCTTCCTAAACGTCACAGCCTTAATAAAAGCGGCCGATGATATCGTCCAACAGACAGAAGACTTCCGAAAAATATGTTCAACAATACATGATCAAATCCGGCCAAAACATCAGTTCAACCAAAGACAATGCACGGAAAACATAAGACAGTTTGCTAACCATCAAAATTTGAACACAGCAGTGACAAAAGTCACAGATCAATTAATTATACTAAACAGCTTCACGGCACCTACGAAAAATAGACAAAAACGTGGATTAATAGACATGGTGGGAGAAGCAGACAAATTCTTGTTCGGAACGATGGCACAGTCGGATTACGAATTTATAAATGGAACTCTAATAAAACTAACAGCACAACAAAATCAGATTTTAAAACATGAACACGACATAATAGGATACGTAAATTCAACGATGCACGTGATGCTTAAAGACGCGAGAGCGGCTTACGCCCAGCTCAACTCAAATCAAGAAACATTAATTAAACAATTACAACAAGACACGACGTACATTGAAACAAAAACATTGATCAGCACAATTTACTATCAATTAATTATTGCACTACAAAACATCAGGGAAAACAATGACGAATTTCTTGATTTTTTCACGTTCGCAAAATTAAACACACTAGGAGAGAAATTAATTCAACCTAGCAACATAAAATCGCAGATAGGAAACATTATGACCCAAATTCATAAAAATTTAACACTACCGTACATAATATTAAACACAGACCACGAGATAATGCAGTTATTACGAATAGCGAAAGTATCGTATGCACACACCAGCGACGGAATTTATGTAGAAGCCCAAATGCCGATCATCGTCAAAGAATCAACATTAAAATTAGTACAATACACCCCAATTGCTCACACAACTACGAAGTACCAAAACAACACGGAGATCTTTGAATATAAAGTCACTAAACACGAATTATATATCCATAATCTAGGACAAAAAGATAACACCTACATGGGAATTTCAGAACAACATGTAGAGCGCCACTGTACACGCACACACGAGCAAAATTATATATGTAATCTACACACCGATTTCAACTATTTCCAAAGAGGGGACCCAATGACAAATGACACGGAAATAAAGTTTTTCCAACTAGAAAAACCATACATGCATTCCATAATCAATGAAGGAACACACTTTTTCCTATACGCCCCACTAGGCTCAAGAATAACAGTCTACACGGAGCAGACAATAAAATCAATTGACGTCCAAGGAACATATAGGATAACATGCTTTGCAACCTGCCAAATGAACATTAATGGGGAAGTTTTCCAACCATACGAGCAATTAATTCGAGCGAATTTCATCAAAAGCTTCACGTACATAAAAGGAAACATATCAGAATTACCTTTAAATTTCACCAAAATTAGGTTCCAACAACCAAAATACTCAATCAATCACCCGGAAAATCACGACCCATTTGAACACTTTGCAAAATCAATTAATGAAATACCAACGTTACAAAACCCAGTAGACATAACGTGGGATACCTTAGTCAGCCAGCATTTACCCAAAACAAACACGGGAATACTGGTTATTACACTAATCGCAGTTGCGGCAATAGTTATTTACTTAAAACGCAACAAATCTCAGACCAATCAGACACAGCCAATCGTGGTCCAGCAACCACAGATCATACAAGTAACCAGACGGATAGAGGCGATAGAAACCTAGAAAAATTAAAATGATTAAGTCATAGCTACCCACATTTAATTTTACAGACCATGACATACAGACACGCACGACCACAGACAGGAAGTCCACTGCTGGTAACAATAAATAAACCAGATTTAAATAGAATAAGCTATACAAAGGGAATTAATAATAGGGTAATGTATGGTAGTAAATAAGCATTTATTAGGATTTATATGCTGGTAACAATAGATAAACCAGATTTAAATAGAATAAACTATAAAAAGGGAATTAATAATAGGGTAATATATGGCAGTAAATATGCATTTATTAGGATTTATATCCATTGTGGGTAACAAGAAATAAACTAGATTTAAATAGAGTAAATAAAAAGGGAATTAATATTAGGTTAATTTATGGCAGAAAATAAGAACTCACTATGATACCTATGTTGAAATATATGTAAAGGAAAAGTTTATATTAAGAAAAAAAAAAAAATGTCAAAATTTAATACTGTAAAGTAACATTCTAAAACTTTGTATCTTTGTATCAAGATAAACAGCTAACAGAAAAGACCTCCTAGTGTAAAGTCCTCCCATTTTTCCAGTGCCGACAACCCGGAACCAAACGTGCGATTGCTAACGGTCCAAATTTTGCTCCGAACGCAAAATTTCAAAAAGGAGGGGGAAATTGTCAAATCGAAAACTGACAGTTTACAATTGACAATAGAGAACAGCCGAAAAAGGAATCAGCCGAGGTTTCAGCTTGCAGTTGCGACCCCATTCCCAGAGGGAACGCAGACACGTGCAAAGGCGATTGTCAGCAAATTAAATGGAATGGCGTGATGTCAAAAATGAGGTTAAATTCCCCCACTATATTTCGCAACCAGTGAGGAGGGAAGGAGAAAAATTAAACCCCTGATGCATACGTCACAACTCGTAGCCAATGGACATTCGAAGCGAATCACCGAGGACTAACTGGAGGGAGAATCGAATACAACGATTGGATTTAGAAATTTAGGGGATTCGTGCACGCCCACAAGAAAAATACAAAACCGTTTGACGACCGGAGCTCGGGGTCGTGCCGTAATAGCTGTTGCCCAGTACACAAGGCCTAAGTGAGGAGCAGTCTAGGAAGCCGATCAACTGCAGCCCCTTGTTCTTCGACGCCCGCAGTTTACCATCCCCCAAGGAAGGGAGATCGAAGACCAGCCCGGACCAAATAGCCCTGGACCACGCCGCTGGAGGGAAATTCCCAGATCTGAAAGAAAAGCCGTTCACCTGGCCAGCACGGTAAGCCTTCAACCTCTAAACACACCAAGTAGTTTCTCTGACTCCCATTTCAAGCCGCCTAATACTCCGGGAGAGCGCTCCGCAACATTCCTCGGTCGCGTCGCGTTCCGAAAAGTCACCCGCGAAGCGTTAGGGTAACTTTGGAGGCATTAGGTAGGGACCTAGATTGTAGGGGTTAGAGTATAAAGAATTACAGTTGTGTTAAGTACAAGTTAAACAGTTTTTTGAACATTAAGCTCATAAGTATACGCAAGATTGAGAATGTTTACAATAATAAATATTGATTAACTTTTCCCGAAACTGCCCAATGCTTCAATAATCATTTCACCACCTTTATCACTCTTCCTTTAAAAGCAGTGCAGGAATAGGGAAAAACAGAGGGGCTGATATTTTTCTGAACAGATCACACGTCCGGAGGCTGACAACCCCTCGTGACGGTAAAGAGGTTTAAATAGAAGGGACAGGGGCTTATGCTCATCCCCCCTAGTAAATAAAAACCTCACATAGGCAATGTTCAGTTTTTCTTTTCTTCCTTTTATTTTTAACTTTCCTCCTTGCAACTTCAAAAATATTTTGACCCTAATTACCTTTTAATCCTTATTGTTGGTAAATTTAATAGGTATCCAGTACGCCCTTAATGTTGAAAGTAACCCTAATTTCTCGAAAGATCCGACAAATGCGTCAATAACGGATAAAAAGCCTCGCATCAGATGGGTTCATGTTCTATGATCTACTTGATGAGCGGAAATGAACGAAAGAATACCCTTCCTAATCCTTGTTGTCTCATTACGATTGTCCTTTTTCTTAACGAACAAGATAGTTAACTGAAAAACATAGATCAGAAATTATTTATATATAATACGTTCATCAGTTGCCATGGTGAGCTCCATTTTTTTGTTCACCCAAGTTGCTGTGAACAATCACCATGGAATTCCTTGCATGGAATCATTATAAATTGCCCAAAATAGTCAAAATAACGTCATTTCGCTCGCTATAGACTCCAGATCTTCTCAAAGCCACCTCGAGAAAAGTTGGAGGTGAGACTGACCTTGAAGCCTGCACCCTTTGAATGAATACCAGTTCACCTCCTCATGCTAGATGTGACCTTGGCTCGAGCCAAGAAATTTCCCATCTCAAGATGTGACTATGAATTCCGCCTGTAGAAAAGAGGGATTCATTAAATGGGATTATTATTGTTATTATTTTTTGTTGTTGTAAAGAATGACAAAGTGTATGATTATCATCGCATTTCTCTCTTGCCTAGCCAACCATACTAATCTACATACCTTCTCAGAAATCATTATGTTTCAGGCAGTGGTTGGTGTGGATCAAGTCCCTGAGTATGATGATGTTATGGATTCGCCTGACCTGGTTTTGGAACCTGACGAACACTTTACTTTTGTCAGCCATGTTAGAATATGGCCCAACCCAGGAGCTATGACTATACCTAAAACCGTTTATATTGGGATACTTCCTTCAAAACAGGTTCGTAAATTATTATTATCAAATTTATATATCGCACCTTCAGTGCAATAGAGCCACATCTCGAGTTGTGGCCATTTTAGTAAATTTGGTCACAGAACTTGTTTCACCCTGTACCATCAGATGATTCTGGAAATATTTTAGTGAAAGAAAGCCTCATCTAGGATTGTGTCTTTGTGCAGCTGAATGTTGTTCATGTATTGGAGCCATATTTTGAGATGTAAGTACCTTTGAGATGCACTTGAAAAGAAATTGTAGTCCACTTGATTTTGTGGCTTCACTTGGACCTTGGAGACCTAATTCGGCGAGGTTCATTCATTTCTTATTAGTATTTAACCATATTTTCGAACCAGCTGCAACCAGTTTTTTAACACAGCTGGTTGGTAACTGCGTCCCCACTTCATTATTATTTACTTGGTTCCCAGCTTTCCAGTGCGAGGTTTTTCTTTGTTTTAATCTCAAAATTTTATTTATATTCTCAATCGTTCCTATCTCACATTCCCTTCCATAAGTAAACTTACCTTTTATCTTATTCCAACATTTATCTGACTAACGATACTGCAAAGGGGCAAATGGTTTGTTAAGGCGTACAAAGGCCCAATAAAAGCCGGTAAATTTGTTTCTAAGCGCCCGTTCTCAATGGGTCCTCATCGCATATCCAAGGATTTTAGAGGAAGATGAACCTGCTTGCACCGCCAATGAAGTCTTACTCTACATTGTGGGTACTGTTGCTAGCACGAGCCAAGAATTTCACGTTTTCGCTGTAAAAATTTCGATGAAATCGCTATAAATGCACCAATGGTTTTTGAATTGGATCTGCCTCGTCGAGGTAATCATTGAAAAAAGTGATGAAGGAAGGGATCAGTGCTATATCGGAACCCCGTAGTAGGGATTCCCACTATGCTGCATTGAACCTACCATAGGTGTTCTAGGAAATTATAAAGGTGCCTTCCTAAGAAATGTCTTCATTTTTTGTTCTTTCTTTCCAGGCATATTCCAACTTAATATGTGAGTCCAAAACTCCAGAGGAATTCTTAGTAATTAATTAGGAAACATGGGGGGGGGGGGAGTATTAATAGGAAACAAAGCAGAGGGCAGCAAACATTCTGTTTCTGTATGCCTCTTCAGCGTCATATCAACATCTGTTCCCTGGGAACTCGTTTTCTTTAAAGCAGGCCTGTTAGTTAATGATTGCCGTACTTGACTCTCAGCCAAAAAAAGTGAAAATGATACTAGTTTTAAACGCGAATTTGGGTTTTTTGAGGAAAAAGAAATTGATTGAAAGGCTGAATTGACTGTACACACCCACCTTCTTACCTGACAAAATAATGTTTTTTTTAATGGGAGGGGGGGGGGGGGGTTAGGGCGGAATTGAGTCTGAGTGGGCCTCTAAGTGTATTGATAAGGGAATTCATGCACTCTATGCGATTCTAGACGTGATTTGAGGGCGACCCTGAGGGTGCACTAAGTGTGCAACCCAAATTCACACTCAACAGGATTCATAAACAATAAATGGCGTTGAGGTGAGTTTCACCCTTAGTTCAACAGTGCAATATCCTGAGAGATAGCAGGAGGTCACTTAAGTGCGTCAACCCTCCATTTAGGTGAGTGCGAGTGAACACACACACTCAGGCTTTCTATGAATTCCGCCCTTAACTAAATATTTTGGAAGTTTTTGAGAGACCATATTGCCTATTTGTTTGACCTTGTGGTCTCCCACCAGCGTTTTATAATTATTGCCAGAAAAATGGAAACTTCACAACAGCCTGATGAAAATGAGTAGTTGGGGGACAGAGGATGAGTGTAGGCAGGGAGAAAGATAGAGGAAAGATTCAAGATTCCAAGAACAGAAGGAAGATTTTTACCTTCTTTCATTGAACGGATCGAAGAGTCCCCTGCTCGACACCTCTGAGGGAAAAACCTGACTTAGGTTAGGATGTCGGGATCGATACAGGGATCGTAACAGAAAAAATACCCAAATCTAGCCTGGATTGGAACCCCTAGTTCTGATCCTTAAAACCGGTGGAACTGCCCATCCCTATTCTTTGTAGGTAACTTGAATATATAATAATCAACTCTTGTCTACAACATTCCTCTCCCTGAGGAACTCTGTTCCAAGTGAAGTTTCACAATTTTTACAGCTGGATGGAAAAATGTTCCACACCCAGTCCTCATGTCAAATAATCGTACCTACCCATCTCATCCAGGATATACGGCCGATACAATTCCTCTTGACCACTATCCTCTTAGACACGCTTCCCTAAAATCACCAGATCTCCCACCTTTGATGACTGCTGGTGTCACCTACTTCTCTCTCCTGGCTAGTGTTGGTATATATTCTTTTATCCAACGTCTTCAAACGTGTCTGCCAGTTGATGTGCCTGCCACCATGCTGATTTTAGGCAAATATTTTCGGGGATGGATTGACAAGATGGAGCACCCACAGCATCCCCAACAAGAAAATGATTAGGAGTAAGGCTGCTTGGGTCGATCAGAACCACTGAAACGTGTGTAAACGGCCAACTATTGAGGATCTGTTCCACTTCTGCTAATACTGTGTTGAGAACTTCTTCTCGAGGCGCCTGCTCCTGCAAAGATGCTCTCAGCGCCACTTCTACCGACTGCACCAATCTTTCCCAGGCTCCTCCCATGTGTGGTGCAGCCGAACAGTTGAAGGTCCACCGGATTTCTGGCTTTGCCAACTCTTGCTGAATTTCATTGGCCATCAGTAGTTCTCTGGATGCTTCTTTCAACTCCTTTTCCGCTTTCCGAAAATGTGTGCCATTGTCCGAGTAAATCTCTCTCTCTCACCTGACTATGAACCTTCTTATGGCCATTATGGTAGCACTTCTGGTCAAGTCTGAAGCTACCTCAAGGTGTACTGCACGTGTGGTGAGGCATGTAAAAAGAGCCAAATACCGCTTTTCCTGTCTCCGACTGACTGCCACATACACAATCTAGCCCCACAGCTGTAAACGGTCGATACCCATAGATTGGTATCACTTTAGGCAATGGCGCCATTTTGTTTTTCACCGGTTGGGCACGTTTCATCTGACATAAAACACATTGGTTGAAAATCCCTTTAACTTGACTTCTCTTATTTTCTTTAATACCCAGAAGCGTTGACAAACAGCATTCAGTACTGACTCCTGCCCTTGGTGTCTCGCCGACTGATTGTATTTTGATAGAAGCAGTTTTGTGTAATGGTGCTCTGGTGCCAGTATGATGGGAAATTTCGTATCATATTTTAACTCATCTGCATCTGCTAATCTGCTATTCACTCTCATTGTTCCATTCTCATCCAAAAATGGATCTAACGTTACTAGACGGCTGTTAGCAGGCAATGGTTCCTTATGCCTCAACAGCACCAGCTCTTCTGAAAAAGAATCTTTCTGCGATTCGGGAACCAATTTTCTGCTGCAATTTTCATTTTGTCGACAGTCAGGTCCCTTTTCATGCTGTCATGCCGGTTACAGAAGAATTTGGCCATCCTCGGTACCAACGCAGAAGCTCGAATCAGTGTTAACCATTTGGAGAATCTCTCTGCCTCTGGTAACAGTTCCTCGAATGCCATATTATGAACTACAACAAACTCATCATCGTCAGTGGCTTCATCTTCAGTAGATTCTTTCTTCTTCTTGGTTGGCTTTTGGGGCCAGTCGGTTTCTCCTTTCATCAAAAAATGCTGGTCCTTGAAACCATCTTCCCTGTATACTCGTAAAATTTCCTTTGTCATCCTGGTTGCATCATCTGCACCGTTCTCTTTGTTTGGTGCCCAGCTCCATTAGTAGGGCTGTGCAGTTTCATACATTTCGTCCACTCTTCGCTTCACATACATCTGCAGTCCTTTTCGCGGTTTTTTGATCCATGATAAGACTACTTGTGGGTCACTCCACAAAATAATGTTTGTAAATTTTATTCTCTGTTCCTTTACCAGTAGCCGAGCAACTCATGTTGCTATCACTGCTCCCTGCAACTCAAGTTTTGGAATGGAAACTTCCTTGACTGGAGCAACTTATGCTTTTGCAAATGCCAGTGATACACATTTGCCATCTTTATAGGCTACTGCTGCATATACTGCATTCGCCTACGAATTATAATGATCTTGGACAATAAATATATTTTTCATTACGTCACCCCACCAAGAAGTAATAACTTATCTTGTCATCGTCTTCTTCAAATTCTACCTCCTCCCTTCCTCCATGTAGGAATGAAACATCGAAGGCTAACAATCGATTTTGACATCGATTTCATAATCAGAAGGCCAGAAACGATTTTTATTGACCCTAAAAATTAATTATGGCCCTAAAAAATTAATTTTTCCTAAAAATCGATTTTTATCTCAAAAGTTTTAAAAAATCGCTAAAATTTAAATTATACCTTCCTATGTGAAGTAATATGTGATTATATGCCTATAAAATGGTTGAATCATGGGATATTGAATTCAATATCAACTATTAGAAAGTAGTAGGTATGATAAAATTTAAAAAAAAATAATAATGTTCTGGGACACTGCAGGAAAAGTAAGTTGGACAAAATTTTGTCCTTAAGCCTATTTCTCTCTTGAGTAAGAATGATGGACGTTGGATGATACAATAATCCCGTGAGTTGCGCTAGTGTCCCATGAGTTTGCTTTCAAGTTGCTCGACAAGCAGCCACATCTATTTTTTAGCATTTTTTCCAGTCATAATCCTAGCAATTCTACTCACAATGTAAAATATACCTACGAAAAACCATATGGTTTTTACCTAAAAAAAAAAAAAAAAAAACATACCTACTGCTCAGCAGGTACTGATGGTGCCTACTTCTTGACGGGTGTTTGCCACGACGTATGTCTTAGTTAAGGATTAGGAATGAACTAACAATAACTACAGTGTTTCAGGGTTTATGAGATTCATGATTACCTTTTCTCGACTCTAAAAATAACTACCTATTTAAAAAATCGATTTTTATGGCTCAAAAATCGATTTTCCGTTGATAAATTGGTCTTTTCATCAACTCTGAAAAATCAAAAATTGAGGGAGTAAAAATTGATTTTTCGATTGAATCGATTTTTGATGTTTATCCCTACCTCCATGCCGATGTGGCCGGATGGAGGTAACAAGTTTTTCAGTAAATTTTATAATATTTTACAATATAAATATAAACAAATACTACTTAATAGGTACCTACTATATATTCCATGTATCTACTCTATTAATATACCCATTCCGTATATTAAATGTATACTTGTGTATAGTTTGTCAGTAATGAAAAGAATACGTATGTGTCGGTGCCTGGCGGTGAGGGAGTGAAACAAAAAACGGAGAAAATTTCCTGTTTGCACGATTGTTCCAGAGTTATATTCCCTGTGAACATCAGCACTGAATCGACTCACAAAAATTGATAAGCACGGCTATGATAGTTGATTATGGGTAATTCCTTTCTCAAAACGAATTCAAACATTAATGCTCGCCAATTTATATGCCTTATTACTGAAGTTACCTTGGATTCCATAGCGAAGGTCGTTAAAGAAAGGACGAAAAGGGGTGAGCGAGAATGAAAAGCAGTAGAAATTTTATTTACAGGACGCACCTAGGTACTATTTTTATTTACCGAAACCTATTGTAAAAAAGAAATCAGTCGTCTTCTGACAAGAAAAAATCGGTCTCTTCAGAAGAACCGTCAGACGAGCTCCCAGCCAGACTGATGATCAGCTCGTCCACACGATTGTCAATGAGGCGGTTGTTCGTCATGTAATTCATTTCCGTTTCCTTGATGTGTTCACAAACCTACGAAATAAATCGAAGTTCATAGTGTCATTCGACACAAAAATGGTTGGATGTATGTGAGAATTTGAAAATAGTGAGTGAGCACGTACCTTTTTCCACTTTTCAGCGGTGTAAGCGTCAAGCAAGCTGCCCCTTCAGGTCACCCCATACCATGGGTGACAGCAGGAGCGGCCCGGCGGCCAAGTTGGGGTATATTAGTGGCCCCACACAGCTTAGGAGTACTTGTACCACTGGCCCCGGTCGGTCGAGCCGTACATGTACGAGTAGCCCTGCAAATTCTTCTGATTAGAAAAGTCAGAATGATATGTGTTGTTTGTTGGTCTGGATGCTCTCAAGCTCGCATCTCAAAAATCCATAACATCAAGCAGTTAATCCCTCAGTAAAAATTCAGATTAGTTGGATATATAGGTCAAAATGATGTGTGGTGGTCTGGATGCTCATAAGCTATACACAAGCTCACAAAAAGAAATACATAACATCAAGTAGTCAATCATTTGGTAAAAATTCAGATTGCTTGGACATTTAGGTCAGATTTATGTGTATAGTTTGATGATTTGGATGCTCGGAGCCGGGGCTACTCGTACCATTTCTAATCAGTGTCATCTGCCCGGGTGAGGCCACTCGTACAAGTTGATGACCCCAAAACATTACTTTTCCTGCGGACGGGACCGCTCCTACAACAAGGGCCCTAGGAGAGTAGGCGGGACATAGTGCATGCTATCGACATAAAAAATAAACGAATTTTCAATACCTACTATAACATAAGAAGATGACGGTTTTATGGTAGTGTTCATCAATTTTCTACCACATGGGCCAGAGTGATGGCCTAACTACAAAGATAGAAAGGTAATGCAAATTAGTCATTATTGAATTATATTATTTCTACTTAGTTTCTATTTTTTATTTCGTGTGTTTTTAGCTACGAGTTGGTGGACGGATCAACATTTTCTTTGTGACTACAGTGCTCATGTGCCGAACACAAGATGTGGATGATAAGGGAATTGAAAACCAATGTCAGGTTGGTAGGAGTCGAGTCTTAGTACCTCCGCCTACTCTCAACATTTTGGTATACCTACGTGCCTACCAAATATTTAATTAATTTTAAAATACTTATTAAAAAAAATTTTTTTTTTCATAGGAATAGTGTGTAGAAAGGAAGTAGAAAAATCTTATAAGTTGGAGATAGCAGGTGCTTTGTCATCCAATGGTAGGTATGTTGAAAATGAAAGACTATATATCACATGCTGAGTGATTGGAGCAAGAAGCCACGTATTTTTCCATCAAGCCTGATGGGTCTGCCATGATCCTGGAGGTCCAGAGACAGTGACAGCATGGACATGGAGCAGACAGTGGGCAAAGTATGATAAGTATGATAGAAATGACCTGCGGCAAGCAAAGCGGTATCTAAGCTAAAGGGGGAGGTGACAAACAACATCAGGGTCAGGATTGTTTCCATCCTTTTCTCCCTCCTCAACCTTCTTCAGCTTCCTGGATCCCGAGGGCTGGCATTGCGTGAACCTGAGAGTCCTCCCCACTCTTTTTATTAAATCCCCAGGCAACTACACTTTGAGCCTTTCCAGTTCACCATTCGCCTTGTGCTTTTAGTTAAGTACGAATCTGCATCCAACAATGCTTTGATTCGTTTGTAGTGTTTTCATCTTCCAAGTTCCATTTTCAAGTACAGATCTGAATTATTTCCAGATTGCACATTGCCATTAAGCTATTTCAGGGTTTGCATAAGCCTTCGCAGACTTCAGTAGCACATGCAGATTCAGTGAAATCATCCATGGTCAGCTGGAGATTTTTTGGGGCTTCCTTGGTCTCCCTATTTATCCTGTTCTGAAAATTTTTGGTCTCCCTCTTCCTCTGAGTGCTGCCATTGTATGTCCATGTATTTCAACAGAATAAGTTGAACTCTCACCATTTTCATCAAGTTCCGGGGCAATACAAACTTCAGTTTCAGTCAAGTCACGGATAGGCAACAAGTATGTTGGATGGCCATCGTTCAGTAGGGGGAGAGCCAACTCTCGGAACGTGGCTTCAGCAGTGGCTCCCTGTGAGGTGGTATTATTACAACCCCATGAGGTTTTATGAATGTTAAAATCCCCTAGTAGTAGCATAGGGCTAGGAAATTGATGAAGGAGGTCGTCCTGAACTCCACCTGGTATACAAAGAGAGACAATGATCAAGGGGTGGGGACTGCAACTCTGGCAGCCACTGCCTAGAGGATTGTGTTGAGAGGCACCTCCTCTACTGGCACATTATTTCTTATCATGATCATGACGCCACCATGGGCCCTACCATTGGGCTGGGGCGTCACGTCTTTTCTGAGGGTAGAGTAGCCACGCATACTGAACCCATCAAGTGGTTTCAGGTGTGTCTCTTGTAATGCTATAGTCACTGGCGAGTATGACCCTAGAATGGATCACAGCTCATCACATCGTCCATATATACCATTGGCATTCCATTAAAGGAAGCTCTCAGAGATGGTGTTATTAGGACGAGTGGTCATTATAGGAATCCGTAAATTATTTAGAGGGAACAATGATGCAGATCAATGCTGCTTTCTGGGCCTACCCTTTGGCCAGCTCTTTTTTTAGGGGCCTGAGGGGGTGGTGATGCAGACCCCAATTGCGCATCTTTCCACTTTCTAACCTGGGTCCAGCGGCCACTGGCTGGATCCTGGTCGAGCTCCATTTTGGACCCAGAGGAATTGGGGGAGGAGGAGGCTGATGTAATATGTCACCTGATCCAGAGTTTTTGTGTGAGGACCATAGAAGTGCTCGCCATATTTTTCTCAGAGCCATCCCCCCTTGTTGATGTAGGGAGTTTGGAGGATCGCTTCAGTAGTAGGGAGGGGGATTATTGTGTGAGGGGGGTAAGTGTGGGGGTTGGGGGAGAAGGGAGTGGGTCAGCCTTGATGGCTGGGGGGGAATAGTTAAACCAGTCTTGGGCGGGTGGCCGCTCAACATATTGTTTTACCTTGGAGGCATGATTCTTTTTTGAAAATAGAATCATTGCACTTTCTTCGGGCCACAAGATAAGGGATTTTTTCAGATTCCATAATGGATTGGATGGAAACTTCTTTTTTTATAGCTTGGGCACTCCTTAGAGAATACTCCATGCTGGACATTGCAATTAGCACACTTTGGGGGCTTTGAGCATGTTGTTAAGGCCTTATTGTGTCATGGAAGACCACAGACACACATTTCATGCTCAGCCTTGCATCTGCAGATAGTATGCCCAAATTTAAGGCATTTGTAGCATCGCATTGGTTGGGGAATTAAAGGCCCTACCTGCAGGTCACAAAGCAAGGGACCTGGTGACAGAGTCTTTGGTGATTTTGTAGTGCAAATGTGAGCCAAAAGGTGTCAGATGATCCCTTGATGCGCCTATCATGTTGAAGAGGGATGACTTCAATGACAAAATCCTCTTTGAGACTCTTGACGATCTCGTCAGCAGAGCACAATGTCTCTCACTCTGTTGTGGACTGAACAATCAGCAATTCCTTTTCCAGTGTTCAAAGGAATCTCAGTGTTTGCACCTCCCAAAGGCGAGGGAACAACAACGGGGTTTGATTTCCCTGTATTCATGGTGAGGGGACCTCGCCATTCTTGGGTGCCTCCGCTGCTGGAGACACTGGGTTGTCAATATGATAACAGAGACTGTAGTCTCTGTATCCATGGTGAGGGGGACTTCGCCATTCTTGGTTGGCTCCACACGGGAAGGCATTGGTGGGGAAGGGGGAGTTGAAGGAGGCGGATTGGATACCTCTGTAGCTGGGGTGAGAGCCCCGGGTGGCACTTTTGGTACCCGTAATAATTGTAGTGGAAATTTTCATGGTGTTTTTTTGGGAAGGTGTTTAGTTATCTGTGTGTCAGAGTGTATTTTGTTACGTGAAGTGTACAGTGGCCTGTTGATTATAGCCTCTTTTCTGGTCCGTTGTGGGTCAAGAGGAGGCGACCCCACATCCCCTGCAACATCCTAACCCAGCCGCCAATTGGTACTACAGGACATGAGGGATTTTTACGGTCGTTACTTGGGTCAGCCCTCAGATTGCTGGTTAGGCCCTTGGACTAACAGCTCCACTTTAAGGGGACTACCAGAGGCTGTAGCACAAGCCTCACCCCTATGTGTAATGTGAGTGTTCAGTGTTGTGACATGTGTTTGTGTGAGGAACGCGTTATGAATGTTGAAGGGAGATCAGGGAAAAGGAAATAGAGGGAGGGAAGATTACTAGACCCAACACGCTTGCTCTCCTGATGTCAGAAGATCAAAGGAACAAACCTGGAGGGCACGCTGGATTAACACCTTGAAAATGATACTTGGTACCTATTTGCCTACCTATTCGACTATGAAATGAAGCGAACCACTTGTTGGATTAAAACAAAGACAACACCACCAGCAGTTAATGAATCTGTTCTCCAAACATCATAACTCCATAATAGGAATCCAAATGGTCAAATTACATTATATATAACAGACGAATGGAACAAGATAAAATGTATTCTCTTGAAGGATATTGAACTCTTTAGACAACGCAAAAACGAAAACACATGCTTGAAACATCGAAATGATCACAAGGAATAATAGACAGAGGGAAAAATCGAGAAGATGATGATGGTGGTTCGCTTCATTTCATAATAAAATAGTTAGGTAGGTTAAAAAATAAGAACACAACTTACCATTGTTGAAGATCCAGGGTGCAGGGTTGTGGTAGCAATGAAAATTGCTTTTGAAATAGCAATTTGTTAGGTGATATTCGTGCAAACAAAACAAATAGACGGTGCAGTAACGGTCGAGGTGTTTGTTGATTCGAAAATGGCAGCCAAATGAAAAGACTTCCAGTAACAGAAGTTGAGGAAAGCAGTCCACCCCAATCTTCAAAATATCAGTCGTTAAATACCTATTTATTCTTGGATAATTCTCACAAATTAGCTTGGTAATTTCAAACGATTTTGAAACTTGATATAGTTGAACTGACAAGATATCGCCACAGATTTAAGATTTTGTAGGAACTTTCAGTTTGGTGGAGTGGAAGATGGTGCCGGGGGTTGAAAAAATGGCGAGGGGTCACCGAATAGTTCGAACGCCCATCGGTAGGTCTCACCACGCGCTAGCGTAGCTCAAATTCTGTCATGATAGGAGTTTCAGCACCCTGCTACCTACCAACTGCAATCGCACATGTACCTACCTAGTTTTGGAGAGAAAAACAACTTTTAACATGGAACATGGTTTTGCCATTATAACCTTGCCAAAAATTAGACAAAATTACCGTTACGTGACATTTAGTGCATTACACTCGTATTTTCTGATGATTATCGCTTACAAACAAATCATTGCTACGGAACTATATAGATCTAAGGCATTCATCATTGTACAAAATCGTTCGCTAGTCGTTGGAAAGCTTTCGATTTAACTAACCGTTAATGTTAACCATGGCACAGCGCATGGCCAACAATCTGATGTATGAGTGAGGTTGTCTGAATAATTCTTTCCATAAGTTGATCCTTCTCATTTAATTTTGTAAACATGATTGCAACCACTATTAGACTGGAAAGAAACTTGGAAGTTGAAATTTCATAAGGAGACTCTCTGGGACATTAAGAGACGATTGAAATGATGGGCTCTTCCCTAATCAGCTGAGTGACTTCAATCCCCTCCTGTTCTCCCAAGGAACATGTTCCATGTTCTGTCAAGATTTATTGCTTAGGGCTAAATTTGTCGTACTTTTGTCTTTTTTTATTTGATTTACCTAAACTACCTGATTTGCCTACCTTTGAATTTCAGTCAATATGCATTGTAACAGTGTAAATGACCATTTTGGTGGGGAAATGAGAAGTTGAGGCAGTTCGGAAATCTGAATAACTTGATTTTTGTTACATATAATATATATACGTATTTTTCGTTGTTTTAATATTTTTTGACATGGATATGTTTTGCTCTGGGGGGTCAACCAAAAATTTCCGTCACGCAAAAGTTGATGTCACGATTTCTAATGATGTTCACGTACAACCCAGCCGTTGCTAGGAGAATGGAACTTCCGCAGTTTTCATCGCACAGAAATCGTTCGCCACTCATTGGAAAGCGCTTGATTTATGTGATAAATGTTCACATCTCAAGCTACCAATTTACCTCTCCTTACGTACCTGGCTACATTCCTAAATTAAGTTGATTGGACTATAAACAATAAATTTTCTCCACTTTATTTCATTTACTCCACTCCATAGGAAACATTTTCACCCCTTTGACAACAGTCGACGGTTAACAACAACTCATTATAGTGGCTATCATGAACATAGAAACGTTAGCGTCTGTATTGGAGAAATAACTTTAATAGCATGGATAATATGCTTTTTATGCCTCCAAGAATAATAAAATAAATTCGTTATCCTACATTTCGTCGCCTACAATCCAAAGTTAAAGGATTTGTTTACAACTCTCAAGGACAACCGTTATGAAATCCCCAATCTAAGACATATCCATGTAAACATGGTATCTGCTTGTAAAGCAGATAGTGGAATTTCCATGGCCCTTTGGGCGGAAGCCTTTTTAAAAAAAATTTTAAGTGGCCAGAGAGTTTGTTCAGTAAAATGTAATACCTAACTTGGTGTTTTAAGTAGGTGGCTGGAATGGGGGGATTTTGCCTCCAATTCCGGCCACATTTTGATTAAAAAAAAAAAATATAATAATAATGTAGCACTCAAAATGGAATTAGAAAGAGCAAGAGTGAGAAAGATTAAATTAATTTTTCAAGATTTTCAACTCAAAAACAACATATTGAAAATGAGGAAAACCCGCTAAAAATGGCCAGTTATAGGATTTACGGTAGTACCTATCTAAATTTGAAAATTTTTGAAAATTTCAAAGGCTCGATTCTATGGAAAATTTCAAAACCAGTAGATTGCCGCAAGAATCATCAAAATCGGTTCAACATAGAAAAGTTGAAAAAATCGCATATACCATCCGGTGCCCCCCTTAAGAGCTCAAGTTTAGTTCCGCCTTGGCCAGCAGAATGCGCCCTCGGAGACCATTATTTTAGTAGAAGGACTATGGTTGTTCATTGCCAATCAATTCCCCAACTAATTCACTATAAATCACTTTGCAGCTCGTGTCAGCTAAGGCATTTTGGTATGAGAACCGAATGGACTGTGAGTGTCAAAAATTTGGACTCACAGGAGCGTTTCTAAAGCATCTCAGAATTGTAAGGTTCCTAATATCTGACGATCCACTTCATTTTGACATTGCCCACCACAAATCAAACTACAATTTCATGGTCGTTTGCATTGAAACCGTGGTATTAGTGTTGTTGACAGCGATAACTCTGATTGTAGCTCGCATCTGGGATGTAAAGAATCGACATCAGGTGAGAATTACATATTATTGTTTACGTTCAGCTCTATCGTCCATCTATCACATAAAACTACCTACATTACATTAAGTTTCAAAAACACCCACTAGGCACACTCACAGAGGCCACAAAGGCCAAGAGTTTGAAGTAGAAAAAAAATTGTGTTAGGTAAGTACAAGTATTTACCTACTTAACTACAACGTTGGATGCTAAAGGGGTAGTTGGATGCTAATGGTTGAGAACAAAGTTAGTCGTTCATTGCCAATCAATTCCTCAACTAATTATTACTCAATGAATCACTTTGCAGCAAGTGGTACTTATCTAAGGGCTACTTTCACCAAAAACATAAAGGAGTTTGAGCTCGAAAAGATTGGAAATTGTCGGAGATTCCAGCTCATCGTCTTTCACCAGAACACTTTACGAGTTGAAACTCCTATACAATCTGGCAAGTTTTATTAATTTACAAATCTCCGTTAGCGGTCATATCAAGAGGGCCACATATCTTTTGTGAACAGTTGTTATTTCTACTTAGGAGAATTTATACTCTAATGAACTAATTTTATCCCTAAAAACACGTACAATTGATCAAACCAAATAAATTAAAAATGTGTGAAACTCGGTAAAAATGGAATTGGAGAGACGTGCAAGTATTATTGTAGTAGAGTATTAGTTGATTGCTCGCTGTGTGCTACCTCTGTCATGGTAATAGAGGTGCAAAATTTGAAGAAAAAAAATGTCCTTTTTAGAAATTTATTAGCTATTCAACCATATAAAAAGTCAGTGTTTCTATGAAAGTCAAATTTGCGGCACCCAGGGGTACAGCGGGATTGTAGTTTACTTCAACTCAAACTGCCTAAGTGAGACTCCGGGCTACTCCACACAGTCACTCACTCACTCACTCACTGCTCGGGGTTACCATTGGAAAAGAGTGTCAGGCACCATGAACGGCTTATACTCTCCCTCAAAAAGAGGCCCCTTTAATTTAAAAGAGGATTCCGCCGGTTACCCCGAGTTGGAGTCGTCGCAAGCAAACCTTTTGCTTAGATCAGCAAACTTTTTGATTCTTTTCCACTCAATATCTCTGAGGGAAGCCCGTTCAATAATATGATGCCCAAATGCCTCCGTTCTGGATCTCCAGTACCGGTCGCATCTACAAAGAAAGTGCTCTGCGGAATCTTCCTCGAGTCCGCAAGGGCACATAGGTGAGATATTGTTATCTATAATATTTAGCATCCTGCGGAAATCATAATGTCCGGTGAGGATCCCAATCATGGTTCTAATAGAATTTCTACTTTTGCTCAGAAGCCAGCGTGCTCGTTTGGGATCAGAAGAAGTAACGAGCATTCTGGTTTGTCTATATCTAGCAGTTTCTTTGCTCCAGAGAATGTCGAGGTCTTGTGTGACCCAGTTTTTAATTTTTGCTTTACAGGCATTTTTGGAAATGCAGATGGCAGGAGATGGTCCGAGAAACTGTTGTCCCGAGCCAGCCCGCGCTAAGCCGTCCGCATTAACATTGCCTTCGTAGTTCTCATGACCAGGAATCCATTTTATGGATATTCTGTTGTTGCTAAGAAACAAATTGTTAATGTGTTGCTTTGTTTCCCAGACTAGTTTTGAGGTCGTGGGGGGGGCTCAGGAGTGCTTTGATGCTGGCCTGACTATCGGTAAAAATGTGAATGTTTTTGTTAGAAGTGTTGTGGTTATGTAAGGTGACCAGGCACTTATTGATAGCATATATTTCTGATTGAAATACAGTCGCATATTTATCGAGGCTGTAAGAATGTGCCACTTGGAGGCTGGGAATGAATACACCAGCACCAGAGGAAGGTTCAGATTCCCTGTCTATCTTAGAACCATCGGTGTAGCAATGTATGGTGTCTATAGTGTCAACAGGGATTTGTTGATTGTTCCACTCATTTCTGTCTTTTATTTCAAAGGTGGATTTCAAGTTCCAGAAAAATCTCCTCTTCATTTCATCAGAGGGCATGAGGGTTTCTGGTGCATAAGCATTAGTAGCTTGTTTGATGTAGGTGTGTCCTACTTGTGTGTAGTGAGAGAGATGACTTGTGTCATGCACCCATTCTCCCAAAATATTCAACCTAACCACGGCTTGCATGGAAAAGACCATTGCGAGAGTATCCATTGGTGCTAGTCCAAGGATAATTTGGATGCTTCTAGTTGGAGTGGTACGGAAAGCTCCACTAATAAGCATGCAGGCTAATCTTTCGATTTTGCCCAGGATTTTGCTGTTTTTGATGCCCGGCCACCACACCACCACTCCAAATAGGAGTCTGGGTAGAATGATGGCTTGGTAAATCCAGTGGGCTATTTTGGGGGTAAGTCCCCACTTTTTTCCAATCGCTCTCCTCGCACAGAAAAGGCTATTGGTGATTTTTTTGACCTTCCATTCAATATGTGGTTTCCAATTGAGTTTGGAATCCAGTATAATACCGAGGTACTTCACCTTACTGGAGGGTGAGAGGTTAGTATTTAGGTATGACAGTCCTGTTATTTGAGGGGGACGTCGTTTCCTTGAGAAAGTGATGATCTCAATTTTGTTGGGATTAATGAATAGTCCCTTGTTTCTACACCATTGTTCAAGGAGTCTCAGTATGGTGTTGGCATTTCTCGTGATATCCGTCGGGTTTGAGCCCCTGATTAGGACAACCCCGTCATCCGCAAAAAATTGTGCATGGTGGCAGAGAGTGAGCAACGCATTCAGTAAATCGTCAACTACTAGGCACCAAAGGAGGGGAGACAGTGATCCCCCTTGAGGAGTGCCTCTTTGAACTTTAAATCTTTTGGAAGTATTACCTAGAGAGCAGGTGATCTTTCTATTTAATAGATACGATTTACACCAGTGGATTATTGGGGAGTCAACTCCTCTGGTTTCAAGCCCTAGTTGTATTGCTGGCCACGACAAATTGTCGAAGGCTCCGCCAATATCGAAAAATATTGCCGTGGCGCTATCACCGGTGAAAATGGTTTTTTCAATGTGGCCTACTAAATTGTGTAGAGCCCCTTCGACAGATTTACCTTCCATGTAAGCGTATTGAAGGTGGTTTAGGGGTCTAGAATTTAAGATAGAGTCCCGAATGTATCTATCTAATATTTTCTCTAAGATCTTAATGATGACAGAGCATAGGCTGATAGGTCTGACTGATTTCGGATCTGTGAGATCAGGTCTGCTAGCTTTAGGGATGAAGATGACCCTTGTTTCCAGAAGGGAGGGGGGAACAAAACCCCAACGTAGCATGCCTCTCAAGATGTCTATGAGATATTTCTCAAGAAGAGAGTAGGACTTTTGTAGGCATACGACACGTATGCCGTCGCCTCCGCATGCTTTGTATGGTTTCATCGAGAAGGTGGCCCATTTTACCTTCTCGTGGGTGATGATTCTTCTACTGAAAGAGTCTGAATCATGGTTGTAGCTGTGGTAGTCAGTGGTTGTATCTCCCTCGCTATAGGGTATAGAGTTGGGGAAGTGAGTAGAGGCAAGTATGTCTAGAGCTTCTGATTCATTGGTGGCAAAATTGCCACTCGGGTGTCTTAATAGTCCTAACTTTGGAAAGAATTCATCTTGAAGTATTTTAAAGATTCTAGCAGAGTCTTTAGTAGTTTCTATTGCTTTACAGAACTCTTTCCAGCTTTTCCTTTTGTTTAGGTTAAGGAGGGTTCTGTATCTTGACCTGCTTAGGTGGAAGGCATCCCTATCGGGTTGTGTCTTAGTGCGCCTTGCCTTTCTTTGTAAGCGTCTACATTCCCGACGCGCAGTTTTTAACTCTCCTGTCCACCAAGGCTTATTTTTAGCCTTTACCAGTTTGGGTGGACAGGCGGTGTTAAAAGCGGTGTTAATATGTTCTACTAAAAGCTTAGTGGATTGAGCTAGGGAGTTCTTGTTGTTTATGTCCCAAGCTAAGGAGGATAATAGTTCCCTAAGTTTATTTTCAAATAACTCCCAGTCTGTTTTGCGGGGATTTTGTACTGTAATAATAGGTGGTTTTGGGAAATCAATCTCAAACGTGATTAACCGGTGGTCGGACAAGATTGTGTCTGGTCTGACTGTCCAGTGGTGAATTTGGTTATAAATACCTACTGAGGCGAGGGAAATGTCTATTATGGATGACCCTCTACCCCCACTAAATGTATGAGTGTCTCCTACATTTAAGATGTTAAGATTGTTTGAAAGTATAAAATCTTGAAATGCCTCACCATGAGTATCCGTATACCTTTCACCCCATGTAGTGGAGTGGGCGTTGGAATCAGCGCCGATGACGCTGTGGTGGTTGTTGGCCTGACTCCAGGCTGTGAGTTCCTCCAGCGAGAGGGGTACTGGCGTCCGTCGGTCCCCAGGACAGTAGACGGAGGTGAAGACAGTGCTTTTCACACTGCCATCTCTATTCGTCGTAGAGATGAGAACAGATGTAGAGTCCCTGTTGTTGTTCCAGGAAATGGGAGTTGCCCCCCACTTTCTGTGGACAAGAATACAAGAACGAGGTATGATACCGTCTGAATAGGTATAGATAAGATCATGTGTTTTGAGGTTTAAACCTCTGACCTTATGCTTATGTACATGAGGTTCTTGAATGAAAACAACGTCTACGTTGTTTTGAGTGACGTATTGCATAATGTCGTCAGTAGCAGTCTTTGAATGTTGTAAATTTATTTGACATACTTTCATTTTCATTTTAATTTATAGAAGAAAATTTATGGAAGGGCTTGATTGCCCTGAATGAGAGGTTGGGGTTGGGTGCTGTATACCCCTCCATCCTCCGCCGCGAGTGCGCCCAAGGGTGCCTGGCGTGCTTTGGAGTCGGGGATATCAGTTCCCGCTCCCTCCTCTGAGGGTTTTTTTGTCCCCTGAGGGACAGAGGTTCCTTCTTTTCCCACCCACCATGTGGGAGGGAGAAGGGGATCTGAAGGGGCTCCCTGTCCAAAGACAGGGGCCTTTATTCTAGATGGAAATTAATAAATAGATGAATAAAAAAGGATATAGTATGGGTTTGAAGTTAAGAGGATGGGTTAAAAGGGAAAGAAATAACTAAATCAAAAAGTTAAAAACCACGAGGAACCAAATAACCTATAAGATAAGGAAGCGCAGAGGGATAAACTAAGAGATTGGTGAAAGAACAGAAGAACAGAAACGGAAAATGAGATATAAATTATAAAACTAATTTAAAGATTATATAAAGTGAAAGTAAAATGAGGAGGTACAACCTTGAGCTGTGAAAATAGTCGGGTAGACTGTAGAACGATCCGTGCTCGCCAAAGGCAACCAGCGGAAAACACACAGTAGCTTCCCTGGCAAAAACTTTATCAGTGACAGGAGTGATAACAGCACAATGCTCCCGCCAAAATTTCATCAAAATCAAGGAGAGATGCTGAAAACGAATGAAGATCGCTAATGGTTTAGTTTCTGACGGTCGCCTGCAAAGTGCATTGAGGGCATTGAGGTCGCAATGATCCGCTGATCAGAATCACCTTCCCTGATCGAAATCAGCTCTAACGACGTACCAACCAACTTTTTACAAGGTTTTAACTTGATGAATGAGTGATATAAGTAGTTGCTACATTAACTTGTTAGTTTCAATATATTAATTTATTTTAGTTGTAAAAATATTGAAAATTTGGGAACGCAGATCAACAAATTATGGGAGAAATTTATTATTACTGAAGAGGTGAGGTAAAAAGATTTGTTATTGATGTGGTAGGTACCTATATTGAAATCGAAATACTTATATTTATATAAGTATTCATTACGTTATTCACTATTACCACCAGGTAATAATTTCAGGAACACTTGATCTACACATTGGACTGTTTTTGGAGTAACACTTCATTTCTTGCTATTGGTGTTTATACTGGGCACAGAGTTGGAGCAGGAACCATGTCTTCAGTGGCGGTCCAGTTGTCAGGACAGAAAAGCTTCAGCAAGGTTTGTATGTTAAGACGACCCCTGATAAAACAGTTGCTATGGCATGGAAGTGCCTTCACGGAATTCGACGTGAAAAATCTGTTTGAACCCGTTAATTAGGAAGTAAATTATTCAGGTATATCTGAGAGAAGGGAAGCTAGAATGAGCAGAAAGTACTATTATATCCCAAAAACTGCTAATTTAATCAGAAAATCAAATTTATATTGTATGGATTTCTGGTGATTACCGCATCATCGATGTAGATAATTAAATAGACCTCATCACCCACATATAAACAGAAATCGAAGTTAGATCTGCAGAAATTTAGTGTTTCCATCATGTTACTAGAACGATCATTCCAGCATTTAGGGGCTTTTCTAAGTCCGTAAAGTGCTCCCACAAGTTTTTGCGTATTTGAGTTGCTTTCAACTCCACAATGTGTATATATAAGGTGATATGAGGATGGTGATATGAGGTCCATTTAAGAATGCTGTAGGCACATCGATTTGTTTTAAAGGCAATAAATACTATTCTAACTGTCTGCATGTTGCATACAGTGGAGTATTCACCCCCTTCCTCCAAGGGTTCTTGAAAACCTTTGGAAAGAGACATGCTTTTTTAGTCCCGTCCGATTTAATGGTGAAAACCCAATGTGTTTCTATGGGTACAACTCCATTGGGTGGTTTTTCAGGTTTCCAGGTCATTAGACGTTTATGAGAATCCAATGCTTGATGAACGGCTTCACCCCATTTCTCTGATTGGGTTGCTTCCTCGAAATTTTTAGGATCATCCAAGTTTGATGTTAGCATACAGTATGTCATGTATACATCGTAGCTGTCGAGGTGTTTTGGCTGCTTCCAGAACGTGTTGAAATGGCTGAATTTTCATTGGAGCATGGTAAGTTGCCTTTGCTATCCGGAGTGTTGGGTTTCAATTTCCTAGATTCAGGTGTGGAGGTAGGTCATGATATAGGCGAGGTAGGTGATGATTCGGGAGTAGAGATATCCGGCATTTGACTAACTTCGGGTTCATGTTCATAGTTATAAATGTCAACATTACAGCGCCCTTTGAAGTAATTGTTTTTAATGTTTTATTCAAATGTTTTCTCATCGAAGATAACATTGTGTGATTGAATAACCTTTTTCTCCTCAGGTATCCAGATCCTGTATCCTCCTCTGCAGTAACCGCGCGTCACTCCCTTTTTCGCTCTGGCCTCCAATTTATTGTCTTTTGGTAAGCATGTGACCCATGATCGACATCCAAATACTCTCAATTTGGAAATGTCGTTCCTACCATTCCATAAATAAGATGGAGTTTCAGCTCACAAAGACATGTTCAGACATGTTCCGCTCGTAAACGGATGCTTTTATTACTTCACCCCAAAGATGCTTGGGTACTCCTTAAACAATCAATTTCGTTCTGACCATATTTTGTACAATTCATTCTCTCAGATTTTCCACAACTTAGCGGGCTATAGGGCATAGAGTGGTTCTATCCATTTTGTTTTCGTGTAGGATTTGAAGCGATTTGAACTAAATTCTCCACCATTATCAAGTATAAATTTCATTTTGATATCATACTGGCGTTCCAGCATTTTTACGTAATCGATTCAATTGTCCTCTGCTTCATTCTTCGATCTCAGGCGTTTTACGATAGTAAAATGTGAATAATCATTGGTAATTACTTGAAAGTAGCGCTGCTTGAGATATGTTTTGGGAATGACTGGACCTGCAAAGTCCAAATGGATTAGTTCCCCGATCTTAGTTGTCCGTTTTTCCTTTTTAGGAAATGTCTGTCTCGTAGCTTTGCCTTCCAGACAAGCTGAGTAGGTTCCCGTGAGAAATGGTAGCCCAAGTTGTTTGAGCCCTTGGTTATTGAGATGACCAAGTCTTCTGTGCCACAAGGTCTGATCCTCCGTGTTTGCTGTATGGCATTGTTCAGGCGAATAAATGACTTCAAGTGAGTATAGACCATTTGCATGTTTGCATCTGAAGGTATGTTGAATGCCAGAGATGAGCATTTCACTCTCAATCATGATTATTGTATGTCCTCTAGACGTTAGAGTACTTGCTGAAAGGAGATTATGTTGAAGAGTATCCACAATCAAGCCTTCATTTGTGATCTGTTGACCTTGACAATAACATTTTAGTTTCCCTTTATGCTCTGCAATAATTTTATCGCCATTCGCTATTTAATTACGACTTTTCGATCGAGTTGTGAGACTTGGTTTATGAGTGGTACCAAATCCGACTTGAAAAGATGCAAACTTGCCCTAGAATCAATAAAAAAAATATGTAATTTTGGTGTTTCCAAGGTTACAAATGCTATGGTGGAATCGTTCCACTTCGTTTGATAAGATTAATGGTTATTATTATTATTAGTGCTGTTACTGTAGTAATTGCCTCCACTACCACAACTGCCCCTCCATACTCCTCTTCTACGTCCCCAGCGCTTTTTGTTACTACTGTAATGTCCCCTCTGGTAATTATGTTGCTGATTAAGGCCAAAATTTGACACTTTAATTGAAAGCTCTTCAGAGCATGCACCGTTTCAGTCTTTTATGTTGCTCTCTTTGTCCAACAACGTAGCTTTTACGACATCGATTTTTAGGCTAGACTGAGTTCCCATAACAGTAATGACCATTTCATAATCCGATGGGAGTGACAGGACTAGCTTTCAAATTCGTTCCATATTCTTGAAGGTAGCGTACGAGGGAATCGAAAGCTAGGAAATAATCATCTAGGGAGTCACCTAGAGCTATTTTCAAGTTGAGTAGTTTGCACCATACTGATAGCTTGGAGAAAGTACTATGTCTCACCAGCACAGATTTTAGAGCCGAAATCATTCCTCTTTATAACGGCCCAAAAATATTTGATACCTCCACAGGAGTTCGAACTCGCGTCGTCACAACTACGAGAAATTATTAATAATCTCCCAAAGTTGCGACACTCTTAACGATCAGAGCTAAGAGGCCACGGTGACCACACCTCTTCGACTGTGAGAGTTATTTTCCTGAAGCGTAACATTTCCCCGGAGTCAAATACCAGCCGTCTCGGCTTGGGGTCGGACGAATGACGAAGTGTAACTGCAGGCCGCTGGCTCAGCAGATGCTCGCTGGAACAAGTCAGCAGTCGAGCGAGGTCATTGTCACAGTGTGTTTTGACTCAAGTGAGTGAGGAAATGAAAGGCATAACAACAGGAAATGTGATGTTTACAGTCTTTTCGCTCGAGAGGGATTTAATTAACTATTGTTTCGTATGATTTTGAGTCCTATTTCGACTGCACCCCAGTAACGGCCCAAAAATATTTGATACCTTGACAGGAGTTCGAACTCGCGTCGTTACAACTATGAGAAATTAGGGAAATTCCTCGCAGTTGCGACACTCTAACGATCAGAGCTAAGAGGCCAGGGTGACCAAACCTCTTCGACTGTGAGAGTATTCCTGGAGCGTAACATCTTGCACTCGAACAATCATTAATTATGTCAAGATGCTTATTGGATATTCCTTGAATAATAATTGCACAAGCTTTAGCGTCATTAAGAAGGAACTCTTTGCTTTGTAGGGTACTACTAAAAGTTTCTTTTACTAATAGAACCGACTATTTGTTCTTTGGCCAAAATTGCATGAATGCAAAATTTCCCGTTTGTAAAATTTCAACTGGTTAACAAAGGGAATTGACCAAGACCACTAAAACTATTCATTTTTGATGAAAAGTGGAAACACGTGAGGACTTCAAGGTTGAATGAATGGAGAACAATGCCTAGGAGAGGTTAGCAGCAATTGCACAAATATTATCCGATTACATCTGAAATTTGCTCGCACAAATTACTGAACCAGTCGGGTAACTCGGCCCAAAACCTTTGGCGGATTTATTTTGAATGGGTAAAGTAGTTGGAGAAACGAGAAAACACTTTCTTATTAATCACTTTAATTTATTATAACATGGCTCAATGGAGAATGAACAACAGGTAGAGGAACAAAAGAAGACATCTTGAAGGCACAGCCTTCCTGATTGATTTATTACTACCTTATGGATGCTAATGAGATTCACCTGCCATAGGGGTAAGACATAGGTAATTGTCACAAGGCCCTGGAGGAATATCCTACTCCCAGTCAGTGACTTCAATGGTCTCTGTGCAGTGCTCAAGCTTATACCATTTAGGGGTCTGTTGATCTTACCAATTTTCTCGAAGTGTGAACTGCTAGGGTTTTGACCAATTTCCTGGATTTTAACCCCCACTCTCCCCCAAAGCGGCCCTCCCTTCCTTTTACTTACACTCCTCCTACAACTCCTTCCTCCACTCAGCTTTAAGCAGCGAATGCCCCCTCCCCCACCATCTTGCCTTCATCCATCTTTGGTAAGGGTTTTCGCTCAGTCTTTTTGCCTGAAGCATCACCTATTTGAGTGTACCAGTCATCACATTTACAAACTCCACATCCCCTGATCCTGCCATGGCCGGTTCACTCACATCCATAGAGTCTTTTTCTCAAGGAGCTTCTGACTGTTCAGAAGCAGGGTTCATAACAGCCTCTACATCTGCATACACAAGGTTCGCCTTTTGTTGTTCATTTTCGTTGGTAAGGTTTTTACCCATGAGAGAGTGAGTCTGCAGAACTGAAATTGAAGATGCAAGTCACCTGGCAGTACCCAGAGTTCACACAATAACGACCAATCTCTCACTTGACTATGCAGTCTTCTTTGTTGACTATGCACAGCTGTTCTTTGTTGAGTAAGGAGGAGTTAAATAGAAGTGAGAGAAAGAAAAATAATAAATGAAGAACCCCACCACTTTTAAGCATCCTCACTCTTCTCTTGTTTGTTCAGGGATACACTGCCCAGATGGAAGAGGCTTGTAATCCGTACATTTTTATAAGTAGTTTACCATCAGTAGCTTACCACCCCTTTTACAGTCCTGGAGGCAGTGGTGATAAATCGCTCTTCTATTTCAAGGCTATCACCCAGTGTGGTTGTTTTGTACTTTGATTTAGAGGTGTGGTTCTACCTTATATACGGCAGCAGTGGCATACTTACTTCGTGATAAACCTTGACCCTTCCTTCCTCACATATTCCATTCTATAACCTAGTAGTAGGGTGGAGAGTCTCAATACTGCTCCCCAGTTGTCACAGACCAATGAATTGGCGCCTCAATTTGAAATAATCTATGTCCTCTGCAAAAATATAGATTATCTGGACAAATACATCATATTGATTTGTGCAGTTTGGTGGTCTGGATGCTTGCATCTCAAAAATACATAACATCGAGTAGTCAATTGCTTACTAAAAATTCAGAATAGTTGGACAAATAGATCAGAATGATTTGTATAGTATCGTGGTCTGGATGCTCGCATCTCAAAAACAAATAAATATCCTAAATCGATAATTTTAGTAAAATACAGATTAGTTAGACGAATAGATCGAAATTACGTTTAAAAATATGTATTGGAGGTTAAATTCAAATGGAAAAAAAAGTACCTAATAGGGATTGATCTTGGGTCCCTCGACCCAGTAGCCTATAATACTATCACTAGACCAAGATGGACCTTAGCAGCCAATGAATAATCACACTACTCACACTAACAATGAACTTCACTTCTCAGGAAGGAGCTTATTCCATTATTGGGTGGTAGGGAGGCTCCGGGACAACTGGGGAGTGGTATTAGACTTTCCTGAAGTAGGGCTTATAAATATTTTGAACCATGGAGTTAGAATGAACAGTTTTTGAGTTTGTAGTTTCTTGTATCCGTTTCCTTCTATTTCGTTCACAGGTTTTTTTACTTAAGCCAACAAAATCTATCAATAGGAAAACATTACAGAGAGGGCAGGACGATTGGTTTGTCATCACAACTAAGGAGCACATTGGAAAGATCAATGCTGTTCATATTTGGCTCAATTTCCACTGCATTTCACCATGGTAAGGAAGCAGAATCAGAAATTATGTCAAGCAATTCAGAAAATTGAAGGGCTCAAATTAATCAGATGCCCGAACCTACCAACCACAGTGAGCTACAGTAATAGCTGCAAATCATTTCACATAGGTTCATAATTTTCAATACAAATCTGTTGTTTATTATAAATAAGTAGGTACACTACGATATCCACTTCCATCCACCACAACATCCACTTCTATATATACCTATATTAGGTATGTGCCTACTTACCTATCTGTTTTGTAGGAAAGTGCAATCCTTCACAGTTTCCCGAATTTTTGGGTAGGTACCTACTTAGTGTAGCAAAAGATAGAAGGATAAGGAATGCACATCGATTATCGTTATTTTGACATCAATATTCATCTTTCGATATTTTTCAATTTATCGATGTTTGTTTTCGATATATCGAAATATATTGATTGATCAGTTTAAATTTCAACTTGGTGAACATTTGTGGGACTTAGGAAGCAAACATTGACAAAAAGACAATGTAATGAAAAGCAGAACAAAAATAACCAAGACCCTTCTCTACCCCATGTAGTTCCATGCGCTTAGGATTAGTCCCCGTTATTGTTCACTCATATCCGGGGGGGGGGGGGGGGGGTTCCCTCCAATAGCTCTCTGTACCCTGCGAAAGATTGTTCTCGAAAGCAGGAAAAACCTCACGAAAGCCCCCTATTTCAAAACTATTATTTCTTCAAGGAGTTCATACGAAATATTTCTTCTTCTGATACGTATTTCACCTAGTAAAGATATTCAAAACAAATATAGTTTTCTTTGGCATTCCTTATTTACACTAATTTTTCTTGAGGCACAAGAAGAAATTTTGCAAAGATTTGTTCATTGTCATAGATGTCTAAGTAAGCTGGTATAATCAACTTCTGCATACTCCATTTGCCAATACTAAGCCTCATCCACACTATGAGGAATGAGATGGGGCACCCAGTAAGATCCGCAAGGCCGATTCGCTCAGCAAACAAGTTTGGACATGCGGAAGGCGAGGGTGAACGAGGGCGGTCAAAGGAGAAGGCAACCTGACCAAGGTTGATCGCAAACCCCCCGGTCCAGATCAAAGAAAGCAATCATACTGGTGCAGTCTGAACGAAAGCATTACCCCTAATCACTCTCAGTCGCATTTTATCATCCGATTTCTCGAATTGCTGGGGTGGGGTAACTGTTGAGTGTTTTTATCTCTATGAAAGTCTTTCATATCCCTACTCAAGTCAAGGTCATTCGGCCCTATCGTGTAATCCGGGCACCCTCCAATTTACTGGAGGGTGGCAGAATGACCCATTGGCGATTTGGGGGGAAACTCGTGTCGATGAATCTCCTGTCCCTTTAAATGTGTCTCCCCGGTAAGGAAGTGAACAACGTTGAGCCTTATAACCCCTGCCGGCCCATCAGTACGCAGGGTTCTAGGGGAGGCAAGGCAGGGGCATCGGCCATCCTCTCCCACTTATTGATCCTCGTCTTCCTGTCCCTCATCCTCTTCTACAACCCCGGTAAATGCCCACCTGTGTGCCCCTCCACCTCCAAGCGAGGCCTCAGTGCCCACGCCTGGCAAAAGCATCCCGTGGAGGCCAACACTGCAATTGGAATAGAGCGAGAGCGGCCCATTTATGATTCTGAGGATTTGCGGCGAATTGCAGGAGAGGGGTCGGAAGCAGTGCGTAATGGGGTCGGTCATATAAATGTTTATTTGCAGTAACGTTTTCCCATGTGCACACTTTCTGCCATTCAATTTCTTTGCCTGAGGCCTGCCTCCAAGCAGCTTGTCTAAGATGCGATCCAGGGAAATAGCCATGGGGCCTCTACCTCATCTCCCACAGACGTGGGGTAGCCCGCTGTTCAGCAATTCTCCCCTGAGGCCTCCGGTCTTCTTGAAGACTTGAAGATTGAAGTATTGAGACTTGGGAAGCAGGTAGGCCGTATTGAAGGTTATAAGAGCGCCTACCTGCAGGAACTGGCGAGGCGGGCTGTTGGGGCCTTATAACTTGGAAGGCGAGATTGCGGCCTATGTGCAGAGGATCTTCCCACAGGTTGAGGAAGCGACCGCGGACAGGCATCAGGGAGGGGTTCCTCCTACATTGGTGCCCTGTGGAGTTTCAGAGCAGAGAAACAAGCAAGATGGCAGGCATATCAGTTGGTCCAGAAGTTGTGGAGGAAGCATCCGGCTTGTGTCGCTGCAGAGGTACTATTGGAAGCTGGGGATGAAAAAGTGTTACCCCCTCTCCAGGAGTTTTTGGATTATTGGGAGCCACTCTTGAGTGCTCCCAGCCGCAACCCTGGTGAGCCAGTGGTGCCCTCAACTTCCACCAGGGATTCCTTGCACAGCATCATGTGCACACCGGTGCTGAATGATGAGGCACATAAGTGCTGTGTCAAAAACTCCACGTCTGCTGGACCTGACGGTATTTCTGCCTGATGCTGGAATAAAGCCCCAAAGAATGTCAAGCTGCTCATCCTCAACCTGTTACTTCTATCGTGAAGACCTCCAAAAGCGGTGACCCGTGCCCAGACCATCTTCATCAAAAAGAAAGGAGCAAGGGGGCCTGGAGGCTACCGCCTGATTTCAATATCATCGGTAGTTTTCCGCCACTTTCAAAAGATTCGGGCATCTCGCTTCCATGTGGCTGGTGTCATCGGTGACACCAGCGGATGGCACAGTGGAGAACCTAGTAGTTCCCCAAATTCGGCTGGCCCTTATCAAGGAACGGCAGCTCCATCTTGCCGCTCTGAATGTTGCTCAGGCCATTAACACTGTAAGCCATTTTGCCCTGACCGATTGTCTTTGTGGTATCGAGGCTCATTCAATTGAGTATGTTGCCTGTTTGTACCATGAAGGCGTGATGGTTCTCGAGACACGAGGCCACATATCAGAGGATGTTGTCATTGGTACCGGGATACGCCAGGGGGATCCTCTGTCACCACTCCTCTTCAACCTGGTGGTGGACACGGCCTTGGGTAAGCTGCCAGCTGAAATAGGGTTTGATCTCACCCCTGGGGTGCGAGTAGGTGCATTGGCTTTTGCTGTTGATGTTATCCTACTCGCTGAAACCCGCGAGGGCTTGTAGATCACCCTCAATGCCTTTGCTGAGCAGATAGCCAGATGTGGTCCGTTGGTTAACCCAGATAAGTGTGGGTCAGTCTCCTTGGTCCCGTCGGGTTGCCTGCATCAGGAGTGTTTTGTCATAGGACAGTCACCCATCCCCACCCAATCCATGCTGGAGGTTTGGCGGTCCCTCAAAGTTGACTTAATGGGTGTTCCCATCATTGCCGCAAGCCATGTGGACCTTGGTGGAGCTCTAGTTCGTGTCACCAAGGCTCCATTGAAGCCACAGCAGAAGTTGCACCTTCTTCACACGTACTTACTGCCAAAGCTAACCTATTGGTAAGCCTTTGGTAGGCTTACTGCGGGGAGGCTGCTTGAGTTAGATTGTGAAGTTCGCACTGCTGTGTGCTCTTGGCCCCAGTGCCTATAGTCAAGCACCGGTGAAGGCCAGTGGGCTCAAGCACCGGTGAAGGCCAGTGGGCTCGGTATTGTCTCTCCCTTAGCCAGCATCCCATCATTACGCAGCCAGCGCCTGCTGCCGTTAGGGGCTTGAGCTGGGAGGTCGCCCACACTGCTGCTGACCTGGACTCTGTCCAGCCGCAGTTGTGGTGCGATCGAGCAACACCAACTGCTCCAAAACCCAGTTCATCTACTGAGTTCCCTGCTGCACTGCATGAGTTTGTAGATGGTAAAGAACTTCGACAGTGCTCTGAATCCCCCATTTCTACCCAGTGAGTGGAATGGGCTTCAGAGGGCATTGGGGCCCGTGAGTATCGCCATTTTCACGCCGTTCGGGTGGCTACATTAGTACCTCGGTGAGGTGTTCAAGAAGTAGTTGTGGGACAGTAGACACCCTTTGCAGTGCGTGTCGAGGTAAAAATGAGAATGATTATCATGTGGTGCAGCAATGTCATCCTACTCACGGTGGCCGCATTTTGCGTCACGATACGGTTGCCAAGCAGATAGCAAGTGCTTTGTCATCTAGTGGTTGGGATGTCGAAAGTTAGAGACTATATTATCACATGCCGAGTGACTGGGGCAAGATATCGTTGCGATCAAGTCCAATGGATCTGCCATAGTCCTGGATGTCCAGGATGTCAGTGGCAGTGTGGACATGGAGCAGACCTGGCAGGCTAAGATAAGATAATATGATAGGAATGGTCTGGGGCAAGTGATATCTGAGCTAAAAGAAGTGGCAACCAATAACATCAAGGTAATGGCCGCGACCGTGTCATGGCACGGTGTGTAGTGTGGGAAAAGCGCCACGGAATTACTGGAGTTTGGCATCTCGGCAGGAGTGCTCTGTGGTATCACCACTCGTGTCATCAAGGGCTCTTACTTCAACTGGTGGTCATTTTATGGGGGCAATTCCTTTCATCCCTCTCTTCTTCCTCCTGCGACTTCCTTCATCCCTAGAGCCAGTGTCGGGTAAACCTGGGCGTCCTCCCCACTTTATTTTATTTATTCATTTTTTAAATTTATTTGAGTGCCCCCTCCGCCTTTGAAGGGAGATTTGTGGGGGGGGGGGGGGGGGGGTGCTCGATGGTTAGTGGTTTTATGAAGATTTCCTGTTGCGACCAATAAAAAAAATCATATACTCGTATTATATTTTCTCACGTCGTAATGTGAGTATTGAATGTAACTACGATGTGATATATATGTACGATATGTATATATCTATATATACTACATATACTATACATACTACGTAGTACTATGTAGTATATATACTGCATATACTACAGCTCATGTATAGGATCTGTAATATGGGTTTCTGTCTCCATACTAAATTTTAGCTTCCTGTGCTTATTAAGGCCTGTTTTCCTAGCGACAGGTTTTTTGCGCCAATGACGACGTGATACGCCGGGCGTTTAACGTTGGCCACTGATTCCCTTGAATTTAGTTAGGGTGTTTTCCTAGAGAACGCATCACGTCAGCGCAGAACGTGTTGCGTTGACGCGGCTGGCCCGACTGCTTGAGGAGGAGTCGACTGCGTAGTACGCTGGCGCGATTGCCTTGGATTCCGATGTTTGTGTTGCTCCAATTTTCGATTTCCAAGGTTTTCAAGATGTCCCAAGGGTCATCTTCTTGAAACTTCCCAAATCTTTCTCTGGGCAGCCTAAAGTATCTTTGGAATTTCTCTTCATCGTCAGGAAGATGAAACCGCTGAACATACCACCGCGCTTGCTGGAGACTGCTGTCTTGATTAAACTGCTGAACATTTCTGCGGTTTGAGAATACAGTTGAATATACGCTCTCACGTTTCCTTTCTTTGGCATATTTTGTGAACTCTTGTTCTTCGTCACCATCTATTATTTCATTAATTATCAATGCATTAGCTATTTTTCTCTTTCTCATCATGTTCTCCATTTCAGCTGTAAGTAAATGTTTTCACACACACACACACACACACAAACACGTGCAATTCAAATCCAACTGAACGGATAAAACACGGCGCTAGGAAAACACGTAATATATTTCGCACTCCTGCCGACGTTTTTCAGGCTAATTCGGTTCCTGCTGCGCAAAAAACCTGTCGCTAGGAAAACAGGCCTTTAGGAGAGAAATGAGCTCCCGAGCTCACTCAGTTAATCTGTGCGGGTCCTCACTTTGTCAATCGTACACAGTAGGCCTGTACAGGCTCCACACCAAATGTCAGTCTTCTTCGTCTATTAGGAGAGAAATGACCTCCCGGGCTCTCGCAGCTGATCTGTGCGGTTCCTCACTTTTTCGATCGTACACAGCTGACCAAAGTATAGAGGCCCCAACCTATTTTTAGTCTCCTAGGTCCATTAGGAGAGAAATGACCTCCCGGGCTCTCTCAGCTAATCTGGGTACTCACTCACTAATTCTATTCTATCTGTCCCATACAGGCCCTGTTTAAAATTTCAGTTTCAGAGATTAAATATCATAAGAAATCAGCTTCATGTGTCAATCAGCTGGTCAGAGGTATATGCATCATCTAGTACTTACTGCTTACTAGTACCTATTGCTCAATAATGCCTACCACGTAGTGCCTTCATTTCGCATTATTAGTGTTCATTATGATTACGTAGCAATATTAGTTTATGACGTAGCGTAATAAATCAGCTTTCCTTCACACTACAGCGGATTAGAGTTCATGAGATATTGTGAAAAAATGAGAGCATCCCAAAAAGTGGCGAATAATTTTTCTGATATGAACACTATGTGAGTTACACTTCCCTAGCAACACTTGGTTGTACATGAAAATCTATATAAAACGTGTCGGCTCGCGCTGAATTTCCAAGCAAAAAATCAAGGAAAAAACATGATACTTGTTAACTTTTATTTGGAATTTTTGAAGCCATTTCAATAGCTTCATTTTTCGCAAAAATTCGCTGAAACTATTAAGGGGGCACCGGATGGTATATATGCGGTTTTTGGTTGTTATTTCCAATGTATGCATTATTACATGCAATGTATGCATGTAATGCATTCGGCTAAAATGGCCCGAAATCAGCATAAGCCAAAATCTGCCAGATTATTTTCACAATGGTGCTGATCTTAACCACTCACTGCTAGGTTCCCTGAAGTACTACATTAAGAAGAGTTGCAGAAAGGGAGTCACCCTGTCAGACAGCCGACTTGACATCAAACGACCTTCCTGCCTTGTTTCCCAAGAGGTCTTTAGAAGAACACTCCGGAGAGTCATTCCAATCAAAGACACCGACTCATAAAACTTTTCTAGAGCTTGCCTTAGGATAAAGATATTATCCGTGGTTCCACAACCTGGTCAAAAGCCGCGTTGGGAGTCACTAATGAGCTGCTCAGAGTAAAAACTGAGCCATTCTAACAGAACCAGTGATAGGACTGTAGTGGATTTATATAAGTTTGGCTGGGAGTCGGGAGACCAAGTGGTACGTCCTGAAAAGTTCTGTTAGGTTGGTTATGTGGGTTATAACCTTGGTCGTGACCCGACGGAAGGTACGAAAAAGTACTCTTATTTACTCGAGAGTTATCCAATCTTTCTGGATAGGACGCACTCGGGCCGTAGGATGAGTTCGCCTCGATCCGAGCCTCTTGCGGTCGCTCAGTGTGATAATATTTTGTTGGGGAATATTCAGGCCTTAGTTGTATATTTTGATCATGAGACGAGACCGTTTGTTTAGGGTACTGAAAAGTACCTTCATATCCATAGGACGGATGTATGTTCGAAGTAAGTTCGAAGGCGCTCGAGTCAGCGAGGTATCCAGTGGATAGCTGCGTAGAAAGCTCTGCTTTCGTCAGGAAATCTTCCTTATTCTCTTTTGATATGGAATGATCAAAAAGAGCTTGGTTTGGCCGTGTTTCAGGCGGATAATTGAGAACAACATCCTTTAAGGGGTTGCTCGTCGAATCTTCGAACGGTCCAGGTCGGCGGGAGCGTGGGAGCTCCGTCATCTGGTCACGTGAGATTGGAATGCAGGAGCGGGCAGCCTGGTGAGCAGTTCCCGCCCGTTTTGCCTCGGAGCTTGCGCTCCGGACAGCGTAAGGAGCTTCCACCCCGTCGAGGGGATGGGGAAACGAGGTCTTTTCCTCCCGCTCTGTCTCGGAGCTAGCGCTGCGGACGGCGCTCGGAGCATCTAACCCGGCCAGTGGGTGGAAAGACGGGGAACGTTCCATTTTTGAGGAACTTCCTTGAATTTACTGGTTCGGTTAATGAACCAAAAATTTCTCAGGGGACTCTCTAGTCGCAGGTGACCGGGTCCTCCTGCGTAGCTCTAAAAAGAACTCCCTTGAGCAGTTAATCAAACCGTATGAGGTGTTGATTACCTGGCGTTCTCCCACGGGCGACCAAATGAGCGGATCAGTTTGGTCCGGGCGACAACGTCTCGGGTATCCCAGCGGGCATACAAGAAAGTGTAAAACCTTTTGTACCGGGTGGTACCCTGCCTGAAGAAACACTGGTAGTAAGTAGCGCTGAAAAGGGCTAGACTTGACGCTACCAGGGAACTCGAAGTGTAGAAAAGCGTGTAGAAACTTCGTCGGAGAGAGAAGAGTCATCAGCCGTGGTAATTAGTTGAATCAGATCATGTAGAAACTACGTCGTCGAGGAGAGAGAAGAGTCGTCAGATCAGTGTGTAGAATTGGAATGAAGACGCTGGGTCTAGTGCGTGATTTTTATAGGGGGAGGCCGTCTCTGATTGGCCCAGATCGCGGGCCGCTTTATGGTTAGTATGCAAATGAGCTCGTTGATTCTCGGCTCGGCCGGGTCCTGATTGGCCCGCTTAATTTCTCTCGCGCAACAGGTGTTTCCTGATTGGTTCCCTTAGTTTCTCTCGTAATAGTTGTTTTAGATTTGATCGGTCGCGTTTGATCAGTCGCGCTCGGTGGGCGGAATGTGAAATGCGAACTTCCCCCCTCTCTCAAAAGAGTGCGTCTGGCTTGTTTGCCCTTGTCCCAGGGGGTGTATAATAAACGATAATACTTAGATCTATCGTTTTTATTTGGTTTTGATAATCCCTCTCGATCTGGAATTATCCTTTGTGAGGACGTTTCCTTATCTGTACCGTTTTTAGGGAGCTCGAAACGATAGGACCTTATATGTCACATTGAAGAAGGAAATTCCTTGGTAATGATGCCAGTTTATCTCTTCCACACTTTTTATGGATAGGGACTATCAAGCTAGTGAGTCAATCCTCAGGTATTTCTTCTCTATCCCAGCAGCCAGATCATCAGTATAAGCTCATGTAGAGCTGCTATTGTGTATACCTTGTGGACTTCCAAAGCTCAGCCACTCTACCATCCTCTCCTTCTGCCTTGTTGTTCCCCAATTTGGATAGGGCATTCGCTACTTCATTATATGGGGGCTCTTCAACATGTGGCTGGAGACCAATCAATTTTTGGTAATCCAATCCATCTATCAAGCTCTTTGTTTTCCTCAACAAGTACTTACGTTGCCTTCTTTGTCCTTACATCAAATAAGCTATGGTTGAAAGTCTCTGGTACGATTTGACACACTTAGTAAACATTCCTACAGTCATTTTGTTCAGCAAACCCTTCAGTTTCCTCCAAATGTCTATTTTGTTGTTCCGCCTGATTGGCTTCCATTCTTTCCTTCGATCATGATATCGCTGCTTATTCCCTTGCGTCTCCCTTTCAACCAACCTCGGCTTAGCACCATTTTTTAGTGATCATCTGCACGCATCATCAAACCATTCTTTTTCAGCACGTTCTCGACACCTTATACTTCTCGAGCAACTGCAGTGATTGAATCTCTTAACATCTTCCATTTGCTCTCAATATTTTCACTAAAAGGGCGCTCCAGTTTCAGGAAGAGAATATTGCTGATAACTGCTGAGGTATTTTTCATTCCTAAGTTTCAAAGTGTTCCATTTCGGCCTCTTAACAATATTAGTTTTTCGCGAATCGGAAATGCTTTGGCGTATTATTGCCTGCACTAGGAAATAATCACTATCAATGCTGGGTCCTCTCCTTTCTCTGAAATCCACTGTAGAGGTAATAATGTGGCAGTGGGACACAAGCAAGTGATGGATCTGATTCACTATAGGAGACCCAGGGGCCCTCCAAGATGGATACGCTTCTATGGAAAACAAGTGCTTCTGATCGATAATCTTCTAGATTCTGCAAATTTGTGGTGAAAACCACCCCCTCTTTTCAACAGCCCTTTTCAGGGCTACCAAAAAGAGGTAGGCACAACACAAAAATATTTATAAGACGTCGAGTTACAACTCCGTCAAACAAAATATTTCACCAGAGAGAAAATACGAATTTCTCTCTCAAAAGTGAAATATTAACTAAAAACATACAAGGCGACCTCCCTAGACACTTACTGGGCGAGAGAGATGCGACAAGTATCTCGAACCAAGTCGCCTTGAAAACTCAAACAGAAAATCAAACGTCCTCTAAAACTAGCAAGGACAATTCAAACAAGCCTACTCGCCAATCAGAAACACTGATTACACGAGAGACAATAGGCGAACCAACCAAGAGGCGGCAAGCAACCACCTCTGGTCCAGCAGCCACCCCGGGGACCCCGTCTGAACAACTGACGCAGAGAAAGCACCCGAGGTCCCCGGCTAAACTCAAGGTCATCGGCTCCGCGACGGACGCTCGTAAGCACCCCGGAGGACCAGCTCAGCTATCATACTCGCAGATACTGAGAAAACAATGTGCGAGCCAATGAGATTACACAGTCGAATTAATGAAATTAAGCGGACCAACCAGGAGACAGCCCGGATGAGCTGAGAAATTGAGAAACTAATTTGCATACTAACCATAAAGTGGCCACCCACTCGGAGGCGGCCACCCCCCTATAAATACCCCGCTCGGAGCCTCCGAAATTCATTCTACTCTCCGCTCTCGACGACGACACCTCGAAGTACGAAGATTTCTACACGCTCTACGCTGACGAACCTTCTGCATTCCGAGTTCATCTCAAGAACGGCTTCCTACTGCTTTCTACAAGGCCTACCTTCTCTCCACACAGATCTCGCATTGGCATCTACGAGTCCAGTGATTATTCATCCTGCTCATTGCCCAACGTAGTTCATCTGTCAGGACGCCACCCGGTACATCTATCGATATTCTCTTTAGATCGTACGCCCGAGGGACCTTCCGAGCCGTATCACCCGGGTTTCGTAGCATTAGGCTCGTCACCGACCGCCGGGATACGCCGGTAAATTACTCTGCTCATCCGCTCTAATTTACCGTCCAAGGAAGTCTTTTTCAAGACTACGAGGTAGGACCCTGACATACGAGCAAAGGAAAGACGCTCTGTCAAGCGAGTCCACCTCCCTAAACCCTCTATTTCTGTACATAGAGGCGTCGAAACGAGCTAATAACTCGACTATTTCGATGGAACGTCGGCCGTCTTATTTCCTCATGCAAGGGGAGGCAGACGACGGCGAAGCCGGGCCGGGTAGCCCCCGTAGCGCTCCCTACAGGCTACCCGGCGAATCCGCTGATCCCAGCGACGGCGCAAGGCTCGCTCCTCACGACGAGATCGCCTTCTCACCTAACGTATTCGTTAAAGAAACGTTCGATCAAGCCTCGCCTATACAAAAGATCGAGGATACCTTTCAGACCCGCTCTGAAGTCAATCAGTACGATTCGACCAAGCTGTCCGAGTACCCACGATATTCGACGCAAGCCTACCCGGCCGATCCGAGTGTCAAATACACTCCAAATGTGCAAAGAGCGAAGGATACTTTTCAGTACCTCAACCAAGCTCAACATATTCCTTCTACAGATATAAATCTTAGGCCGGAATATTACAAAACGGCTCAGTACCAAACTGATCAAACCCAGCACCCACTATGCGAGCCCAGTGCTCCACGCGGCTGCGACACGAACTATCTCTCAGTTCACCCCGCCGAGCAAGCTGACCTTGACGGATCCGCCCACATTCCTTACAGGAATAACACGGGGACTAACCCGCATAATCAGAATATAAATGTCCCACTTGGCCTACCGACGCCAAGTAAAACATATATAAATCCACTACAAATGGTGACCCCGCCTTTGAACAGGCTTAACACGGAGCATTTCGTTCCCTCTTATGAAGCTAGTGGATTTCAGGGAACCACTGCGGGCGTGCGACCCCCGCCGGGCCTCTACGCCCCACATCTCACGCAACATCCCTCTACACAAAGTGGCTTTCGAGCACTTTTAGAGGAGATGGGAGATTATCAAAAACCAATCTTCCAAAAGAAGAATATCGATCGTGCACTCGCCGAGTTCGATCAATACTGCGTGCGAAAACACCTGAGAACGCAGAACGAATGCTTCTCAGCTATATACAAGTGGGTACCAGAAGAAATGAGGGAAGCTATCGACTCAGCTTACCTCACGGCACCCCACGCACCCTACGAAGAGGCCAAACAGCGCCTACAGCGAGAATATGGGTTGTCCTTACAGGACAGGCTCCTCGCACTCGAGGACCCCGCATCTCTCGCCAAAAAACCCAGCACCAAGTACCACGAAATGTACTCTAAAGCTGTTGGGTACTTTTCGGAAGCTCTGATCACTCAAAAGTGGATCGAGACTCTACCCATCGAAGCACGAGGTATGGTCGCAGCTCAGCCTAACACGACCGCCCGGCTCGACCTAGCTGATACGCTACACGCGTACAAAACAGAGAATACCTCTCTAAACATACGAGGAGTAGAATCTACTCCGAAACCCACGAATACTGGTTTCAAAAAGGCCCTCTCAAAACGAGCTGAGTTCAAACCCCAACCAGTAGAGAGTAGGCCTCACAAACCGACGGCTTATGTCTGTCGAAACCACGCACGTTTCGGTAACGAAACTCGCAAATGTGCAGACCCAGAACACTGCACTTGGAAGACAAACACTGCTTCCAAAACTAGCAAAAAGGCAGCGACTATAAGCCAGCCTAAAACCTGGGTTTCAAACGAAAATACTCAGAGATCGGTACAAGAAAGTACCGTTCCAACCTCCGACGTAGAGAGTTCGGAAAACGAATAACTGCCAGTGTATCTGAGCCTATACACCGGCAGTCTACTGAGTATAAAAGGCTTTTTTTCAAGTGCAAACTAAATGGCACTGAATTTCTCATCGACACGGGAGCAGAAGTGAACATTCTGCCCCACAATGTCACAAAAAAATTGGGCTTAAAAATTCGTAAGTCCAACGTTAAGCTCACAGCAGCTAACGGAGCCCCTATAGACACACTAGGGCGAGCTGACACGACAATTAACATCGGCCTCGGAGACATGACCACCGATTTTATGATCACGAAAGTTGATCTAGCGATCCTAGGTATACCATTCCTCGAGTCTTGGGATATCGGAATATGGGTCAAACATAAGTACATTTATAAAGATAAAATAAAGAGCTATGCCGATCAAAAAATAGCTGCAGTCATGAACAAAAAATTCACTGACGAACAAATAGCAGCTACTATCCCTCATCGTGACAATAACCCTCAACCAGAGGACGTGCAAATCACGGAGGACGAAAACATTCGCTCTATCATTGACAAATACAATGAAAAAATGAGCAAACTTCAAGGAAAGTGGAAAAACAACGGGGTTTACCACCGTATAACCACGGAGGGAACACCAGTACACTTCCGAGCAAGACCCATGGCAGGCGAAAAACGGGCTCAAGTCAAAAGTACTTTTGACAAAATGCTTTCAGAAGGCATAATTGCACCATCAGATTCCGAATGGGCATCCCCGTTACACTGTGTGCCAAAAAAAGACGGGTCATGGAGAATCACCGGCGACTACCGTTTCCTGAACGCGAAAACGAAGAAAGACGCCTACCCTCCTCCTCACATTCGCTCTTTCCAAGCGAATTTACATGATACACGAATCTATTCGACAATAGATTTAAAATCGGCATATTATCATATTCCGATGCACCCAGATGACGCTCATAAAACTGCAATTATTACACCTTTCGGTCTTTATGAGTTTAAGAAAATGAGCATGGGTTTGGCCGGAGCGGCCCAAACATGGCAAAGATACATGGACAGCATCATGCGAAAATTTGATTTCGCATTTGTATACCTAGATGACATACTGGTGGCTTCAAAAAATTATAACGAACACATGAACCACCTAAAACAAATTTTTGACAGGCTGGGTGAACACGGACTTCGGGTAGGTTTTGACAAATGCGTTTTTTCAAGACCTACCGTCGATTTCCTTGGTTTCACTATCTCGAAAGAAGGAATCATTCCTAAACGAGATAAAGTAGAAACCATAGAACAATTTCCTAGGCCGATAGACGTACGAAGTCTACGCAGATTCCTAGGGATGTGTGGTTTTTACCGAGCCTGCTCAAGTAAATTCGCTCACACGGCACAACCTCTGTATGACTCCATTCAGTCAAACAAAAAAAATGACAGAACACCTATCGAATGGACATCAGAGAGAGAAAAAGCTTTCAACAGCTTAAAACAAGCAATGATCAAAGCAACATTGCATAACATTGCTCACCCACACCCTACAGCAGAGTGGAGATTAGTCTGCGACGCATCCGACACACACATCGGAGCGGCACTAGAGCAGGAAATTACAGACAAACATGGCTCGAAATCTTACCAACCATTGGGATTTTTCAGTAAAGAAATTCCGGAACAATGGAAGAACAAAGCATCATTCGACAAAGAAATGTTCGCCGTTTACCAAGCTTGCATTCACTGGCACAATGACTTGGACGGCAGATCTTTTCATATTTGTTCCGATCACAAGCCTCTGCTAGGCACGATGCTTAAGAAAAATGCACATTTTTCTAAAATGAGATTAAGATGGCTAACATACATCTCTCAAATGACGAGTGACATTCGTCATATTCCCGGAGAGAGCAACGTCGTCGCCGACGCACTCTCCAGACCCTTCGATCCGGTTGAAATTCAAACAAAATCGATTTCAACCCAGACGGACGAGGGTCCACCCATAGCCGAAATTTCGCAAATTACGGCTGCAATAGAGTGCAATCTTCTACTGCACATTTCAAATTCACAAATTCGTTCTCCTCCTAACGCAGAGGACAAATTGAAACTCACACGAGTTGAATTCCCTCAAGGAGAAATTTGGTGTAACCTAGACCTAGGACACCCTAGACCTTATATTCCAAACGAAATAAGGCAAGAAATAATCAGCCAAATTCACAATTTGGGACACCCAGGTATACACTCTACAGTGTATAAAGTTAAACAAAGATATTTTTGGCACGGACTCCGTGCAGATGTCTCCAACTGGGTCCGAGCGTGCGAAACTTGCCAACGAGCAAAAATCACGCGCTCCGTGAAGCTCCCTTACTCCGAATTTGAAACGGCTAACAAATTTTCACACGTACACGTTGATATTACCGGACCCTTACCTTTAGCTAAAGGAGGGAAACGTTACATTTTAATGATGGTTGATAGAGCAACGGGTTGGCTAGAGGCAGTCCCTCTTAACAACATCGAAACAACCACGATCACAAACGCCTTTATCAATATTTGGGTAGCTTCAAAGGGCGTACCTAAATACATCACAAGTGATCAGGGCACTCAATTCGAATCAGATCTATTCAATTCCATTATGGAACGTCTCGGAGTAAAACATACTCACACGTTACCATACAAACCATCAACAAACGGAATGGTAGAACGCAGAAATAGATCTTTGAAAGAGGCTCTCAAAGCACAAAACGAAAATTGGCTCGACGCACTTCCAAAAGTCCTACTCGCCATGCGTACGGCAGTAGACCCAGCAACGGAAACTACACCTTTCCAAAAAGTTTACGGAATTGACGTACCACTCCCAGGAGACATTTTCGTAACCTCTACAAACCTTTCGGAACCTCTTTTCTTCCGGCCTACGCATATTAAACATAATAATACGAAATATGCCGTAAACATGCCCAAAAATTTGGATACATGTACTCATGTCTATATCAGAGTGCCCACACAGCTCACCTCTCTGCAATGTCCTTACACGGGACCATTCAAAGTGGTTAAAAGAGATAAGTTTTCGGTTACAGTGCAAATTGGCGAACATACGAAAAAAGTTCCCAAACAGCAAATAAAACCAGCTTATACTCTACACTCAGACGAGGCTGTGTCACGAAGCCAAAATCAGGCAGAAAGTAAGGAGAAAACTCCCCGAAAATCCGCCAGAGGGCGCGTCCCCTCTACCAAATTCGACGAGAAGTGGGTGACTGCACTCGAAACAAGCCACGCCCACTTTTCTCGGGTAGGAACAGTGGGAGATATAAATATGGAACACCCCACGGCCAGAGCTCATACCAATCTTGACCATGGCAGCCTCAACTCCAAATCAAGAAGCTATGCTGACAGAGGAAGTCGAGGAGTTCCTCCTCGCCGAGGAGAACCTCCCAGCTCCGCTCGGCCCGCTCCCGCCTTCACCAAAGAAGGAAACGCGGAAAGACGACAGCGCTCCCAGGGAGGTCGTGTGGAGAACGCCTCAGCCCTTCAAGCCACCGGCTCCACCCGCCCAACCACTACCCACGGCTCCACCCGCTCACCAGCTCCCCACGATCCCACGCAAGTGGATCAGCTCGGGCGACGTGCCCGTGCCTCGGTGGGACGAGATGAGCGCGGCGGGGTGGACGGAGCCGGAACGAGCACCTCCGCAACAGCCCAGCCGCGGCCGCGGGCCAAACCCTCGCGGGTTTGGCTCCCGTCGGCAAAGCTCGGGCCGGCCACGGCCGCCCCGCGGCGCTCATCGAAACCGACGAGGCCGGGGCGCACCACAGGCGCGGGACGCGAGGCCTGCACCTCCGCCTCCGCCCCAACTGGCGAGGTTTTCATACGGAGAATTCCGTGTGGACCTCCCAGTTCTCCCCAACCGGCGTCGTCGTTAATAACACGACGTCTTGAGGGGGCCCCTGTGGTGAAAACCACCCCCTCTTTTCAACAGCCCTTTTCAGGGCTACCAAAAAGAGGTAGGCACAACACAAAAATATTTATAAGACGTCGAGTTACAACTCCGTCAAACAAAATATTTCACCAGAGAGAAAATACGAATTTCTCTCTCAAAAGTGAAATATTAACTAAAAACATACAAGGCGACCTCCCTAGACACTTACTGGGCGAGAGAGATGCGACAAGTATCTCGAACCAAGTCGCCTTGAAAACTCAAACAGAAAATCAAACGTCCTCTAAAACTAGCAAGGACAATTCAAACAAGCCTACTCGCCAATCAGAAACACTGATTACACGAGAGACAATAGGCGAACCAACCAAGAGGCGGCAAGCAACCACCTCTGGTCCAGCAGCCACCCCGGGGACCCCGTCTGAACAACTGACGCAGAGAAAGCACCCGAGGTCCCCGGCTAAACTCAAGGTCGTCGGCTCCGCGACGGACGCTCGTAAGCACCCCGGAGGACCAGCTCAGCTATCATACTCGCAGATACTGAGAAAACAATGTGCGAGCCAATGAGATTACACAGTCGAATTAATGAAATTAAGCGGACCAACCAGGAGACAGCCCGGATGAGCTGAGAAATTGAGAAACTAATTTGCATACTAACCATAAAGTGGCCACCCACTCGGAGGCGGCCACCCCCCTATAAATACCCCGCTCGGAGCCTCCGAAATTCATTCTACTCTCCGCTCTCGACGACGACACCTCGAAGTACGAAGATTTCTACACGCTCTACGCTGACGAACCTTCTGCATTCCGAGTTCATCTCAAGAACGGCTTCCTACTGCTTTCTACAAGGCCTACCTTCTCTCCACACAGATCTCGCATTGGCATCTACGAGTCCAGTGATTATTCATCCTGCTCATTGCCCAACGTAGTTCATCTGTCAGGACGCCACCCGGTACATCTATCGATATTCTCTTTAGATCGTACGCCCGAGGGACGTTCCGAGCCGTATCACCCGGGTTTCGTAGCATTAGGCTCGTCACCGACCGCCGGGATACGCCGGTAAATTACTCTGCTCATCCGCTCTAATTTACCGTCCAAGGAAGTCTTTTTCAAGACTACGAGGTAGGACCCTGACATACGAGCAAAGGAAAGACGCTCTGTCAAGCGAGTCCACCTCCCTAAACCCTCTATTTCTGTACATAGAGGCGTCGAAACGAGCTAATAACTCGACTATTTCGATGGAACGTCGGCCGTCTTATTTCCTCATGCAAGGGGAGGCAGACGACGGCGAAGTCGGGCCGCGTAGCCCCCGTAGCGCTCCCTACAGGCTACCCGGCGAATCCGCTGATCCCAGCGACGGCGCAAGGCTCGCTCCTCACGACGAGATCGCCTTCTCACCTAACGTATTCGTTAAAGAAACGTTCGATCAAGCCTCGCCTATACAAAAGATCGAGGATACCTTTCAGACCCGCTCTGAAGTCAATCAGTACGATTCGACCAAGCTGTCCGAGTACCCACGATATTCGACGCAAGCCTACCCGGCCGATCCGAGTGTCAAATACACTCCAAATGTGCAAAGAGCGAAGGATACTTTTCAGTACCTCAACCAAGCTCAACATATTCCTTCTACAGATATAAATCTTAGGCCGGAATATTACAAAACGGCTCAGTACCAAACTGATCAAACCCAGCACCCACTATGCGAGCCCAGTGCTCCACGCGGCTGCGACACGAACTATCTCTCAGTTCACCCCGCCGAGCAAGCTGACCTTGACGGATCCGCCCACATTCCTTACAGGAATAACACGGGGACTAACCCGCATAATCAGAATATAAATGTCCCACTTGGCCTACCGACGCCAAGTAAAACATATATAAATCCACTACAAAATTCTTCTAACATGAATCCATCATCACTTGTATCATCGTTAAGGGAGAATTTAGCAGCAACAGATCTAAGGAAAACTTCCTTGCTTATCTTGTCATTAAAATCACCAAGAATGATCAGGGTATCATATCGTAGCGCTTTTTCTAGATGGCGGGATAGAGTATCATACAATTCTTCTTTTTCTTCGTCGTAGGAATCAAATAAAAAGTAAACCAACAAATAAAAGTGGCACGAGTTAGATTGTATATTTTTCGGGCAAATATCCTTAATGACGCAGGTATTTTAAACTGCCTATTTTGTGATTACAACGATCTATTAACCAACAGATTGACTTTTAACATGTTTAATGTTTTAGGGCTGGGGGTCGTTCTGTGAATTCCGACACGCAAATCTGCAACGTTTTTTTTCTGATGATTTCCGCTTACAACCGAGTCGTTGCTAGGGAAATGGTACTTCGTCCTTTTTCATCCCACAAAATTCGTTGACCATTCGTTCGAAAGCTCTCGATTTATCCAACCATATTATGTTAACTACTGCGAAGTGCGTGGCCAACAAGCTGAGTTATGAGCATGGTTATTTGAATAATTGTGTACACTCAGGTGATCATTCTCAATAATTGATATTGTGAACATGATTGCAACCGCTTGTTAATTTCTGATGATTTCATTTAGTTGGTAAACATTAAACATGATTTAATGTTTTTCCCTCGCAAGGGAGAAATTTGTCTATAATATGGTTGATATAATAAGGCAATATTCCGTTGCAGGTATTGCACCGAAATTTTGATTTATGACGCCACAACATACCAATGGTTCCAAGCGGCCGTAAAACGTTGGTTCAAGATTGCTGAATCGAACGACGAAACGAGAGTTATGAAATGTGAAGTACAGGAGTACCAGGCCTTTGATAGTTTTGACTGCATTGGCTTTATAAATACCTACATCACTGAATTGAAAAACCTACACCAAACATTTAGTATTTTTAAAAAGTGAGGCTACTAGACAGTATTTAGAGAATTGAATTCTTTGAAATCCAGGAATCATTTCAGAATGCTTAAAAATGGATGTATTAAAAAAAAAAGCTCCAGTCATGCAGCATGATTGTATGAGTGAATTTTCGTAAATTATTGTATTGTGTAATGTTAAATTGTTTTGAAATTTGAGATTTTTTGGTTTAAGAAAATTAATAGCGATTAATTATATGGCAAAAAACGTATTCTAAATAGAATATCCTGCTCAAATAGAGGTATTGAATTTTAGGTTTTTTGTAGTTTTTTTCGATTTTTTTAACCAAATTTTAATGAATTTTAAGTAAAATTTTCAGCATAATTTTGTTTAAAAAAAATGTTTGAATGTTCTATTTTATAGTTAATAAACCTTTTTTGAGCAATATTCTACCAAAAAATATAAATTTAACAATTTTTAGTGATTTTTTTAGTACTTTTGTTGAAAACTGACCAATTTGATGTGCTCAAAAAATGCTGGCCAACGAACTCATCCTTTCATTTGGAAAGCGTGATTTTTTGGCGCAAGAACGGAAGTTTTATCCCAATTCTAAGGAGAGTTATCGTCTGGAAGGACATTAACAACTTATCAAATAAACGACAAGATGTAATCTTGTAGAACTTAATTTGAGAATAGACCCAAGTTGGTATCACGGAAGGCTGATGACGCACTTAGGGGCGTCATCCCTTCCCTTCTCTACATTCCTCAAGCATCCTTCTGACTAGAAGACATAATGAACATTTATCTATTTCCAAAAATCTGAGTACTATTCTAAAACCAATTCTCTGATATCTATAGTTTTATTATATATATATATATATATATATATATATATATATATACATATATAATATACGGATTTCAATGAAGAAAATTTTCAAAAATTTTGATTTTAAAATTTTCCGAGCCATTGCAATAGTTCATTTTTTACGAAAATTCGCTAAAAAATAATGGATGCAATTGCAATAGCTATACGAAAATTCGCTAGTTGAAGTAAATAATTAAAATAATGTCATCCTAGAATCCCTATGTGGTATGCAAGTTAACTCCCGAGTGGTGCATCCTGCTTAATTTCAACCTTTTCCATTGGCTTACAGACATCCCCGCAGCTTGTACATGCATGAGCACAGAACATCCATCTTCGTCATAAAGGTGCTCATTACATGTTGTTGGACATGGATAACCACGGAAGTGCTGGTGTATCTAATTAGTAGACATTGTAAGTACACAATCATAATATATTTTCATATAATTTATTGACTTATTTATTTAGTGTGTAGACTTGAAGCCAAAGTTAAAGATACGTGGGTTATTTTAGGCGTAAATGGATACTTGGTAAATTGTGGTAGGTACCCACCTACTTAACCCTGGAATGGAAGGAAGAGTCATTTTGACTCTTTTTCGTTTAAAAACTATTGAGGTGTGGCTAGTAATTGGGGGAGCTTCTTCCCCTCCATATGCTTGCTCCATTTGGTCCTCTCAGTGTTGTGCTGGTTCCGCGGCGAGTAGCACCTCCTAGAGCTCAGCATATTGGTGAGCGGTAAAAGCCATTACGTCAAATTGACTCTTTCTTACAATAAGATAGTTGTAACACCACTTTGTCTTATTCCTTCCATTCATGCCTTCACATTTCGAGTCATAGTGACTCCTTCTTCCAATAAACGCTCCTTCTTTTAGTCACATTGATTCTTATTTCTATCGAATGCTCCTTGGTGGTAGTCATATTGACTCCACTTTCTTCCATTGCATAATTCCTTACAGCAAAATTCATTTCGTTTTCTATTCATGATCCCAGGTGAAAGTAAATTTCTGGCATGGGAGTGAGTTATGAAGAGATGAAGCGACACCGAATCACTCTAGTAGGACTGTTGTGATATAGGGTATCTCTGGTTTCAGAGATGGGTATTTCGGAAGGTCGATAGATTGAGTTTATCCCGTGGAGTGCGGAGACCGGAAGGTCCTTAGAAGTACTGTCGTAGCATGTTGTTTCTCTCGGTTCGGAGAGGTACATGTCAGAGGGCTGATGGGCCGAGTATGGTATACAGAGTGTAGAAATCGGGAGACCGTGAAAAGCTCGGGAGCTACTGGCTGTAGGGGTGTCAAAAACCCCAAAGCCGGGCGGACGATGCGTGTGTGTTTCGTCAACTTGTAAGGGCCCTTCGAGTTGAAGGGGTTGTGCCCGGGTAGATTTCACCGACGACGAGGCGTGCGGAACGCCGGGTTCTGTTTTGGTGAGAGGACCCCCGTGCGGGGGGAACTGTTGTATCTCAGACGAAGCTTATCCATCGACGGTCGCATCTTCGTGAGTAGATGGACGTGTGAACCTCGAATCGCATGGCAGCTCGAGCTGCGGGAAGCTGGCCTTGTCTGAGGCAAGGTGGTTCGTGTTAGAGGGCTTATCGGGCGTGTGAAAGCTGTTTTCTGCCGGGCCTCTTTCTTGTGTCACCCCAAGGGGGTGAAAGCTCGGGGTTCTCTCCATCCTTGGGGGATGTTGGTGTTGGCTTATGAATATAAGCTACGTAGTCCCCGAAAGGACTGTATGTGGGGTCAACCGAGCGAGGAGGTGAAGCCTCCTACGAGCTTGGGTCCGCCTCGTACAAGACGACAAGGCGTGTTCGCCCGCTTGATTGTCGCCCGGCCTCGTCCCACGGTCGGTTGCTAGAAGCTAGTTCTACAACCCGGGGGCAAGGGCTTACTGGTCCAGGGTGGCGTAGCAAAATCCAATACCACCGAAGGCTTCGGCTTTAGATGGAGGCTAATAGGCAAGGTGACAAAAGGTCTAGCCTTCCTATTTGACGGTCTGGAAGTTCTGGTGATCCTTGTAGACAGTGTGGCTTCTGTCAATGGTACACGCTGCTAGTTCCAGTGGAGTTTGAATCGCTGCTGGTTCTTGAGGAGTAGAGTTCTTCAGATGTAGGCCAGGAAGTGAGTGGCTTCACTGGGAGTGGGGGCCCGTATTTATACGTCTCGCTCCATCTGGGGGGCTGTGATTGGTACGTGTAGTGGAGGCGGCTGTGCGCTATCTGTCTACCTCCATGGGTAAGTTGGTTTCCCCACTTTGTGGCTAGAATGCTCTCGCTCTGTGACTCGGAGCGATGTCTTGAAGGCAGCCCGTCGTCTTTGATAATATTTTCTGGTGGTGAAGTGTTAGCTTGGCTTTTGGTGGTCCTTAAAAGGACCGTCGAAGCCAGGAGCGTTGGTGATTTCACCACAAGGGCCCCCTCAAGACGTGGGGTGCTGTAAAAGATTGAAGTTGTTTTGCCTGAAGGGCCAAGTGAAATTTGTTTGCCTGAATGGCCAAGTGAAGCGGGAGGATCCCCGTGAAGTGGCGGAAACCCCGAGAGCTGTGGAGGAGCGTTTAGCGTCGTCGTTTCCACTGATGGCTGGGGTGTGTATGGATCACTGGGATCGCCATAAGAAAGGCTCCGTATTGTATGGAGGCGGTCGGAGGTGGGCGTTGTGGACCAGTTGGACGTTGAGATCGGCCTCTTTGATTCCTCCCTCTTTCCCTTGAGCCATGCTTCCTTGCACCAGGTGTTGTAACGTGTGTTGGCTTGTGTCTGGGTGTAGGGTGTGGTGGCTGTTGGCTGGGTGCAGGTTGTCTGATGGTGGTAGGTTCTGCTGAGATGCGTGTTGATGCATCCCAGTAGGAAACTGCGCTGTTTGTCCTTGCTGGGACTGCTTGTATCCTATTGTTCTTATTGAAGTGGTCTACTGGCGGAACGGGAGCCTGTGCTATTACCAGGGGTGGTTGTTTCACTGGTGCCGGCTCTGGTAGTGGTGACGTCTCTGGTAGTGGTCCCAACAACATCTGCTCTTCCTCGTCTGATAGACGGAAGTCTTGGAGTGCAATTGATGCCTCTGACTGGGGCCTTGTGCCTGGAGGCAAGTGCATCAGCATAGGTGCTGGTGGTTTTATCTTGTTGAAGAAGAGGTTGAGAGTGCTCCATGTTTGAGATCGGTGATTGCATCCTGACAGGTGCTTGTGAAGTCTCGTGTTGAAGAAGAGGTTGAGAGTGCTCCATGTTTGAGATCGGTGTGAGGATCCCTGGGTTGGACCTCACCTTTTATAAATCTTTCTTTGGGGGTGGGGGTTTTGGAAGGACCCCGGTCTGTCCTCGGATTGGTTCGCTTTGAGGATACCAATGTCACCATATTTATTGGAGGGTAAGTGCGCTCTAGTGGATCTCTGTGGAACTATTTCCTCAGATGGTATTTGTCTTAAGGTGCGGTTGGTTATCCCTTCCGGGAGTCCTGCCTTCTCGCGTTCTTCACCCAGTAAGGTATACACCGGTTTTACTTGTTGTTTGGGGACTTTCTCAGACTGGTCCCCAATTTTTACCATGATCGACACGTCGTCTCTTTTAACCACTTTGAAGGGGCCCGTGTAAGGGCATTGCAGCATTGACAGCTGTGTGGGGACTCGGAGGTAGACATGTGAACATGTCCCCAGGTTTTGGGTACATTGACATTGATATTTCGTGATGTTTTGCCTGATTTGCGTAGCTCAGAATAGTATTGGATCAACCAAATATGACGTGGTTGTTAAAATATCTCCCGGTAATGGGACGTCTATTCTATAAACCTTCTGGAAAGGTGTAGTTTCCGTGGCTGGGTCTATTGCCGTTCTCATGGCGAATAGCACCTTGGGCAGTGCATCCAGCCACTTTTCATTTTGTGCTTTGATAGCTTCTTTTAGAGAACGGTTACGCCGTTCCACCATACCGTTTGTGGTCGGTTTATATGGTAGTACATGCGTGTGTTTTATCCCCAGCCGTTCCATGATGGATTGGAATAATGCCGACTCGAATTGGGCTCCTTGATCGTTTGTTATTTGCTTTGGATGGCCTTTAGACGCCACCCAAGTTGTAATAAAGGCGGATGTTATTGAGGTTGTTTCTATGTTAGACATAGGAACTGCCTCTACCCTTCCTGCCTCTATCCACCATCATGAGGAGGTACTGTTTGCCTCCTTTCGCCGGTGGTAGTGGCCCCATGATGTCGATATGGGTGTGTGAGAATTTAGACGCCGCTTCAAATTCCGTGTAGGGTAGTTTAACGGGACACATGTTTCACATGCCCTTACCCAGTTATTTACGTCCCGTCTCATTCCGGCCCACAACCATCTCTGTTTGGTCTTGTAGACTGAGGAATGTACTCCTCAGTGTCCCACGGAATATATTGAGTCAAAAACGTTTTTTCGGACTCTCGGCGGAAGGTACGGCTGGGGATGGCCTAAGTCTAAATTGTACCATAATGTTCCTTGAGGGAATTCGGTTTGTGTGAGTTTTTCTATCTCCCGTCGCCAGGGGGGGCTTCTTTCTGTGCGTCTATTACATGGTGCAGGAGGTTGCATTCCACGGCTGCTGCAGTTTTCTCGGGTGTAGCCTCTGCAAAACCCTCCTCGGTTTGTGTAGACGCCGTTCCTAGTTGTATTTCTACCGGGTTGAATGGTCTCGATAGCACGTCGGCCACCGTATTTTAATCAAGATCGCCTGGAATGTGGTGTATGTCACTCGTCATGTGTGAGTTGTACGTCAACCATCTTAGTCTCATGTGGGAGAAATGTGCGTTTTTCTTTAGCATAGTAGTGGTTTATGATCCGAGCAAATGTGGAAAGAGCGCCCATCAAGGTCGTTATGCCATGGGATGCAAGCCATGTATGCCGCGTACATCTCCTTGTCGAAGGATGCCCTATTTTTCGATTTATCTGGAATAGCTTTGCTAAAGAAGCCGAGGGGTTGGTAGGATTTAGATCCTTTACCTTCCGTTATTTCTTGTTCTAACGCTGCTCCGATGTGTGTATTGGAGGCGTTGCAGACTATCCTCCGTTCTGCTGTTGGATGTGGGTGTGCGATATTGTGCAGTATGGCATCAATAATCGCATGTTTCAAATCGACAAAAGCCTTGTTGCGGTCCTCTTTCCATTCTATAGGCGTTTTGTCGTTTTTCTTATTCGAGGGGATAGCGTCAAACAGTGGTTGTGCCGTGTTAGCGAACTGTTTCGAGCATGAACGGTAGAACCCGCACATCCCCAGGAACCGGCGAAGGCTCCTGACGTCTATTGGTCTCGGGAAGTCTTGTATGGCAGTTACTTTGTCTCGTTTAGGTATTATTCCTTTGTTTAAGATCGTGAAACCGAGGAAGTCGACCATCGGTTGTGAGAAAACGCATTTTTCAAAGCCCACTCACAGCCCGTGTTCGCCGAGTTTTGAGATCTCTTTAGATTTGTAATGTGTTCCTCATAGTTTTTCGAGGCAACATATATATGGTCTAAATAAACGAATGCGAAGGTGAATTGGCGCATGATGCTGTCCATGTAGCGTTGCCATGTTTGTGCTGCTCTCGCTAAGCCCATACTCATTTTTTTAAACTCGTATAAGCCAAATAGCGTGATGATGGCTGTTTTGTGGGCATCCTCTGGGTGCATTGGTATGTGGTAATACGCCGATTTCAGATCTATCGTAGAGTAGATCTTAGTGCCGTGTAGGTTTGCTTGAAGAGAGCGCATATATGGCGGTGGGTATGCGTCCTTCTTTGTCTTGGCGTTGAGGAATCGGTAATCTCCTGTGATTCTCCATGAGCCATCCTTTTCGGAGACGCAATGAAGAGGAGATGCTCATTCCGATTTAGACAGGGCTATTATGTCGTCTGACAACATTTGGTCGAAAGTGGCCTTTACTTGTGCACGTTTTTCTTCTGCCATAGGCCGGGCTCGGAAGTGGTCCGGTGGGTCTGGGGTTGTTATTCGATGATACACGCCAATGTCCTTCTAAGTACCATTCAGACTATCTATTTTAGCTTTATAGTCTCGTAAAAGATGTTGGATTCGGCTGTCGTGAGTCATTAGCGTAGGATCTTCTGTTCCTTGGGAGTCCCAATGTGGGATACACGCCTCTATTTCCTCTTCGGTTTGGGTGTTATGGATTAAGGTAGCGACATTTTTATCTGCATAGCTCCTTTTCCCGTTGCGGACAATGTATTTCCTTTTAACATAGATACCTATGTCCCAGGTCTCGAGGAAAGGCGTGCCCAGAATTGCCAGGTTAACACGTGTGACCATGAAATTGGTCTTCTTCTTTACGAAACCGATGTCGATATTTGCCTGTGTGCGTCCTAGAGTCTCTATTGGTGCTCCGTTTGCTGCGTTCAAGCGGATATTATTTTTTTTGATTTTCAAGCCGAGTTTTTCTGTTGTAGTAAATGGTAATATTTTATCCTCTGCGCCTGTGTCTATGAGGAGAGGTATTCCGTTTATCAGGCACGTGATGAAGAGCCTCTTGAAATCTTAATACTGCCGACAAATGGGCTCCGATACGCTGGCAGTTGTTAGTTTTGTAAATGATGAGGACGAAATTGAAGTTATAGTTACATCTCGTCTACATCCACGAAACTCAAATTTTTTCGAGTATACTCCTCAGCCATCGTGGAATTTTTTATTTTAATTTTATTTTTTTATTTTATTTATTCATTTTATTTTTTCTAATTGCTGTGGGGTATTAGTTAAGTAATGTTCACGGGCATAATAAGTAATATATTCACGGGAACTAAAAATATTCTGAAAAGGAGCACCAGAAGGTAACACGAGTTGAGTGAGGTTACAAACAACAACACAGGTTATTCCACTTCCAAGTTCTGAAATCGTTTGCAGTGCATAACGCGGTTCCACAAGTTCCGGAACGCTCCGGGATTTCCCGTCCCTGTTCTGATGAGTTCAAGAACTATCAGAAAGCGCACTGAGAACGAAGCTATAGTTTATTTTCCCTCGTATTTAGAAGAGTTTTCATTGTTGGCTAAGTGGGTTCATCCCCATCTTCCACGATTTTCTACGACTCTCTAGTTACTTAGTTTTTGATGGAACAAGGCACAGATTTTGTTTAGCATGTACCTATACACTTTTTTTTCTTCTCTGATTGGCCAACATCAACCTATGCACTTATATTTAATTGATGTGTGCTTGATTAATTTGGTGGGTCAGTGCCTGAGTAGATTAGTTAGCTGTAAGTACCTGCGCTGATATAGTTACTGTATAATCTTCAAATTTTCTTAGATACCACCTCTCCTCACGGACTCAGGGATTAGTTAAGTGGATTGCTTCATTAATTTTTTTCCGTTGGTGCCTACATATAGGTATGTAGATAATGAATCTGCCTACCTACCACAGATCTGCTTAGAAGGGTTATCCAATACATAAATAATAAATCTCTGTTTAATAATTTGCGTATATCTTCCTAGAAGGGGTATCTAATACATTAATATAGTACCTAAATCATCGTGCAATAATTTTCAGCGTTGTAATGATGTACCTACCTACCTACGCTTAGAAATAAACATTTCTTCTTTTTCAGCAATGAGTCCATAAAATTTTCCCTGTAACCAATAGACAATTGCAGCAGTACGTACCAACCTAATTCTAGATATTACCTGTGAATATTATCTTATGTCACATCCTTCTACACACAGATATGGATGCCGAAGCAAGTAGAGGTCTTGTTGATTTCGATGAGAGGACATTCATCATTGCTCTTTTCGTCAGTTTGATGTCTTCACTATCGGTCGTTCCACTCGAATCATTATACAGGTATTTCAAAGGTCAAAAGTACCCCACAAATGCGTGTGTTTTAGGGCATCTCCTCAAATAATAATATTCTTTCATTCACTTTTATATCTAGATTGGAACAGCTATACCTGTTACTTACTAAAACGTAGACTTGTACACCTAATTTTCAAGTTACGAATATATCCCTTCTGAGCAGATCACTGGTCTATCAAAAATCATTGAATGGTGGCTATGGTAGGTATATATGATCATTATCCAAGTACAACTGCATATAAAAGTAGATTCCTATCGGAATAAAATTAATAAAAATAAAATATAAACATATATAAACATGCTCAGAACTAAATATTATTGTTCAAAAAGCACTGAAACGCAACAAAGTAGGAATTATGATTTTGGGGCATAACAAATTTCCAACCCTTGACCTATTAACATTTTATAATTGGATTACATAAACGAGCATTACGCAGATGGTTAGGTCATTGTTCACACACAACGTTCACAAGGTTTTGTAACTATGAGGATTTCATTGCTGATTCCATCCAGCAACAGCAATTTACGTGGTCCAAATCTGGCTTGAATTGTTGAAAGATCCTTATACCTATGTTATCATCAGAGTGTTCTGGCTATGCTGAGAACCAACCTTTCTCCTTCTCTTTAGAGATTGAGGTCTGCTCCGATACACCGGCGTCATCTTGGTTAGCTCGCCTCTCATAAAGAAGCAGAGAGCTTTGAATGCTTATACTGTATAGATGCTCCTCCTGTAAGGATTCTCGTAGCCATTCATTAAAGAATCATTCCAGGGTTGCCTCGCACCAGACGCCTCACCAAGGAATGTTAGTAGGTGGATTAAGATGGTTCACAGTGTAAATTCATGGAGTTCAATGGGACTGAATGTGTGAGGAGGTACCAGTTAGGTACCAGTCATGTGTTTCCAGAATCGTAGGATTGGTAGGTAGATGTTTTATTTAAAATTATTAGTTTTCTGTTAGTGGGTAAATAGATCTATGTCGATATAGTAGGTACTTTGGATTGAAAGTATCGTATTCTTTTGGTGCGCGGGACGTTGAACACTGTCAGGATGGCCGTTACAATGAAGGGAGCTCAATGATAGCCATTGGTCAAATTAATGCCTCCCCCCCACGACCGCTTCACCCCCGAGACAAGTGGCCAGTTGTCGAGTCTTCTTAGGTTTACGTCCATACCGTGAACCGAAAACTTTTGAGTGTTTCATAGTGGGAGCTAGGCAACATGTTCATAGGCTATTCGTTTTTCGTTGTATTCCTTTTTGAGTTTGTTCTAATTATCATTATTGTCCATCAAGTAGAGGTGTGTAAATTTCCTACTCTACAAGAAAAGTGTTTTATTAAACTGAGTTCATCTTCACCGCAAGTTTTGTTCATTATTCCTTAAGAAATGACCGATCCTAAATATTGTGAGTGTAGTGAAATGATACAATGAGACTGCTGTGTTAGCATTTTGCGCGCATGCGCAATGCTTCATTTCTATTTGTAGCTCCTCCCACTCGACTCAGCGTTGCAAAAACTATTGTGGTGTCTGGGAGCCCGATCCAGTTGGGTGCATGGGCGTAGGCAGGATTTAGCCAAGGGGGGGGGGGGGGGGGGGGGAAGAGCTATTATATATAATGTATCCGTATGCATATTATAGCAAACGAAGGGTACAAAGTCTGAATTCCAAGAAATAATTTTAATGACATATCTTTATTTATATATTTTACATTATTTCATTATACAACATAAGTACTACAAAACAGCAATGGACAATGTTTAAGACAGCATCAGTCTTCTGGGGTTCTTCCCCTTCTGCAATGGTTGCCTTCTTTGATTTCACCAAATTTTGGTGGAGGCTGAGCATACACTGACCATTCAGCTATCCTCCCCCATTGTAGACCGTGACCATGTTTTCACGTGCCTCAGGGTGCTGAAAGTTCTTAACACCGAGCAGGTCGTGCACGGTAACGTAACCACAATCATCAGGGCCTTTTTGATGGAAGGATAGAAGGGGTTCTTGATCAAGTCGATCATTTCCACATTCCGAAGTATTGAAGTATTTCGAAGTATCCCCTTTGTCGTTCTAGTCCATTTTTTTTCGCCCACTTATTGTGCCATAATTGAAGTTCTGCGTACAGCAGATCCTCATCAAAATCATAAAACTTGGCAATTTTTTCGGCTTGGAGTTTCAAATAGTCTAATTTTGAAGATAACGTGACGTGGGGATGAAGAGAAAGAAGGGAAAACGCCGGTTCATTATAATGAGAAAATCTGTCAGTCAGTGCTGAAGAAAACGAGTCTAGGTAAGGAATCAAGACTGATCGTTTCCAATATTCCTCAGGAGAGTCACTTGGGATATTTGTTTGGCCGATGCATACATATCTCCCATCACAGAATCAGCAGACTCACGGTGATTCCTCACAGTCGACAAAACAGTTTCAATATGATTTAGCATTGAAGCAAATTCAGCTGTTTTCCCTGCAAAATATTTACCACTGGTTGAAACAGAGCTGAGTATAATGAAGGCACAAATGATGAAAATTGGTCGTGTTACGACACTGAAAAGCAGAAACGCATTGTTTCTTGTATTACTATTTCCCTCTGTAGTGAGCTTTTCCATTGCCTGAACTATTTCCACGAAATGCTTCATGAAAACGGAAATGCATCAATATTTTTCGGACAAATCCAACTCAACAAATCCTAGAAAATCCTCGGGTACCAACATTTTTTCTTCGTCGAAAAATCTAAGTCCAATATTCCCCGATATATCAGCTGTCTCGTTGGCCAATATGGAAAATGCGCAAGCTTTCTTAATGTCTTCAACTATGATGCAGCTCACTGCGTTACCACATTTAAACAGATAAGTTCGTTTTTATTGTTAGAGACAAATACCTCGCATTCTTCTTTCCTTCTTTTGTGAACCTTTCAAGATCATAGTCCCCAGAATCAATTTTCAATTGTATCAGATCTTCTAGAATCCACTCATGAATTTGTACCACGTAATGGAAAATCGTGCACGCCACAAAATATCACCACAGAATCGAGTCATGAAATACATTTTCTGTTTTCCAACTCAATTTTTTATGTCCACTGACCATCTGAATGTCAATAGGCACCTTAACCATAAATGAGTACATCGCTTTCATTGCTGTCAAATGCCAACTACTTCCTATATGACTTTTACAGAACTCATTCTTTTGTACTTGGTGAATGGCCTTACCACAAATGAGCCTAAGACTCCTCAAACAGCACTAGTAGGTGGAGCAAAAATGACGCAGTACAAGCAAAATGCTCCTTTCAAATGGCTTGAATATACAAGCCATGGTGAATATTTGTCGAGCCAGGCATACAGACATTTTCGCTTGAGGGCCTTCGCATTTTCTTCAAAATTGTAATTTGGATGAGGTTTCCAACATTGCTTTAATATTCGTTTTCTCCTCTACACAGTCATGAGACTACCCCTTCCTACCCATTTCCCCTATATTTTCCAAAGGGCTTACTTCTCGATCCCCACCAGAAGGACGATTTTCTGATCTGGTGCCTACCTGCCCAGAAGTTGAAGGATCACTTGCTTCTTGAAATGTTGCGAGAGGTTCCAGAATAGAAGTGGAAAATCGACTTCCTTCTTTGGGCCCTGATGTGGTGGTGGTGGACTGGAAGAAGTTTCTCGCTTTCGATTATCAGCTGTAAATAAAAGAATACAATTCAATAAACTGCTTGGGGAGGGTGGGGTCTAGTGGATCCATAGGGAGGGGGGGGTTATAGGGGATCAGGAGGGTGGCAGTGTCCTTTGAGGGGTTCGGAGGGCCAACTCCAGATTAGGTAGGTATATTAGTTTTAGAAAGGATTAAATACGAAGATTTTGGATTAATTGGAAAATTTGGCTAATTTTTGGCGAGCTCTAGGTGCCGAACAAAGAAAGCTAAAAAGATGATTCTGATCTCATTTTTTGTAAAATTTATCAGCTTTCTTCTAATTGGAATGATTTATGTTTTGAGATCGACTTTTCGGACTAATAAAAGAAAAACTAAAAATAAATTTAAAATGTCATGGGTTTTCACCATTTTTATGGTGAAGCCATATCCGAATATAGTTGATAACTAAATTTTCGGATTCAGCCCCTTCAAAAACATATAGATCCGCCGTGAAACCTCTGCCGGATATTTTTTTCTGCCCAAACCCCCTAATGACTGGACTCCCTGTCCGACTTTGGATTGACACAATATAACTTATTTAACGAATCCCTTCCTTTTACCCAGACCAGAATGAGCAGTTTTACGTGATAAATTTTCCTAACAAATTAAATCATATTTAATCCACATAACAGGGTGTCCGGGATACCTACTGTATATTCATAAACCCAGTAGCGGACTCCCTTTTAATTCCGCAAAAACGTGATATTCCTCGAAAAATTGCGCTATAAACTCGTTCTACAAATGCTCAAGAATACAATAAATACCACTTACGAAAAGTAATGAAAAATACCGTACCTATACATACCTTCATCTTGAAGGCATCTTCCTTGCTAAGAACAGTCTATATAGACTGTTCAAGATCAAGAACAAACTATAAAATCACGTTGTTCACTTCACCAAGTAACCGGACGCTTTTGTTTGACTTATTACCGGCTGGCGTTCCGATCACATGTTAGAAATTTACTGTAGTTGACTCATAACAAGCGGGAACCGCACAAGAAAGATAGAAGTCTTATTTAATAAAATAGAGGCGCCTGTCCGCACTTGGGGTTTTACTTTAGTTATTTGTTGTGATTTCTCTTGTTTTCGTGTTGGCTCTTGTTTGACATAAATAACGTTCAACAAAACCATATACAAACCTGACATAGGAACGTCCCTGTAATGCATGTAGGTATCACTTTCTAAAATATGTTTAATAGTAACACGACATAATCCTTTTACAGATAATATTTTATCATTGTTTGAAAGATAATATTTGACACTTTTGACAGATAATATTTAATAGATTTATAGATTCCATTTTATAGACAGATAATGTTTGCAGAGTTGGGCATTTGTCACGAATGGTCCAGAAAAGAACGACAAAGCCTTTGTTATTTTACTTGTCAAGAGAATCTCGGAGCTCTTCACGCGTTAGTTCTTTCGATGCCCGGAGGCAATCAAGATCATCTAGGCAATCAAGGACATCAAGGCCCCGCTCCGGTCGTGATCCATCTTTGACGACCTCAATAGCTAATGTTTCTTTTCGCAGTACTAAAAAGGTCAACTACTTTTCTTGTAAGTTGTACCGTATCAGTTACCGTTAAGTGTGTACGTTATGTAAGTATGTTAAGAGCATGTTAATATTGCATGTTACATTCAAATTACACATACCTATACCTACCAATGTACCTACCAAATAAATGTGCCAAATACACGAATACCTATTTGTATTAGGGCATACTGAGAAACTTGCTCAATCTATTCTCCCACTGTTGAAACCAAAAGGGGATTGTATTTGAGTAAGAATGGTTGAAGAAATGTTTTCATTAGATGCGCCATTCATTGCATAAAAGTGAATGAAATTTGAATTAGTGGGAGACCAAAAAGCTTGCTTGATAACTTCACCGACCAACCGAGTGTGGCCTCACCCTTCACCTTTTACCTTCTGCATCAATAGCTTGGGCGTATTGAGTTTGGACCAATCGGATTCCGCAGGCAGAAGAGAAGAACGTTGTGTTTTGGCAAAGGGTCTGCTGCTACCTGCATCCGTTCGTAGAGGGATGAAGCGGAAAGCAGAATAAGTTTTATTTAGCAAGCCTAAAGCCGGATCCACTAGTATTAAATGTCGGTATAGCATCACCGTTGCATATCAAATGGTAAGCAACGCGCTGCATCTCTTCATTCATAAAGATACGCAATGAGTCAGTTGACGGTTTTTTTCCCGTCACAGCAAAGGAATGATACGCAACGGGGGCGAGAGTAGTGTGGGCTCCTTTTTGCTTCTATTTCGCTGATCTTTTCGCCGTTGTGTCATATGAATGACAGGATAAAGGGTGTGAGAGTACTAATAATCTGACTGACAAGCGGGTTTTATTGAATTCTTCAAGTATGGGTGTTACGTGACAAAAAATACAGATATAATACCTTGCGGACTGGTGCGACGAGGATCGACAAATAGACTGAGTTCAAGATTGCCCTACTTCTAATTTATACGAATGTCCGAGGAGAGATTTCCCCTTGTTTGAACAAACATCTTTAAGGCTAAACACGGGCGCATCTTGCGACATCCGCGACCCGGAAATAAAACTGTCTACCTCTTCACGAGAGATATTGGGAAAGTTAAATACGGAGAAATCTAGGTCTCGATTGTAGGTATCAAGGAAGAGAGGCAAATATGACAGTTGCATTCTGTTGATACGGATACACCTTGAGGATCGGGTGGTTTGTGTGGAGGGCGTTGCATTTGATTAGATTTGATTTGATTGACGGAGATACGATACGGACAATTGATACAAGTGTGGGCCCGTCTTAAAAAGTTGATCAGGAAATGAGGGTAGGAAGACAAGTAGGTACCTACTGCTGAACATTCAGAGTATAAAAAGTGGAGAGAAAGTGTGTACCTATAGGTACTGTGCGGCAAAGAAATCTCCCAAAGATTCCCCAAACGTCCACAGAAACCATTGAACAATTACGGACACTTGAAACTAATTTCCGAGACGCAAAGTTTTGTTATTTTAGCAAAGACAGTATACTCATTTTCATGCATTCAGATTGATGAACGTCAAGTCTAGGAGGAAAAGGTTGGAAAGTTGTACCGGATGCTCAGGATGGAGTCAGTCGTTTCATACAACTTTTGTTGACCGAGATAGCCTCCATGTCAAATTCAAATTTCCCAAAGTGAACATGAGAAATTTAGCTAACGTAACGGCTAATCAGGATAGAACCCGCAATTTTGTCTATCCCTTAGTGAACTATGAACTCAGCTGATCAGAATAGGGCCCATCAATTTCAACTTCCTAGAGTAAAAAAGAGAGAACTTAGCTCACTAAGCTGATCTGGAAAGAGCTCCTGAGTTTATTCGTATCATGATGTCCAGAGAGTCGCTATCGAATTTGAACTTCCTAGGGTGAACGGGAGAGACTTTAATGGTCAGGAGGTTTTTCAGAAACGTTTGCAGAGTTCATCTCTTTGGGTGTTACAATAGATTGCATTGCTGAGTTTGTCCCTGACAAAATATTTGTCACACTTCCGTCCATCATGGTAAATAACATATCGAACTGTACCTCAATTCTAGAAGACCCGTCATTCATTTGAAACTTAGCCAGTTTGTACCTGATCAGTAATATTTGCTTCTTCAGAACGGAATAAGTCAGCGTTTTCTTTCATAAGCATAAATTTCATGGGTCTACAAAAAAGGGTTGAAGAGGACCTATGTTTTCCCACAATGTCACACCCGATTCTATATCGATTAACCATTAAGGAACCATTGTCACAAACAAAACTCATCAATTGCCTGTTCAGTAATAAAATATTGTTTTTTTATATGTACTATGGTCCGCACTCCCATCAAACCCCCATTTGCATGTGAGTTTCAACTTGCAACTACTCGAAACATCTACAACTTTGATAAAGCTTTCCGCAAATAGAACTGTTCTATTTAAGAAATCCTGCGTTTCGACTTCTGCCAATATTTCAGTATAGCTTCAATTAGTTTTGGAGGAAAATACTGATTTTGATATTTTAGTAGGTACTTAATATACACTAGGTAAATCTTCAAATTTGTTCATAAATCCTCTAAGCCTTATACAGGGTGGCAGAGGATAAGTGGCGAAATTTGTTTTGAGTTAGTCTGCATCAGAGATGCAGTCAAATGCCGCCAACCGCATATTTTTATCTCAATCCGTACTGGAGATATGATTTTTTAAAGGTTTTTTCAGGTAATTAAGGGATTTGGTAAACACTGATCATATTAATGTTGATGCGATCAAAAGATTGAAATTACCCGATCTTGGCGGTGCGATTCTACTACACTTTATTTTAAGACTGTTGGATTACAATACTCGTAAAGCTTTCGAAAAGGAACATATATCCACACCCGTTCCAACTTACGACCAGCTCATAAATCCTTTCTTCAGAATCAGTGTTTAATTGATGAAATATCCAATCAGGATCCATCTAAACTAAAACCTGTAGATGCTAATAAAGTAAATAACAAATCATCTATTGTCTCTAAACCACGCAAAACATTTTTTGCAACACACTCAACTGATTATCAGAAAAGGGCTTCGTCATTGAATCATTGTAAATTGTGTTCGAAGGGTCCACATAGGATTATCAAGTGTTGAAAATTCCTAAAAATGGCCATACCACAGCGTATTGACACAATCATATCCTTGAATTATTGCACGATTTGTTTATATTATCATCCTGACAAACCTTGTTCTTCGTTAGGCCAATGTCGGTGGTGTTCCGACACAAAACAGAATCGCTATTTATGCACTCAATCTCCCAAGTCGGCAAATGATTGTTCATCCGCTTTTTATAATTCTCCGGTATTACACACTACCGCAAATGATTCAGCTGCTTCGTCCAGTTCGGCGGTCACTACTAATGTCCTTTCTTGTCGCCTTGAAAATCGGTATGTTTCTTCAACTCAAGGACTAGGTAATTTACAATTTCTTTGCACTCAGAGTGCTTCAGTTTCCAAACAACGTAACATAATACAATCGATAATTTACGAAAAATTGTTCATACGATCATGCTGCATGACTTTTTTTTCTGCTCGATTCATTATAGAATCACAAGAATAGAAGCCTTGGAGAGTCGATATCTTCGAAATCTCTCACTTTGAATAAATCAAAGTCCTCGTTCCTCGGTTTCAACTATCTTGTACCTATTTTAAAATCCCGATCAAACTCAAAACTCTCGTAGTTTTCATCTTCATAAATTGGTGAAAACCCCAAGCTTGAGCACTTGCCATTGTCACTTGATATAAATTTAAAAAAAGAACTTCACGAGAATTTTCGGCAAATTTTTATGAGGTGGCATGGTAGGAAGGTAGAGAAGTCGAGCAGCATTTTTTTTTTTTTTTTTTTTTTTTCAATGATAAACCAAATTTTTTATTTTAACAAGACGGTAACCGGGGGTGTATAATATTGATAAATGGAAGGTAGGTAGTGACTGGGGAGGGGGCGCAATAAGTATTTCAATTAATCGTTGACCATCTGAGGTACAGCTGTTCCATCTTCCAGCCCCAACGGTCGAACCTTCCTTCGAGACCCTCTTATACGAAGTGAAACAGCTTGAATTATGGCGAACTGAACCTTCACTTTAACCCATCTTGTGAGTAGGGACGGTTCCGTTTTTCAGCCAGGACGTATGCTGCCCGTTTCAGAAAAACAGCAAATTCTTTGTGAAGGGCACCGTCCGGAAGGTTTTTGGTCCTCCGGAAGGTTTTTGGTCCCGTGCGCGTGGACGGAGGTTGGAGCATACGGACCAACCGCGAGCTGATGGAGTTGTACCAACAGGAGGACATAGTACAGTTTGTCAAAGTCCGTCGGATAGAGTGGCTGGGGCATGTTCAGCGCATGCCGCAGGACAGAATGCCTCACGCGCTGCTGCACGCTAGTGTCATGGGAAAAAGAAGAGCAGGACGGCCGAGAGTTCGCTGGATCCAGGATGTGGAGGCGGATCTGAGACGTCTGGGAACCAGGAACTGGAAACAGAAGGCCGCAGACCGAGCTGGATGGCGGAAGATTGTGAGGGAAGCCAAGGCCCACCCAGGGCTGTAGAGCTACGTAAAGTAAGTAAGTAAGTACCGTCACATGAGCACACTAAGAGTGTGGAAGACCCTCGGTGGTCTTCTGCAGCTCGATCATATTTCATGTGTTTTGCATTTGCTGCTGCTCTTGATGATTGATTCCAGTCTTGGGAGAGGTAGGAGGCAGCGTCAGCATTAACTATGCGATTATCAAAAAACGCTGGTCTCCCACTCTCCCAGCCACCATTCACCATAACAGCACCCACTAATGCTGGCTGTCCGTTGGCTGGCTCTTGCATTACTGGCTCAATCAAAGCTCCCCCTCAGGCAAGGTTGGCTATTCCTGCAACAACGTATCGTACTTCGTCATGCCCCCTCTTTACCATTCCTCCTTTCTTACAGTTGAGAGCATGTGAGAGATCAAACGCCGCTTCAAAACCATCGCATCTCATTGGGAGATCTTGGGGGGTATGAGCATATCTTAGGGAGATAGCGTCTCTGAATTGGGTTGCGGACAAGTCAAACCCATCTGCTGCTGTGGGGAGCATGGAAAGCCACTGCGATGCTTCACTCATTCGCCGAAGGACTCTCTGCTAGTTCGGCGCTAACCCTTGAATCATCTCTTCCCTCCGTTGTTTCAGAACAGCTTCTCGTGCAACTCTTTCTTCCTTTATCACTGTCGATACATAATTATTGTGGTCATTGTAATTTAGAAAGCTGCCGGTGCGAATGGACGTGGTAAGGAGCTCGCATGACCTCTCGGACGTGCAGAAAGCTGGAGATGAATTTGTTGGGTCAGAGACATCTAGACCCCCAAGTCTGGCAGGGAGGCTTAGAAGATTCCCTTCTTCGTCTCCCACTTCCCGTCCCATGATGGCTGACATGGGACCCACAGCGGACGGTATTCGTTGTCACACCCATCAACCACCCTCTGGGTGAAGGCCCACTCAAATTGAAAAGACTTTGTGAACGCTGCGTGCACGGCTTGAGGACTTTCTTGAATCGTCAGCATACCAGTTCTGCGTCCACTGTGGTCTTTTTAGTTTCTTGATCAATTGAAGAGTTCCCACTGCATACATCATCATACCGAGAGGATCACCTTGAGTGGTTCCCTCTCGGCTCAACAATGATGCTTCGCTCTGTCGGAATTAAATCAATGGGTAACCCCGGTACGTATTGCACAAAAAGCGCGAACACCTTGGCCAATACAAACGGGCGTTCCATAAGGCCAGTGGGCGACTCATTACGTTAAAGGCATTGGAGGCATCAACTAGCAGAAGGCCCTCAGTTTCGTCTTCTTCAAACATGCCACTTACCGCATGAATAGCCCCCTCAATTCCTACCTTCAAACCGGCTGAGAGTTGTTCGGCACCACATGCCTCCTTCAAGTCATCTCCTGTGATAAATGCCATAGTTTTGGCGCAGATTCTTTGAAGCAGTTCCCCAACTCCGATTGGTCTGATTCCTGGACATTTGTTAATAGCTACAGCTCTTCTAGCCAACATAGCTTTAACCTGGCTCCATTCAACTACTCCATTCGCTAACTACTCCGAGTTCACGCCTCGTAATCAGCCGAGCTAGAGCGTTCAACGCTGAACGCTGGTTGATCGGAGGTCAGCCTTGAACTTCCAAGGTGAAATCAATTATTGCGGACGATCTCTGTTCAACTGCCAAACCGCGTCTTGAACTCGGATCAGAAGTTTGGTGAAACTGGTCCTAAGGCGTGAGAAAATTTCGCTTGGTAGAATTTATGTTTGCGCAAACGCAGATTGAAATATTGAGTCAGGAACGATGGAACTGATTCAGGACCGTATGAACCCATGCCCGCTCATTCTCTGAAAATGTCATCCAAGTCGGACGGAAACTGTGGGACATAAGCTTGTTACAAGGATTTGCTGACATACGACAGACACACACGCCCTCAGACAGACAGAAACGGAACCAAAGTTGTTCAGTATGGTAAAATGCAAGTGGAAACTTTTATTTAGGAGACCAAAAATTTTTTTTCTCCCGATAGTGAAAACAATGCTGCCGCTACCTAGAGGTAGACTCTGAAGCAATAGGTAAAATAATGAGTATGTTAGGTACCTGATAATAATGATAAACATTTTTAAAAATGGCCCTTCTAGGCTTGTTGAGGGGGGTCCCAGGCACTTACTGTGTGTAGATGTGGAAACATCGAGGAAATTTTTTTTTTTTTTTTTTTTTTTTTTTTCGTGATTTATTTATTGCAACTGAAACATATACATCTCATCTAGCAATATTACATTTCATGTTAGGCTCACTAAGGGGGGAGGTTTACAGCAAAACCTGGCCCATACTTGTATCAAGTACAGTTAAAAGAACACTGGATTACACTTGCACTATTTGCACAGCACAGTTAGGTCCAGAGGTTTATTTCTCTTGAGTCGCCGAAGTTCTCCTTCGTTGTTTAAAACGTTGAGCATCTCCAGGTTCTCGTGTTTGTGGAGGCGATGTTCGTGCTTCCTTGCATATTTGGCGATAATTTCGGTGACCGTTTCTACCCTCAAGTCTCGATGAATATCATCATTCCGCATGAACCAGGGGGCCTGAACTATACTTCTCAGTATTATATTTTGTCGGGTTTGGATTGTTTTAATATTTGATTTTTTCGCACAACCCCAAAGCTGAATCCCATAGGTCCAGATAGGGCGCAGTATCTGTTTGTATATGAGTAATTTATTGTGTAGTGAGAGATGGGAGTTCCTTCCCATCAACCAGTACATCTTTCTGAACTTGATTTTTAGTTCCTGATTCTTTTTTTCAATGTGATATTTCCAGTTAAGTTTGGAATCAAGGTGCATCCCTAAGTATTTTACAGTGTCAGAGTATGGAATTTTATTTGAGTTGATCTCAACTTCTGGGGCTATGATTTTTCTATTAGTAAAGTTGATATGCACTGACTTTGTTTCATTTAGTTTCATTCTCCACATCTTGGTCCAATTGACAACCTTGTTAGTGGACGTCTGTAGATTGCGAGTTGCAGTTTCAGCGTCATCTCCAACAGAGAGGATGGCAGTATCATCTGCAAAAGTAGCTACAGTTGTGTTTTCCTGTTGTGGAAGATCTCGTGTGTACAGCAGGTAAAGTACTGGGCCCAGGACACTGCCTTGCGGTACCCCTGCTTTTATAGGCTTCAAGACAGAGTACTGGTCACCCTGCTTTACCCTGAAGTGTCTGTTCGCTAGGTAGGATTTTAGGAGTAAGTAAAACTGTTTTGGGAGATCCCTGTGCAGTTTATACTCAAGTCCCTTGTGCCAGACCTTGTCAAATGCCTGGGCCACGTCCAGGAAGATACTGGCACATATTTTTTTACCTTCTAGAGCCTTTTCTATTATGTTAGTGATTCTATGAACTTGATCTAGCGTAGAGTGGCGTTGCCTGAAACCGAATTGGTGGTCTGGTATCAATTTTCTGTCTTCAATAATTGGTTTAAGCCGTTTGAGCAACAATTTTTCGAACAGTTTTGATAAGACAGGGAGGAGGGATATGGGTCGGTACCCCGTCTTCTCATTTGGTGATTTTCCTGGTTTGGAGATCATTATGACTTCCGCTACTTTCCACTGGGAAGGTACATGTCGTAACCTGAACGTGGCGTTGATGATATGAAGTAGTTTTGTTATAGCCTTTTCAGGGAGCTCTTTCACAATTCGACCGGTTATCAGGTCATAGCCTGGGGTCTTTTTAGGATTAATGTTGCCCTTAATTTCATCTTTGAGTTCTTTTAACGTAACGGGCCGAATATCAAGCTCATCCGTTTTTTCTATCAGTGTTGCGTTTTCTTCAGGTGTCTGCACTGGAAGAGGTTGAAAAGTTTCATAGAGATGATCTGCAAAAAGTTGAGCTTTCTCTCGGTTACTTCTGGCCCATGTCCCGTCATCCTTTTTGATTGGAGGAGAATGAACTTTAGGTCTATTTATATTTTTGGTTACCTTGTAGAGGGAGTATTCGGTGTCTTTCTCTGCAGTTAGGTTACTCAAAAAATGCTCAACTGATTGGTTATCTATTGATCTAATAAGATATTTAAGTTTGTTACCGAGTCTATTAAGAATAGTTTTGTTTTCAGGGGTTCTGTTATTCTTCCATTTCCTTCTGGCTTTACGTTTGGCGCACAGGAGATCCCTTACTTCTAACGGATATGATTTCGAATTAGTGTCATAGTTACAGTTTTGGTTTATTGGGGTACATAACCAGGCTGCTTGTTGTATGTTATTGATGAATAAGTCGAGTTCGTCTTCCAGTTGTTTAGGGGTTTTCAGAGGAACTTTAAGGTCGATCGATGTTTCCAATTGCTGCCGGAAACAGGACCAGCAAGTATTTCTATTGAATAAACTCGGAGAATTTTCACTAATGATTACTTTTTCACTGATTGTTATTATGACAGGCGAGTGGTCAGAGGGTAGGTCATCGCTGTCCTCTAGATTTATGTAACCACTTGAGATACCTTTGCTTATAAAGAAGTCTATTAGGTCTGGGGTTTTGTTAGCATCCGTGGGCCAGTATGTAGGCCTTCCAGTTGAGAGGAAGTCGCACTTGAAAGAAGCTGCTGCTTCATACAACTCTTTACCTTTAGCCGTGGTTAATCGCGAACCCCAGAAGGTATTTTTGGCATTGTAGTCACCTCCTATTATAAAGTTGTTACCAAGCGATTTAAGAAGGACCGTATAATCATCTTTCTTTAAGTTAAACCTGGGGGGACAGTATATTGCGGCTATACTAAAGCTTTTATTATTGAGTTGTACCTTGACCGAAGTTACCTGCATTTTTTCCTCTTCGATTTTTGGTTCTTCATGGTGAGTGATGTTAGCTTTAATGAGAATTGCCGAACCTCCTCTAGCTTTATTACTTGGGTGTAACGTATGATAACACGTGTATCCTCTTATTTTGATGTATGACGTCCGAGTGAAATGGGTTTCAGAAATAAGTAAGATGTCTATCTTGTTGGAGTGGAGAAATAATTCGACTTCCTTAATGTGATTTAGCAATCCGTTCGCATTCCATGTTGCTATTCTTAAAGTCGGTCCCATTAAATCAGTCCATGGCTAGTAAGTCCTTTTTCTAGCTTAGTTATTCTTTCAAATAACTGTTTATTGGTATGTTTTTGTTCATCCAGTCTTTCCAGTATCTGTGCCAGCATTTTTTCTGTGTTCGACACATTAACCTCTTTTTTAGCAACGGTAGCATATGAAACCTTTGAAGTAGTTGCTCCTGTAATGGTTGAAGTAAGCGATTTCCGCCTATTAAAATTCCTCTCAACTGAAGCATCACGCTTGGTCTGTTCTTTCAGTTGGGGTTTAGTAATTTTGTTTCTCATTCTTTGTAGCTCCTTAGCTACCTCGCATCCTCGATAATTTGCTGGATGATTCCCTTTGCAGTTGACACATTTGGGGGAGTCCGCTTTGTTCAGGGTACATTCAGAAGTTTTATGCTTTCCAGCACATTTCACACAAGCAGATTCCTTCCCGCAGTAGGATTGGGTATGCATGTATGACTGGCAATTCTTACATTGGGGAATGAGTTTAGAAGTTTTTTTCACCGGCTCAATCTTCACAATTATGTTGAGAATGGCCTTAATACTATAGATTTTATTTACATCCTCATTTTTGTCGAAGGTTAACATAAAGAGAGGAAGAGGTTTATGAATGGTTACAATTTCACCACTGTCATTTTTCCTTTTCTCTTTCTTGAGAATGTTGGTAACATCCAGGATGGCAAGACCTTGCTCCTTAAGGTCTCCAATAATGTCAGTTTTCTCACATGTTTCATGTAATCCTCTAACCATGACCTTAATAGGTCTGTCTGCTTTGTCTTGATATGTGTACCACTGTTTTTTATCTGAACGTAGTTTGTCTGTAATCAGTTTCCAATCGGTTCTTGTATCTACGTTTATTTTCCAAACGTTATTATTGAGAGCAGTGACCTTGTATTGCTCTCTAGGGATATTCAGTAACATATCTTTGAGGGCTGCGTAGCTCTTTAGCCCTACAACATTTATGGGTGGTGGAGGAGGGTCCTTTTTAGGCTTGATCGTTTCTACCTTGGTTACCTTGGTTACGTCCTTGTCAGTCTTAGTCGTGTTGGTAGGCCATTCAACCTCCGGAGAACGCCGAGCCTTACGCTTCTTGCGGGCCCTTTTTAAGATCCAGTCAGTTTCTCTAGACAATTCGTCTTCGTCCGTACTGTAGGATGTAGGGACGTTGGGTTGAGTTAATTCCGATGTCCTTTGTTTTTCCTTTTGATTTTCATTTAATTTAACAATATGATCGTTAGCTTGACTGAGGTAATCGCATAAGTCAGTTATAATAGAGTACAGATGATTAAAAGCATCACTTACGTTGGGGTCAGCGAAGGCTCTTGTTGTTATGCGATGTTGCAATAACTCTTGCTTAGTTTGATCAACAATGTCCTGGAGCGTCGTCTGCTCGCCAGCGGCGTCCGCCTTGTCAGTCATCCCACTAAATAAACATTCCCAAACGCGAAGCGAAACATCAGTGTAATAAACCTTTATCGCGGGAGGTCGCTCCGATGTTATTCCAACGAGCTCTCGCACAAGACTGATCCAGGAAAATGAACCAGAAGGTAGCATTGTACTCATACGAGTATCATGAAAGTGAGAGGGGTCGATTTTCAGCGTCGTTTTTCAAATTTAAATTTCGCAGCAGTTTTTAGCCATATTTTATCACAACTGCGTGAAATTTGGGAGTTTTCATGTGAAATTTCAGATGGGTGCAAGTTCCTCAATATGAAGTAAGAAGGTATCTTTGAATGAAACCATTCCGTCCAAATCATGATTCATAATTCAGGTTAATTAAATCATTAGGTAAATATGAGAATCCTCTGGTAACATTTTCGTTATGATTTTTCAGGGACGTTCTTCAAAGCTATCTATCTCAGTCCATGTCAATTTTATTGGGTCAATGCCAATATTGACACATTGAATTTCACGACGCGTTCTGTGAACGCCTTTACCAGGTAAGCGAAGAACCAAGTTAGCATAATTACTAATGAATTGGCCAGTTTTCTATGCAATGGTCCATCTAATTAATTCTAAAATGAACAAACTACATGTAATGATTTGTAGAGTTTTCATTTCAGATACCTACCTAACAAAAACTATTTTCCCAAAGTAAGGTACCTACCTACCTTTCTGCTCTTTTATGTCCAACCTCCTCTTTACTTAAGCCTGGTGAGTGTGGTTAACTAGAATAGTTTTTTCTCTTGAATTCCAGAACTGATATCTAGTTGGGGAGACAGGGATGGGGGACCTAATGAAGTTTTTTGTGTATACCCTGATACCTCTTGACCTGTTGATATGAAGTCCTCCTCCTTTGAGTGAAGCCAAGGATGATGTCTCTTCATACAACGATGACAGGTTCGCTCAGAAGTGGAGTTCAGTGCTAGGTGGTCGAAGGAGAAGCAGTTTGCACAAATTCTTGCATCTTGAAAAAATGCAATCAACCTGCTCACCGGAAGAGCATGGAAACCCTGGCAGTGGTACAAAAAATGCTCCTCCCCACAAAAATGGCACTTCATTACTGAACTGGCCTCATCCCGGCCTTGCAAGGTGCAGGCAGGTGACTTGAAACGAACGCCTTCAGGAATTTTGGGTTTTAACTTAGTGGGCTTCGAGTGTGATGAGGAGGCAGGAATCATTCCCCCAATCTTCAATTCTCGCTAAACAAATTCAAGTGGGTCATCTGCAGTCGGGACCTCGTCTCGATCTAGGCGGACGCGATTTAATTTTTCAGCCAGAGCGGGCCCTGCACGAAAGAACAAAGCTTCAAATAGCAGGAAAGGCGCTAGGTTGGGGGTCTCAATTCACTCCACAGATCTAATCCAAGATCAAGCGGCCGACAAATATGCCTCCAGCTGTCCGGCTTCAGGCCTTTTGATGTGGGGAATTTTGGCTTGGTCAGCAAACGCCTTCCGTGCTAAGCGATATTTACCTGAGTTCTCATTAACTAAAGCCTTACCAATTCAGCATACTCCGATCCATCGGACTTGAAACTAACTAATGCACGTTTAGCTTCCCCAGTGAGCTTATTGACAAGTGCTCTGTACTTTATTTCATCAGGGAGATGGGGGACTTCATGCTCAGCTCGATCAAAAAGCCTTTTAAAGGCCGAAAAGCGGGTTATATCTCCGTCGTAAGTCGGAACGGTAGACAAAAGCATAATCATGTATTTGATAGCCTCAAATGTTCGTTGTGCAAGGCTCTCATCATTTAGCTCCGGTAAATCGTTGTACTTCGGGACAGATCTAACAGCAGTCAGAACAGAACTTCCTCGTCAAACTTGATCAAGTTCTTCACTAAGTTCTTCTCCAATGAGCATATACTTCTTGATCAACTGATGTGTTTCATCTGTTACTTGATCCACCTTTAGAGAGGCGACGGATTTAATGGACCACGATTTGATCCTCACATAGATGGACTTCTGAGGTTCACTCACCAGACGAACGACGTCTGTAAGCAGCAATATTTCTGTCATCGTTTGAGTTATTCACTGAAGAACTAATAAACAACTAATTGACGAACTATTGAATCACAATTCCGGATATTACTTGGCACTTGTGAATACTCTCCCGGGTTTTGGCACCAAATGTTTATTTGGGAAATGGGAACACAACTGATACAGTCTGATCCAAGCACCAGGTAAACAGAACTATATTGAACTTACAAAGTTGCAGAACTATCCACTTCTCAGAACTAAAACTTGACAGCAAGATTATATATAAAGACAATGAGCGAAAGAGAACAATAATCAACAAGAGCATAGTACTAATAGTCTAAGTTGAACACAATACAATCCTTAGGTTAAAATCGGGAAACTCGCGAGGGCAGCACCACCAGAATTACAAAACAACGAACTGTTAGTTTGCAATTCAACTATGTTGGAAAAAATTAATTTATGTACAGTAGGTAGATTACATAATATGTAATTTATATTATAATGGTAATGGTATTTATATTATATTATAATGGTAAGATGGCGAAGTAAGCTATACTTTCTGTGTTCTAATTTTCGCAATGTTATCCCCCAAATAATTTTCAGGTTGACAGTCATATTTTTTGTACTGGTGCTTTTTGGAGCGGTGATGTTTGTTTTGTGGGGAACGATGTACATGTCGAAAGCGATATCCAGCGGTTTCTTGGTGATCGTTACTCTAGTAGTCGATGCATTAATTGTGAACCCCATACTCATCCTCATCCGGACTGCAGTGATGTTTTTCTTCATTCATGTAAGAATTATTACTGATTAATAGTAAAGTACCACTACATAATTTAATCCAAAATTTTTGTATTTTGGTTTATTATTTTCAACAATGAACCTTTGTAATTGACTAAGAAAAAAGATGTTTTACCCACAAATTTGTTGGTTTCCGTTGCAAGACGCGTAAAATCCAAAACTCGGGGGGGGGGGGGGATCCATCCATCCCACTGCCGTAGGTTGTCCGAAGCTTTACTCTGAAACTACTGGACTGAACTTTTCGCTCAAAAAACAAAAATCGGCGGATAATGAATTTTGCTTCCTCATTACCAAAGGTTAGTGTTCGTGATAGAAGTTGAAAATATTTGCGTCCTCCAAAATCAAAATTTCGACTTGCTTTTTGCGTTTCAGGGCTTGCTGATCAATTTTGGTTACGTGTCCGTCTGTCTGTGGTAAATCCTTGCCACACCCAAAACTATAGTAAGTTTCAGTCCGATTTCGATGAAATTTTCAGGGATTATGCGGGTTAGCTCCTAGACGGTCCTCTATAATATTCAATGCCGTCGGAGCAATAGTAGCCTGTATGCGTGCGTAAACGTTAACTTCTCATTACGTCGATTTCTCATCTTTTGGTCTGATTTCGTCAGAATTAGTAAGTAGTTGGGTACCTACCTATGTGTCCCAGAAGAGTGCCCTATACATTATATCACGATTTGCGCATGCGCAAAACTAGTATCTATGAGTCTAATGGAAAGATGTTGATGACATTTTCAGAGATTGTGCGGGTTTCCTTCTAGATGGAAGAGTCTCCCTACCAAATTTCAACTTCCTAGGGTCAACAGGAGGGAATTTAGCTCATTCTGCTTATCAGGAAAGAGCCCCTGAGTTTATAAATGCAAAAAGAGTTTAGATATGCAAAGTGGATAATTGATTTATTTATATTGAGCGAAGTTCTACTTTACATATCACGTGACGTTCCCGACCTGACGCTAGCACCTCCCATTTCATGCTTCCCTCCCCACAAGGGGGGATTTGTTATAAGCGAATTTGTATTCATTTTTTATTCATTTATGAAACAATATCTTGTCTCCCTAGCATTATTCAGTAGGCCATTATCCCGGAGTGTCTTGAAGTACTTATCTGATGACGTAGATCGGAAAAAAATCAAGAACAGTCTTTTTGATGAGAAAAAAAAAAAAAAAGATCAGAATGATGTGTATAGTTCAGAGTTCTAGATGGTCGCAAGCTCGCATCTCACGACTTATTAAAAAATACCCTATTAGTAAAATATAGATTAGTAGGACAAATACATCAGAATGGTTTTTATAGTTTGGTTGTCTGGATGCTCGCGAGCTCGCATCAGAAAAATAAAAAAAATATCATAAACAAATCCTTTTAGTGAAATAGATTAGTTGGAACAAATATATCAGAAGTACGTTAAAAATTTCCTGCCTTGATTTTTACGACATAAACAAATTATAGGGAATGAACAAGACCTTCATCAAAAGCCGCGCGCTTCATCCATCATGCTACGGAGAATCTTGCCCAACATTACTACATAGAGCACCCAAGATGTTCGTTTTGTTTCAAGGCGGGGAATAGACGGAGGGGAGATGACTGTGTGGTGAGGGAGGGGGGGGGGGATGCTCAAGTCGGGTCTTGAGCATATATTGCTTACATATCTCAGCCAATCTCTCAGAGGTTTTTTAGGGCTTGGCAATGCGGGACTGCCGTCTCGCTGGATAACATTTTTGATGTTTTATATGAAAATAAGAATAGTTTTGGAAGAAAAATGACAATAAATTTCGTGATACCTCAAATTCCAGGTTTCTAATAAAGAAGAATTGATATTAAATGAAGAAACGCCATTTATCCACAGTAATAAGATATCGCACTCCAGATATTTATCGATAGCTACTGGGAAAGATTACAAGCCTCTACTGAGCTCCGAACTTAAGGTGAGTATATATCACCCGTGAAGCGCTCATGGATCGGTTTCGACTGAGTTTAAATCCAATTTTTTGACTTATTATTTAGGTAAGTAAGTACTTAATAACTCTTAACCATTGGAGTTTATTGATGCAATTTTCATTTGAACCACTCATTTCCGTGTGTTTGGACAATAATATCACTGGTTTTCTTATAAAATTAACAATCCCCTCAACTCCCATGTTTGCTCCTTAAAAATACATTTATTAGCCCCTAATAAACGACATTCTGCTACGAGTATTTTCGACGGAAAAACCTCAAGATGCTCACAGGTGGGCAGAAGACCAAAGAAGTTTGCATATGATATCCCCCCCCCCCCTCCCCAATATACACACCTCAAATGAAATGAGGGATCAATTTTTCTTGTAGGCGCCAAAGATCTCAGATCGATCGGCCAATTATATTTCATGATTAGGTACCTACCTAATGGAGATTTGATGCACCCCATTCTTTTTGTTTTACCGAATTTTCGTAGAAAATGCAGCTATTTCTATGGCTAAGAAAATTTTAAAATCAAAATTTTTCAAAAATTTCTTCATTGAAATCCGCTTTGAGGCATTCCGAAACGATTCCTGAAGTTTACGCTTTTTCATATATATATATATATATATATATATATATATATATATATATATATATATATATATATATATCCTATGTGATATTTCAGACCTCTCCTTAGGATTGAGAGAAAAATTCCGTTCATGCCCCAAAAAAATCAAGCTTTCCAAAAAAAGGTCGAGTTCGTTGGCCAACATTTTTTGAGCTCATTAAATTTGTCAAATTTCAAAAAACATACTCAAAAAACGCTGCAAATTATTTCACAAAGGTTTATTATTTTTTCAATTGAGTATGATCATAGTTTTAGTTGGCTAGCGTACGTCATAAGGCCCGTCCAGACTCCTCGGCGTGTCCTATTTCGAGTTGCCACAACCTATACTTCTATAATTATATACGCATGTTTATATTTCTCGATTTGAGCTCCTATCTATTCAAATAGTTATTGCCTTAATAATATCATTATCTAAGTACGTACGCAAAGTCGAGAGGATATGTTATTAAATATGCGTAGGAAAAGCTTTGGTATTAACACACAAATATGACCTTGAAAAAAACATATATTCATGCCTCGAAGGAACGCCGGCGCCGTATCCACCACAAGGTGCCGCGGCGCCGGCGCCTCCTCTCACTCCACCCCCCCCGCTCACCACCCCTCACCACCCACCGTGACCCCCTGCCAAGCGTGCCAGGCGTGCGTGCGTGCGTAAGTCTAACAAAGCCTTGAAATGACACTTTTTCGCCCGTTTTTGGCCCATAGCATCTATGCGAGTAATGCGATCGGGATGGTTAAACGTTAGGACCAACTAGACCCCAAATGGAGTCTATGGGCGAAAGGAAGGGTTTTTTAAGTCAATTCTTAGGCCTTTTATGGCCCGGACGGCGGACGGCGGACGGCGGACGGCGAACGGCGGACGGCGGACGGCGGACGGCGGACGGACATTTCAAATTTGGATTCTACGCACCTTGAAACGTAAAGTGACAAAGTTTGAGGGGGGGTTATAAAAATTTTTTGCTATACGATCACATAGGCTTATTATTGGAAATAATAAACCAAAATTACTAAAAATAGCTAGAAACGGCCAAAAATCGTTAAATTTATAATTTTTAGCAGACTTTTCGTGGAAACAAAATTATCAACGATTAACTAGGACATTACAAAATGTTTGCTCAAAATTATGCCGAAAAACGTATTTAAATTCCATTAATATTTGCTGAAAAAATCTGTAAAAACTGCATAAAAACCTGAAATTCCAAAATCTTTCTTGAATCACCAAATTTTATTTAGTACAAGTTTTTTTGCCATGAAATTAGGTAATACTTTTCACTGAAATTGCTCAAATTTCATTACATTTTAACATATCATAATACGATAGATAATTCAAGAAAATTCGCTTATACAATCATGATGTATGACTGAAAAATGTTCTCGAACACAGAGAAAGACCAGCGATAGCAAGCTCAGAATTGAGGCAAAACAGAATGAATCGCTGTGACCCCAGGGTCCCGTCGAGAGCCAGTCAAATTTCCCGCTCTGATGCACATTCAAAACGGGCGCGTTCGCGTTCCACAGGATCGCCAACTGCAGCGCCACCAGCGGCAACGGAGTCGCCCCCATCGCCACCATTCGCGCCAGCAGCAGCTCTCCCACTCTCCGCGCATGCGCGCCTGCGTCGCTTGACCCCCTCCAAGTCAAAGGACCCCCGTGTTCGCCCCTAACTGCTCCATTCCACGGTTGGCGCTTGATGTGGCGAGAGAGAGAGAGTCTGACCGAGAGTTGCAGCCCCCCCGATCATTTCGTGTCCACCGTCGGTTTCAACCGCTGACTGCCCCCGACTACCTCCGACTTCAATACACCATTTCGACTGCGACAGCACCTGCCTCCGACGAACTACTGGTAGGATTCTCAATAACTCTTGTATATAATTAGTAGTGTGAACGTGAACAGTTACGATTGTTTTCTTCTCATTGAACTGTGCGATATAGGCGCTTCTAATACCTACCAAAAGATAGAGACTGAGAATGGCCCTTCCCTAAATTCCCCCGTAATTTTAAGCCATTATTTGATTCTGATTTATTATATTTCGTACTTGTAAACTTGAACACGTGGTGTCCACCCTCAGTGACCACCCTTGGTGTCCACCTTCAGTGACCACCACGTATAATACCAGAAGTTGAGACATAGGTTCCTTTTTATATTCAAGTCGACACTTAGGTAGGAAGATATACTTGATGCCTATATTGTTCATTAGTAATATTGTTTTGTCCTTGAATACAATTCACGTACGGAAGTACTTATAACTATTCCTGACTTCTCCCATTAACCCAGGTACAACACAAGTAAATTCAACAATAGTTTTGCTCATATTAACTTCACTTTATTTTGCAATATATATATAATTAACGTAAATTCACTGGCTTTAATAAATTCATTCTTCATCTACATTTATTCACTTAGTCTCCTGACTAAGTCCTACTTCCTTGAAAGTAGGTGGTGGCAGTTCTATCTCAAATCTCCAGCGAACGTCTCGCACAGGCAGCTAAGGTAAGTGTAGATCCGCACTGGTATAATCCTAAATAATACAAGTTCTTAAAGTAGGAGTTTTCATTTAACTCTTAGCTTTTGCTCCCTTCCGAGGGTTCCCATATCGATAAATGGGGTTACAATTGTTGGCATCGGTGTGGATTGGGTTGTAAAGCACTGCAAACCAAACTTGTGTTGGGTTTTCCTCAGTGCAGACTTAATCTTGATCGAACTTGTGTCGACACACCATCGACACCAACGCCTTGACTGCCTAAAATCAGTAGCTACCAATTTTATACAAATTTTAGTAGATTTTATTCTTTTTCTGTGCGGATCTTAGCTGTCTTTCTCTGTTAAATTCAGTAAATTCAATTGTCTTGCAAAAAGAAAAAGTGTTGTTTGGGTTAGTGAGTTGTCCAGAAAAGTTCCAGTTGGAACAAAAGTACTTAGACTAAGTTGTATGTGAATGTGCATGTTGTGATCTAAGGGTGCCAAACACACATTTAACACAACTACACAAATTTGACACATTTCATATTGTTCTTTGTGCTGCACGAATTGAGTACAGGCACCCTTCACAGAGTTTGACTCGCAAATTTCAAGTTGCAAGGTGTGCTCACCGTGGTCCCTTTTGGTGTCCACCTTGTTTGCCCACCATACGTTGGATTGTTTACAAAATACGTGAGATAAACAGTATCTTTTTGAGTTGAAAGTTCGTAGATTTTGAACCCTATAGTTAACTTTTGAATTTGTTGGTGGTCAGTGACCACCTTGCCCACCATTGGTAGACCTTCTGTCCACCTTGTTTGCCCACCACACGTTGGATTGTTTACAAAATACGTAAGATAAACAGTATCTTTTTTGAGTTGAAAGTTCGTAGATTTTGAACCCTATAGTTAACTTTGAATTTGTTGGTGGTCAGTGACCACCTTGCCCACCATTGGCAGACCTTCTGTCCACCATTGTTGCCCACCCTCAAGGGACCCGTCCTTAAGACCTGTCCAGGCCAATTTTCATTTTGCCTGACCACCCTTGCCCACCTTTCCTTTAAATTTAATAGTAAATTCGGCAAGAGTGAAAAGTAAATTAATTTAATACGATTTTGAAAACAATCTACTTGAAAGTAACTTAATTGTTTACTGTTATCCCCACAATTGGTTGTTGCTTTTCTTCAAAAAGCACAACGTTGTTCCCCATACGACATCGAATTGCCCACCTTACCTTTGTCGGCCTACAACCGGTTCAAATCGCGGCGTGGCGAAGCGTTTGGGTGCGTGTAAAGTGCAATTGTGATCAAGTATTTGGAACGGAAACCTTCAGTTTCATTCCCTCTTTAAATTCATTTTCAATTTCTTGACCGTGATCGTTATTTCAACGATGTCTACGTCACCGGAACCACGAGATGTTGCCCTTGAAGCTGTCGCCAAGGCCATGAATCGCCTCGAGCTGGTACTCGGAAATAAACCATCCGAGTCCTCGGCCGAGCAGATTCCAAGGTCGATGCTGATGGAAGTTGACCCCTGGGACCCCGATGACCTTGAAAGTGTGTCGATCGGAGCGTTCTTCGAAATTTTCGATGGTATCACACAGGGCCTGACCAACGACCAACGCATCCGATTACTGCGAATCAAGCTTAGAGGGACTGCCAAAACATTCCTCCTCGACAACGGACACTTACTCGAGGGAGAGAACCCTTATGAAGGACTAAAGCGCGCTCTAGTGCGCTGGTATGGTCGCGACGATCCCGAGAAAGCTGCGGAGCGGCTTTGGACAATGCAGAAATCGCCCGGCGAGTCTTTTCGACAGTACGCCAAACGAGTTCGACATACAGCAGCACAGTCTTCGCGTGTGGATGGAGTAGTGGTGAATGCAGCACAAACTCGAGCATGGATTGCAGCTCGATCGGTGAAAGCCTTCTTGAGAGGACTTCCCGATCGCTACGCCGGATTTTTCGTCAACAACCCTCCGGCTTCCCTTGAAGAAGCTTTGAAGAAATCCGAAGAGCTAGAGGACGCTCTAGAGCCTCAGGGATCTGACCATTGGAATGTTGCTCGAATCCAGGTCCAGGACAAGAGATGCTACCGCTGCAGAGAGCTGGGTCACATAGCATCAGGGTGTCCCAACATCCCGAGACCTCCTACTCCACCACCACAACGCCGAAACGCCATGGGAAGCCCGCAGCGGCCTTGCAGCTACTGCCAGAGCAGAGTTCACTTCCCAGCTCACTGTTTGAAGAATCCTAAGAATTTCCCCTGCGATTATTGCGGACTATATGGACACAAGGAGTCTGATTGCCGAGTCAAGAGCGTTCACTTTGCCGACGAACCAATGTGTGACTACTGCGGTTACTACGGTCACTTAGAAGCAGAATGTGCACAGAAGACCGAGTCCTACGTACCTCCTGAACCACTCTCCCGACCAGAACCTCGAAAGGTATTAGCCCTTACGAGTACTGCGCATGAGGCAAACCATCGCCAAGCAATCGCCCTCGGAACGGAGCCGAAAAGTGCCGAAACACCTTCGGCTTCCACTCCAAAGGCAGAAGAGCCTGATGTCTGCCTACCAGCTGTTGATTCGCCGTTTAAACAAACTATGCGGATCAAGGTCAGCTTGAGTGGCCATGAACGAGTGCTGATAGTCGACACCGGCGCTCAAATCTCCGTTTTGACGCAGCCAGTACCGGGCGTACCCATTGTGCCTACTCGGACTCTCGCTTGGGGTGCTGATGGTCAGCCGATGCCCTTCCTCGGACAACAACGTTTGGAAGTGGTTATAGGCCCCTTGAAGCTCACCCATGCATTCAGGATATTCGCACGAGATCACTCAGGATTGGACCTGCTGGGGCTGGACCTGCTTCGGAGAATTCCCGCTTCTATCCACCTGGATAGCTGCGAAGTTAGGATGATACACCCCCAGACAGGCCAGTCCATTGTGATTAGTGACGTTATCACAGGATACCTGTCACCTGCCCGACCAGTTCCCATGCCGGACCTCGCACAGCCAATGCGTCCTCGCATTGCCGTCGTCGAAGGGACTCACGCTTTCGACTCTTCTCACCTGTGGAGACCCGTGGACATGGATGTCCCTACGTCCGAAAACTGCCCTATTCTTGACCCGTCGGAGGAGTTCCCGATTGAGGATCTGGATGATCCTGTTCCGGACCTCGTCGCCGTGCTGAACCAACAGCTCCAGCACCTCCCGACAGAGGACAGCGACTATGTCACCCGTATTCTGAAAGAATACCAGAACCTGTTTCAGCGGCCTGACGCTCAGGGATGCTCGATGAAGGTAGTACATCGCATCGAAACGGGATCGCACCCCCCTATCTACAAAAAGCCGTACACGGTGCCGCATGCTCTACGATCCATCATAGAGGAGCAAATTGACCAGATGCTGACGGATCGAGTTATTGAACCCTCGACCAGCCCCTGGGGAGCACCCGTTGTACTCGTGAAAAAGAAAACTCCACCCGGACAGAACCAGAAGTATCGGTTTTGTACCGACTTCCGGGCATTAAACCGTGCGACAAAGAGCGACGCGTACCCACTTCCGAACTTGACAGAGACGCTTGAGTCTCTCGGGGGTAGCCGCTACTTCGCGACGCTGGATCTCACGGCAGGCTATCACCAGATAGCAATAGCGGATGAGGATCGTGAGAAGACGTCATTCACAACACTGGGCAAAACGTTTCAGTACCGCAAGATGGCCTTTGGACTCAAAAACGCGCCGGCGACATTTCAAAGACTAATGAACTGCGTCCTGGAGAGACTTGTGAGTTCGTCCTGCCTAGTCTACCTCGACGACATCGTAGTATTCGGACCGGACGTAGAAACTCACATGGTGCGGTTACGACAAGTCTTAGAGAGATTGAACCACGCCAACCTAAAACTGAACCTGGCCAAATGTACCTTTTTGAGCACACAGGTCAGCTATTTGGGACACATTGTGTCTGAAGACGGACTGCGGATGGAGACGACCAAGATCGATTGCGTGCAGAGTTATCCTGTACCAAAAGATGCTACGCAGGTACGCGCCTTTTTAGGCCTTGCTGGCTTTTATAGGCGGTTTGTCAGCGGGTTCTCAGCGATCACCGCTCCCCTAACCCAGCTCCTGCGCAAGGATGTTCCTTTCGAGTGGGGAAACGAGCAGCAACGAGCTTTCGACCAGTTGAAGGCGAACCTTCTCACCAGTCCGGTTCTCGCTTATCCTGATTTTTCGCTGCCATTTAACCTATCCACAGACGCCTCTGGCATAGCTCTAGGAGCCGTGCTCAGCCAGGACCATGACGGAGAAAGCCACCCCATTGCTTTCGCGAGTCGTAAGTTGAATCCCGCGGAGTCAAGATACTCCACCACTGAAAGAGAGCTCCTGGCAGTAGTGTGGGCGGTTTCTCACTTTCAACCATATTTGTTAGGTCGGCGCTTCCGGTTGGAAACTGACCATAGAGCCTTAACAGCGGCAATGAACCTGCGGGACCCCACTCATCGCATCAGCAGATGGATGCTCCGTTTGTCGGAATACGACTTTGATCCTGTCTACCGACCCGGAAGCCAGATGAAGCATGTGGACGCCCTTAGCAGAGTGGTTATTGCTAGCATTAGCACCTTTCAACTGACGAAAGAGATGCTCATTGCCTCGCAACAAGTGGACCCATGGATTCTGGAAGTCCAAAAGAATCCGGAGAAATGGTCAGCCCGCTTGGAAGACGGAGTCTGGATGGCCTCGAAGGTCGTAGATACCGGAGAATTATTGGTCCCCTTGATTCCCGGCTCCCTTCGCCACCAGATTCTACAAGTATGCCATGACAGCCCTTGGGCCGGACATCCGGGCATTGAGACCACTGATGCCACGGTAAGGAGATATGGAGTCTGGCCGAAACTCACAACCTACGTCAAGGATTACGTCAAGTCCTGTGCCGTCTGTCAGAAACGGAAAACTCCGAATCGGCTGGATCCACCAATTCAGCAACCAGAACTACCGACGCATCCGGGAGAGATCGTGGGAATCGACCATGTTGGGCCGCTTGCGACACCCAACGGAGTCAGGTACCTTCTTACAGTAGTAGACCACTTCAGCAAATACGCCGAGGCCTACGTAGTGTCGAACACATCAGCCAAGGTGGTGGTCGACATACTCACTAGGAGGTATTTTCCCACGCATGGAGTTCCGGAGAAAATGATTTCGGACCGTGGAACCGCCTTTACTGCAGCGGTCACGCAAGAACTGTGCACTGCTTGGGGAATTAAAAAGGTACAGACCACCGCGTACCACCCCCAAAGCAACGGAATTTGTGAACGTTTTCACAGGACCTTGGCCAATATAATCGCCAAGTTATCCCCCAAGACAACCTTGTGGCAGGACGTGTTGCCGATGGCCCTGGCCGTGTATCGTAGCGCTCCTCATGGAAGCACCGGATATTCGCCAAACCTGTTGCACTTGGGAAGGGAGGTCCGATTGCCTGTCGCCGCCGCCCTAGATCTGGGCTCTCCGTCCAGTCACAACAGGACGTTTGAATACGTCCGGAGAGCTCAGAAGGCAGCGGCGAGGGCCATACGGAAAGCATGGATGAAGCGATCTCGCATCGCTAACGCACGTCGGACCCCTCGATATTTCAACGTGGACGACAGAGTGTACCTGCGCCAGATGGTGCCGCCTCCTGGAGTTTCGTCCAAATTTTGGAGCCCGTGGGTGGGACCCATGCGGGTCGTGCGACGTCTCTCTGAAGTGACGTACGAGATAGCCGATCCCACGGACCGCTGCCAGGTAGTGCACTTGGGGCGCCTCAAGCCCGCATTCGAGAGAGGTATACTGGACGATGCCTGCGTCACTCCACCGATTGCACCCATGCCAGACCAACAGCCCGAACCAGTGCCTTGCGGTATGGAGATTGAGGATCTTGCTCTGGAAGAAGAGGATACTTACCCAGTGGCTCGGTTTGTTGAAGTACCGTTGCCTGTTGAAGTCCGGAAGACAGATGGTTCGGACGAACCAGCATCGAAGAGTTCCCCTGCTGAAGTACCACCTGCGGCCAAGAAGTCGCATACAACTGTTGAAGTTGCACCTCGTAAGCTAAAAAAAAAAAAAAAAAAGGGAAGGAAGAAAAAAGAAAGAGAAAAAAAAAAAAAAAAAAAAAAAAACTTATTTGAATTGAAACTTTTAAAATGTATACATGTAAAATGATAATGATTATGTAAAAATACTTACCTGTGTTCTATTGTTTTGTACCGCCTTTTCATGTCAACCCGTGACGCTGTCGCGGGCGCGCGCGTGACCGATCGTGGGCCGACGCCCTTTTACCTGTTTCCGTTCTTACCAGTGATGAGTCAGTCGAGTCGATGAGGGTCAGCACAACTAGGCCCTTACCAACTTAGGCCCCTGTCGCGACGAGTCGAATAGGAACCACAACACTACACGTAACAATGGCACCTATAAGATAACAGCACACCAGTAGAATCTGGATTCCCCTGAATATTGTCATTATTTTAAGACCCCAGTGGCTAGACAAAAGTGCTAATGTAAGAGGTGAATGTTCCAGACGGTGCTCGATCATGTCACGTGGTAAGGATCTTCATGCGATGGTTGCGGATATGGAGAGGAGGTTGGATGAGGAGGTGAGTCGTGGAGGGAGCTCCTATGATGAGCCGCCAGCGGAGCCAATGTTCCCGCAACCCCGAATGGGCCTGCCTAGAGTTGGTGGTGTGGGACCCGGACCCCGAGAGATCGAGAAAGAGTGGACTGTTTTGGAAACAGGTGCAGAAATGCTGTATCGCGCCAGCACAGCGGTTGAACGGGAGGACGCCTGGCACAGACACGCCAGCGCCATGAGGCGCCTGCAGGAGTGGACCCGAGGGAGGCAGCCTGTACCCCACCCTGGGTTCAGTGTAGCAGAGGTTGCAGCGGCTGTAGCTCAGCGCATGCAACAGCCACGCGTCGTCGGACCCACGGCGTTGGAGATAGCTCGAGAAGTGGTGGCCCTCATAGACGAGCGATTGCCGCCCACCCTGAATCCCCACGACATGGCCGACCGGATTGCCGACCTGGTTGTGCAGCGCCAATCGCCTGCGTACTCGCCGATCCACGATGCCGGGGCCCTGGCTGGAGCGATCCTCGATCGACTTAGAGATCACGTGATCTGGGAGCTGCGCCAACCGATACGCGCCACCAGCGCCCCACCGAGAAACGATACCGCCACAAACGTCCCATCAACATCCAGGAAAGCACTCGCCACCAGCGCCCCCTCAACTTCCAGAGACGAGCCACTGTCGGAAGGGAGGAACGAGGATGAGTCCCAGACTGAGGATGAGGAGCGCACCGCGGAGAGGGGGTGCATTGCTTGCGGCAGGACTCGGGGCCACAACTCACGCCTCTGGTGTGAGGCCTGCAGGACCTTCCTGCGTCGATCTAAGAAGGCTGCTGCTGAGGGGCACCCAGTTGTCTGCAGGGACACCCGCCACCGCCAGAATCCTGCCATAACTGCTTGTCGCGGCTGCAGAGTGACACATCTGCAAGCCCTGGAGATTGCCGCCAACCGATCCGAGGGAAGTTGCGCCGCTGAGGACATCGGCTTCCGAAGGGGAGGGGAGTGTGACCCCAGGGTCCCGTCGAGAGCCAGTCAAATTTCCCGCTCTGATGCACATTCAAAACGGGCGCGTTCGCGTTCCACAGGATCGCCAACTGCAGCGCCACCAGCGGCAACGGAGTCGCCCCCATCGCCACCATTCGCGCCAGCAGCAGCTCTCCCACTCTCCGCGCATGCGCGCCTGCGTCGCTTGACCCCCTCCAAGTCAAAGGACCCCCGTGTTCGCCCCTAACTGCTCCATTCCACGGTTGGCGCTTGATGTGGCGAGAGAGAGAGAGTCTGACCGAGAGTTGCAGCCCCCCCGATCATTTCGTGTCCACCGTCGGTTTCAACCGCTGACTGCCCCCGACTACCTCCGACTTCAATACACCATTTCGACTGCGACAGCACCTGCCTCCGACGAACTACTGGTAGGATTCTCAATAACTCTTGTATATAATTAGTAGTGTGAACGTGAACAGTTACGATTGTTTTCTTCTCATTGAACTGTGCGATATAGGCGCTTCTAATACCTACCAAAAGATAGAGACTGAGAATGGCCCTTCCCTAAATTCCCCCGTAATTTTAAGCCATTATTTGATTCTGATTTATTATATTTCGTACTTGTAAACTTGAACACGTGGTGTCCACCCTCAGTGACCACCCTTGGTGTCCACCTTCAGTGACCACCACGTATAATACCAGAAGTTGAGACATAGGTTCCTTTTTATATTCAAGTCGACACTTAGGTAGGAAGATATACTTGATGCCTATATTGTTCATTAGTAATATTGTTTTGTCCTTGAATACAATTCACGTACGGAAGTACTTATAACTATTCCTGACTTCTCCCATTAACCCAGGTACAACACAAGTAAATTCAACAATAGTTTTGCTCATATTAACTTCACTTTATTTTGCAATATATATATAATTAACGTAAATTCACTGGCTTTAATAAATTCATTCTTCATCTACATTTATTCACTTAGTCTCCTGACTAAGTCCTACTTCCTTGAAAGTAGGTGGTGGCAGTTCTATCTCAAATCTCCAGCGAACGTCTCGCACAGGCAGCTAAGGTAAGTGTAGATCCGCACTGGTATAATCCTAAATAATACAAGTTCTTAAAGTAGGAGTTTTCATTTAACTCTTAGCTTTTGCTCCCTTCCGAGGGTTCCCATATCGATAAATGGGGTTACATCGCGCTTCTTCATGGTTATCAGCTCTAATCCGAGAACAAAATAATATATCACAATTCTTTCTTCACCATCGTGTTTAGCACTTAAAATCCTTTGAAATGAGGCGTCACTCGGCAAGAAATGAAAACATTGTTTCCTAAGTACACAAATCCCACTTCCCTTTAGTGTACCTAGTCCAAAAAAATATTGGATTTTTTCTTATTTTTATTTGTTTAAAACTTAGTATCAGGCACCCCATATATGCTCTCCAAGTTTCCCTTCGATATCTCAAAATTGTGGGAAGAAATTAGGGTGGGGGGGGGGGGGGAGAGATATTACTAATCTTGAGAAAATGTTCAGATTTCATTCTGTTTTCGCTCTAGTCGTTGCTTGATATCGCTGGTCTTTCTCAGTGTTGGAATTAAAACAAAAAGAACAGGGTTAATCGCTAATAGTTTTGTTTTGACGAAAAATTTAACGATTTTTCGCCGTTTTTAGCCATTTTTAGTCATTTTTTTGCACATTTTTTTGAAATTTGACCAATTTAATGTGTTCAAAAATTGTTGGCCAACGAACTCATCCTTTCTTTTGGAAAGCTTGATTTTTTGGTGCAAGAACGGTATTGACCCACTGGAGTGACACCCACAGAAAGCCTCAAAACGGATTGTAATGAAGAAAATTTTCAAAAAATTGTACTTTAAAATTTTCTGAACCATTGCAATAGCTTCATTTTTTACGAAAATTCGCTAAAACAAAAAGAATAAGGTGCATCCCATCTCCATTAGGTACCTAATCATGAGATATAATATGAACTTTGTCTGATGGATCTGGCGGTCTTTCACGTCTACAAAAAAAAAAGTGATCCCTTAATTCTTTTGAGGTATTTCGGTCGATTAGTACCACGCGTTAGAGGACGAATTCCCCTTTTGGAGCACAAGTTTTGAAACCCAAATACTACATCCTCATTTTTAGTGGAAATATAGTCCATTTCATTTTTAAAATAAATTAATTTGGATCAATTTGCCATGTACTCTTTCTATTTGGAGCCCTCCCTTTTCTTTTTCGGGTAGCAGGGAGAATTATAAACTTTATATTGTTGGGTTGCGCTCAAAATATTCCAACCTGCAATTACCCATCTTACTTTAACAATGTAGAAGCGTTATGATGCACGGTGTTTCAACTAATGTGTTTAAGGTGAAAAAAGGTCAAAAGACATCATCTTGACTCGACTTGCTAGTGATGACGGATTCCTCCAAAATGTACGTAAATGATAATTTTAGTATTACTAATAGCGGAAATTACCTTTTATAGTTTTAATTCAGTTTCATAGGTTGAATAGCGAAGAAATTATCTAATGAGCTCACTTAGCTGATCTAGGAGGCTTCAGACTTTAGAATTCATTTCTAGATGTACCAAGAGGTCTCCATTAATAATTTTAGCTGCATATTATGTTGAATAGCAAAGAACATAGGTCCGGATCTCGCTCAGCTGATCTGGGACTTCATGATTCGTTTCTAGACTAGAGTCTGGGGAAAGCTTTGAGTATTAATAAGATGGAGAGCCATTGCTCCGAATTCAACGCTGTTCCCCCGTCAAGGCATACGTGCCACTACTATCGCGTTGGCTTTGCAATTGACCCGTTCCCGCCACGCATTTTTCAAATTCAAATGACAAAGCAGTTCATTGTAATTTAAGTTTTGTTTGATATTACTTATTATTGTAACATTTTAGTATTAATTATGTATGTAGACATAACTGTCTAGATGTTAGTATGTTCATACTTTGGTTCCCATGCCCAAATCTTGGTGCCTCCTATTTCTTTTTTTTTTCGGGACCCAGAACAGCTGATCTACCTTCATCAAACCTCCACTAGAGTGTACTGGCGTCGTTTCAACACTCATTCCCACAGTGTAAAAATATGAAATAATGGTGTTAAATAGCGGTGTACATGTTCGGTGCACAATTAGGATATAAATCTTAAATTAGAAATATGTCCTAGGTATACAATCCCATTCATTCACCAAACTCAACATCACATCTTACATCAGCTGTTCGTTAATCTGCCATTTTGCCCCTGGTCAATTCAAAAGCCAGTCGACAGTAGTGGCACGTATGGTTTGACTGCCTGAAACATCACTAATAGCCCTCCATCTTATCAATACTCAAAGGGGGAAAGGACGTTCGGGCCAACACCAGCGCTACCTTGCGCCGTTTCTGCAACTATCGTTACCACAAATTACAAGATTTTCCCGCCTTCGCTTTGAATCCACCGTACTCACGGGCGTAGCCAGCCCGAATTTCTTGGGCCCGCTGACCCGGTTTCCAAGCGCTCAACTGGCTACGCCAAAGACTTTAATAATTGAATTTAGAGAACATAATTTCATATCGCATGACCTCGTAATTGAACCTGAATAATCTTCCGGAAAGTTCTGGTGGCCGAATCCTGACCAAAATAAAAGAAGACCGCGGCCGACTAATCAATAGGTACAATGAATAAACTTACAATATCGGTTCTGATATTGTAAAACTAACATCATATGGAAATGGAACAATGATATGGAAAAAATTTCGTCAAAAAAACTACTTATAAACTCGTAAACGAGTTCCACTATCTGCTTTTCAAGCAGATACCATGTTACATGGATATGTTTTTGATTGGGGATTTCATAACGGTTGTCCTCGAGAATTGTTTTATTTGACTGTTTTACCTATTTGACAAATCAGCTATATTCGGATGTTTATAAAATTTTTTCCTGGATACACCAAGATCTGAAGATGTCCTCAGTAAGAGGACGAAACGTTATCAAATAAAACAATGAAATAATTTCATTTATTTTCCCTGGGCCGCATCCCGACTAATTTCAACAAAACAACGGTTTACTCATAGAAATGTTGAAAATAACTGTGGAGAGAAGCCACTACAATGAGTTTTTGTTTACAGTCGACTGTTGTCAAGAGGATGATAATGTTTCCTATGGAGTGGAGTAAATGATGCTATTGCTTTACGTTAAGAATATTGTAACCGGCTTATTAAAATTGTTTATAGTCCAATCAACTTAGTTTAGGAATGTAGCCAGGTACGTAAGGAGGGGGAAATTGGTAGCTTGAGATGTGAACATTTATCACATAAATCAAGCGCTTTCCAACGATAGGCGAACGATTTCTGTGCGATGAAAACTACGGAAGTTCCATTCCCCTAGCAACGGATTGGTTGTACGTGAACATCATTAGAAATTGTGACATGTTTTTTGCGTCACGGAAGTTTTTGTTTGACCCCCCAGAGCAAAGACATATCCATGTCAATCACAATAACTGTGAGGTCATATATATGATAGAAACTCTGCTACGGAATCAAGATAAGAAAATGATAATGGGGGAGATAACGGTGGGAGAAAGTCCCTTTACTTCCCGACAGGCAGCGCTGGTGTTGGGCCGAACGTCCTTTCCCCAGACTCTAGTCGTTTCTATACGTTCTACGAGGCCTCCTTTCAAATTTCAGCTTCCATGGTTGAATAACAAAAGATAGATCAGCTCCGGATCTTAATCAGCTGACCTTGTGTGTGTGCGTGTGTGTGTGTGGGGGGGGGGGGGGGGTGCTCCAGATATAACGATTCGTTTCTAGATGTTCTAAGGTTTCTCCCTTTCAAATTTCAGCTTCTTTGGTTGAATAGCAAATAATTGTCCTCCTCAAATTAGTCCTCAAAAACCAATGCTCTAATCAATCCTCTGTGGCTAATTTTCGCGCACGTAGGAAGACGTAAGAAATAGCTTGGAATATGTAGCAAAACAGATCGGAAAACGTAGCAAAAGCTTAATTTTCTTCAAAAATTCGCTAAAAAGACTTTTGGTCTTGTAAACAAAGACCGCCAAAAGAACTATCTACCTAGTACCTAATAATCGTTAATTGGAATCAACGCTAACCACTCAAATTCGGCTGGTTGTTTTTAATCGTTGTCTAACAGATGAGATCTTCGGTTTAATGAGTAAACGTTGATAAAAAACTTTGGTGAAACCGACCCTAAGAGAGAATTTACTGTCGGTACGTAACTTGAGTTATAATAAATTCCATTTCTTCACTTGAGAATTTCATTGAAATTATATCAGCTGATTCGATCCTAGTAGTTTATAAGGCCATGTTTACAATGTTCGCACCATTTCTTATTTATACGCTCTTTTCGACGTTATTTTTTCCTGCCAAATGATTTGTCAGCCACAGTAAATTGGAAGTGTGACCATTTATTACAATTCGATTCAGCGTAAAACATTACCTGAAAATTTACTTCCCATATATGTTTAGTAAGAACCATCTTGTGATTCACGACCAATTTCAGCTCTCAATTAGTGGAATGAAAAATAAATAAATAAATCAGAACTTTGAACAGTCCCTTAAAAATCCCGTTACTGGTTAATAAGATTTGTTTCAATGAATATGCGCTGGGACCTAGTGTTTTAATAAAATTGCAGGAAAATAGTTTGAAAAGAACATTTTTGGGAAATCAATCGATTCAAAAATTCTTAAAATTAGCATATTCAAATAGAAAATTTATAAAGAATTAGAGTGCCAAAGGTTCTACACTTATATAAAAAGCAATTACTTTCTTTTTGTAGAAGTTGAAAGACAGAGAAATAAGATCAAGATTCGCATTGGAGTCGCTATTCTTCATCCTGATAATGACTGCTGCAGCCTACTGCATGGACATATCAAACAAAATCAGTGACGCGTTAATTTTTCACGACATAATATCGATGCGCGAGTTGGAAGCTGATCACGAAATCAAAGAGCGCAATTTTGTGTTTCACGAAAAAGGAATCAAAGCAGTTAGCGGTCCTGTTTCGTAAGTCATGATTCAGTAGTTGGTAATATAGTAGGTGTCTACCATAATCTAGATACTTTCTAATAGTAGGTATGAAAGTTTTTCGGTAGAAAGTAAAAAGCTTCAGCGAATTTTTGAGGAATATGCTGCTCTTGCGATGACTACAAAATTTAATAAACATTTTTCATAATTTTCTTCATAATCCGTTTTTAGGCATTCTTAAACGAATACTGGATTTGAGATTCCTGCATTCTAACGATTTTTCGTATTAGTTAATACCATTCTGAACAACTTTCGATCTGTGTCTTTCGCTCTCTCTCTTTTTTTTTTTTTTTTTTTTTTTTATTTTTATTTTTAATATTTGTTTAATTCTAAGCGTTGTAATCTTATTTTTTATAATGAGTTCTCTAAATGATTTCATCTGTTCGCAAATTGGGAATCGCAGAAAATTTGTTAATTTGGCTCACATTAATGCAGAATCTGTAGTGTCACATTTAGACGAAATAAGAACAATTTTTAAAGGAAATCTCTTTGAGGTTGTCGCCATAAGCGAGACCTTTCTCAAACCTGACATTAATTCAGAATCGGTCAAAATTGATAATTATAGTTGGGTACGAAACGACCGCACTGGTTTCGGGAGGGGAGGAGTGGCATTGCTGATTCACTCAAATCTTAAATATAAAGTAATAAGTAAGTCTCCTTCTGCATATTCGAGAAGTCCGGAATTCTTATTCGTGGAGTTAGAATTCAAAACACAAAAACTTGTAGTTGGGGTTGTTTATCGCCCGCCCAAAATAGGAAAAATTCTTGAAATATTCGATGAAGTAGCTAAATTATCAACATTTTATCAACATATAATCATTCTTGGTGATTTCAACTCTGATCTCCTTACTGATAATGCCTATAGCCGCCAATTAACATCGATCTTAAAATCACATAATCTTTATTACTTACCTTTTGGAGCCACCCATCATTCACCCCACTCTAACTCTTTGCTTGATCTAATAATTGTAAATAACGAAGAAATAGTTTCTAGCTATGGACAGTGTAATGCTTGCGGTATATCAAGACATGATCTGATATACTGTTCCTTGAATTTAAAGTCTCGTAAAATTGGTAGAAAAAAAATATATATCCGTAACATGAAAAACTTTGATAGGTTAGCTTTTATAAATGAAGCATCCTCTATGAACTGGGACCCTGTATATAACGAACAAGATTTGAACAAGAAAATTGACATTTTCAATTCTATGGTTTTAACATTGTTTGATAAATACTGTCCATGGATTGAAATAAAAAGTAAAAACCAACCTGCCCCATGGATAGATGATCAAATAAGAACTTTGATGAAAGATAGAGACACAATTTATAAACAATATGTGAAAACTGAATCAAAGTGCCGAGAAACCTATAAAAAGTATAACAAAATTAGGAATAAAGTCAAGCAAATGATACGGAACGCTAAGGCAAGATACTATCATGAAATTTTTAGTGCCAATAGACAATCAGGCGACTTTTGGAAAATCATTCGTAAACTAGGAATTACCAAGAATAAATCCGAAAGTGAGTCATTAACTGTGTCTGTCGACGCATTAAACAATCATTTTAGTAAAAGGATCGGTGAACCTACTAAACCAGAAGTTATCCTAAATTATGCTTATATTTCACCTGTTAGGGAACCGCTCACAATACCTGTTATCACGGAAGACGTTGTCAGAAAAGGTCTTTTAGCTGTTAAGTCTAAATCCATTGGAGCTGATGGCATATCAATTGATCTCTTGCGTACTCTTTCCGATGTCGTTGTTCCAATACTTACTCATCTGTATAACACCTCTCTGACCAAAGGAATATATCCTGACATCTGGAAGAGGGCGTTGATCAAACCAATACCCAAAGCCAAGATGCCAGCAGCTGTTGGTGATTTTCGTGCAATTTCATTACTTTGTGCTCTTGGTAAAATCCTCGATAAAATTGTGTACTACGAATTGAGCCTGTATGTCGAGAAAAACAATTCCCTGGATCCCTATCAATCAGCTTATAGAACGGGTTTTAGCACGGAAACTGCACTTGTAAGAGTACTTGATGATGTGCGGCGGGGGATGGACAAAAGGGAGGTAACCATCATGGTCTTGGTCGATTTTTCCTCCGCTTTCGACCTTCTTAGAAAGGATATTTTGTTGGCTATTTTGAGATCGATAGGAGTACAAGGAAATGTATTGAATTGGCTTGAATCATATCTATCTGGTAGAGTTCAGTGTGTAAAGGGGCCAGATAATACATTTTCAGATTGGACTGAAGTCGAATTGGGTAGTCCCCAAGGTTCCGTTCTATCTGCCCTTTTGTTCATTATATATATAAGAACGTTATCAAAAATATTTTCTGATGGGACTCAGCATATGATGTACGCTGATGATTTGCAGTTCTATAGATCTTGTGATATTAGCCAAATCGACCAAACTATTGACTGTATAAACCATGAGTTGTCTAAGCTTACACACTGGTGTTCAGATCATGGGATGAAAGTTAACAAATCGAAAACAAAAGTAATGATACTAGGATATTCCAAAATCTTGTCTAAAATTAACTACGCTGCAATTCCTAAAGTCATGTATGATTCAAGTCCATTAGAATATGTAGAAGAGATAAAAAACCTGAGAATCATAGTCTAAAATACTCTTTCATGGGATTCACAAGTTAACAACATGTGCAATTTCGTTACTAAAAGTGTGTACCAGCTTAGGAGGGTAGCTGTAGATTTTCTTGTCCAAGTAAGGAAAAAATTAGCAGAATCGCTCATACTCCCCAGTCGCAATTTGCGATATGAAGGGCAAAAATCTCGAGAGATTACAAAAAGCACAAAACACAATTGTAAGGTTCGTTTTGAGAATAAAACCAGATGAACATGTGACTCCTCACTATAAAGCGTTAGGTTGGCTCGAAATTGCTGTGGGGAAGAAAATGCAAATTGCCTTCTTAATGTTCAAAATTATGAAATTTAGAAAACCTGATTACTTTTACGATAAATTTCAATGGATGTCACAGGTTCATGGGAAAAATACAAGGAACAAGAATAGAATTTTGCAAATCCCGATTCACCGAACATCTATTTTCATCACATCATTTATTGTTCAAGGAGTCAAAATTTATAATGATATGGTGGAGATGTTTGATTTTGAGCAAAGTACTGATACGTTTAAGAACAAACTAAAGAAAATGTTATTAGAAAAATAGTATGTAGTACATAATTGTAAATATTAATGTTTGATGAAGTGATATAAATTTTGTTAATTTTTGTTTTATGTTGTTTGTGATATCAACAAAACAAAGGAATATTTAATAAGTTTGAGTTTGATATTAATTTGAGTTATTTTTAAGTGAACATTTTGGTCTGATATTAATTTGAATTAATTTTATGTTTTTTTTTCTTTTTTTTCTCAATAATTATTATAATTTGGAACTTTATAATGAACGATTGTAAGAGGAACTTTTTGTATTTTGTATCCAGGGAAGTGGAAGAGAGGGCCTCAAGGCCCTAACTCTCCCTGGTGGTTAAATAAATCAATCTCTCTCTCTCTCTCTCTCTCTCTCTCTCTCTCTCTCTCTCTCTCTCTCTCTCTCTCTCTCTCTTTCTCTCGCTCTCTCTCTCTATCTATCTATCTCTCTCTCTCTCTCTCTCTCTCTCTCTCTCTCTCTCTCTCTCTCTCTCTCTCTCTCCCTCCCTCTCCCTCTGTCTCTCTCTATCTGTCTCTCTCTCTCTCCCTCTCTCTCCCCCTCTCTCTCTCTCTCTATGTGAATATATGAGTGTGTGACCTATGGTTTTTTTTTCACCAAAACGGTCAGAATGGTCTGAAATGGATTTGTGTGTGGTTGTTTTTTTTTCTCATGCTTGGCAAATCCGTTTCAATTCCAATAGGTCGTCCCTCTTAAATAAGAAGCCTTGCCTGTATGACTTAGCTTCTGAGGGACATCCTAAAAAAATATGCTAAATAAATCACTAAAAATTGTAAAAAACCAAAGGAATGTGCGAGAACATGAAAAAATGTATGCACAAAATTATAATGAAAAATGTACCTACTAATAGGTCATTAAAGCTGAAAACTCAAAATTCGTGTATGAATATTTTGTGCATATACGATACCTACAGCAGGTAATAGATAGATAGATACCTATATGCAGGTAATGCAACAACAGCCTATTGCACATTTTCTTCACTCCAAAATCAGGAAAATGAAGAATAATTCATAATTCATTCAGGTAGGTAGATACTACAGCTGAAAATTTTTTTTTCAAATTGATGCTTTGTTTCCGAAATTGATGGTAAGTAAAGTCAATGTGGCTACCTTCACTCAAGAGACAGGGAATATCCGTTTTGAAAACTTCAAATGAAAATGATCCTGATGAATGACTATATTTATCAAAAACGTTTTCAGTAAAAACTTAAAGATCATCGAATCCTTGTATCCTCCAAGATAAAAGAGAAAAGTATGCCTGTTTCTCTGTCTAAGGTCGATTCACGTCCGAATGGCTAGACCGATTTGATGCGGGTTTCTGCAAAATTATCGCAAAGTTTCGGTTCAACATTTAGGCTATAGTAAACTCCTCCGAACCACGTCCTTCGTCGTCAGTTCAGACGTCCCTAGCGACGTTGCTCTGGTAGAAAATTTCGTAAGGAAAACCCTGATATGCGGAACTACTTAACACGTCAAATGAGGTTGGGATCGGATCAGGCGGATGGAACTTACCATTACATATCCAAAGTTACCGAAACGATGTTTATGGGTTGAGCCGTTCAGTTGTAGTTGACAAAGCCATATATTCAAAAATTGGTATTCTAAGCGCCTTACCACTTGCCACACCAGAAAAAAAGGGGAAAAAAACACTGCTAAGGACATGGCATAGAAGCTTCCTCGTAGCTTCAACGTGACTTCAACAAGAAAATTACGTTCGCGCTTGCGATGAGCGTACCGCTCATTCAATCATGATGAAACTGATAGGGGGCTATCTATGGCTAAATCCACACTATTCCTGAAAACGTCATCGAAATAAGATCAAAATTGTGGATGTTATGGCTATGGCAAGGAAATATTGAAAGACAAACGCTCGCGCATATGCACAGCGTACCGCTGATTCAATCATGATGAATGTTGTAAGGGACCTAAAGGGACCTTCCCCGCATCATCCCTGAAAACCTGAAAATTTAATTCCTGAATATTTAATTGAAATCCATTCGAAATAATGAATCATGGATGTGGCAGGGAGATATAGACAGACACAGCATACCGCTGATTCAATCATGCTAAATGTCGTAAGGGACCTCAAGGGATTTTCCCCGCATTATCCCTGAAAATCTGACCAAAATATCTTCAACATTAACGGACAAACAAGAAAACGGAGTGTAACAACAAAATGTCGTTCGCGCATGCCCAGAGCGTATCGCTGATCTAATCATGATGAAACTAATAGGGACCATCTATGGCTAAACCCACTCCATCCCTCAAAAAATCTCATTGGAATCTAATCGAAATTGTGGAAGTAATGACTGTTGCAAGGAAATGTGCACAGACAGACAGACAGACAGACGGACGGACAGACAGACTCGAAACCAATTTTGTTCAGGAGGCCACGAAACGCAAAATACGAGTGGAAATTTTGATTTTGGAGCACACACTTTTTTTCATTTCGAAAGTGAAAACAAAGCTTCCTCTGCCTTGCAGACTCGGAAGCAACAAGTAGGAATCTATCATAAAAATCATTCTACTTAGTTTCTTGGCGATTTGTTGGTAGCCAACTAATATAATATTGCAGAGGATGATAGAACGCTTGATTGACGTCTTTTTACGGGTAGGAAAGGCCTCGAATAATGTTTCACCGGAATACGCTTTTACCGGGGCCTAGTAGTGAAAAATGTTCCAAAACATTGTAACGAAAAAACGAGACTAAAGTAGTGGTGATTTGCTTAGTGTGATTTGCTATTCAACCTATGAAGCTGAAATTCGAAATGGAGGCCTCTCGGGACATGTAGAATAGGTTTTCCCGAGATTTTCTGGAATGTTTTGGTATCAAAATTCTCAGCTCGGCGTGTAGGATCTATACCTGCTGAGACTGTCACCGATTTCGCCTTACTTTAATGAGACTGGCAAAATACAGAATGTTCCATGGCGATTTTCCCAGGGGTTTTCCGTGATTTTTGGGGTTGCTTTGGTATCAAAATTCTCAGCTCTGCGTGTAGAATCTATATCCGCTGAGACTGTCATCGATTTTTGAAGTTATACTTCTTTGCGCCCGTTAGACACTTTGGGATGGGATGTTGGTCGAGAAACCGCGTCACGCTGAAAAGTAAGAACAAATTTTTAAGAACTATCGATTATACGGCACCTCTCGAGGATGAGGAGGGAGGAGGAGGGAGGGGGAGGAGGAGGGAGGGGGAGGAGGAGGGAGGAGGAGGGAGTGGGAGGAGGAGTGAGGGAGGAGGAGGAGGGGAGAGGAGGAGGAGGAGGAGGAGGGAGGGAGGAGGAGGAGGAGTGAGGGAGGAGGAGGGAGGATGAGGAGGAGGAGGAGGGGGTGGGAGGTGGGGGTTAGACACTTTGGGATGGGATGTTGGTCGAGAAACCGCGTCACGCTGAAAAGTAAGAACAAATTTTTAAGAACTATCGATTATACGGCACCTCTCGAGTGAAAGTCGAGCGCTCTCGCTCTTTCTTTTAACTTCGATTCTCTTCTTGCTTGCTTGCTTGCTTGCTTGCTTGCTTGAGACAAAATTTCAGATCGATTTTTAACCCACTTCCCGATATCCAATCGATCTGAAATTTTGCACACGAGTTCATGCTGGCGTACATTTTAATCTATCAAATTTTCGCAAAGAAAAAGTTAGTTATACTATAAATTTTCGAAAATTTAAAATTTAATATGGGACACCTTACAAGTGTTGTGTATTGTAGGGAGGAGGATGAGGAGGGAGGAGGAGGGAGGGGGAGGAGGAGGGAGTGGGAGGAGGAGTGAGGGAGGAGGAGGAGGGGAGAGGAGGAGGAGGAGGAGGAGTGAGGGAGGAGGAGGAGGAGGGAGGAGGAGGAGGAGGGAGGAGGGGGTGGGATGTGGGGGTTAGACACTTTGGGATGGGATGTTGGTCGAGAAACCGCGTCACGCTGAAAAGTAAGAACAAATTTTTAAGAACTATCGATTATACGGCACCTCTCGAGTGAAAGTCGAGCGCTCTACCCACTGAGAAGTTATACTTCTTTGCGCCCGTTAGACACTTTGGGATGGGATGTTGGTCGAGAAACCGCGTCACGCTGAAAAGTAAGAACAAATTTTTAAGAACTATCGATTATACGGCACCTCTCGAGTGAAAGTCGAGCGCTCTACCCACTGAGAAGTTATACTTCTTTGCGCCCGTTAGACACTTTGGGATGGGATGTGGTCGAGAAACCGCGTCACGCTGAAAAGTAAGAACAAATTTTTAAGAACTATCGATTATACGGCACCTCTCGAGTGAAAGTCGAGCGCTCTACCCACTGAGAAGTTATACTTCTTTGCGCCCGTTAGACTATAATTATATATATTATATATATTATTATATATATAAAATTATATATTGTATATACTATAAATTACAATTATTATATCTTCAATATATTGAAGATAAATATATTGAAAAATATATTGAATAATATTGAAAAATGTCTTATATTTCATTTATATATCCTGTCTGTTTGTGTGCGTGAGTGGGTGTATGAGAATGGCCACAGAAGTATAACTTCCACCGTGTGGTCCGACGCACACGATTTTTTTCTTATTTCAATGAGACTGCTTTTGTAATAGTACCACAACGAAGTCTTGTACCAATTAGCATCGTTTTTCTTTTCAGGGCAAATAGCTACATTTCTAACAACTTTCTTCACATGGGAAGAACTTGGTACTCGGGAAAAAATATCTCATCGAATAACGGTAAGATTTCCGCAGTTAATTTTAATTTTACTGTGTGGGTTTACGCTGAGGCGGTAGATGCGGAAGGGAAGAAATGGTTTACTCTGAGGCGGTAGATGTGGAAGGGAAGAAAATTATATATTATAGATAGATATTATTATTATTATTTATATATCTATGATAAGTTTCAAACTTACAAGGCGTTTGTCAGCAAAGAACTTGTAAAATATCAATTAGACCCCTGCTGACAACTATCAAAGAAGATGTGGGGGGATAATTTACTTTCCTGAGAAATAATGTCATATATGCAGGAAGGGTTCCGGAATTTTGGTGAGATCTTACGCCAACTGCCACTCGCTTGATGTTAAAATTAGAAGTTCTGCAGCAAGGTGGGCTACAGTAATTTTCAGGGGTACTTATAACATGCTGAATCGTTTCAGCATGTGTTACGTGTAATTCCACTTTGTTGAAACAGAATATATCTATCAATTTCTAGGAGCGATCAAATTCTTTTTTCTGGAATTACTTGAATTGTTGCTAAGATGATGTAGAACTATGAAAGTTAGTGGCCATGTAGAACTATGAAAGTTAGTGGCCATTTTCTTGATTTAAGTCATCAAGTTCTCAACTGCTGCATGTTGCAGGCCTTTTTCCACTATGAGATTCAATTTATGGGCAGCATATCCCCTGTGTTTCAACTGCACATCTTTTAATGCCCCTTGAATATTAGCAGCATTATTATTCACTGCAAATATAACTTTATGACCCATTTCCCATTCTTCAAACAACTCTTTAAGAGTTTTTAATGAATTCTCAATGGTATGGCTCCCTTCTAACATTTGGCTTGTGAGTGAACAGCTGTGAAATTTACTTTGGTAAATAAAATTTGCTGTGGCAGCAATATAACTATCGTTTGTACAAGATGCCCAACAGTCGTGGTGACACAGAAGGTGTCACCTATGGCAATAAAAATTTTTAATTTCGCTTTCATTTCTTTGAATCTTGCAGGCTCTATCGGAGCCAAAATGCATTTCCTACATGGAAGTTGATAGTTGCAATTTAATGCTTTCACAAAAGTTCTGAAGCCACTATCCTGGACAATGGAAAAGGGCTGGTATTCTTATATGATCATATCAATCAAAGTATCGTCAATTTTTTTTAGTCTCAGTAGCTGATGATTTCCTTACTATAAACCTCGATATCCTCCCTTGTGAGGGGACCAAGGCACCAGCGGTGGGAGCATTCTCATGCAAAGGCTTCAAAGTGTGGGCAACGATGATATTAGGATCATCAGAAGTTCCAACAGTTTCATCATTCTCATCTATGAAAATAATCAAAGGGTGGCTTCAGGCTATGTGTCTTTTTGATTTGATGTTGTTGATTTGTAGTTCATCTGAAAAAAAGGGTTCTTACGTAATAACAATCTTATTTGCATACTCGTTCTTGCACTACATTTTTGCAACTAGTGCGATGTTACATTTGTATTTGTTCGTTTCTCTGATGAATTATTTTTTTCTAACGTGATTTGAACACATGACTTGTAAAAAACTGATATATGCATGACTCATATTATGATGGTAGTAGATGCTTTTGTTTTCAACCCATCAAAATGTTTGAGCAAGTGTATAAAGAAGACACTTTAGAATCGTTAGCTAAAGTATAATCAAAAACCGCCACAAATAATTCGGGTAAGTGAGCCCCATTTTTGATAAATTTGAATGAAACAATGCCAATGCACCAACTCACACTGCAGGGGTGAGATCAAATCCTATTTCAGCCAGCAGGTTACCCAAGGCTGTCTCAGACCTGGTTAAAGAGGAAGGCGACGGGATGTACCCCGCACCCAATGACAACATCCCCTGACATCTCGCCATCTGCTTCGAGGGCCGTCATTCCTTTTGTGGTACATACATGCAAAATACTCAATTAAACGAGCAGGTACCCAACACCACGAGGAAGCGAGATGCCATAATCTTTTGAAAGTGGTGGAAGACTACTGACGACATAGAAATCGGGCGGTAGCCTCAAGGCCCATTTCTTCCTTTCTTTCGATGAAGATGGTTCGGGCATGAGTCAACTTTTCGGGGGTCTTTCCAATAGAAGTAGCTGGTAGAGAATGAGCAGCTTGACATTGTTTGGGGCTTTATTCCAGCGTCAGGCAGAAATACCCTCAGGTCGAGGTGGAGTTTTTGACACGGCATATTTGTGCCTCTTCATGAAGCACCGGCACACACATAACGAATGGCGGCTGTGTAACGAATTCCTGGTGGAAGCTGTGGAAGGGGGTACCACTGGCTCACCAGGGTTGTATTTGGAAGCACTCAAGAGTGGCTCCCAAAATGCGACGAACTCCTAGTGAGGGGGCAAAACTTGTCCATTCCCAGCTCCCTCCAGTACCACTGCAGCTATATGAGCCGGATACTTCTTCCACAACTTTTGGATCTGCTGGTATTCCTACATCCTTGCTTGCTTAGCTGTTCTGCAACTACCAAGGGGCACCAAAGAAGGAGGATTAACTCCATGATGCCTCGCCATGGACACTTCCTCAACTTGTGGGAAGATCCTCTGTATATAGGCTGTGACCTCATGCTCCAAGTCATCTGGCTTCTCAACAGCCTGCGTTGTCAGATACAGCAGGTAGACACTCTCATAACCATCAATTTTACCTACCTATTCCCCGAGCCTCAACACCAGCATAAAGACTGGACCAGAATAAAGACTGGAGGTCACAGGAGAGGTTTGCAGAATGGCGGGGTGTTGCCCCATGTCTGTAGGAGATGTGGGAGAGGCCCCACGGCTATTTTCTAGGATTGATCCTGCACAAGCTGCTTATAGTGGGGTCTCAGGAGAAGGGATTGAATTACAGGAAGCATGTACATGGGAAAACGTTGCTGCAGAAACACATTTATGGGGCGTACCCCATTATACACAGCCTCTGCCTCCTCTACTGCCTTTTACTTCAAACCCTCAGAAGAATACCTGGGCCTCTCTCGCTCTATATCAATTGCAGGGTGGGCCTATACTGGAGGCTTCTGCCAGACTTGGGAACTGGGCCACACTTGGAACCAAAGGCTCTCTCACACTCTTACACTGGGCAGTCTAGTGGACTTCTCCAGGGGCGTTAGGAGATGAAAAAGGGTAGGACGATGAGGATGAAGGAGAGGGAGAGTAAGGCCGACGCCCCTGCCTGGAGCACCCCTGAGCCCAATGTGCTGGCGGGGTTTTTGAGACTTATTGTTATTACTGTCCGTAACAGAGGAAGCGGGAGACCTGTTGGTACGAGCCCCCCCCCCCCCCCCCCCCCCCCGTCACCACCAAGCATACTCTCTGATCGCAATACTTCCATTGCCTTCGAAGACCTTTAAATTTTGATTGGTTGTGTGAATTTCATTATTTAATGATCGATGGCAACCTCATTGCATGTGCAAACAAAGCCATTCCAAGATGCTAAACTTCATCAGTTTTCATTCGCATTCGACTAACAACTTTAGGATATATATATATGGGTGAATGGTTTTCTATTGATCATTTTATTACCATATCAAGTAAAGTTGTTGGTGTAGTGTTAGGAGATGTATACAAGAATACATTTTTTGTCACAAAAATAATTTTAACAATTTCCTTGAACTCAAAAAGTTCAAATTCAAAACAATTTAACATTATAAAATACGAAAATTCGCTCATACAATCGTGCTGCATGACTGGAACTTTTTTTTAAACGATTTGGAACTTTGTTTGGTTTAGCACCGCAGATGAGAAATCCGAAACAATCACCTTTTTTTCTTGTTTACAACGGTAAAGAGTAATATTGGACACTTAATTTCCGCCTGTAAAAAATATAAAAGCACCTGTCATCAAGATATACAAAATACAAAAATTCAGCATATGCCCAGAATCGTCACAAATCGTACTATTTAAATTGTATTTCTTGCTTTCTCGCACCTCATGCTGCTACTTTTTATTGGGATTATTATGTTTTGTTTAATCCGATGTTTTGGTATTTGGGGTTTTCCCCCACTGTGCGGCGGAGGAGGAGGAAGCGTTACTGGTGCTTATGATGATATAGGTGAGTCCTGCTGCAAGTGTGGCTGGTAGTGAAGGCGTGCTGAAAAGAAAGGCGAGTAAACTTTTAGTGTTATTTCATTTTTCCATTGTAAATTGTTTCATTATCTTTTGTCATTCTATTCTTGAAATTTATGTTTGTATATGTTCCATTTTTGTGTGTATATTTTATTTAAGTATTTAGTTATTTTTATTTTTTTCATTTTCCATTTTTTCTCTTGTCTAGCTATTCCTGCATTAGTCTTTTGAAGAAGAATCAGGACTTTGGGCGACAGTCCCTGTTTCTCTGGCAGTGGTAGAGCAGCTGTGGACAGTGGGTAATGAGGAGAGTGATGAGCAGCAACGGACGTTGGGCAATGGGGCGAAGTGAATGCGGCTGTTGCAGTGGTTTTGTGCTTGTTGCTGTAACTGCTGTTGTCTCCGCGGGCTCAGCCCTCAGAAGGTGAGCTGGAGGTGAGGCAAGTGATTGTGGGGCAGGCTTCACCTGGTCTACTAAAATTTCAGTTGGCTGGCCATCTGAATGTGCATATGTTGAATGTTTTTCCGTTGTTCGCTAACCTGATGCCTGGCCCTGTGGATATATGGTCTATGAGTTGCATAGAAGTGATGCGATGGTCTTCTTGCTACAGGGAAGTGTGAATGGGTGTATTCACTCGATGCCTGAGATAGAGAGTCGTAAGAGGGACGTGAATTCAGAGATGAACGGGAGGTGTCGATGTATCATGGAAGGCATCGTGTTGGACATGGAGCTGAGAGAGGTAGTGAGTGGCTTGCCTGAGTAAACCATGAAAGAATGGTCCTCAATGACTTGGTGGAAGTGAATATAAGAATACCCTCTGGGCACATTTTCTCGAATTAGGAGGAATATGAAGCTTGCTCGTAGATGTTTCTAAGATTCAAATATGTCGGGAGATTTTGAAATGTGTGAGGGTCATGGTTTATTGATCAAGCTGCTAGATTCCTTATACAGAGACAATGTGCCCAGGAACTTAACGAGGGGAGAGGCCATTTGACACTTTGCCTTGTTGATTTCTAGGCCGTGTTGTGCGAGGGTAGAAGGTAAAGCTCTTAAATGTCGCAAATTTTACCTACTGTTTGTTTCAAGAGGCTATGAGGATGTCATCGAGGTAAGAATAAGTGAAGGGGAGATCTCGCAGTGTTGAATGCATGAACCTCTGCCATGTCTAAGAGTCGTCTTGAAGTGAACTAAAATCCGTGTGAACTGAAATGTGCCAAACGGGGTGATGACTGCCATTTCCTTGATGTGCATTGCTTCCACTCCCTGTACACAGCAAATTGCTGCAGCAGCTGTGTAGTGCCCCTATACAAAATTATATACTTTGCTTCACACGATAATCATAACTTTTTCTTCATGCAGAATATCAATTTATGAAAATACGTTTTTTAATATACCTATCGTCTTAGTTGTCTTTCAGAATCATGAATGTTATTAATTAAATGATTCGAAGAATCCGAAAATTGAACACAGAACAGATAGATGGGAAAATGTAATTGATTAGGTATAGGTATATATATATATATAAATATATGAGTAGTATATATATACCGATCCTGGCTCACCTCAAAATTATGGTTGAATTTAACCACAGATATTTTTTCGTATTTATGGTTGAATTTAACCACAGATGTTTTTTCGTATTTATGGTGGAGTTGAACCATAGATATTTTTTCGTATTTATGGTGGAGTTGAACCATAGATATTTTTTGATTATGTGGCGGAGTTGAACCATAGATTTTTTATTTTTTTAGTCAGTGGCTAGCGTATTTTGTGGCGGAGTTGAACCATAGAATTATTTTGATTATGTGGCTTTTTGATTTTCTCATTAGGTGGAGTTGAACCATAGAATTTTCTTGATTATGTGGCGGAGTTGAGCCATAGATTTTTATTTTTATTTTCCTAATTAGTTTAAGACAATTTCGTATTTTGTGGTGGAGTTGAATCATAGAATTATTTTGATTATGTGGCGGAGTTGAACCACACATTTTTTATTTTTTTATTCAGTTATTTTTTTTATTTTACATTCAACCATTTTTCATTCTAGCTCGCCTTACATTTTAGCCGCCCAGTTGTCTCTAAACACAACGTTGCCACACCTATTCTAACCTATTCTTACTTTAGTACTTATTCTAAACTATTCTTACTTTAGTACTTATTCTAACCTATTCTTACTTAACCTATCTACATGTTCTTTTCGTTTTACATTTTATTTTGGCTCTTGACCATAATCCTACCTACCTAGTTCTTTTGTTTTATATTTCCTTTTGGTTTTTCATCATATCCTTCAGATGATCCACAAAGTTTTCTTTTTCAACTCCTATTTTATGATGCCCCCAAGCTAGGGTATCTACCCCATTGCCTAGAATATGCCTTTTATCATCGTAAGCACTAAGCGCTTTCTTGTTCTGTTCAACGGTATAGATATCATGCTTGATTGATCTAAACAACATTTGTTTCCTGTAGATCGGTTTCTTGGTCAACAGACATTCCTTAAAGTCCTCGAACCTAATGTCCTTTTCAACAACGTTTTTCTTGATTCCTTTTGCTTTCTTTGTTTCTTTTTGGTCCTCGAACGTTTTATATGCGTACAGTTTCGATCTCAGCCCGACAAATTCCTCCATGATCTTTCCATTAAGTTCATCTTTGAATTTTCCAAGTACTTTCTTGTTCACTTGAGGCATACCATAGTCATTATCTTTCGGATAATCAGATGTGTCAAACTGATCAATCATGTTGTTTTTAATGTCATAATAAAAGTCCTCAGTCTTGATGTCCATAATCAGGCTATCTGTATCACAATACATGAGCTTGGCATTTTCTCCATACTGCTTCTTTATTGTGTTATAGTAGAAGTCGTACATGAGAGTTTTTGAAATGTCTAGGATACACATACCTACATAGATGGGTTTGTTAAACAGAATCTTGGTTGTTTTCATGTGAACGGCTACCAGATTCTCCGTGAATATCGTTCTATGATCGAACGTTGGTTTTGCTATCAATGTCTCCAGTTTCTTTACATTCGAACACACCTTTATGTCAACTCTGTTCCTGATATTTTCCATCGTTTTCCCAAATACGCTGTTGTTCATCAGTTTGAAAAAGTCCTTCTCAAAATCGTTCTTGGCCTTGGTTCTCAGTGCCGTATTGAAATCAATGTAGATTTTCAACCAGTCAGATTGGTCAAATTCCAATACCCTGTGAACCTTCTCTAGCTTCAACCCCATTTCCAAACATTGTTTGAGAGCCGTGTGGTGCAAAACGTATTTCTCTTTATCATACAGGGTTGTCAGCAGTTTAGGTAGCCTAGTATTACCAATCTTGTTTTCTGGAGCCAAAGGTAGATCAGAATGCGAATCGTGTAGTTCCTTAGGGTACTTCAGGTCCACTTCCAAGATGTAACCTTTGGGGGACTCGTCGTCAATTTTGTCAATGTCCAAGTTCTCTACCCATTTAAAACCTCCATACGGTAAGTATTTGGACATTGACCATCCATAAAGGTTGTTGGCATCTACATAGGGTATATAATTTGAAGGTTTAGTCTTATCATATTGGTCACCCATGTACTTGTTGTTTGCCTTGGCGTATCTATTGCTACATTGAGATATCCCACCACGAATTCCATTTTCAATCATTAGAATCTGATCATAATCGGTCAAAAGTTCCAACTTAACTTTAGTCATTTTCAACATACAGTCCCACGAGAATCCAGGTGTGGTGTAGTACCAAGCAGGATCTAGTTTGTACGTTTTCAGGGAAATATCTCTGAAATTCTCCATCACATCTGCAAGCAGTAAGATGTCACTTTTGTTGTAAAGCATGGTGAATTCTCTCATGTTTTTGATTCCAAATCTTTCCCAAATCTCCTGCGCATTTCTGTACTCGGACTCTTTTACTCCTTGTTTGTTCAAGCTGCTGTAAAATTTTTCTATAGGTGGTAAACAGGTTTCATCGTACTTTTCCGGACTATCCATGTACTCATATGGGTAAGCTAGTTTCCTTGTCATCAGCTCCAAAAACTCTGGTCCAAAATGTTTCGCGAGTTCCTTAAATTGGTCAATTGTGAGGTTGCTCGTTAGCTTGTCCAGAGAACTTGATAGGAATTTGAAAGAGTCAATGAACCTTATTTCTATTTTATTCATTATTCGTTTTCCTTTTTCATCAACTTCTCCAGAGTCATACCTGAGGATCTTTGAGAATGAGATATACTTTTCCTCGGTGTTAGGTATCATTTTTATGTCTGAATCATCTTCTCCAAATTCTTTTATAAACAAATGGGCGTCATAACCAGCGAGATTGTGGAAAAATACGGGTACGAATCTAGGGTTTTGATATTCTAGGTTGCACCAAGAATGGGCAGCCCCTCTGAAGTCACCTGTTAAATGGTCATGGTCACGGACACGTCTATTCATCCTTTCCATATTCTGCCTCATTCTCTTCAATTCTACTTGTCTCTCCGTCGCTTTACTTTCATCTCCTTGTTCTAGAAAATATTCTATAGCCTTTTCCTCTTCCATGATTTTCCTTTCAGACACTGGGGCTAGTTGGTCCAAAGCTCTCTCACAAATATGGCATGTTGTAGCATTTTTATATTCCTTCTCCTGTTCGTTCGTCAAGGGTTTCATTGGTACAATTTTATCGTAATATTCTTTAGCAATATGTAAAACATCCTCTTTCAATTTCTGGTAGAAAACCTTTGGAGAATCATTGCCCGAATATTCGACAGGGGGTTTGTGATACCTGTTGGAATACTTTATGTAATAAGCAAAGTTGTTGGGCTCGTGTTTCTGTGTCTTATTAGTGAACGCCCCTGTTTCATCAGGTTGACAAGTCTGGACTTTCCTCAGCATACATTCAAAGTCCGCATATATAACGAATGGCACTTTCAAGGAGTGATTATATTTTTCAAACTGTAACACGTTTTTGTAAGGTTTTGGTAGTTCTACCTTAGCAGTTTTATGAGTCCCACAGTACTCATGGTGTTCCTTTAATTTTTCTTGAGTCCCAAAACTATTCAAACACATTTTACATAAAAATCGTTTGTGCCCATCCTTCGACATTTGACTATGTCCAACTAGTTTCCACAGGTCCTTGACCCAGCAGTAATGTTCAGATTTCGCATTTTTCAAATACAACAAGTCAATGTGTCTGTCTTTCTCCTGTTCGGTTATTTCCAGAGGGACGATGGTATTTTCATCTAGGCAATAAACATTGATAGAGATCCCGGTTCTTTTCTCAAACTTTTTCACATCCATAAGTTTCACGGGGAAACTTATATCTTTCAATACCTCGTCAAACTCATGTTCCCATTTGATGTACTTTCCTATTCTACCCGCATTTTTTTCAGCTGGATGTAAGGCTGAAAGAATAGACCAAAGGAAACATTTATTATCATTATTTTTCACATTGATTATTGCTTTTTTGCTCTGTAGATGTTCAGGTAGTGGAATGTAGGATGATCCTTTTAATGGTGTGTATTTGTTAATATTTAGTTCCAAATGCATGATTTTATGAAGCTGCCATTGAGATCCTTTAATTTCGAAAGATTCCATTTCATTTAGAATTTTTTGTTTCATTTCTTCGTAGCAGTCGTTTACTTCTGTAGACTTTGTCATTATTACGTTTTTAGTTTTGAAATTGATTACCTGGTACTCCATATTACTTTCGTTAGTTCCTTTCTTGAATTCAGCGAGTAATAATACATTTACTTTGAGGTTCTTTCTCATTAGTTCTTTATTGATTAACCCAATAACGATACCTTGAATATTATTTAGGAACTTTGATGCGTCTTTGAATCCTTTCGTGTTTTCAATCTCGTAAGTTGCCAATCGAGATTTGAAAGCTGTCTCTTTCGTACTTACTTTTGTCCTTGGGTCTTTGGATTTTTCAAACAGTTTTTCACCAAAATTGAAAACTCTGTGTAATTTTCTCGGGCTTTCAAATACAGGTTTTATTTTTCTAGGTTTTAGGGTCAATGTCCGGTCCGGGTCGTTTTTAGTGTGGCGCTTTGACTTCAAGTGTCTAGCCCAGTTTTTATAGGTGATGTGAACATCACACTTTTCGCAAAGTTTCTTTGCATTATTCATAGTATTTATCATCTTTATTTACTGGAAGATTTTAATTTTTTTTTTTTTTTTTTTTTTTTTTTTTTAATTCAAATTTTTATTTCCAACTGTAGAAATAAAAATTATTACTTGGTATTCACGAGCCCATCATTAGCTTGCACATTTTAAGGTTACCAAAATGTTGAACGACCTCAATATTGTCTAAAAATCTATTATGGTTATTGCCTGTTTTTATAATTAGATCATTAGCAACTTTACACAATTCTAACCACGAAGGAGAATCTAGAACAGGAGATAGGTATGGTTTTCCGTTTCCCCAACAAGTGTCCCCTTCTTCAAGGATGAAAATCATCCCATGTATTGGAACTTTATTCAAATTGTCTTTAATATTATTAGTGTAGTCCGCGTAAGCACAATATTCAACAATCTTTTCAAAAGGTTTACAAACTTTGATTATTTTATTATTCATTTTCTTGAGAACTTTATTGTTCTTTTCTTGTTGTTGTTTAGTATCCATCTTTATATTATACCTAATTTTAAAAAAATTCAAGGATTTGTTTTTCTTATAGGATACACTAACGCTACTAAGTAGGTAGGTACCCAATAATTGACCAACTCAGAATATAGTTTTTTGTAACTCTTCGTTATAAAATGATCCTTCAATATCTTCACCCACCAAATCTTTGATTTTATAAGTTATTGGTCGAGTACTTAAAATTTCTTTCACAACAAATATTTCTGTCGTCCAATTAGACCCATACTTATTAGCAAATGTTTTTTTGGATCTTGTTATTCTGACTCTATCGCCAACAGAAAACTTAACTTTCTGTGAGACTTTTTGGTTTCCAAATACTTTAATCAATACTTCATTTTCGTTAGTCTTATTAACTTCAGACGGTTTCATTCCTATTGTTCTGTGAACATCATTAAAATTATACTCATCTAATAGATCCTGCAAAATATCAATCCATTTCTTGTTATTTTCAACTTCAAAATGGATTTTCATCTTTCCATTCAATGTTCTGTTGAATCGCTCAATTGTACCAGATTTCTCTTCGTTTTGTGTATGGTACATTTTTATATTATAACTTTTCAACAAATCTTTAAATATCTTGTTTTCGAATTCTAAACCTTTGTCAGTATGAAGTAAATTGGGAGACTGATGGTTTTGCGATTTTGCTTTTTCGATTATTTTCTCAAAAGCTTTAGACACGTTTTTTCCATCCTTCTTCTTCAAAGGTAACGCCCAAGCAAATTTTGAAAATGTATCGATAACGTTGAGTAGATAGCCATATCCATTGTTTTCTTTTTCATAATTTTTCATGATTATCAAATCAGCAGCCCAAAGATCGTCTATTCCATTGGTGAATATCATTCGTTTTTTAAACTTCTTTCTTATTGGTTTATGCAATTCTTTAGCCAGAGATAATTTTTCATTGTCATTCAGATTTTCAATTTTGGGACCTTCTTGAATATCGTTGTTTTCAGGAGCCGCGATAAATTTACTCTTATTAGTTTTGCATTTTGAACATTTGGCTGCAACTCTCCATCTCCCATTGACAGCTTGAACTCTTTCCGCATCAATATTGTTAGTTTTTTTCTTGCATTTATGACAGTAAATAGGTTCAGTTAAATCTTTATCCATTTATTACTTGTAAAAAGTTTTTATAAGAAATATTTCTCATAAAAAATAATCCGTGAGTTCTTACTCTTCAATAAGGTGTAGGTAAACCATAACATTCTCCAAGTTCATCTCATCTCCATTTTCATTCCTGGGTGATAGTTTAATTTCTCGAATGTCTCTCAACCCTTCTCTTAGGGGGTTGTAAAGAACTTTTTTATTTGTTTCCATATAAGTGGTATTTGGAAGAATTGTGTTCTCTATGAAAGACACGTGAAGCAATTCATGCTCACTGTGAAGGTGAGAATGTTCATCATGATTAGCGAAGCTATAATCAATAATATTACAGTGCCATTCAATTAGTGAAAGAGGTTTGATTAACCTTGGATTGTCTTCAGAATAGTACTCTTTATTAGCGTCAAAATAGTCCCCAGCTGTTAAGCACTGCTTAAACTCGAACAGTTCGCAGAAATTTCCAAAATTTAGAAATGTAAGCATAAACGGAGATTTAAGATAAAATCTATTACAATTTGGAGTGTAGTCAACTTTAAAAATTAAGCTTTCAGGTTTTATTCTCTTTAATGTATCAATGTGCGATTTAAATTTTGTTTTCTCCTTCTCCTTCTCAAAACCCTTCAGGATATCAGATTGAAAACTTTTCATTTTTAAATATAGATCCCTTCTAAATGATTCAATAGTAAATGTATCATTAATAGCGTACTCTAGATGGTACCAACCATCTTGTAAAAAAATTCTAATTGATATAAGTAGACCTCTTACTTGAAATGAAGGAGAAGGTGGCGAAGTAAATAATAGTTTTACTAGTCCAAGTTTATATTTTTTGTCAGGATTTAAAGTGATTTTCCGGGCAAATGTTATTTTCAAGTCTTTGTGCTTGTCAGAAATTTTTATCAACGTCATGTTTTATTTAGGGCAAAAAAATAAATTTTTTCTAATAATAAAGATGAACAAATATAGAATTGATCCAATCCCATTTGACAAAACTAAAAGTAAAAGTGGTATTTTACCTTTACCTTTGAGAGCTTTGATAGTTGGTACTTCAGGTTGCGGAAAAACAACGTTACTGTATAATTTGATTGTAAAATCGTGGGGTATTCCTTTCCACAATCTATACATTTTTTCAAAGTCATTAGATCAGCGTGTTTATCAGGTATTGAAAGAAACGTATGAGAAAATTACAGAAAAAGAAGGTGTGGAAATAGCGCAGTTTTTCAGTAGTTGTGATGAACTTATTACCCTTGATGAATGCAATGAAAATAGTTTGATTATTTTTGACGACTGCGTAAACATTCAGCATCAACGAGAAATCAAAGATTATTTTGTGAGAGGAAGGCACAAGAACATATCGTGCGTATATCTAACCCAATCTTGGTCTAAAGTCGATAAGCAACTTATAAGAAATAATATAAACTTTCTTTGTGTATTTCGCCAAGGCCCGAAGTATATGAAAGATATTTTTGATGAATACGTTGGAACTGATTTCTCATATGAACGATTCAGAGAACTCTGTTATTCGTGCTGGGATGAGGACTTTGGCTTTCTAACTATTGACACAACCAAAAAGATTAAAAATGGACGTTACCGGAAAAAATTTATGGATACCATAATGGATTAAATAAAACGCCCCCAAAACGCCAAAAAACGCTTCCACACAACGCCCCAAAAATCCGCTAAAACACCCGCTAAATCGCCAAAAAACGCTTCCACACAACGCCCCAAAAATCCGCTAAAACGCCCGCTAAATCGCCAAAAAACGCTTCCACACAACGCCCCAAAAATCCGCTAAAACGCCCGCTAAATCGCCAAAAAACGCTTCCACACAACGCCCGCTAAATTGGTGGATTAGCGTTTTATATATATTTTTTTTTATTTAATAAAGATGTCATTAGAGAAAAAATTAGAAACAGCGCTTCGTCTAAAATTCAAGCAAGCGCAAGCGGCGGTGGAGAAAGATAAAAGCTCAAAACAAAAGGCTTTGCAAGAGGTTGACGATGGAGATGATGAAGATGACCCAATAGTTTTTCCGGGACAAAGACAAATATCAGTTATCGAGGCAAATAAAAGCATCCAACTCAGGAAAAATCTACAGCATATGTATAAGCAAGCAAGACTTGATAAAACAACTGAAAAGGATATTAGAGAAAAAGCCTTTGAACCAATCACACAAAGATTAGATAAAGTCGAAAAAGCAGTCAAACAAACAGATGATGACCTGAGTAAAAAATTGGAATTGATACCCATCAACAGGATTGAACCAATAACTTCAAGTTCTCCAACAAAAAAAGAGATCTATTTTCCGGAACTGCTTCCTTTGACAGAAACATCAAATTCTGATGAAAACGAAGATGTCTTTAATCAAAGTATGAAGAGTAACATTTCGGATCAAAATGAAAGTTCAACATCTGATGTTGATCCAAAAATGCTAACAATAGTTGAGAAAAGTGATAAACGAACTCTTCCAACAAATTCGTCAGTTAGTTCGAAGGGTATTGGTGCCATTGCAAGATTATATATTCTGCATCCTGATAAACAGTTTGGAATATACCCAGAACAGGATAATATCTACATCGGAAACAAGAAAATTGTTGTAGATAATAACAATATCTTGATAGATAATGAAATTTATAAAGGTACGCATGGTTTATGGAAACTTCTAACAACGCCTAATAATGCCTCAGCTCCGAAAATTCCAACTGTAGATGAATATACAAAGGCTGATCTTGAAGCTTACAAAAGAATACTTATACAGACAAGCAGTATGCATCAAAGTAACAATCCAGAAAAGGGCCCGAAATCAAGTAGCAACATAAAATGGAAGGACATTGTTGGCCCGATCTGGCACCAACTGAAGTCTTCAAAAACAGGCTCGGGCTTGATAAAATACTCTGAAAATCCAGTAGAATATAAGTATATCGATGATTTGAATCAACTACAACAGAGATTATATTACTTATATGCGCAAGAACAAGCAGGTAATAATAATTTTCATAATGAGAAATTGGGTATCGTAAATTTCATTACCGATCAGCTGGAGAAGAATGTAGACACCCCAAAAGGAATAGAATATTTGATACGAATTGTAAGCAACTTACCCAAAAGTATAATAAAAAATGGTTCAGGAGTTTTCAATGCTTTACTCAACAAACTTAGTCCTGTAGTGCCCGAAATGCATCTTCCAGGTTACAAATTTTGTGGGCCGTTTACAAAATTAGATGAAAGGCTTGAAAGGGGGGACAAAGGCATTAATAAATTGGACGAAGAAGGTTGTAAAGAACATGATATTTTTTATAGAGATCACAGTAAGACTAGTGACAGGCATATTGCAGATAAAAAATTGGAACAAGTAGCTGATGAAGTCATTCACTCTTCAGATTCAACTTTGAAAGAAAAATCGGATGCTGTTATAGTTAAGGCAGCTATGAAAAGTAAAAGGTTTTTTGGAATGGGCGTTGATTACTGAGTACTCGCGTGATTTTTCATTTAAATTTTCCTATAAATAAAGTAATACACAAAATAATAGTATGATCGAATATAATTTGAACTTTTCGGACAGCCAAATTAAAAAAATACGTTCAGCTTATAGAAAGAATGACACCATTAAAGTTCGTCTATCTTTCAACGATATAAGTGGAAATGGTGCACACAAAGTCCTTCTAACAGAAACTCAGAAAAAGAAAATCGATAAAGCTACTAAAAACAAGAAAGGGACCGAATTAACTTTTGAAGGTAACCAACTAAAAATAAACCACACTGGAGGGTTTTTACCTCTCATTTTTGCGGGAATCGGCGCATTAGGAGCTTTATTAGGAGGGGGTGCAGCAGTCGCATCAAGCGTGATTGATTCCAAACATAAAACGGCTGAAGAACTTGAAATCAAACGCCACAACTTAGAAATGGAAAGGTTGGCACAAAACGCTAAAAGTTTGAGTATTGGTTCAGGTCTTGGAAAAAAAATCAAAAGTTCTTTAAAAAAAAAAAAATAAAAAAATAAGAGCGTTGAGTAACTATGATATTTTAGAACGAGCCAAAGATGCCAAAATACTAAACTTCAGAGGTGTTTTTATGAAAGATGAGTTACCAGATGAAATTAATCATACAGAATGTGGTATTATTAATTTGGAAAATTCTGACGATAACGGAAGCCATTGGACTGCGTACTACAAAAATAATGATACTAAATATTATTTTGATTCGTATGGTAGTGCGCCTCCTCCAAAAGAACTTGTGAAATATTTGGGGCCTGAAAATGTGTACTATAATGAACAGAGAGTACAAAATAATAATGATCCACCAATATGTGGACATTTATGTTTGGTCGTTTTGAAAAATTTATCGGAAGGTAAGATGTACGAAGATGTCTTGAAAGCTCTAAAAAATAAAACTACACGTTGGATAGAAACTCTATAAGACTGTGTTGGTAGATTTTTGTTTTAATTGAACAATTCAATTAAAGTAATATTGTTGGGATTCTAAATAGAAGTCCGTATTTTTATATTTCCTAGGAAAAACGAAAATAATTTCTCCTATAATAAATAATAATGTACTCGAACGAAAATCCATCAGCTCCGGCTGGTGATACAAATGTGCAATTTACGCCATTTCATCACAATTTATATCCGAAAATCATGCTTCCAGAGTTCAATGTGAATAACTTCCGTATAAATCGCATCATTAACCAATATAAATTTCTGGAAGATGAGAGGAATATGAGAGCTAACCTCCGCAAAAAATACACGAAATTATCTAGTGCTCTTTTAGGAACTGAATTTGTCATAACTCTCTCTGAAATTGGAATGGCTGGTACTTCTATAGCTTTACCGGTAATTATTCCATTCAGTGTGCCACTTTCTGTTGGTTTAACCAGTATATCGACAATATTGAGATCTTCAAGCGGATTCATAATTCGGAAAATACATAAACATTCTGAAATTGAACTTCTGGCTAAAGCTAAACTGAATTCTATTGAGGAAAAATTCACAAGAGCTATCAAAGATGGAAAAATTTCGGATGAAGAGTTCAATGATATTGAACAAGAAATAAAAAATTACGACAACATGAAAAAAAGTATTCTAACTGAATATAACAGTAATAAGAAGGAATCAAAGAACCTAAACGAAAATGTAAAACTGGAACTTTTGGAAAAAGGAAAGTATATTGGTAGGAATGAGGTTTGGGAATCTTTCAAACATAAAATGTAAATGGGTGCGTATTTTTAAAATTTTTATAGAAATTAAATTCTATAAAAACTTACCAAACTAAAATCTTTGGCCAACTAAATAAAATTAAAATAATAATTCCATATATAATAAACGAAATGAATCAAATCAAACAAATTTTCTCTAAATATGACGATGAAGTAACTAGGCTTCAGTACCGAAACTTCAACCCTACTTCAACGTTGGAACTGAACTCGGAAAATAAAAGAACTGTTTTTAAATTGGACTTGGAAGATGAGTTTGTTAGTAAAAACATTCAGTACTATATAGAAGGACAATGTAAACCTAAAGATCCGACAAAATCGTATGGCGCGAACGATGGAATACGTATGGTTGATAATTATGTTGCGCACTTATTTTCTAAAATTGAAGTTAAAAAGCACAATACAATTATTGACGAGATTGAAGATCCGGGAATAGCCAGTACAGTACTTGGGTTTGTTACTCATTCGGGGCCTCAAAATTACAATGGTCAAGTTATTAATTCGGGTTTTAATTCAAAGGTTAATGGAGGGAACTTCAGTGCTATAGGTTATTTGGGTGATTTAGGTCTTGGATTTTTCAGGGATATCTCATCTCCAATCTACAGAGGAGGGTTTGAAATAACATTCATCAGAAACTCAGACGATGATGTTATATTCAGATATAAAAAAGATAATTCTTCACCTGAAGGTGTTGAGGGAAAGGTGGAAATCAAACAATTTTATTTGAGAGTCCCCACTATAGATTATACCAGCGAATCAAAACTCAAGTTGATAAGTGAGTTGAGTTCAAATCCTTACATATTCCAGTTCAAAAAACTTCAATGTATTGAACAAAAAGTTACAGGAAAAACACTGAATTTCGATGTTACAACAATCTACAGAAGCGTCGAAAACCCTATATGGGCGTTTGCAGTTTTCCAAACAAACAGGAAAAACGATCAGAAAAAAGATAACTCAAAATTTGATCACGTTGATGTTAGAAATATTTATTTTGAAGTATCAGGAAAGAGATATCCTGAAGAAAGTTTAAATCTTGATTGGAGTAATGGTAATTATTCTATTGCGTATAATATGTATCTAGACTATAAAAAGGTATTTTGTAAGGAATCATCCATTCCTTATGTAGAGCCGCAGTTTTTTAAGGAAAGTTATCCGATTTATAGTATTGATCTAACTAACCAGCCACAATCCATTTCTGGAATGAAAAATAATATAATTTTTCACGCTGATTTTGATAAGAATGTAACAGCAGACACGTTCGTTTATGTTGTTTTAGTTTCAAAAACGCTGCTTAGTTATGAGCCACTGAAGAATATGATTAAACAAGAATTTTGATAATTAGTTGCCAAATCTAAATATCTTTGGAGAAAATTTCACGATATCAGAATCTTTCAGATGACTTTTTGGTTGAGTTTGACGATAAAGTAGATTGGTTTTGGATTTTTGAGAAAAAAATTTTCCATTGTCTAAAACACTTTCAAGTATTTTGCTATTTTGAAAGCCAGACCATTTCATCCAATTCACCCAGATTTCATATCAGGTTTCGAGAGATACTCATCAGGCAGGCCAGAAGATAGAAAGTTATTTGTGAGTGACACAAATCATAGTTAAGATCATAGTTTTTTATAGGAGAGCTCTTATAAAAAACTGAAATGTTTTCGTAATTCTCTCCAGTATTGTATTCGATTATTGCGAAAAATAAATCAATGAAAATTTCAGCAAAATATCCCAACTTACCCAACTCCTCTTGGCGCAACCTAGGAGCTACTCAACATCCATCCAATCCTGAGTCGAATGGAACCCCGACACGACTCCCAGTTTTGCTGTGAGTCATTCCAACTTCCCTTTTCAGTTCTGTTGGAATTTTTCGGTTTTTGTTGTTTTAGTAGCCGTAGGTGCTTGGGAAGGTAAGAAAGGAGATTTTGACGATATTTGGTCGACACTCACCTCTGGATTGAATTTATGGATTCATCAATAGCATATAGGGCCCATCATCTATTGAATCCACCACGAATTCTACACCAGAAGTGCATCCTCACTATATAGAAAAAAAATTCTCGGTGTTGCTGTGAGCATCGTTCCCACAACCTCTAGCACGACAGTCCAATATCATAACCGCTAGACCAAACCGCCTTGTGAAAGAGAATAGTCAATTCTCAATCTTAGGAACTAGATTTCAAGGTCGTACGCTTGCGTCGAGTCGCCTTATCATTACATAATTATAATCGCATCGGGCGGCTATCTGGTTGCCCAGTCGCTCTCCCGGCCTCAGACAATGCAGTTCGCTACGTCAGTCTGTGAATACTCAACTCTCACACACGTTTTATTAAAAATATCAATAATTTCTTTAACTGTTTGCTAAAAAGTCACTGAATAAAAAAAGAAAAAAAAGTGTGGTTCAACTCCGCCACAAAATACGAAATTGTCCTGAATAAAAAAATTAAAAAAAAAGTGTGGTTCAACTCCGCCACATAATCAAAATAATTCTATGGTTCAACTCCACCACATAATACGAAATTGTCTTAAACTAATTAGGAAAATAAAAATAAAAATCTATGGCTCAATTTAGTCACTGAATCAAGAAAATTCTATGGTTCAACTCCACCTAATGAGAAAATCAAAAAGTCACATAATCAAAATAATTCTATGGTTCAACTCCACCTAATGAGAAAATCAAAAAGCCACATAATCAAAATAATTCTATGGTTCAACTCCGCCATAAAATTAAATAAATATCTATGGTTCAACTCCACCACAAAATACGCTAGCCACTGACTAAAAAAATAAAAAATGTGTGGTTCAACTCCACCACATAATCAAAAAATATCTATGGTTCGACTCCACCATAAATACGAAAAAATATCTATGGTTAAATTCAACCGTGATTTTGAGGTGAGCCAGGATTGGTATATTCATACTACTTCTATATATATATATATACATATATATATATACACACACACACATATATATATCTATATATATATATATATATATATATATATATATATATATATATATATATATATATATATATATATATATATATATATACACATAATAGCCTATTCGCTTATAGTTTTTATGTTTCTCAGATAAATAATAAGACTCTTTTATTTTTCAGATCGATGGGCAAGAAATTATAATGCACAGCCAATAGACGCAACATTGACATTATTCATTTTACTCTCAAATTCTAGTGAGTGTAGAAATCACTTTGAAATGTGTGTAGTAGGTGTTATTGATATTACCTATAGATTCCAATATGTAAGCATCAAACGAAGTAGGCAGTTTTATTGGCGTTAAAATAAATTGCGTATGACATATTTGACTACATTACGAAAAATGTCTACAGTAACTTCAAGAGGATTTTGTAAAAACTGAAGCTAATGCAATGCCTTCAAAATTTGTAAAAATAATTTTTTTTGTAACAACGTATAAATGAACAAAAAATAAGTTTTTCGGAATGGATATTACGAATAAATAAATGAACATCGCTATGTGATTCAGCGAGAAAAAATACTTAAAAATCACGTGGGCGTGGCAGCCCCCAGTTTTTTAATATTTTCAAAAAACTCGATATTTCACAACTATTAGTGATCTATTTACGAGTAATTGTGCTCTTTTTTGTGTACTCAAAAATTCAAGTAGTTTGTCCTTATTGTACAAAATTTAGCTTATAATGCTAATCTGCAATAGATGTGCAATTGGATAAATACAATAGGTGTTGATTGGGCATGCGCTAAAATGATGAAAACCACAGATGGTCCCGTTTTAGCGATTTTTTGTGGAAAATGCCAAGTATTGCAATGGTTCCAAAAATTTTAAAATCAATATTTTCTCAAATTGTCTCTATTGAAATCAGTTTTGAGGCATTCTGAATCCTAGAGTTGAACACTTTTTCATGTTATAATAATATATGTGTACAGGGCTCGATTTCAGAAATAGGAGTGCCAGTTTTCGTATGCCTGAAATTTTTACACAATTTTGAATTTGGTCCGTCAGATTCACCGAAATCATTCAGAAAATGGTCAGATTCGATTGAATTATGCTTCAGAAGAGGTGTCTGAGTGAGATGAAGCTATTTCTGTTCCTGCCTCTTACAAAGTAATTTTTGACATTCGCTAAAATTTGTCAGATTCACAGAAGGCATCCAGAAAATTATCAGATTCCGTCAAATTATTCACCAGGGATGTGGTCTGAGCCAATTCCAACTAGTTTCATGCCTGCCTCTAATCACGAATTTTTTGTTACGCAATTTTAAATTTGTTTTGCCTGATTCACCGAAATCTTCCAAAAAACTATCTGATTCGGTTGAGTTAGTCTTTAGAAGAGCTGTCTGAGTGAAATGGAGCTATTTCTGTTCCTGCCTCTTATGACGTAATTTTTGACATTTTAAAAATTTTTTAAATTTGTCAGATTCACATAAAGCATCCAGAAGATGTCAGATACCGTCAATTTATTCATCGGAGATGTGGTCTGAGTCAACAGAAACTGATTTCAACCTGCCTCTTATCATGAGTTTTGTCACATTTTTTTCCTAATATCTAAAGTCTATCACAACTTGAAACATCCGGTTAGCCGTCTGACTCCATGGTTTCCGGCATTAGGGCGTGCAATCCCATAGTTCCAAATCATCAAACCTTCTGCTTCTTATCACGCAGTTAATTTTCTGTTAGATCCCTTACTATTAGGGAAGCCTTTTGTATTTTAATATTCCAATTGACGTGGGATAATGTCGGCTCTGTTGCAGCTACTCCAAGAGTACCTCACGTCTTCTCCAAATACTACGCCTCTGCTTTCGGATACTTTTTCGGAAGTACTGTGCAGACTGAACCCGTGTTCATGGATAGAATTCAACTTCATTTTACGGAAGTGTATTCAGGATTGTTCCAAGGTATGTTTAGGTAACTATTTTATTTGTAGACGCCTAATTAGGCAATATAAACGTCACATAAATCAAAAACACATAAAACAAGATTGGTTTAAGATAAACATTATGTGTCAAAAGAACCAATTTTATTTATTTTTGTTTTCATGATTTGATTTATTTTTAAAGTTAATTTTGCGTTTTCAAGACCAAAATTAATAACTTCATGTTTGATTATTTTTAGGCCCAGACTTTAATTTTATTACTTAGAGATTTTTTTCATCAGAATAAATGCAATCTGTTCAAAAACTCCAAACCGACCATTTCCTACAAAATAATTTCCCATAAATATTATCAATTAAGTACAGCACAAACATAATACATTTTAAAATTTACACGTCCCACAAATACATCACGCACACGCACAATACCAGCTAATTAACAACGGATACAAGACACGTGGGGACACATTACAAAAGTCATAACTAATACTATTATAAGTGAAAATTCTGTAAATTATTACACAACGGTTTTATTTCTGTGTTAGATAGCCATTCTACGCAGATCATTGGTCTATAGTTATTAAGCCCCGTATAATGCATATGATCAGAACATGACGTATCGTGCCTCCTAAAAGGGTTCGCATCTTTACAGCATTCTAGTTCCAGACTCCGCAGTTTTACGATTTACAGTATATTTAAAAAAAAAAAACAGGTCAGATAGGTAAGGAAAAATTTAGCCTCAGTGGCCCCTGAGCTGATCAGTGCGCCTCCGTATCCCGTAATTGTTTCCGGTGTCCCAAGGATGTCCCAAACGCCTTAGGGATTTAAGTGTCCCAAAGGAGCTCCATCTAAATTGGTTCCATCTCCACCGTGAGTTGATTAGAAAAGAAATTAGCCTCAGAGGTTCCGAACTGATCAAAGTCCCTCCAACTTTTATAATTTTATTCATAAATTCCGAAATGAGCTTACATTTCAGGTTTCAGCATCATTAGTCGATATGAAACCAATTAGGCTCAGAGGCCACTCAGCCCGCAGCTGATCAAGATCTCCTACACATTTCAAATCACCCTTAGCGATCCACTGTTTCCAATCATTCTACATGTCCCACTCTACAGTAAAGACCATCGGATCTATACAGCCATCCCGAGCGACCGAATCGAGCAACATCCCATACACAAGTTGGATTTCAACGAGGTTATCCTACACATCAGTGACGGATTAATAGAATTTCATGGGTGGGGGTGGTCCTCTACCGGAAGTAAACCCCCCTTCCCCCCCTGAGGGAAAAAAAACCTTGAAAAACTAGCAGTTTTAGAGGTTATAGGCCCACACTTTATATCAGGTATGTAAAATTAACAAGAAAAACATAATTTCTATTTGCACAAATTTTAGCTTGGTTACCATGTACACACAAATATAAATAAAAAATAAAATTAACAAAAAATATAATGATTATGGGTGAGTTGTTTTTTTGGCAAAATTATATCGAAAAAGGCAGGGAATGAAACATAAAACGCTGGAGAACTTCAGTCCTCGTGATGTAATATTATTTATAAATTATAATTTTATATTGTAAACACAGGATTAAATAATTATACACTCTTTATTTTTTCAATTTACTTTAGAAGTAAACAATCATTTAATAAACACTCGCGATTGAATTAAATAAACAAAGTAAATTCTTGATTAAAGATTAAAATACAAATAAAATATTACCTTGAGTTAAACATTTTTTGTCTATTACTGGTAAAAGTGAAACAGTGAATAATTCACTTCAATCGAAAAACACTAGTTACAATCAGTTAAGAAAACACGATTCGTTTCTTTCTTCGTCTGAACAGTAGGTAGGTTGATTATGTATTATGGCTATTGATTATGTATTGTTACCGTTACCAAAAGCGGTAAATGAGAGACAAATACAGTAGGTTCCACCGTAACTTGTTAAATAAACTGATGAACACCAACTTATCAATATTAATTAAAATTGCATTCCTTACCTGCTGCCTTATGTTTTTTTTAAGAAGAAAGATGTTATCTTCCATGTTCGTTTCTTGACGGAGCTAAACTCAAACACTAAAAAAAATAATAAGTTCGCACTTAACATGAAGTTTGGGCTTTACTGCTCTTCTACTCAGAAAAGGGCGAAGATGGACACGGACTCAACAAATCCGTTGTCTACCTACTTTGATGATTTTTAACTCAAGCACTTCTGGAAATCTCAGAGTTTACCGACGAAAATTCTGGCACTACCCACGTAAATCTCCGATTGATACCCCGTGACACCAACGCAGTTTGTGGGCCTACTAAAATTCAAACGATCAAATTAGTAAATTGGCCGTGATAGATTAGTAAAACTGTTCATACCAGTAGTAAAACTATCATACCAGTTTCCCCGCAGTACCTATAAAGTTCCTTCATCTATACTCGTGTTTTCGTCAAACTACAAGCGCGACGGCGTGATTCTATTCTGACGTTCCCTCGCAAGAATTTTTTCTTCTGCCTCCTGGGGGGGGGGGGGGGGGGGGGGGACCGCCCCCCCCCCCCTTTAATCCGTCCCTGCTACACATGTACAGCCATATTGAGCGAGCGAAGCGAGCAACATTTCTCACACACATCGGATTTCAACGAGGGTTTTCCTACACGTATACAGCCATACAGAGCGAGCGAAGTGAGCAACATCCTCTACCCACGTTAAACCTACCCTTAGGGATCAACCGTTTGCGAGCGAAGCGAGTATCATCCCATACAAGTTTCAACTTTAATACACCTGTATGGGGGGGAGGGGGGTAAACGATCATTGCATGTATACAGCCACACATTGCGAGCGAAGCGGGGAGCTACGGCTGGACGTAGAGGCAAGCAAAGCGCGCCTGAGCAGCTAGTTGATTAAAATACTCATTGGTGATAGAAACCAATGTTTTTTCGGCAATCTATCGGAGAGCTTTCTAATAGGTCACGATCAGTATCAGCCGTGTCACATGAGATTCTCAATTCGTCAGCTTGTGAGAAGACCCCGCAAATGATTTGCTTATAATGATATAAGAGAAACCCTGTGTGCTTGAGAATTTTTTGACATGGATATGTCTTTGCTCTGGGGGGTCAACCAAAAATTGTTGTCACGCGAAAGTTGATGTCACGATTTTCCAAACTAGGTAATGATTTTCACGTTCAACCCAGCCGTTGCTAGGGGAATGGAACATCCGCAGTTTTCATCGCACAGAAATCTTTCGCCACTCGTTGGAAAGCGCTTGATTTATGTGATAAATATTCACATCTCAAGCAACCAATTTTCCCCGCCTTACGTACCTGGCTACATTCCTAAACTAAGTTGATTGGACTATAAACAATTTTTCGGCGGCACATGATTCAGTTTGGCGAAATTTAATATTTACTGTCAACTGCTTGTTTTTGACAACATTTGGGCAGTTAATAACATGTGGAGGAGAGTCTAGACTTGACGCGTTTTCAATAAGCCGGTTGCAATATTCTTAACGTAAAGCAATAGCATCATGTACTCCATAGGAAACATTTTCATCCCCTTGACAACAGTCGACTGTTACCAACAACTCATTGTACCTAGTGGCTTCTCTCCACAGTTATTTTCAAAATTTTCTATTTCTAGCCGGTATACAGTCCAAAGTTAAAGGATTTGTTTACAACTCTCGAGGGCAACCGTTATGAAATCCCCAATCAAAGACATATCCATGTAACATGGTATCTGCTTGTAAAGCAGAAAGTGGAACTCGTTTACCAGTTTCTGAATCATAATGTCTTTACTTTGGCACATGGACTTTTTTTTCTAGTGACGAACTAGTGAAGCGTAGATAGGTATTTTAATTTTATATCATTATTATTATTCGGAAGGTAGATCCTATTTAGATAAAGGTGCATAAAATTTTACGCAGCTCTTGTTACATACAGACTTGTCAAGTGTTGGTATTTTATTTAATTTCATTAATTTTATTCGTAGGTTGGTGGATTTCTCCCCTCAAACACCACCTATTCTCGATAGGTAAAGCTACAAACCTCTAGGTAGAGTTACCTATTTGTTATTTATTCAAAGTTGTTATAGGGAATTCTTGTTCCCGGAGATTTATAATATTAATTAGGTATATCGAAGTTGGCTAACCTGCCATACCACCACCCCCACCCCACCCACCTGCCACCTGCACTATCATATTTAGGCTCACACCTGTTGTTCGATTATTATTCGAAATACACCTTCCAAACCTCTATCTTTCAATAGTGTTTTTAATCCCGATACACCATAAAGTGGCGACGAATTACTATAGTTTAAGTTTACTTTTCTTTGAATTGCGACTCGGGAAAACGCGGAAATGACCACGGATATCGATCGATCTTCTCGTTCAGAAGATCGACGCCCTTGTTTCTCTGATACCGGGGGCGACATCGTTTTCTCATGTTCAATCGCCAGTTGAACTTCCGATTTCCCGGTCAGTCAAGTCGGTCCTTCAACAAATTACCTCTAGCTTTGGTCCATACGATGGTTCGTTGGAGACTTTTCAAAATTATAAATCTAGACTCGGAAATTATTTTGAATTAAAATGTCTTGTAGGGGAAGACGAGGAAGTTAAGCAAGGCAAGGTCAAAGTTTTGGTGAATTGTGTGGGTCCCAAGTATTTTGATCTGCTGAGCAATCTCTGTGCTTCTGATTCACCTAACACGAAAACATACAATGAACTTGTTTCTTCGCTCGATAAACACACCAGTCCTTCTCGAAATTTCTAACCGAACAGCAAAATTTTTTCTCCCATATCCAATTTTTTCTATTTCCGAATTCGTTGCATCTCTCAAACAAAATTGAAAACGGCTCAGTTCAATTGTGGTTGCGCAAACGCTGGTCCATTTAAACAAAAATCACAGATCTCGTTTTAAGAGTGCAATTCATTCGAGGTCTTAAATATTCGGATATTCGAGGGAAAATTGTTGCAACAGGCAGATTCTTCTTACGATAAATGTTTTGACACGGCGATACCCATTCAAGCATCGAAAACAGACGACAAGGTATCTTACCGTAGTTTTAACAGTTATAACCAAGTCAATAAAATCTTGCATCAACACCGTAGGAATAAGCGAGTTTCAAGTAGGAATTATCGTCGATTCAGTGAGAAAAATTATCTGAATCATAATAAAAAAGGTAAAAACCGATCCTATGGTCAGAGCACTGGCTCTGTTGACCTCGCTCGTTTAGGTCTTTCTGGTCTTTCTGGTCTTTCTGGAATTTGTCCCTCAAAATCCAACATTGTGGATCAAAATATCATACTAGCCGCAAATGCCGATTCTCCAAAAAGCTCAAGTGCTGGAAATGTGGATCCAGGGGGCACATTGATAAAGTCTTCATACAATCTAAGTTTAATCAGTCAATGAATAATGTTAACACAGTTGATTTTGGTGAAGAACTCTGTTACAGTGATTTCGGAAGTCAGTTAACAGACCCTGCGTATGAAGATTCGGGAACAGAAATTTATAATGATGTAATGAATTACATCGGCAAGGTTCAGGCTAACACAAACTCCAATGATGACATAATGTTGGTGGACGTCTACATCGAAGGCAAGATCTGTACATTAGAATGCGACAGCGGTTGTAAGTACAGCTTGATGAGTAATTCAGATTTTCTTAAGTTTAATATCAAGACTCCACTTCAGAAAACATCGCTGCAGTTACCATCACTCGCAGGTCAACTATTTCGTCCAATAGGCGTCACTGATATCAACATTTCCTACTGCGATAACAATCTTAGCTGAATGGGATAAAAATCAACAGAGTACCTATTCTGGGCCGGGACTGGATACGATCCTTGAAAATCGACTTTCACTCAATTTATCAGGTTTCAAAAGCTGAAAATAAAACTGTTTGCAATAATGCTGATAAGGTGGCTAAGAAACTATTACATGATTACTCAGACATTTTCCAGGAAAAAAATTGGATTGGTGCCTACCTATCAAGTATCTTCGAAATTAGTCCAGTTCCTCATGCTCTGAAGTATCAAGTTGAACAGGAACTTGTCAAATTAGAATCTGAGGGCATTATTGAAAGTGACATCTCAGAATGGGGCACTCTCCTGGTTGTCATACCTAAACCAAATGGGCGAATCCGAATATGTGTTGACTATAAAATCACATGTGATACCTATTCAACTTCACGACTCACGTTACCCTATTCCTATCATAGAAGATATTTTCGAAAAAGTGGAAGGGGGAAAGTTTATTGCAGCTTTGACATTCATAAAGCATTTTTACATCTACAAGTGTGTGATGAAAGTGCTAAAGCTGACATGGGGGCTAATAAGGTAAAAAGGCTCTTCTTTGGAATAAAATGTGCACCAATTTTATTTCAACAATTTATGGAAGGATTAATTGCGAATATGGATGGAGTTTGCGCATATTACGATGATGTAATTGATAGAGGAAATAGCATTCAAGATTGTGTGGAGTGAGTCCGTAAAGTGCTTGACCTTCTCCGTCTGAACAATATCCATCTCAATCCATCCAATTGCAAATTTTTCCAAAAGAAGATTAGCTACCTGGGACTCTACATTAGTTCGCAAGGGCTTCACAAGTCACAGACATCAATCAAGGCTGTTCTTGAAATGAAGCCACCAACAAATGTGGAAGAAACTCGAGAATTTCTTGGATTTGTGAACTATTACAAGAAATTCATACGTCAAATTCTATTGGAATTCTCAGTGCGCTGAAGCATTTGAAAAGGCTAAGGCTGAAATAGCAAGTGAGAGGGTACTGACACCAAATCCTTGTTATCCTATCGTTCTAGCCACAGATGCCTTTCCATATGGATTAGGTTTTCCATCAAATGCTGATGGTGATGAACGTCCAGTCATGTTCATATCAATATCACTGCCCAAAGCCGAAATGAACTTTTCACACCTTGACAAAGAGGCCACAGCAGTCTATTGGTCCTGTTTAAACGCCTATTCAACATGCTTTTCGGACGAAAGTTCACATATTTTGAAGACTACATGCCAATCGCCCGAATCCTGGACCCACAAAAGGAACTACCATCAGTAACTGCCACCAGAGTTCTCCGATACGCACAGTTTCTCAGTGGATTTGACAACATCAGGTAAAAAAAGGCAGCTTAAAAACCAACGCTGATTATTTCTCCAGAAATCCTCTTCCTTTGGACAGCGAGAAAGAGACAGATGGTGACTATGCCAACAAGGTTATACCATCAATAACATTTCGACTGATTCCTTAACATCAAAGGATTTTGCTCGTGAAACAAAAAGACTCTACCTGAGTGAAATGTTGGAGCAACTGTTATCTGGAGAAACCCTAGACCCTGAGTTCACTCTCAAAGCTGGTATGATATTCAGAGGAAATCATGTTGTAGTTCCGAAATCACTCTAACCCCAGATTTTGGAAGAGCTGCATTCAACTCATGTTGAAATCATAAGGTTGAAGGCTTTAGCAAGAAAAAGGCATAGAATCGAGATATAGAGGAGCTTGTAAAGTGATGCAAGTCATACTGTGAGGTCAAATCAAGACCAACTAAGGCCTCTTTGTATAAGTGGGAACCTCCAGCGAATCCTTGGCAACGTATCCATATGGATTATGCTGGACCTTTTCTGAACAGCCATTTCTTCGTTGTGGTAGATGCCAAAACAAAATGGCCAGAAGTATTTGTTCTCAAGTCAGCTCCCTCAACTTCCATTACAATCCGTAACCTCAGGATGTTGTTCAACCACTTCGAGTTTCCAGAAATATTGGTGAGTGAAAACGCCTCAATCTTTAAATCTGTGGAATTCGTCCAATTTTGCTAACAACAGGGAATCCAGCAGCGTTTCTCCCCACCAGGACATCCAGCCACCAATGGTCAAGTTGAGAGATACTGTCAGACAATCAAACGGAAGCTGAAAAGCATAAAGACAGATGACAAAGCTCGAAACTTAGAAGACGCACTTCTTGAACTACTATGCCACTATCGAGCGACCCCTTTGGCCTGTGGTGAAACTCCAGCCGAGAAAATACTAGGCCTGAACATTCGGATCAAACTCGATCTCATCCATCCCCGACAGAAACGCAAATTTAAATTGGAAAACAAACTTCCAGATACTCATCGATACTACCTTGTTGGTCAACGTGTTCAATCAAAGAACTATGTGGGAGCTCCGTGGAAATAAAGTATAATCAAAGAGCGTCTAGGTTAACTATATTACCCTGTGCAACTAGACGATGGCTACATTTTAAAACGATATTTCAATCAGCTTCGACCCTGCCATGTAAACCTTCAAACCTATCTATCTAATCAATAGGAACCTCAGCAACTCTTCAAGCATCCAAAAATTCTACCCAAATTCACTCCAGTGATCCAACGACCCAGAGAGGATTTCCAGAACGTACCCATAGAGGAATCCCAGAACGTACCAGCCAAGAAAGAGCTTCAGTCAGAGCTTGAATTTGACACAGCCAAGTCCCAAGGCCAACTCGCACAAGAGTATGATGTCAACTGAAGAAACTGTTCAACAAAAAAGTCGATCCCTCCAGTTTCTCCACTATCAACAAAAGCTTCCTCCTCGAATGCACCTGTTCCACAAAAAGAAGCATACCAACCCAGAAGAGTACTTCCCGCCAGAAACCGAACCAAACCTCAGAGGAATCAACCTTTAATTTCAGTTGTATGGACTCAGTAATCAACTATTTCATCAAACTTTAATAAGTGAATCCTATTCAACTTGATCATACTTGACCAACAGGTACCTACTCTAATTCAACCATTCAATCTCAACTATTCTACAATTCATTAATTCAAATCAACTTTATAATTCTGTGTTGATGTACCATTTCATTCTAATCACAACTATTTGAACTACTTTCGAAGTATGTACGAGTATGAAGTATGTAATTTATTTCCGTTGCAACATTTCTTAATACCTTTTAGCGAATTTTTGAAGAAAATTAAGCCATTGCTCTCGCCTCAAAATTTGTAGAATGTGAATTTTTGAAGAATTGTTATGCAGAAATCCGTTTCAGGCTATTCTGAATCATATTCTGAAGTTTAACGCATTTTTTAATGTATGTATATATGTATGTATGTGTCATTCCAGACGATAATTGTCCGTAGAATTGTGCTAGAAACTTCAAACAAATTTTAAAATGTTAAGGACACAAAACGAAAGTTCAATTCCGTTGGCCAGCATGATCGGATTACATCTTCGGGTTGAAATTTTCAAAAATTTAGTAAAAAATTTTCAAAATAGCCTGTTTTTTGCGATTTGTTGTGTGAAATAATTTTTTCAGCATACTAACATGTGGTATATTCGAAATCAGCGTAAAATTTCCTATAAGAATATGTATCAAGTTTTCAAAAATTTCAAAGTTGACAAATCAGTCAAAAATCGAAATAATGCCGTTCGCTAGTTGCAAAAATCGGTAATATTTTCATGAAACATTGTCCAAATTCAGACTGAACTACTCTTATGGAAGTATCCCTGTGCAACCAATCCTAGAACCATGCTGTTTAAAACGTAGGTAGTAGGTGCTTGTTAAAAAAAAAAAAAAAATATATATATATATATATATATATATTTAATCACAACTGATGAGTTTACTCTGTGAAATATTCCGTCCTCCAATTCTCTCGGTCGCTCTCTTTAATGTTTCACGCTCAACTGTTTTAGGACTTGATGTAGCAATCTACAAGTTAGTTTAATAATAATAAAGTATGAGTACCTCCTAATTATTTTTAATAATTTGATTCCATGTTTGTCTATCAAAATCATAAACTAAAATTTCTCTACACGATCAATAGCGACTGAAATGTCTAAGATTTCTTCAAAAATTCGCTCACGGGGTCATGCTGCATGACTAGACTTTTTACCTATTATAATTTTAAATTTCAAATGTGAATTCATTTTAAGCACCATATTCACTTAGGTGCAATTTATTTTAAATTTCAATTTAGGTTTCATTTCGTTCAATAGAGCTTCAAAATTAACCAGAGGGACATTGTGATGTAGGTATTTAAAGATGTTATACGGAAATATTGTTCCTGGAGATTTTCAATATTAATTATATCGAAGTTGGCTAACCTGCAATACTACTACTATCATATTTAGGCTCACACCTGTTGTTCGATTATTCAAAATACACATTTCAACCTGTATCTTTCAATAGTCCTTTTAATCCCGATACAATGTACTATTCCTCGGCAAACATAACATAAAATTAATTTCCTTCTGTAGGTTAGTTACTCGTCTATGTAGTTATAAGAAGATAACACGAGGTACTTCGTTTAACAACTATAGACCAGTGATCGGCGCATATGGGCAACCTGTCCAAAATAGAAATACGCAACATTTGTATAATCATTTGCAGCTTTCCTCTCGTGAGGGGAGGCAATATGGAAGTTGCACTGTTAATTTTATACTAATTTATTAACTTTCAGGTAAATCCGGCGAGTTTTACAAATTTAAAGGTTACAACGTGACGGGGCCAACGAGTGGTGAGCATGTAGCTCGCATAAGATACACACTCGAACAACTAGACACCATAATAAATATTTCTCCGCTGAGAGCGATGTATGTCTCCGTCAATTTCATCAATGGGTACACCAGAAATGTAATCACAGTCGATCTTCTAGTAGAATTCCATCCTTCTGGGATCTGTTCGGCATCCCTCATAGTAAGTTTAGTGATACCTCATGTTGTCAATTTGTTCTCATGTTTTGTACCACAGTTTGAATGTCTTCAGATATATAATAAAGTATCGGTATCTTTGTTCACGCATCTTTATACTTGCATCTAAAACCAATTAGTAAAAGATTTATCACCTTTCGGTTTTTCGAAGTTTTACGATTATAGATAGGTTCCTTCCTCTGTAAAATTGCCGTGTGTTAATTCCATTGAATCCTCATCAGTCCCAGAGTACAATCACCGCATACCTACCCCTGGTGCAAGGCAAGGTGACTCAGTGACCACCACATAAATATCAAATAACAAATATAGCTTCCTCGTACCCGTAACATGAATCATCATCGTCATTATCATAAATTAGAGTATTTAAAACATTTCAATGACACCGATGAAAACTGTAGAACCGCAGCAGCTGCAAATGATACGATCATGATTAAAATCATATGGGGTAATCAAATCGTCATTTTCCAGCTAACCTCCGAATTTGAACGAGATCGACTTGATAAATCATAAAAAATTATGCTTGACGGAATTTACATTTGCGCATGCGCCGAGTGTATTCTGCCGTGAAAAGGAAAAACAGCTTATCTCTAAAATTCTGGGTGACAAAAAAATGCCCCACAGATTTCAACCTTCGCACTTCATTACTTGGCCCCAGTTTGAAGTTATAAATCCAATTTTTCTAACAGTCGTTTGGTTACATCCTATTAATCGTTCTTGTATCAATTGAACACAAAAAACGTCGATTTTTGTATCGACTAATTATAGTTGACCCTTTTTTCACAATTAATAACCAAAACTCTTGCACCGGTTTGGAGGAAAAGCCACTTGAGCTGTTTCTCCTTAATATCTTTCAACTATGAAACGAACTTTATATTCGGGAAAACCACTTCATACTTCATTCTAGTTACAATGTTGAGGAAAAACAGCTGAAGTGTTTTTTTCCCTACTGTGGCGGTAGTTGCCGAACTTTTCTTGTGACGTCACGGTAGCGTGGATTCCTTTCCGGTGTGCCTGACGTGAGCGCAGTACCTCCGTTCGCGTTACTCTAGTGATTGCTAGGTTGTGAGTGATTTGCAAATTGAATTTTTCCAAGTCTTTTGTTCATGCTCCTCCCCGCTCGCTCCCGATCTCATGTATTACTTACCTACCGTAGTTTTTTATGTAAAGCCTTTTCCATGTACGATGTACAAATTTGCCTTGTGAGTTGGCGACTGTTCAAATTATATTACGTGCCCCAATCTGTGAGTATTCCTTCAAGTCCTCACCTAGCAAATCCAAACTACTACAACTTCAACTACTGATGATACGGATCATCGAAATTAGGCAACATGACTTGAGAACGTTCAGTCATAACTGTTCCAGAAGCCCGACATTCATAAGGACGTGTGAGATCTAAAACGGGACTGAAAGTTGGTGAATATTCCTTAATGTGTTCATCTAAGTCGATAAATGAGGGATTTTCACTAGTGGATTTAGTGTTAGCAGCCATTAAATCTGTAACTAATACCTACTAAAGGTTAAGATTTAATAGAAGTTTGGATCACCACAATTTTCATCTTCAGTTGGAGGTTGTTGCTGAAGTTTTGGTAGGAGTTGTGTTGCTGGTGCCGTTAAGCCCAAAACTATTATAATTATATTAGTTAACGAACTTTTTAAAAATTTGCAAGCAGTGAATGAAATCGAGGAACTAATACGAAATGGCCTACAAGAACGGAGTTTTTTTATCAGATTAGGTGGCACAAACGCACTGCAAGCAGATCGGCAACTGTTCAAATACATTCTCATTCGGAATAACAGCGGATGTTAACTTCGGAGTGAGGCGATTTGAAGGAGAAACCACTTGGCTGAAGCTGTAAAACGGCTTAGCATTATAAAACTAGTCGAACGATTTGAAGGAAAAACAGCTTATGTAGAGATGAGTGGTTTTTCCTCAACATTAAATGACGAGAGATCTAACCTAGGAGTGAAAACCGTCAAAGATAGGCTCTTTTTCCTCCAAACGCTCAAATGCAAGCTGTTTTTCCTCAAAATTATATTACTAAACTTCTAGCTGAGCTATTCTTACCGAATTTTTGCATTTTTGTTATGTTTTCATCTAAGCTGTCTTTCCTTTTCACGGCAGTACTATTGATTAGGGAATAATTAAACTGAAAGGGTCTACAACCTAACACAAACATTACTCAAAAATTTCATCAAAATCGGTTGAAAAATGTCGAAATTACGCTTGTTATTCGAGGATTCACCGACAGTCGACACACATACGCACGTTTTTTCCCCCCGAATCTATCTGTAGGTAGCGGAAGCATTGTTTTCAAAAATCAAAATAAAATCAAATCAGTCTTGTTTCAGGTCCTTGACCCATAGAATGTAAATTTACAACTTGTCACATCAATTACATTGTTTTACACTAAACCAACATCTGTCATTAACTGGTGAATACACTTTCTAATTCTAATACGAGTATATGCTCTAATGTACTGGAAAACAATGAACTTCTTTCCTTCCTCCTTTTAAAACTACATTAAGCAAACACTCTTCTGATAGCCTTCCATTTCCTAGATATTTTATTCTATACACCTCTAATTGAGGACACAAACCACGTGGCGTAAAGTCTCCTGCGCTCCCATGTTGCATAAAATTCAGAGGACATTTTGTTCAACTTTTATAGAGAGTTCTTTGCTAAAATATAGACATAACTGTGTTTCATTACTCATTCTTAATTGGGCCAGCTTTTTTTTTTTTTTTTTTTTTTTTTTTTATTTTAAATAATAGGTAGGTACATCGAGTTCTAAGTTGTGCATTGGTTTGAATATGTTCGTAGTCAAATATGATTATAATAGTCAATATAGGAAGAATACAGAATGCGTTCGTAATCGTTGTATTTTGACCTCGTAACATAAGTGAATAATTGCTGAACGTTTTTCTTTTATTGACATTTTATGTCTTTGCTTTGGCACATTAAAATAAAAAACTGTCACGAAAAAGTGTCTTCGAAAATCGTTACCTACATTTTACGATAATTTTCACTTACAACCAAGCCGTTGCTAGGGAAATGAAACATCTGTAGTTTTCATCCCACAAAATTCGTTGACCATTCGTTCGAAAGCTCTCGATTTATCCAACCATATTATGTTAACTACTGCGAAGTGCGTTCAACTTTTCGAAGTAAGTAACTTTTATTCATAAGTTTCAACTTATGAATTATTGTTTACGCGCAGGTGATCATTCTCAATAATTGATACTGTGAACATGATTGCAACCGCTTGTTAATTTCTGATGATTTCATTGAGCTGGTGTTTCGATGATTTGGTTCATAGCTGGTGATCCGAACATTGCGAGAATGGTTTGATTTGTGAAGTGGTGGTTAAATCATTTTAATAGATAATTTCTATACTTTACACTCTAGGAAGCTGTAATTTCGCGTGTAGCCTCTTTAGGACATTTACTTGACGATGTCCAGGGTCCGGATCAACTGAGTGGCTCTTAGAGCTTGCATACGAGTATGCAACTATATATATAATGTACTATATAGGTATATGATTATCAAATACAACCTTATCGTCTTTGGTCGATCCTTTAAATGGATCTTTTACAGACAGTGTAACGTGTTTCAAGGTAGTGTCGACTTTTAGTCAAGGATGGGAACATGGACTCCCTTAGAATAGTGCCACTTCCAGTGTCCCTTTAAACATCTTTTTAATAATTTGTTACACAAAATTTCGTTTGGGTTTTGATTTTCCCAAATTTCATGCCAAGCTAGTCCGATAAGTATTTTTCTAAGTCGTTCGGCCCAGTTGTATTTTTCCATACCGTGTCCGTCCACAGTCGTTCTCACCAACTGTTTATAGCGAATTCGAGGATATTTCCCGTCTCCCATCCTCAGGATCTTCTCGTGCCACCATAAGCAGCGATCAAGAATCCCAATATTTAATCTTCCCGTCTCTGTTCTAATCATATATCCAAGTGTCCCATGGGGTAACAATAGAACAGCTTTGATGAATTTTGATTGAATTTTTTCAATCTCGCCACAGTAACGCAAACTCCAGATTCCGAATTGTACAGTAGAACGGCACCTACCAACGTATTGAATATGCGACAGGCGGATTCCCAGCTTTGGCATTTAACCAAAATTTGCAATGACTATTAACCAAAATTTGCTTTGCACCTCTCCAAACTATGAGAGGGGCCTTTGATTGAAAACTAACCATAGCTTTTGAAAACAATCCAGTGGACCCAAAAGGAACTGCAAGGTACCTATATATATTCTGAGAAGCATTGTTTTCACTTTTGGGGGAAGAATAATTTTTTGTCTCCAAAATCTAAATGTCCACTCACATTTTACGTTTTAGACCATTCTGAACAACTTTTGTTCCGTGTGTGTCTGTGTGTGTGTAAATGATCCCCAATCCATTTCATAGTTGCCAAATCAATACTTCACTCTACGCATGCGCAAACGTAATTCCATCATCCTCCGTTTTTCACGTCCTAGTTGTCAAGTCTCACTCAAATTCGGTGGATAGTTGGGAAAAGACAATTTAATCATCCGATATACATTTCTACACATGTATATTAGTACACATTGTGTATACATAGTGTACACATTGTACACTATGTATCATTAGTACATAGTTGTATCATTGTGATATTACTGCGCATGCGCAAATGTTAAAGCTTAACTTCCAAGTTTTTATCTAAATTCGATGAAATTTCCATGGAATGTGCGGGTCAAGCTGCAAGTAATACCCTATCAGTTTCGTTGTTCCCAAATCAATACTTTAATCTGCCCATGCGCAAACGTCAATTCCACGAAGGATCTTTTTCTCAAACCCTAGTCGTTCGATCACACACATTCGGATGTTAGTTGGAGAAGACGATTTGATAATCCCAAATCAATTTCAACATAATTTTATCATTAAAAGCTGCTGCGCATGCACCAGTGTGTAATCCAAGTAACGACCTCAATTTATACAGTTTTCATCCGATTTTGAAGAAATGGTCAGGGAATGTGCGGGTTAGGCTTATATATGGTCCCGTACCAATAGGTTAGTATCATAGCTTCGTTTTTTAATTGACAGATTTTGATCGTTCATGCTACATCTTTATTTACTTCTCTTTTCCGCTTCGGAATTTTTAAGATCATTTAAAACTTGCCAATGATTATACATTCGTGATACGGAAACGTGGAAGCTATGTGCCACACCCAACTTGTTTTTCATTGTTTTAAAAGAAGAAAAAACCTCAAAGGCGGAGGGGGACACCTTCAAATAAAAGTGTACCTGACTCTATTCCTCAGGAGGATGAGGAAAGAAGAGGGATAGACGGATGAAAGGAAGTGCTCCCATAAAATGACCACCAGTTGAGGTAAGAGCCCTTAATGATGCGGGTGGTGAGACCATGGAGCACTCCTGCCGAGACGACCAACTCTAGTATTTCCTTAGCACTTTTCCCACACCACACCTTGCGCCACAACCTTGATTTTATTTTTCACCACTCCATTTAGCTGGTTCACCCGTGTGTTGCCACAGGTTGACTTGAATATTTGCAAGCTCCCCCCCCCCCCCCCCCCCTCCTCTCCTATTACATTTTGAGACACCCCTATGGATCTGATGCAAAAAAGTCCTTACTTAAAAGTACTTACTTATAAATGACCTATTAGGACCAAACTACTGAGATCAACCCCCCACTCCCTCTCCACAAACACCCACCATAATTAAAACGCTTTAACATCCCCCCCCTCTGGAGCAGATTTGGCAAATTTGAAAAAGTAGTCTTTGACTTAAATTATAGTAATCCAAACATACTCGACAATCAGATCCCCAGTTTGTGCAATGGTGTCCAAGATACCCTATTTCACCCTCTCCCCCTCCAAACACACCCTCTGGCTCAAATTTTAAAAACTTATAGCATATAATTTAAGTTGGACTGATACAGACATTTCACCCCCCACTCATTTCAGTTGTCCAATGACCCCTGTAACCGTGGAAAGCGGACTAACGTACAGACAGACAGAGAAAAATTGAGAAAATGGTCCCAATCGTGTACAAATAGCATGAAATGGAAAAGAAACGCAAAATTTCATGATTCTAATCAATATACAGACAGACATACTTACGAATTTATTAATATAGATATCAGGTTATGTCTATCTTACTTATTAATCTTAGCCCATCTGGACATCCAGGATTATGGCAGCTCCATCGAGCTTAGTGGCAACAATATCCATATTTTTGTCCCAGTCACTTGGCATAAATATTATACAGTCTCCTTCTCTACATCCCAGCAGCTGGATGACTTAGCATCTGCTATCAGCTTGACAACGGCATCAGGTCTTGGCCAGTGCATGCACTTTTGATACCAGATAAGAAGGCCAAAAGTATACAGCAGAGCGAACTTAACCATCTAACTCAAGGGCCCTGCCAAAAAGTACCCCACAGTTAAATTTTGGCAGTAAGTACGTGCAACAGAGGCACTGCTTCTGCTGTGGCTTCAATGGAGCCCTAATAATATGGGACCAAGGTCCACACTTCTTGAGGCTGTGATGGCCATCCCCCATGAAGTCAACTCCAAAGTAACCTCAAATCTTCAGTACGAATCAGGTGGGAATGGGTGATTCGCCTATGACAATGCACTCCTCATCCACCTCCTTCACCTTATTCTGGCGTCCTGACAGGACTAAGGAGACTGACTAACACTTATACAACAGACACGAGACGAAAATGGTTCAGAATAATCTAAAACGTAAAATGCATGTGGAAATTTTAATTTTTGAGAATAAATATAGTCATCCTCCAAAAATTTAAACAATGCTTCCGTTAGCTACCTACTTACTTATAGATAGACTCGGAAGCAATTCATGAAAAATGATCACAGAGTGTCCTCATTTCGTCATTGATTGAAGAAAATTAGATTTCTCAAGTTTTTATTTTTCTAAAATTAAATCTAATCAGCACAAGATAATAAACCTTATAAATGCAGTTTGTGGTTTTATAAATCAGCTGCAAGTAGGTAGGTATTCAGGAGTTTTCAGTGTAAATTGGTTTCTGAAGTGGTAGTTTCACATAATTTTGATATAGTAGGTAAGTAATTCTTGTTGTAACGGCCCAAAAATATTTGATACCGCGACAGGAGTTCGAACTTGCGTCGTTACTACTAACGGGAGATTTCCCCCGAGTTGCAACACTCCAACAATCTGAGCTATGAGGCCAGTGTAATCAAACCTCTTCGACTGTGAGAGTTCTTTTCCTGGAGAGTAACATTTCCCAGGAATCAATGACAAAGTGAAACTGCAGGCCACTGGCTCAGCAAATGCTTGCTGGAACAAGTCAGCAGTTTGGGTCATTGTCACAGTGTGTTTTGACTCAAGTGAGTGAGGAACTGAAAGGTGCTATGCTATGACAGGGAATGTGATGTTTACAGTCTTTTGGCTTGAGAGGGATTTAATTAATTATTGTTAAGTATTATTCCGGGTCCTATTTCGACAGCGCCACTCTGCAATGGCCCAAAAATTATTGATACCTCGACAGCAGTTCGATCTAACTCGACGGTAGCCCTACACCGGCCCGTGATTCCCTCCTCCACCGCGCAGCGGCGCTAGTCTCCTCTTTTATCAGTCTGGGCTTGTATGATCTCTCCGACCTGTAAATCTACAGATTTATCCATATGCCAAGAAAAAATATATTTATTGGTGAGGAGATTGTGTACCAGTCAATCCCTAAGTAAAAATGCAGATTAGTTGGGCATGTAGATCAGAATGATGTGTATAGTTCGTGGTCTGGATGCTCGCAAGCTCGCATCTCAAGAAGACATAACATCTAGTAGTCAATCCCTTAGTAAAAATGCAGATTAGTTGGGCATGTAGATCAGAATGATGTGTAAAGTTTGGTGGTCTGGATGCTCGCAAGCTCGCATCTCAAAAAGACATAACATCAAGTAGTCAATCCCTTAGTAAAAATGCAGATTAGTTGGGCATGTAGATCAGAATGATGTGTATAGTTAGGTGATCTGGATGCTCACAAGCTCGCATCTCAAAAATACATAACATCAAGTAAGTAGTCAATTCCTTAGTGAAAATTCAAATTAGTCGTACATGCAGGTCAGAATGACGTTTTAGAAGTACATTTCGGGAGATTTACGAGCAAAAAAAAAAAATACACCAATCAATGGGATTTGAACTCACAACATTTGTCTCTCGAGACCGTAATCATATCCAATGAGCTACACCTCAACTATCGTATATGGAGACAATCACAATACTTCACTATTCAGTAGGAGGGAGATAAAAGTGGGAGACTAGCGCCGCTGCGCGGCGGAGGAGGGAACCACGGGCCGGTGTAGGGCTACCGTCGAGTCGTCGTTACTACCAAGGGGAAATTTCCCCTGAGTTGCAACACTCCAACGATCTGAGCTATGAATCAAGAATCAAGAATTGTTTATTTAACATGAATTTATGTACAATAATAGGTATACATCATAATGGTGATGAATTACAATACCGGCCTGACGGCTTTATTTGCTGGTTAAACATGAGGTTGGTGTTTGTAGTGTCTTGTGTAATTATTTTTGCAGAGAATGTGATGTAATAAGAGAAAATCTACTAATTCAAAAACTCTTTACATAATATATTTTGGTACCTCATCAATTAACCATTCTAACATTGGGTCTGAGCCCACTTCCCCGTAAATATTATTGTATATAAAATGTAAATAACTGTAAATAATTTTACAGTTTATTAGTAGCCTTATAATACTAGCATTAAGTCACAACCCCATGTAAAGATTTTTTGAATTAGTAGATTTTCTCTTATTCCATCTGAGCTATGAAGCCTGTGTAATAAAACCTCTTCGACTGTGAGAGTTATTTTTCTGGAGCGTAACATTGTTCCATAGAAATCCTATTGGTAATTTATTCCAAGAAAATTTTCTTCTTTCTACATATCTAGAACTATATGAATTTTGATTGCAAAAAATCCTATATTTACAAAACTCAATTTTCATTTTTCAATAATTGCCTATTTCCAACCCTGTTATCAAATATTTTTCCAGGTAAACGCAAGTATTATTGAGCCCAGAAGCCCTTTCTCTGGAGAGATTCTCGTTCTTATCGTTATATGCATATGCATGATGTTAACTATCATAGCTTCGTTACGTAACTCATATCTCGACGATATTTGGAAAAAAATTGTTGCATTCCTCACCCTCGTCATCATCTTGGTAGTGGTGTACAGAGACTATAAAAGAACGTTCGAGGCAGTCGACAAAATTAAATACAACCCTGTTGATGCTTATTTGAATTTACAATTGTTTCACCACAAGAAGCTTCTCTCAGATCTATGCTTGAATATTTTCCCATGCCTTGTACTTTTGCATATCATTTGGATCATCAGAGCGTTTATTGGTACTTCAAGTTTTCGGATGCTGTTACTCACACATTTCCACTATTCTTTTGTATTCTACTGGTTTGGCCTTGTGATTGCACAAGTAATAAGTATTTGTTTTTACCACGACATCGGACTCATGACAGCCATGATAAATTATTGTACCAAAAACGTTAAACTCACAGATAATCTTAAAAACCTTGGAGTTTCCAGTTTTATTTTTTTTGTTGTGGTAATCTACAAAATTGGCTTTGCGTTGATTGCTTATCTATACTTTTACAATGAAACTGAGTTCAAACTGAACGAGAAAAGTCTTCTTACTCGGTTCATAAGAACTTTCAACATACACAAGCCGGCTTCCATATTGCCTAAGAAGAAACACGCCCACAGACATGATGAGATGAAGCGAAAATTAAGTCCAAGCCGAAAAGACCTAAAAACTAAGAATCTAAAGGATAGAGAATATTCGCCGGTCGATGAAAGACCATCTGTGTCTCAGTACAAAGAAAAGGCATACCGCCCTACTTCTCTACTACAAAAGAAAATCCAGCTTCTTGATGACAACCCAAAAAAAACTTGAAAACCCAAGATGATTCACTCGCCACTACATTTCCTCGAGACTTCAACGATCAAGAACTTGAAAGTTTAGTGAAATAAATAATGCGAATGAAAGAAAATTGAAGATAATCTTTCAAGATTGGTACCTACCTACCTACCTACCTAGTTAAAGAAAAACGCTGCAAATTATTACACAAAGGGTAATTATATCTGTATTGGATAGCCCTTCTACGCAGATCATTGGTCTATAATTATTATTAAGCCCCATATATATCTAGTAAATGATCAAAACCCCACAATTTTATGGTTTATAGCAAATGAATGTTGATCATTTTTCTAAAAATGTCAAAACAAAAAACTTACTAAAACGGCAGGTCGAAAAGGCCAAAAGGGAACAAATTAGCTCAGAGGCCCCATCAGCTATTCAACGATTCTCCGAACCTCGTAATTGTTTTTGAGGTGTCCCGAAGAGCTCCATTAAATTTCAGTAATGTAGGTCGAAGGTTCGTAAGAAATTAGTCTCGGAGGTTCCGAAGCTGATCAGAATAACACGAGAACTGAAAATACTACAGCAATATAAAATAAGCAGGTGACTCGGAAAGAGTAACGCTGAGACCATTGAGAAGTTTCCACGACCCTCGGCTTGCGCACAAATTGAAAAGAACCATAACTTTTTGATCAAACTCTACATACACACACTAAAAGCGTTAAACTCAAGGAATTTCAAAATAAATTTCCATGAAGGAAATAGCTTCATTTTCTTAGAAAATTGGCTAAATCGTTCCGACCTTGGTAGACTCTGAAGTAATTAATCTTCTGATGTTGGATTATAGATAATAATTTAATTTGGAGTGATTCCTTAGTATTCACGAATCAATAATTTAATAAATTAATATAATTGAAGTAGGAAATTCGATTGAATACATCTTTGTACCATAGGTACGGTACCTACCTACCTACGTTGATTTCTAAAGCTTCACTTAATTCCATTTATTCTCTTGTTCATTGTCACTCTATTGTCATGATGGTAGGTACACAGATGCTCTGCCATATATTTCTACGTTTTTACTTTTATATACAGAAGTTGTAGATATATAAACTCGATTTCAGGAAGTCAGAATTTCAAAGTCACGCATAGATTATGGGTCTGCAGTTTATGGGTCAGCAAGGAAATCCTTGCTGCATAAACTGGAACCTCTATTGAACAAGGGTCTTTGTTTGGATAAAGGAGTCTTCCGCACTGCCCCTACAGCCTCCCTCCAGGTGCTTTGGCATAGCCAGCCACTCAGGACTCGTCGGAATCTGCTAGCACTTTACTATGCAGAGCGCTTGCGCTATTTCCCTGGGCACCCCCTGCATGACATGGTCATGCTACCCCCCCCCCCCCCTGGATGGCACTTACTCTAGTCTCCAAACACGAACTCGCCCCTCGGTTATTCGTGTTCAGGAGCTCACCAGATGGGATATCATGGAGAGATACCCTCTGGTTCCATATGAAGTGCCCCCTGCCCCACCTTGGACCTTGTAAGGTATGCACGTTGATCTTCACATGAAGGTTGGGGTCAAGGGAAATACACCCCCACACATCGTCAAATGCTGTTACTATGACGCCATCCAGTGATATGCTGGACACACTCTCCTATTCACTGATGGCTCAAAGACACCTGGTTCAAAGACACTGGGGCTCCATGGAACCCCAACTGCCAAGTCACTAGACGCTTACCACCTGTCCCTTCTGTGTTCTTAGCAGAACTATGGGCAGAGACACTGGCTGTTCAAAACTGCCAGTTGTTCGGAGTTGGGAATTATGTGATCCGTAGCGATTCACTAAGTACCATCGAGGTGATTAGGGATAAATATTCTGATGATCCTCGAATAAAAAGCCTACGTGTACCGCTACACCAAGCCTCAACATTGGGCTCAACTATAAATTACATGTTGGTGCCAAGCCATGTGGGTATTCATGGCAATGAATGATGGCAAAGAACTGATGCCCTCGCGAGGAGAGTCATTGGTGATAACTCCATCGATATGCTGCCTAAATGCGTCGTGGATCAAATCTCCTACATGCAACATAGAGTCAATTCCATCTGGCATGAGCAGTGGCAGGGTGAGGTCACTGGTCTGTGTCCCAACTTCCAAGGAGGGATCGAATAGTGGTCAACCGGGTTGCCACTGGCCATACCCGTCTTACTCACAGACACCTGCTTAGCGAGGTGCTCGAGATGTGTGCGGAAGGTGTGGAGGTGATCTGTCCATCCCCCACTTCCTGGAGGACTGCCCATACCTTATGGACCTTCGAGTCCAGCATCGGCCCACGCAGTGGGTCGACGTTTTATCTGGACCAGACAAGGTCCAGTCCCTGTTGTCGTACCTGAGCTCTATTACGAACTGTGATATCTTATCTGTGATATATTTTTGTACTTTGTACAACTTTGATATGTTGTTATATTTTATTTCTCTTTGGCGATTATATACAGTAACATATATTTAGTTATTAGCCTATTCTAGATCTAGTCTTAGGTGTACTATTTTATTTTTATTTTTTATCCGCTCTAGATGCTAAACGGTGGTCATCACTTTACCCCTTGTTTTGTCCTCCTTCGATTTGCCAGTGGAGTCGGTGATGGCAGGGTGCCATGGCCTCCCTTGGACTCGTGCCACTTGCAGTGTCCCTTTGGATATCTTGTACAATGCTGCTAATGACCCTTCTGGTTGAGGTGCGGCTTAAACCACTAAATAAAAAAAAATGAATAAAAAATTGTGGGAATTAAGCTTGATACAAGGATTTGGGGACATACACACACACAGAGATAGAGAAAGAGAGACATGGAACGAAAGTTGTTCAGAATGGTCTAAAACGTAAACTGCGAGTGGAAATTTTAGTACTGTAAAAAAACAACAGCCGTTTGATTATAGTGTAAACCACAACTTTTAAATCTCTCGAAAGTGAAAACAATGCTTTTGCTACCTATGGGTAGACTTGGGAGCAATTTAAGAAATGACACGTATAGCATTTAGGTATCAATACTTTACCAGGAGGTACCTACATAGCACGGACAATAGTTAATAAACTCGATTTCGCAATGTCATAATAAATTCCATTGGAACTAGATCACTTGATAATTCCATTATTGGCATTATATCAGCTGATATTTACTAGGCAATTTTCATGTATTCCAGTATCAACCGCAAGCATAGCGTAATTTCACTATCTTCTCGCGCTTAGAAATCCGAAGGTTTTTTTTTTTCCGGTGTTCAAGCCCTTAGGGAAAGCGAAATATTCAACGTACAGCGTTGCAGGTGGTTTTAATGGATTCTTTGGGATTGAATTTATCAATGACAAGCAAAAAAGTATTACTGTTACTTAGAAAGTTTTCGAGATCTCGATATTGTAAATGTTTAGCCCCTTAATACAACCCATTAGAGTTGATGAAAATTGATTCGGAGCTTCTAGGACCATCTAGACCCCAAATGTGATTTTTAACACAAGTTTCATATACAGTAGAACTCCAATTATCCGAACTCCGACTATCCGAATCGCCGATTATCCGAATCACTTTCAGAAAAAAATTTGTCCAAAAAAAAAAAACGGATGAAGACCGCAAAACAGCTTACATTGACGGAGATGTTTGAAAAACAATGATTTTTATTTCTAAACTTGTACATAAGTACATTTAATTTATATTTAAAACATGTGAAAATATCATGTTTCTTTCATGTAATTCAATAAAAAAAAAATAGTGCAATATCAAAACGTAGCTTTTTTTCTCTCCAATGGCAATTTAAAAAAAAAACTCCGATTATCCGAATATTTGATTATCCGAATGGGTCCCGGTCCCCATTAATTCGGATGATAGGAGTTCTACTATAGTTTGGTCTAGTATTTTCGGAGAAATGACGCGGACTGCGGACGGACGGGTTTTTTTTTTGACATGGATATGTCTTTGCTCTGGGGGGTCAACCAAAAATTTCTGTCACGCAAACGTTGATGTCACAATTTCTAATGATTTTCACATACAACCCAGCCGTTGCTAGGGGAATGGAACGTCCGCAGTTTTCATCGCACAGAAATCGTTCGCCACTCGTTGGAAAACGCTTAATTTATGTGATAAATGTTCACATCTCAAGCTACCAATTTCCCCCTCCTTATGTACCTAGCTACATTCCAAAACTAAGTTGATTGGACTATAAACAATTTTCGTTTGGCGGAAACCGGTGGCAATTCAATCGGCCAGCTTGACCAGGATGGATACCTATTATTCTGTTTCCAAGTGCAAACAACCCCGCGATTTGGGAAATTCCCAATGGGAAGATCGTTCCTGTTGATATGCTGCAAAATTTGAAGAATCAGTGGGCACGTGCAGAAGTCTTCTACAACAAAGAATGCTATGCTGAGGAACAGAAAATTACCAGTATGAAGAAATTGAATGTCATGAACATAAAAATGATAGCGTCCGTATTGGAGAAATAAATTTAATACTTAGTAGGTATGTATAGTATGCTTTTTGTGCCTCCAAGAATAATAAAATAAATTCTTTATCCTACATTTCGTCGCCTACAGTCCAAAGTTAAAGGATTTGTTTACAACTCTCGAGGACAACCGTTCTGAAATCCCCAATCAAAGACATATTCATGTAACATGGTATAAACTCGTAAAGCAGATAGTGGAACTCGTTTACGAGTTTTTAAAATAGATTTTCGGATTCTAGGTACGCATCTTGAAACATAAACAACACAATTTTCAGGGAGTGTTAAAATTTGTTTTTCTTGGTCAATTACAAAGATTCATTATTGAAAATAATAAACCAAAATGTACCTTGGAAACCTAAATGATTTATTATCTTGCTCGTTCCACATCCAAAAGCAAAACAGTAAGGCATTTCATTGAATTATTATCATAGTCACACTTACAGGTAGTCCACTACACACTAAATTAACGCCGATAGCTACTTTAAACAAAATCGTAAGGCAACAAGGAAAGAAAAACTGCAAGAAACCCGTGAACGGTGGGTAATCTCAAGATACGCGGATTGGGAGCTGGGTGTCGTGGAGTGGGTGTAGTTGGCGTCACGTGCTTCGCGGCGGATGCCGCTTCTACTCTTTTCTGCGTTCTGTGGGTACAATGGACACTAATCGTAGAGCAGTTTTTCATCTTGCGACTACCATGTATTTTGTAGTGCTGAATCTGAGGAGTTAAAATGACCAAAAACGAAGAACTATTCTATGGTTTTTGTTTATACTTAACTCAAAATATATAAGCTTGGACTAACTTACGGTGATAAAAAATAAACTAGGAAAAATTCTCTACGAAAATTTCTGTGCTGGACAAATGGGAGAAATTAGGAAAATGAGAAATCTTCACTTGTAAGGCATCGTAATGCCGAAAATCCGCTTTTCATACCACAGTGTCGCTTTTCTAAGAACTGTCTTTTAGAAATAATGATAGGTGATGGAAGCAAAAGTCGAAAACTCACAACGTACTGTGAACGATTTATTCGAACACGAAACACAACAGTATAATATAAAACATGTATGTGTAAAACACGAACTGGAAAAACTGAACTCGACTGACTAGGGAAGAACATGCGACAATGAACAAACTTATCTAACCGAACTTGATTCTAGGTTCTGCAGAATCATGACTTCAAAACTGTCATCACCTTTAATATATTATTAACGGTTACTCAGAAACGGACTGAGAAATGATATTTAATTTATTCTGACTATAAGGGTGAACACTACGAATAAATTGCAATAGATTTTTTTAATGAATTATAGGTGTGTTTGCCTATGAAGTACCAGTTCATAGAAATAATTAGTAGTTGCAAAGTTGCGTAGAAAGTTTTTTCAATGTTGCCAGTTGTGACAGAGTTTCCGTCAGAATCCCAGAGAAAGCGCTGCCGTCGCTCTGTTGGCAAACAACGGGCGTCGCACGCCTCTTCTCATATTCTTGAGAAGCTGAGTTTGGCGTTAGATGGGTGATCCAGGTCCTGAAAATCCAATCTACTCCGAACATAGCTCATTAATGCTATTAGTAGGAGTGGTATCTCTCTGACGGGATACTGTCACTCTCCTCTACCTCTCATTTTCGAGGATTTAGGACCCCATTGCACCTCTGGGGGGCTACCTAGATCCTTGATATAGTTGATAATACTTTTGTTTAGTTTGAATTTTCTGAGTTCCTAGGAAATTTTAGGAGAACTAGGAAAAATTCTAAACAACAATTTCTGTGCTGGACAAATGGGAGAAATTAGGAAAATGAGAAATATTCACTTGTAAGGCTTCGTAATGCCGAAAATCCGCTTTTCATACCACAGTGTCGCTTTTCTAAGAACTGTCTTTTAGAAATAATGATAGGTGATGGAAACAAAAGTCGAAAACTCACAACGTACTGTGAACGATTAATTCGAACACGGAACACACGTTTTGTACACGTTTTGTATAATATAAAACATGTATATGTGTATTGTACAACACGAACTGGAAAAACTGAACTCGACTGACTAGGGAAGTACAATGAATGAACTTATACAAACTTATCTAACCGAACTTGATTCTAGGTTCAGCAGAATTGTGACTTCAACACTGTCATCATCTTTAATACATTAATAACGGTTACTCAGAAACGGACTCAGAAATGATATTTAATTTATTCTGACTATAAGGGTGAACACTACGAATAAAATGCAATAGATTTTGTTATGAATTATAGGTATATTTGCCAATGAAGTACCAATTCATATAAATAATTAGTAGTTGCAAAGTTGTGTAGAAAGTTTTTTCATTGTTGCCAGTTGATAAAACTTTTGTTTAGTTTGTATTTTCTTACTTCCACTTTCCTTTCTCCGTCAGAAGGGCTTTTCGATCGTAAGCTCTTTGATGATTTCTTTCCTATTGACATTTTCTTTGAACCCTCTTCAGGCCTTTTAATGCTAGCGGAGATGGATTGTCGATAATCGGACATCAAATCAATCCGAACTGAATGTTTTTTGAGGTAATGCATTTTCATCTCCTTTGCGTCACGTAGTGGCGCCAGTTTGGAGAGGACAGCAGCTGACCTGCCAGGTTGGTATTCGCTGATAAAATTTTCGTCAAATACTTCGAATCGATAGATGCACAAAGCTAAACAAAATTTGCTGAGAACGCACAATATAGTTACGGCAACTATAATAAACTTTTGGTCATCTTCTTCGTTGATTGGCAAAGGAAAGATGGATTTGCCGAAGTATCCCACCATGAAATCGTAATTAACGCCAAACACATTAACGCAAATAGCAGTTGCCCTGCTAAAAATCATGATTATCAGTAGCATAATCAACAGCATGCGAAAGGTATACATGGACCCGGTCGATAAAATTCTAACACCCATAGCATCTTTCACTGCTACTGCGAACTCGAGGCACATAAAAAAGAGAAATGCGCCAAGGGCCGTTGTGTCCCAAAATTCTGTTTCGATAATGTTATGCAAATCATTATACTTGTCAGATGCAGTATTGAATACCTTGTCCAACGTCGGGTATTTTTTAACATAAGTCTCCAATGTCGTTATGCACACGATCACTCCGAAAATGCTTAACATGAATTTGGTTATGCCGTACCAATGGGTGAGGAATTTCTTTGATCCCATGATAGAAATGTCAGATATAGCTATCGCCACGTGCGAGAGTGCGAATAGGAACGTAAATCCACGCAAAACGCTGAAAGAAATCCTGTCTGTTCTAATTACAGTACTCTGCATCTGTGAAGAACAAACAAATTTGTTTACTCAGGCAATTGCATCTTATAATCACTAATGTACCAATAAACTTGGAAAAAAAAACTGCGAATTACTATACAAAGGTTTATTATGTCTGTATTAGATAGGACTTCAACGCAGCTCACTATTAGGTATAACCACATAAGGCGAGCAGACGGATTTTGGTTTTCAATAATGAAGCTATATAACCCACCAAAAAAGAAAAAAAAATTACAAATTAAACCCACCACCTCAAAATACGTTGATTTAGGTTTCATGATACGAAAATTCCAAAAATCAAGTAAAAAAGTTTTCAGTCAAGCAGCATGACTAATCGAGCGAATTTTCAAAGAATAGTTGTAGATTACATTAAATTAGACACTTCAATTCTGATCATTGAGGCCAACCAAGTTTGAATAAAACTGATCGAAAAGAAAATTTTGGAACACGCAGCCGACCTCGAAAATTTTGTTAATTATGGGCATGTTTCACCTATAAATCCATTTTTTCCATTTATTTATGAATCTTAGAGATCTGGAGGCGGTCGCAATTGACTCACCACTTACTATTACTTTGACTCTGACATCCCACATCCCCAATTTTCGAAAACCTATTTTTAACATTTTTTGAGCCACTAAATTTTATATATGAACCTGAAATTCTCGAGCGATAGGACTGGCCAACGACCTGTCTTTTGCCAAGGGGGATTTTTTTACTCCGTATTTTGAGGGAGTAATCGTCAGCAATTTCACCCTATATATATACATAATCATAATTAATCATTAATCAGATTACCAACGCATACAAAAATTGGATGATTGCTTGATTAATACTTTACAATATAATAAATTAAAAAAAATATATATATATACTGATTTGAATGGTTTTAAACGGTTCCAGAGGAACAATATATTTTGGCACAGATGTGCGGAGAAAAATAGCATATAAATATATATAGAAATATTACAAGGAAAAACTCACTTCGGCTTTTGTCTTGTGATTTCTCTGTACATATTTGATATTTTTCTCTGCACATCTGTGCCAAAATATATATATATATATATATATATATATATATATATATATATATACAGGGTGTCTCGACTTAAGTAGGTAAAACTTCAGGGATCAATTTTACAAGTAATTTGCTAAGAAAAGTGCCTTATAGAATTTTTCTTTTAGAGGCTTCGATTTCGAGTTATTTCTTTTTTAAGATTTTTTTCGTGTTTTCGACCTTACATCACAAAAACAGCTCTAACTCCCTTATTTTTCGGGTTTTCTCAAATCTAAGGATACCGTTGGAAAGAGTGTTAAATTTTCTATCTTTCTAATGTAAAGTCCAATTTTTTTATTAGTTCTAATTAGTGAAAAAAATGGCCAAAGTTTAACATTTGAAAAAAATGTAAAAATTGTCGATTTTTCTTCGTTTTTCTGCTCCTCAGTGTGGAAGTTTTTCAGCAAGCGCTCTTTGGGAAAAACTTTCTTAATCTGTCAGCTTTCCAACGGTTTACTAAAAAAAAATTTTTTATAGGGAAGTTTTGGGAGAAAATAGCGTTTGAATGACAAAAAACGTGATTTTGTCGGTCAAAATCGACGTTTTTTTTTTTTTTTTTTTTTTTTATTTTTGGGTCATTCCATGTCAATTCAACACACCCAATTTACCTCACCATATTAGATTTTGCTCAAATTTGGTATACTCATAGTAGGTGTTGAGACTAAGAAAAGTAACAAATTTTAAATTTTTATCTCAAACCGTTTCTTAAATATGGCTATGTAAAACTTACAAAATCTTGCCAAAAAACCATGAACGGATTTTATACTATTCGCTCTACGAACTGTCCTAATTGAGCTAGAGAGCTGGGGGAGGTCTCATTTTGCAGCTTTTTTTATGCTCTTTCCAGTGATATACAACAGGACATAGGTTCTAATAACAAACATTTTGTCAAAATACAAATTAAAATTTTGATTTAATTTTTTTCCAAAAAGTACATAATTTAAAATTTTCAAAATATTCCTATAAATACTTAGTACTGTTGTAAACAATGTGACAAAATATAAATATGGGGTGATGATGGGTTCATTGTTAAAAAAAAATATTCCTGACACTAGTTTTCCACTAATAGCCCGGTTTTGACTAAATAATAAACATATTACGTACTTTTACCAAAGAGGTGAGCTATTTAATTAAATATATAAAGGAATACTATGTATAAAGGTAAAAAATATCAGAAATATTCATTCAAAATACTATCTTGTTAAAACAAAACAGATAACCATAGATATACTCCAATAAAAATTAAGTTATTTAGGTTGTTTACTTTAATTGTATACAATTTAAACCAAGTTAAACAAAGCCTAATAATTAGTAAAACAATAATCTTGAACATTTCTATAACAATGAATTTGAAAAAGGTATGAAAATAGTCTACCTAAATACTCGTAGTTATGTAATAATTCTGGTACAAATAGAATAATCAAAATTTACATAATATTGTACATATTTATGATGATGAAGTAGGTATACGAGTAAATGTAACACAATTGGTGCAGTACTAACGATAATGTTTAAACAACTATCTAGATTAACACTAACCTGAGGAAAAATTAAGTTTTGAGTTGACAGCAGTTTCCCTAAACATTATCTCAGTTTACGGAATTACATTTTGTAAAAGCCAGTTGGGTTTTCGCTAAGATCGCTTTCAGGTAGATTTACTTTTTTTTTCTACTTTTTTTACTCTTAGATACATTTAGTTACCAACTCGTATACCTACTTCATCATCATAAATATGGACAATATTATGTAAATTTTGATTATTCTATTTGTACCAGAATTATTACATAACTATTTAAGTAGACTATTTTCATACCTTTTTCAAATTTATTGTTATAGAAATGTTCAAGATTATTGTTTTACTAATTAATAGGCTTTGTTTAACTTGGTTTAAATTGTATACAATTAAAGTAAACAACCTAAATAACTTAATTTTTATTGGAGTATATCTATGGTTATTGGTTTTGTTTTAACAAGATAGTATTTTGAATGAATGTTTCTGATATTTTTTACCTTTATACATAGTATTCCTTTATATATTTAATTAAATAGCTCACCTCTTTGGTAAAAGTACGTAATATGTTTATTATTTAGTCAAAACCGGGCTATTAGTGGAAAACTAGTGTCAGGAATATTTTTTTTTAACAATGAACCCATCATCACCCCATATTTATATTTTGTCAAATTGTTTGCAACCGTACTAAGTATTTATAGGAATATTTTGAAAATTTTAAATTATGTACTTTTTGGAAAAAAATTAAATCAAAATTTTAATTTGTATTTTGACAAAATTTTTGTTATTAGAACCTATGTCTTGTTGTATATCACTGGAAAGAGCATTAAAAAAGCTGCAAAATGAGACCTCCCCCAGCTCTCTAGCTCAATTAGGACAGTTCGTAGAGCGAATAGTATAAAATCCGTTCATGGTTTTTTGGCGAGATTTTGTAAGTTTTACATAGCCATATTTAAGAAACGGTTTGAGATAAAAATTTAAAATTTGGTATTTTTCTTAGTCTCAACACCTACTATGAGTATACCAAATTTGAGCAAAATCTAAAATGGTGAGGTAAAATTTAAATTTAAAGTGTGTTGATTTGACATGGAATGACCCTTTATTTAAGTATTTCATTTCATTTTATTTTTATTTCATTATGCACAGCTGTTTTCGACGATAATAAACCAAAAAAATAATAGTGGCTCTACCTAACTCATCTTCCACCTGCCTCATCTACTTGAGCAAAATTTGATAATTATCTCGGAGGGCAGGCGGAAAAATACGATAATACGATCGGCTACCTCAGTCAATTGTGCTTCAAAATTATTTCATTTGAGTGGGTACCTAATAATGCGGGATGGGTTGATAATGAAAATGCTGTTGCATATCAGATATCGCTCGTGTTATAAAAAAATAATAATTACTTCTTGAAAAAAAAACAGGTTTTCAAAGTGCCTCCCTCCTTTATGTATGCAGAATGCACATACCTTACGTAACGTCACACGATCCGCGAGAAATAGATGCCACCAACGCATACAGGAAGGAGGGAAGCACTTTGAAACCTGCTTTGATATTTTCATTTATTTATTTAAGAAATAATAATAATTTTTTTATAATACGAGCGATCTGTGATACACAACAGCATTTTCATTGCCAACCCACCCCGTATTATTAGGTACCTACTCAAATGAAAGATAAGTATCCGAGGAATGGTCTTGAAGCACAATTGACTGTGGTAGCCGATCGTATTATCGTATTTTTCTGCCTGCCCCTCCGATTATTATCTAATTTTGCTCAGGTAGATGAGTTAGGTAGAGACACTATTATTTTTTTGTTTATTATCGTCGAATACAGCTGTGCATAATGAAATATTAAAAAAAAAAAAAAAAACGAAACGTCGATTTTGGCCGACAAAATCACGTTTTTTGTCATTCAATCGCAATTTTCTCCCAAAACTTCCCCATAAAAAAATTTTTTTTTGGTAAATCGTTGGAAAGCTGACAGGTTGAGGAAGTTTTTCCCGGGAAGCGCTTGTTGAAAAACTTCCACACTGAGGAGCAGAAAAACGATGAAAAATCAACAATTTTTACATTTTTTTCAAATGTTAAATTTTGGCCATTTTTTTTTCACTAACTAGAACTAATAAAAAAAAATTGAAATTTACATCAGAATGATAGGAAATTTAACGCTCTTTCAAACAGTATCCTTAGATTTGAGAAAACTGGACAAATTGGGGAGTTATAGATGTTTTTGTGATGTAAGGTTGAGAACACGGAAAAAATCTTAAAAAAGAAATGAATCGGAAACAAAGCCTCTAAAAGAAAAAGTTTCGCAGGCACTTTTTGTTGCAAATTACTTGTAGAATTGATCCCTGAAGTCTTGCCTACTTAAGTTGAGACACCCTGTATATATGTATATTATACAGGGTGTCCCATCTAAACGGGCCCCATCGGGAAATTACAGCCTTACGGGGCGAGCTATCGAAAAATTGAACTGGACCTTTTTTATAGTATTTCTACTCAGCTTCACGATGCGGAAGTCCGATTTCTATTTTTCCATGTTTTAGGGTCTCAATCATTTATTAAAACTGACGGTTTCCTCTAGACCCCCCTTTTTTATTGCTTTTTTCGATTTTAGGTTGAATTTGGAACAGAAAATGCCTCCATGAAATTTTCTTTTTGGGGCTTCGTTTCTGAGTTATTCCACTTTTTGCGGAAGTCCGACTTTTATTTTTCCATGTCTCAAATCATTGATTGAAACTTACGGTTTCCTCTTGACCCCTCTTTTTTATTGGTTTTTCCAATTCTAGGTTGAATTCGGAACAGAAAAGGCCTCCGTGAAATTTTCTTTTTAGGGCTTCGTTTCTGAGTTATTCCACTTTTTGCGAAACACAGAAAATCGCCGATTTCTTTTAGACGTTACCAACACTTTCTTACAATTTTCATCTTCAATTTTTGAGATGTTCACCACACTTTTGAAATCAGTATTAAAATATCTATCATCAGACCCCAGCGTCCATAATCAACAATCACCATCAGGGGGATGACATTACACTTAAACCGCTAACGATTTAAAAAAAAGTTTTCCAAATCGTCGTTTAAAAAAAAACCCTCAAACATTCAGCTTATTAAAAGTTATGTGCCTACTTTAAGGCAATCAGTTTATTAAAAGTTATGTGCCTACTTTAAGACAATCAGTTTATTAAATGTTACGTGTTACACTTGGAGGGGGCATTGAGTAGATTGCAGGGGGGCAGGCCTTACACCAGGTGCAAATAAGTGTGAGGTAGGTAAGGACCCTCTGCCCTATTTAGGGTTCAAAATTGACGGTAATGGTCTATATACCACTGAAGATAAAGTCAGAACAGCTTGTGAAGCTCCTACGCCTCACAATATTAAGCTTTGTTACGCATGTACGTACATTTCTTCCTAATATGGTTGACACCTTGTCTCCACTGTATAAGTTGCTTAGGAAACGTACTAAATGGGTTTGGGATAAAAGCTGTGTCCTGGCTTTTGAAAAAAAAATAAGAAACTTGGTGGTCAACCATCGTAGTTCGAGGCATTACGATCCTGATTTACCGCTTAGACTACAGTAGATGCTTCAAATCAAGGATTAGCGAAGGTCCTATCACAACCATTTAATTGTGTACCAGCCAATTTACTTCAACTAGTCGAACGCTTCGAGTTTTGGAACAATCATACTCCTCCATACATTAGGAGGCATTAGCTAATATACCCGCGGTAAAGCAACTTCACATACATTTGTTTGGTCATAAATAGACCCTTATCACTGACAAAAAGCCACTTCTGGCCATTTTCGGTCCTAAGGTGGGTTGCCTTCTATGTGCGAATAGGCTTCAGCGTTGAGCGACTTTTCTCCACAATCATACATAATATGATAAAGAATATATCGCAACTATCAAAAACTCAGCCAATTGATTATCAAGGGCACCTCTTCCAGAGACAGCGAGCCCAGACCACAACAACGATTTAGCGGCAATCAAAAACTGATGTCAAAAGGACACTGCAACGGGCACGATTCTAAGGGGAGCCATGCTGACCGACCATCACTAAACGGATTGCCAACACGGACTCCACTGGCAGATCGATGGGGGAGAAATAATAATAACCCGCAAAAGATCTATCTAGACAACTAGATGATCCTTACAAATACATAAATATTACCGATATACATATAATAAATACTATACATCTTGGTTGGATGAAGGTAAGACTAGATGTACATAAATAAATAGATATATCACATATCAGAATATTAGTTCGTTGTAAAGCTCAATGGCTTTCAGGTACACCAGCAGGGACTGGACCTTGTCTGGTCCTGACAGAACATCCACCCATTGAGGGGGAGAATGCTGGACTCAAAGGTCCATGAGGGCTGGGCAATCCTCTAAAAAGTGGCGGATAGACAAATCACTCCCACATCTCCCAAACACAACATCACGAGCTACTGGATCTAGCAGGTGTCTGTGATTAAGGCGGGTATGGCCAGTTGCTACCCGACCCGATTGACCACTATTCAGTCCCTCTTGGGTCCCAGTTGGTGGGCCACAAAAGGATCAAGCGGGCAAAGGTCCTGAAGGACTCCATGCAGACCAGTGACCTCGCCCTGCCATTGCTCGAGCAAGATGGAATTGGCTTTATGCTCCATGTAGGAGATTTGATCCTCAATGCGCATAGGCGGCATTTCGATGGAGTCATCACCAATGGCTCTCGTCAACATTAGCCACAACATTGTGCCTAATGTTGTGGCTCGGTGTAGTGACACACGCAGGCTTTGTATTAGGGGATCATATGAATATGTGTCCCTAATCGCCTCGATGGTACTCAGTGAGTCACTACAGATCACATAATTTCCGATTCCCGATAGCTGGCAGTGTCGAACAGCCAGCGTCACTGCCCACAGCTCTGCTGTAAACACAGATGCAACAGGTGTTGTGCGTCTAGTGACTTGGAAGTTGGGGCTCCATAGAGCAAGGCCAACACCATCAGCTGTTTTAGCCATCAGTTAATAAAAGAGTGTGTCCAGCATATCGCTGGATTGATCCTGAGTAGCAGCATCTGAGGGTGTATTGCCCTTAACCTCAACCCTCAAGCGAAAATCAATGCGCATCCCAGACATGGTCAGGACGCGCGTCCCAGACGGAGGGACAGGGGGGACTTCAAAAGGGGTACCTCTAAAAAGTAATGACTTTTAATTTATGTTATATTGGAAACGCCTGCGTAACTAGTTAATGTAAAATAAAATTGCATTACTACGACAATTACTTAAGATTGTTAACATTCAACAACAATGTATAAATTCTGAAGTAGTGTTCCTTGCAATCCACGGTCTCCGTCGTCGTTTACTTTTTTTTTTTAGCTCAGAATTTTTCTAACCTGAACATTACACCCTCTTAAGGAAAGCGGGTAGATAAAAAATGAAAAAACAATTGATTTTTTCCATCGTTTTAAAAAATGAAAAGATTCTAGACATGTCCCAAATAAAATGGTGTGATAAAAACTAATATTTCATGCTCCTAAGTGTACCTACTAAATATTTTTTTGAAAACAGGCCTAAAAGTTCCCAATGCTATAGAATGGCTCGTCTGCTTCGCCTTCGGCTAATTCAGCTGCAGCTGATTCAGCCTTCAGCTTATAGGTAAGAAATACAGTGATATGATAGGGTGATAAGCGTAATAGATCGCGTATTCTTCCTCTTCATTTTTTTCATGTCACTCTTTCTCATGTCATGTGACCACAAAAGTTGTGATGAGTTGAGGCGAACTTTTTGGAAGAAAGGCTAACGGCTCCTGAAAATTCATTTTTTTCCAACTTTCGGTATCTATTTCTCAAAAACGGTTCATCTTAGCAGGATGGTCCTGTTTTTGCCTGATAGAGCAAGAAGATAGCTTCAAATTAGTCGGATAGTTTCATAAATTGAGGCTTGCCTTAGGTAGTACGATTCTCTGAATAAATTTAAATCGGGGTCAAAAAAGCCTCTTTTTGGATCGCCTGTAGAAATTTTTATTTTATTTTTTTAATCATATCAAAACCTATCCGACATATTTGAAGAGGAAGACATGTCGAAAAAATTGGAACAAGATTGGCCCAACAGCGACCGAGAAAATTCAACCTGAAAATCGTCCTGTTTTGAGGGAAATTATGCTAGCCGATTATAAAATTAATCAGCGTTGCCTCGCGAGTTGCACACATACACAACAATGACATAATAAACCGTTGTGCAAAAATAAACCGCAATAAAAATTACAAAACCATGTTTTTCCTAGAATAATTTGCAGCGATCACAAAGCTCTCTCAATCTTGCTTGACTGTCAAACAACAATATTACGCAAATATGTGAATAATAATTTTGAAACTTACGTTTACACGAACTGAACATTCTCCTGTTGGCATGAACTCTACAACTAAGTCGACGGTGCTCACACGCATCGTATTGACAGTGACTATGTTGTAGGAGATGATGAAAACTCTGGGCTCCAAGTCGCCTCTTCTGATAAGGTCTGTAATTACAGTTGTAAGAACAATGTAATACGTTCGCCAGTTCGTCGTCGGGACCGTAGCCTCGTTTCCCTGCAAACGGTAACCTGTTCCCGACTTACCTGTGTGAAACACAAATAATGAATTCCTTACTCGAGAAAATTACTATTCACAGCAATTTCCTTAAAACAACAGAAAATGCATAATAGTTACCTACCTACGTGATTGCCTGTCAGGTACCCCTGGAGTGATTTTTGGTTTGTTATTTTCAATAATGAACCTTTGTAATCGACCAAGAAAGGTATTAAAGGGCTAAACATTCAAAAATCAAGTCCTCAAAATCATTCAAGGTAACAGTAATAATTTTTGGCTTGTTAATGATAAATATAATACCAAAGAATCGATTAAAAACATCCGCAACGCAGTACCTACCTTGAACAGTTCGCTTTACCTAATAGGGGACCGGATAGGATGTAAAAAGTCGTATATGTATTTTTCTCGTCCATTTTTTGAACAATTTTGATGGAGTTTGCGGCATTTTCCTATGGAAACAGTTCCATACTGCAACTCACAATTTGAAATCAAATTGTCGAAAATTTCGCTAAAAAAATTGTTTCTAAGCATGAATTTGAACTAAGTAATTAAAAAATGCCTATGGGTAAAGACGTTGTGGTGTTCAGTAGGTAATATTATAAAGAAACGAATGCCACCTATCTCATCAAAATAGGGAATAAATTAGCTGAGAAAAATTTGTTATCAGGTAACGGGGAATTCTGAGATATGCATAGGCCACGCAGGGGTGGGAGAGAATTCTCGAAGTCACGCAAGTTCAGGCGGCTGCTGGTAGATGGCAGTGTTGGGCTCACTGTTAACCCCGCGTCTGAAATTTTACGAAATTACACCAAAGGCATATTTCAGGAATTTTGTGGAAATTTTTTCAATTATTTGCCCTCCATTGTACGATTTGTCATCTGAAAAGGTGCCATTTATATGGCAGCCTCATCATGAGGAAATTCGTCAAAAATCAATTGGAATCTTTATTTCTGAACAATGTTTATCAATTTATGATCCAAATCATCTAGTAGAAGTATGGAAGGAGGCCAGCCAAGTCGGTTACGGTAGTATATAGGTACTATTTAATATAATTAATGGTGAAATGAAAGTAAAGGATATTTTACTAGGAAAACCACCGGAGCTGAGATGAAGTACCATAGTTACGAGTAAGAAACTCTCGCAGCTGTGAAAGCATTCAAACATTGGGAATGTTTTATTGTATACTAACTTTACTCTAGTAACAGATTGTAAATCATTTCAATCATCCTACACCAAACAGTACCTTAACCCAAGGGTCCAAAGATGGTAGGCATTCTTACAAGCTTTTGATTTCAACATTCAACTCCGTCCTGGAAGCATAATGATTGTGGTTGACTTCATGCCTACCACAAAACAAAACGAAGAAGGTGGAGCACTGCCTGCCTTTCTTGCTGCTAAGCTAAATAATGAAACTTATAGGGTAGAGCACTGCCTACCCGACAAGAAAACCCCCACCTGAATTTCTTGCGCATGTAACACGCAGAAAACTTTCCCAAACATATCTTACAAAGTTTTACTTTGCTGGATTTTTATTTTATTATTTATTTACGTTCTTTTGTGTAACTATCACGTAAAATTCTAGTCATGATCATTTTATGTCCGTCTTATGTGACTTTTTGTGTTTTATCTCGAAAAATATCAAAAGATCAGAATAGGCCTTTCATATCTTCAAAATTTAACCTTTCTAATCGGATCATGTAGACAATGATTTGCTATATTTGTTATCATCATCATTATTCCAGAAAAGTCAATCGTTCAAGTCACCACTCATTATATCTAAACCCAAATAAAATGAATAATTTCACCATAATATTTCTTTTTGTTGCATTCAGACAAAGCACCTCGGTGACGATCGATACGATGGAAAACTATTTTGATCATGTCCTTTAATGATGTTCATTTCTTTTACAGCAGCTCAATCTTTCAGACCGCAATAGGCCAGCGTCTTCGCACCATCAATGTACCCTTTTTTTGCTGAATTTATTTTATTTTATAAAGTTCTGAAATTTTGTCTATTTTAAACATCCTATTCTCACAATGTGAGGTTCTGAATAATTCAACAATTCCTGCAAATCAATAACTATAATGTGAAAATGTTAACCTTTGTAAACTAGAACCCGAGCTAGGCTTTTCATATACCTAATACTTCTAATATTACGCACAGCAAGGTTTTATTTTGTTTGACTGTAGAATGTCGTGAGTTTGGTGGCATCCAATAAGTTCTGCTTCATGGGAGAACGCAAATAGATATGACTTTCTATATCCAATACTTTTTTTTACTTGCTCAAAATTCATAAGCTTTGTGATATACCTGTTAGGGAACCAGACTTCATAAGGTAACGCCACGGTAGAACGTTGTTAGGACCCCCACAATGTTTAAAACTTTACTAAAAATCATATTATCATTGGTATAATATTTTAAATCAGCACCCCTCGGAAACTTTTGGAATTTCACGTGGGACCGTGAAACGTCAGTATGGCCGTTTCGGGAATATATAATTTCACTACATTCTAATTTCAGTTTTCAACTAATTCTCGAACTGGTTATACAAAACGTTGCCCATGTCGTGTACATCCCATATTAATTGAAGAGAATCAATAATTACAACTACCTACCAAGCAAGACACTTCCATTCATTATTATAATCAATTGGATGGTCCGATGTTCTTTTATTTTTGGGAGATCTGGAATGCTCGGGAATAATTTGTCATTCTCATTCTTAATTTAAAATTCTCTTACGTTCTGTAAAATAACAAATCAGTGCTTAAAATTGACTATCAAATTAACTGTTTCTATTTAGAATTAATCTCCTTCAAAAAAAAAAAAAAATATATATATATATATATATATATATATTTTTTCTTTTTCTCAGTCGATTACAATGATTCATTACTGAAAATAATAAACCAAAAGTGCTGATCTACAGGAGAGAAAGAACGATGTTTTCAGTAAATGGTGTTTTGAGCTGATAGCTAAATTCATGAAGAGGATTGAGCGAGATATTGTAGACGACATTTCTACATAACTTTACTGATTCCTACCACATCCTAATAACGAGGTGTATTCATCAATCAATACAATATATCGGTACCTACCTAAAACTACTTATTTTTCGAATTCGAACTGCTCAATACCTGCCAACAGGATATACCTATTCAACACTGGAATATAGAAAAGGAGATCTCACCTCGTATTTTAAAATTTTTTTCTGTTTCTGTATAATTCAACTCGGTGTCACCAAGTTTTACCATTGTTTTATCAATTGTACTCTCAGAAACAAATCCATAGGCGCTGGTATAGAATTTGGTAAAATACTTCGGGATTTTCATAGACCCTGTGAAATTTAATCAGGATTTGGTGTAAGGAAAAGTTTAAGTTAATATGATTTTATCTTATATCGAAGCTTGAAATTACTTATGAACAATTAGTAGAACCTAATTTGGTCAATATAAGCAACCGTGTCTAACGCGATCATAGGCAATTCGTGCCATATAAATGTCAGTCCCAAAGGCCGTAGGTATCTACTCGTTCCTTAGCTTGAGGAACTGAACGATAGGTTCAGCTGAACTCCGGAATGGATTTCTGGCGCCATCTATCAAAGATACATACTGTCTGTCCGCGACGAGTCTGCCGAGCAGTAGATAGAGAGCGAACCCTTTCCTCCCTGTCTACCGATGGCGAAGGACGAAGAAAAGAACCGATGGACTACCTATTCACCGTGCTTAAATCGTTAGTTTACGCAGTTGGCTCATTCTTTTACATTCTGTTGTCCTTTCTGTGTGTCGGTCTTACAATTACGTTTCGGAGACAGAAGAGTTTGATTACACATCGCTTGTTTCCTTACGCTGATGTATACTGGTCAGGAGCAGCGGGTCCATTGATATCATGGACAACGTCGACTGGTTATTTTTATCCCTGCTAATAGGTGCAGGTACTGGGAGCAGCGGAACTGTGCGGGGGCGTATTCGAACTGGAGGATAGGGGTAGTGGGGGAGACAGTGTAGGGTAGCAGAACTGGGTGAAAGGTAAGCCCGGAGGGCGCAATCTAACTGGGCAACTCAATCAACTGTAACCAGCTCAGTTCAGACATGCTGACGATAAGTGCTTACCAACCAAGCTACTCAGAAGCTGCAGGTTTTTATCAACCGTTGCCTGAGACGGATCCTTGGCGTGCGCTGGCCAGATGTCATCTCCAAAGATCAGCTCCGTGAGAGAACTGACCAAAAGCCAATCTCATCTGAGATTATGAAGCGGAAATGGAAATGGGTCGGACACTTCACAAGGACGAGCTGTCCATTGAAAAGAAGGCACTGGACTGGAACCCTCAGGGTTATCGAGGAAGGGGGCGACCACGTACGACTTGGAGGCGGTCTGTGGAGGCAGAAGCTGGACGCGTGGGGAAGTCGTGGCAGGAGGTCAAGGCTTTGGCATGCAACCGAGAAGGATGGCGAGAGTTCGTAGCGGCCCTATGCTCCTCTTAGGAGTTACAGGAAATAAGTCAAGTAAGTCATTCCTTCCACCAGAAGTGGTGTACAATGCCTTCACGCATGATGCTGAAGATTCCATGCAGATTATAACAGACAGTTCTACACGTCTTCCCCAACTCAAATGAAATTATTTCAGCGGTACGAGAAATATGAGCAGAAGCTGCACTAAAGATAGTAAGCATTAGGTAACAGAGTTATGTAAGCGCTTTGTTGAGTGTTGTGCTTTTTCAATTTGTTTCCCAAATAAAACCCCTTTCCTTATGTAAGAAGGAAAAGGATATATAATAACGTACCTCACTAACGCCACAGCCCGTGATAATTATTATGTACCTCCAGCTGAATAAACTTATTGAAATAAAATAATGTGACTTATACTAGTCTCTTCAATAATGACGAAAATTGACTTTTCTTCATTCCCCCAGTAGCGTCGTCTTCTTTGAATTCTCGTTCCCTCAGTTCGATGCAAGAGCTTAACCCAGTTAGATTGCCTTTCGACCCCTTATCCCCCAGTTGAAATTCGCCCCTGTGCGGTACCATTGAAATAATCCTCCTGTTACCCTGTCTCAGTGTTGGGATAGTGATGCGGCCAGCCTTGACTAGCCCTTATTGAGAGCCAAACGAAATGGAACCAAGGATAGCTGACTATTCCCAAATCCCACGATTCCACATTTTTCGTAGTGAGTAATTTAGAGTTAAGTCTTCGTGGATTTGTTTAGACATTGGGACCATGAATAGGGACTGGGGATGGTTGAAAGAGGTTCAAGCATATGCGCTCCCACCCACCACTAACCATCTCTAGACGTCTCTAATCATCTTTACCCAATGTCTGAAAAATTTAAAGAGACATTGACCGTGCTTTAAGTCACAAGTATAACCTACCCCTACAAAGATAGAAATGTAAAGCAGTTCTAAGCAAGCTGTTTGGTCACGGGAGCCGTACGAATATTGACCATCTAACATTGATTAGAAACTAAAAAGGTCCAGTCATGCAGCATGATCGTATGAACAAATTTTCGTAAATCATCGTATTGTATAAAGTTAAATTGTGTTCAAGTTCGAGTTTTTCAGTACAAGGAAATTGTTAAATATTAATTTTATATCATAATACGTATTCTAAATAATAATCTGCTATTCAAAAAGAGGTTTTGAATTCTTACCTTTTTTTTTTAGTTGTTATAGTTTTTTTTTTTTTAGCAATTTTTAATGAAATTTAAGTACATTTTTAGCATAAATTTGTACGTGCAATTTTGAATTTCCTATTTTATAGTTGATAAGCTTTATTTGAGCAGTATTCTACCAAAAAATATAATTTTAACCATTTTTAGTCATTTTCAGTGATTGTTATAGCACATTTTTTTGAAATTTGACAATTTTAATGCTGAAAAAGTGTTAAACTCAAGGATTCGATTCAGAATGCCTCAAAACAAATTTCAATGGTTTTCAAAATCAACTTTTCAAATTTTTGATTTAAAAATTTTTCGAACCCTTGCAATAGCTTCATTTTCTACGAAAATTCGCTAAAACTCCCACCCAAATGGCAAGTATCCAGGACTTGCCAACGGGAAGGCAACTGCTTGTAAGTTACTGGCTATAGATATTCTAAAAAAACTCGGCGCTCCACGGGGGCAAGCCCCCTGGACCCCCCCGTTTACCTCTATTTACATACTTCGAAAGAATTATTGAAACACAGACTGTGTTTTAGCTAACGCGTTTCACATAAACCCGTGAAACCCTCATATAAGAATGACTCAGAATTTGTGGTGTATCTTATCACTGCTATGTCAAGCTGATTTACTTATTTATCACCAGAGCAACTACTCACCACCAGCTCAATGAAATCATCGGATATTAACAAGCTGTTGCAATCATGTTCACAATATCAATTATTGAGGATGATCACCTGTGTGTAAATAATTAATTATTCAAATAACTATGCTCATAACTCAGCTTGTTGGCCACGCACTTTGCAATAGTTAACATAATATGGTTGGATAAATTGAGAGCTTTCAAACGGATGGTCAACAAATTTTGTGGGATGAAAAATGCGGAAATCTTCAAAAATCGTGCAACATATTTTCGTTACACATAAATGTTTCGTTTTCGGTTGGAGACGCCAAGGCAACATGTTCTGTGTTTAAAAAAATAGGTACAGGTGAACTAGGTAGGAAACTTTGCTCAATAACCCAAAATGAAGTTGGTAAAAAACAAATAAATTGGAATAACAATTCTTCGAAAGATGTATGTACAAGTCATAATTGATTGCAAGAAAAGACTAGAAATTTATTTGTGAATGAGGTCAATCCGTCGAATTTTTTCAAGAAACATCAATTAGGAATATGATCATCGAAATATGATGACGGAGCGGCTTTGAGCTTTTGATATTTCTCAATAGACATTTAAGAGAGTTCAGGCAACCGTTGTTGCCCTTGTGTAATCCAGGAATTTTCTCCAGATCCTATGGTGTTGTTGCACATTAAAATGGGTAGAAGAGCATTCATGGAAATTTCACGTTGGAAAATTATTATAGACTGGCTTTTTAAAGGATTGAGGGCAAAAACATTGCTCAGACACCAGTTATGAACCAAGCCAAGATCACTATTGACTTTACATATAAACTTTGAAAGGGAGGTGGCATCAGCAATACTGTGCTAATATGTAGCTCTGAATGTCATCAGGATAGAGATGATAGGAGCAATTACGGATTGTTTAAGGCGTATCATTAATAAATATAGAAAAAATGGAGCAAATACTGACCCTTGGGGAACACCATTATGTATAGGAAGGCTACCAGCGGTTGCCCTATTCAACAATACTGATTGTGCACGGCTCGTTAGATAAGATCAAATTAAGGAGCAAGCACTAGAGGAAAAATTTAAAAACCTAGATAATTTTAATAGGTACATTCTTCCGCATAAATCAGTTTATTCGCAAACAATTTTGTTTATTGACCTCAAACGTATATAATTCAATATAAGGTTCAACATAGACAGGAATCCTTATAATAGCGTAAAAACGAGGGAAGAAAAGAAAAAGCAACAAGTCCAAGCAATGGTCTCTCGCGGAATTTCTATTTTTTAAGCGTTTTGTTAATCTTAGTATTCAATAGAAACAGAAATTGAATATTAGAGTCGTATATTGATCTACGAATTTGATGGAATGAGCATCTAGGCGTTTATCGCTCCACCAGCCTTCAAAACGTGATATTTTCGTTCAATCATAGCTTTTCTCAATCCTTGGTGAACTTTGATGAACGCCGATAATGTTTCCATGACCTAGAATAGCCAATGAAGATGTTCATAGCTGGATTAGGTGGTTCTATTTGATTCCGAGTTTGTCAAGTGAAAAAATGTGAAATATAGTTATGAAAGCAAAACTTCAAAATTTCAAAACGTCCATAATAATATTGTCTGTTGGCGAAACTGTATCCTCTATTACTATTGACTGGAGGCAAATCCTCTAGATTCATTAACTTATTAGCCCAGTCAAATTAGACCAAAAAGAGGCAAATAGGAGAAAAAATTCATAGTAAAGAAATTTCTTCACCAGGCTCTTCCTTCACACCTAGTAAATCATATCTCAAAAGTCCCCTAGTATGGGGGGTGAGCTCGAGGAGGGGGGGGTGTTTTTCTCCTTTTTTTCGACTTTTTTCGGTTTTTTGCCTATAACTCGAAAAGTAAGCGTTTTAGCGACTTGTTTACTATTACCAGAATTAAAGTTCATAAAATTTGCTACAATTTGCACTCCTGACTTCATTCTCTACGATTAGGCGTTCTGCCGCTAGAGCGCGTTAAAAAGTAGGTATAATTTCAAAAAATCAGCAAAAAGGCCTTTATGCTCTTTTTACGCAGAAATCATTCGTATGTAGCTTCTGGGTGACTTAGAATACATCATGATTTGTTTTAAGAACATCAGTGATGCTCGGACAGTGGTTTGAGCAGGTTTCATGTATGTATTTTTTTTTTTTTTTTTCTGTTCTTCGCTTACATCCTGGAAAGTGTGATAACCATAATATATTTTCAGTACCCTTACCAACTCACTGTGAATTATCAGTGAATATATATGTATATAAAACACAGTGGCTATAAAAAAGAAAAGAAAAGAAAGGAACTAAAGAAAATGAGCTGTGTTTCACCAAAAAATGTTTAATGTGCAGGTACAGTATAACCCATGTTAAAGAAATATTCGCAAAAGGAGTGGGAGGGGGAAGGGGTCATCAATCTTCACAGGTATCTGCTCTTCATCCATTGAGAATCACCATCCACAGTCAAACTGAAAATTAAAAATCAGATAACAGTGAGGTGCATATAATCTTATTTTGATAGATAGATGAAGTTCATGCAGATGATTAGGATGAAACTTACAGGGCGATGACATATGTGTTGAGTGGGTAGTCTGATGGTTCAATGTCTGTTTCATCATCTTCTGTAGATGAACCGTCGTCAGCAAGTGGTGGGTTATTTTTGCTGGAACCTGAACAGTTGGAGCAGAGTGTTGAGCAGTCGACGCCAGCTCTGCGGCATCCACATCGAGCACTACCGCAGCTTTTGGTGCAGCTCCAAAATATATTCTGCAGAATTTCAGATGTTGCTGGTGGATCAAAAGTTGGAATTGGTTTGAGGAAGCCATCGACTCTCTACTCCAGCCCCAATTCTGCAGAATATATTTTGCAGCTGCACCAAAAGCTGCGGTAGTGGTCGATGTGGATGCCGCAGAGCTGGCATCCACTGCTCAACACTCTGCTCCAACTGTTCAGGTTCCTGCACAAACAACCCACCACTTGCTGACGACGGTTCATCTACAGAAGATGATGAAACAGACATGGAACAATAAGACTACCCACTCAACACATATGTCATCGCCCTGTAAGTTTCATCCTAATCATCTGCATGAACTTCATCTATCTATCAATATAAGATTATATGCACCTCACTGTTATCCGATTTTTAATTTTCAGTTTGATTGTGGATGGTGATTCTCAATGGATGAAGAGCAGATACCTGTGAAGATTGATGACCCCTTCCCCCTCCCACTTCTTTTGTGAATATTACTTTAACATGGGTTATACTGTACCTGCACATCAAACATTTTTTGGTGAAACACAGCTCATTTTCTTTAGTTCCTTTTTTCTTTTCTTTTTTATAGCCACTGTGTTTTATATACATATATATTCACTGATAATTCACATTGAGTTGGTAAGGGTGCTGAAAAAATGGTTATCACAGTTTCCAGGATGTAAGCGAAGAACAGAAAAAAAAAAAAAAAAAAAATACATACATGAAACCTGCTCAAACCACTGTCCGAGCATCACTGATGTTCTTAAAACAAATCATGATGTATTCTAAGTCACCCAGGAGCTACATACGAATGATTTCTGAGTAAAAAGAGCATAAAGGCCTTTTTGCTGATTTTTTGAAATTATACCTACTTTTCAACGCGCTCTAGCGGCGGAACGCCTAATCGTAGAGAATGAAGTCAGGAGTGAAAATTGTAGGAAATTTTATGCACTTTAATTCTGGTAATAGTAAACAAGTCGCTAGAACGCTTACTTTTCGAGTTATAGGCAAAAAACCGAAAAAAAGTCAAAAAAAAGGAGAAAAACACCCCCCCCCCCCTCCTCGAGCTCACCCCCCATACTAGGGGACTTTTGAGATATGATTTACTAGGTGTGAAGGAAGAGCCTGGTGAAGAAATTTCTTTACTATGAATTTTTTCTCCTGTTTCCTCTAATTTGACTGGGCTATATACCTCAAAAAACTTTTTAATTTTATTTATGACATTTCATATACATATTTCAAAATGACATAACTTCCTTATTTTCTGATGTTTCGTTCTGTTTTTGGTGATCTCAGTCGACGAAAAATTTAATTTTCCATAACGTTTCCGAGTTTCGAAAAATAGTTTGAAAGGTGATTATGGACAAAAAATGAAGATATACGTTAAAAAAAAAAACATGTTTTCGGTTGTTTATTGGCCAAAACGCCAGTAGCATCAAATTTTGGTATAGGAACATGGTGTATATTCGAAATCAGTGTGAAATTTCCTATAATAATAGCTCATAAAATCAAAAGTTTGCTCCAGATGTCGAATTGACCCACTGTGCATTCCCTCGAAATCAGCTCAGGCGAAGCAGTTCAAGGAACAAAGGGGGCTTGAACTAGTGCTCCATCTACTGAGCTGGGGTAAAAGATACCTTCTCGGCGCATACCATACTCGGCGACATAGTGTGTAAAAATGGTTTACAATGAATTGGCTTTTAAATCGCGACCTTTAATACAAATTATGAAAAGCTTGCTCTCTTTGAAACCTCTAATGCCAAATTATATTTTTGGAAATTCGAGTTCACACATATATTATTATAATCAATTTTGTGTTGGTTCATATCTCAATACCTCAATATAATTGTGCAGGTCTCACAAATTTGATTCGTGCGTATAAAATAATAAATTAAGCTTCATATTATATTGTACACAAAATAGCTTGGTGAATGATAATTATTAATACAGTATTATTGCTTTATAAAAGTTCCTACCGTATAATATTTCCCAATTTTGATTTTGAAATATGAGTTGATTTTTATATTTTTTACTTTTAAAGTTAAATCCCACATCTTCAGAAAAAAATTTTTTTTGGAATAAGTACATGGAATTTTGAATTTTATAATTTAAAATCGAAAGTACAACAAATTCTATGTTTGTACTAAATACAACGCCGTTTTCAGTGTCAAAATCAGACGAAATCTCGAGTCGTAGTTTGCAATCTAAATTTAGCTCATTTTCAAGCAGTTTTTGGAACTATTTCAGGTAAGATTATTTTATGCAAGATTTCAGATAAGGCACAGAGAATGGCACGGTGGTGGGAACTTTACTTAATTTAACAGAGAAGCATTTTTACGATAAAATGATCAATGTTTGTCGCTGAGTCTTTCAGGACGAAATTTTTTTTGGAATAAGTACATGGAATTTTGAATTTTATAATTTAAAATCGAAAGTACAACAAATTCTATGTTTGTACTAAATACAACGCCGTTTTCAGTGTCAAAATCAGACGAAATCTCGAGTCGTAGTTTGCAATCTAAATTTAGCTCATTTTCAAGCAGTTTTTGGAACTATTTCAGGTAAGATTATTTTATGCAAGATTTCAGATAAGGCACAGAGAATGGCACGGTGGTGGGAACTTTACTTAATTTAACAGAGAAGCATTTTTACGATAAAATGATCAATGTTTGTCGCTGAGTCTTTCAGGACGTGGGCCGGGAGGGCCAGTGCCAAGCAAGCTGAGATTAAGCAAATTGCATATCTTTTAATTTTTTGGTATTGGATGATAAAAAATTAGTATTTATATCAAAGCCGCCAGCAATAGTAAAGTTATCGTAGTTATAGACAAAACCAGAGAGAACAGATTCGAGTGTAGAGATAATAACAGGGAGGATTAGGAATACAGAACACAAATCAGTATGGGACATCGACCTGGATGAGCTTCAATAATAAAATATTCTAAAATGGATTCTTTAAGTAATTTTCCCGAAACTTTGAATTTAATATTTTCACGTTAATAGATGCCAACACCTCCGGAGTTTTTCCTTGATCTATTTTGCCTAATGAGTTGAAACACAGTGACAGCAATGGTGCAGGATTTTATTAAAGTTTTCAGCCGGGTTTCGGAGATAATCAAGGCCTGGATCTGATTTTCGCCAATATTGTATTTAATATCCTCTGCATGACGGGGTCAACCCCATAGCTCGGTGGTAGGGCGGCTCCGCAACAACCGGGGAGCGTATTGAGACTATCCTCCGATGCTGGACTTATCAATACAATGCTATAGTACTAAACAACTGGTGGTGTAATCTGCGGATTATTCCCTGCAGGGGTGTGGGAAGTGAAGAAAAAGTCCTGCAAATCCTTACTTCCCCTGTAAGGGAGCGTCAATTTGATAGTACCGGTTTCGGTCTGAACACAGACCATCCTCAGCCAGAAAAAAAACTCCGTGCATCCTAGGAGCAAACTAAACAGGCATAGACGTCAGCAATAACATGAGAGAGAAAACTTAATATTACGGAAATTTTGACTATTCTACGTGTTAACCTCTCGATTCGACGTCTAACTATGCCAAAGTTTACATCTATGGATGTATCAAAGTTACAAGAGCTGCCAAGCTCAAATATATTACTAATATAAAACTAACTACCCAGATATGAAGAATAATATTAATTACCAGTTGTTTAGAATAGTAATTCTTCATATCCGCGTAGTTAGGTTTATGTTAGTAATGCTATAGTAGGTATATCACGAAGTGCAGTTGAATGATTATTAGGAAATACATGATATTAACTTACGTGATGATGAAAGGAACGTTATGATTATTCTCGCTGGTCCAATAGTCTTTGATTCTCTATCCAGAAACCAGCGTGGATTATTACCTGTAATAATTGTTGGGATATAGGGATTCGGGAAATGCTGTCGGTACCACTAAGCTTATATACCAATGTGTTTTGAAAATGAAATCTGCTTGATAATTAATATACAGCAGTTCATTACTCCAGTATTGTTCAACCTGTTCAATGAGCGTTACCCATTAATTCACAAAAATTGACCCATATAATAAAACCATTAATTTAAAAATCACAAATATTGATAGTTCACACCATCCACAGGTAGATTAAAAAAACGTGGTTTTTGATATTAGGGTTAACAAGCAACTGCTTATCAGGAGAGAAACCTAACCTTATACAATAATATATTATGCCATGTGCTGTTTCTACCTGTTGTATCTCTATCAAATTACGGTTTATATTTTATAAATAAATTAACTATAACGGTTAATCTCAGCAGTTCCTTAGTCATTGTCCCAGTGAGTTCCCAAAGTGGCGACCCCTCTCCGTTTTCCTTCTAATTTCGAAGTGATAATTTTCGTTAAGTGGGAACCCCCACGATGCCTTTGACTGCTGAGGATACCAACAGGTTTTCGAACGCCGAGGGCTCCGACACTTCTGTCAAGCAAGAACGCACCAAGACAAAAATTCTGAATCAGAGACAGAGGGAGCTCGAGCTTTACAATGCAACTCCGTAACTATTCAACTCCCTAAGTTTTGGCGAGTAGACCCCCAAGTTTGGTTTTGTTAATGATGAAAGTCAGTTCAAGCTGATACGAGTTACCTCCCCCACAACCAAATACCCGATCTTAACCACTAATTTACACCCAGAGGTCCTATCCGAAGATTCCGATGTTTTAGAGAACCCATACACTTGTACTTATAATTCACTAAAACCTGATACCATAAAAAGAGTTTCGGAATCTGAGGAACACCGTCAAATGAACCTCTTAGTCCTATTGAATATGGGGACAAATCTCCCTCACAACTTTTGCGTTAAATTCAACGCCTGTGGGAACTTCTATACCAAACCATATTGTAAGGGGTATCTGGATGAAACGTTTACCCACCAATACTCAACAAATATTGCCAGCTGTCAACTATGACAGCTCCATGAAACAAGTAGCAGAGATAGTCGATAAGGTCAACTCAGTCCATGTTGCCGAAATTACTTCAGCCTCATCTACACCTTCAATCCACACCAACCATGACCAACTCTCCGCCTTGTTCTCTACTAATATGGCTTACATCAAGGGTTTGTATAATACTCCTGCTGACGCATTGTCAAGGAAAGAGGCAATAATCTCTCGTGATGTCTCACCAAAAGACAGCTGGAAAACAGGAAACATATGGTGAACTTCAACAGCTTCTGAGCCATCTAGATTCCCACAGTCTTCAATTACGACAAGTGCATTTAGAGGACACACCTTTGTATTGTGATCTGTCCACTGATAAAGTTCAGCCTTTTGTTCCTCTAGCACTCCGTCCAGCTATATTTAGAACTTATCATTCCATGTCCCATCCAGGAGTCCGAGCTACTTCTCGCCTCATTGCTCAATGTTTAGTTTGGACATCCATGCGCAAGGATATTACAAAATCGGTACAAGAATGTCATAACTCCCAGACGTCAAAAGTTCATCGCCATGCACGATCAACCTTGGTGAGCTATATAAAACCTGGCGAACATTTTGCTCATCTTCATGTAGATATTGTTGGCCCGCTACCACCCTCTCGTGGATTCTCCTATCTCCTCACATGTGTGGACAGATCCACACGATGGGTTGAATCCTTTCCAATTGCAGACCAAAGTGCCCAAACAATCAACCAATCGTTGTTTGAAGGTTGGATTGCCCGGTTTGGTACACCTTTAACTATTGTAACCGACCAAGGTCGATACTTTGAATTTCGCAAGTTCCAGAATGTTTCAAAGCTACTTGGCATCGAAATTCGCCACACCACTGGCTACCATCCACAGGAAAATGAACTCATTGAGCTCCAACATTGTAGTATCAAAGCTGCTCTAATGTGCCGCCTTAGCATTGCCAATGACACTTGGTCACTCGAACTCCAGCTGTTCTTTTAGGTCTTCGCGGTTCTTTTCAGGTAGGCATTCAGAGCACTCCAGCAACGTAGGTGTATGGTACCACACTTCATCTACCTGGTGACTTATTCGAGCAATCGCCTAATCCACTAACTCCATCTCCAGACTTTCAGCAATTGAGGGATGTATTTCGTAACATCAGACCTACATAGAGAGCCTGGAACACCTCCCAGAAACCCTTCTGCAACCCACATCTAGATTGACGCACCAATGTGTTCCTGAGATATGAAAGTGTCAAGCCATCTTCGCAACGTCCATATACTCCCTCCCGATGTCTGTTACCTTGTCGTGGTGGGAGGGCTTAAGCCACGGCTCACACTGCCTATTGCACGATAGTATCTCCTAGGAGTATACTGGGCAATGTGAGCCATTGCACTGGCAACTAAGTACAGACACCAACCCTCAAGACAAAGGTGTCCACGCCGTGCCTATGGTCTGCATGGTGCAGAGGGTAAAGTGCACCTCAAACGGCTGCCCCAGGGTACCGGCCGACCCCCTGGGTGTAATTAGGCTTACCTGTGAATGCGGGGGCTCTGCGCGGGTGGACTGTTTATTTCCCTTGCTTCTCGTGGGAACAAAATGGACCTCATAGAGAAAAATGAATAATACACATCTAAAATTTCTTCAAGTGAACTTGCACAGGGCAAGGGGCGGGTCGGCGGTCCTGAGCCACAAGTTCACATATGAAGACCACCATATTGCCCATATCCAGGAGCCTTGGGCCACTGAGGGCAAGGTAATGGGACTATCTGCACAGAACAGAAAGGTAATTTTCCACTGTGGCAAGGATAGGCCAAGATCGGCCATCCTAGTAAACAGCCTAGTCAAGTTTTTGGCCATGCCTGAGTTCTGTTCCAGAGACCTCACAACTATACTGCTTGAGGACAGCAACGGAGGAAGATGTGTTGTCGCCTCAGCCTACTTTCCAGGCGATGAGGACGAGCCCCCTCCGGTGATGGTGCGGCAGCTAGTGTCACACTGCCAGAGACAACGGCTGCATCTCATCATTGGATGTGACGCCAATGGTCATCATCCGCTGTGGGGATGCAACGACATCAACAAAAGAGGTGAGTCCATTGTCCAGTTTCTGACCGCGGAAAATCTCGCGGTTTTGAATAGGGGCAGTGAGCCTACTTTTGTTACTCGGGCAAGGAGTGAGATTTTGGATATCACTGTGACGAGTAGTTTCTATGCAAATAGGGTCACAGGGTGGCATGTGTCGGAAGAGGCTTCATTGTCGGACCATCGGATTATCGGGTTCCGGCTGGAGCATCCGAACTGCTTCACTGAGACATATCGGAGTCCTAAGAACACTAATTGGACTCTGTTTAACACTCTTCTAGCTGATGAGCTGGAGGACCTGGACACTAATATCCAGACAACAAGAGATCTTGACCGAGTTAATGAACTCGTTTGGGCAGCCATTCAGCGAAGCTACGAGCTAAGCTGCCCAGTCAAGACTGTCAGAACAAACAGGTCTGTTCCATGGTGGAACAGGGACCTGGGTCTCCTTCGCAGAGAGACGAGAAGGCTTTTCAACAGGGCAAAGCGGGATGGGAGATGGCAGGCCTATAAAGCTATGGCCAACTCCTACACCTGTGCCCTTAGAAAGGCCGGGAAACTGTCCTGGAGGAACTTCTGTCAGGACATTACAGAGTTGTCTGTGCTGTCCAAAGTGCAGAGGATCCTTGCCAAGGACAGACCAGCTGAGCTGGGTACTATACAAAAGGCAGATGGGGTGTATACTGGAAGCTCGGAAGAGACCCTGGAGGAGCTCCTACGGGTGCACTTTCCGGGGTCTGCACGCATACACAGTGAAAGTTTTCCACATCAGCATACTGATGACATCTGCCATGAAAGGAAAGCCTTGTATGCAGCTTCTGGCAGGATATTTACACCCCATAGAGTTAAATGGGCACTTGGCACATTTAAGCCCTATAAATCTCCGGGCCCGGATGGGATCATCCCAGCCATGCTACAGCATGGAGGGGGGGCTCTCGTGCCGGTGCTGGTCAAGATCTTTAGGGCCAGTTATATGCTGAACCACATCCCTAGGATGTGGAGGAAGGTCAGGGTAGTCTTTATTCCGAAAGCAGGCCGACAGGGCCATGCAAAAGACTACCGCCCCATCAGTCTCATGTCCTTCCTACTGAAAACCATGGAGAAGATTGTGAACCTTGTGATCAGGGAAGAGCAATTAACCCAGGTACCACTCCAGGCGGCACAACACGCGTATCAGAGGGGGAAATCTACTGAGACTGCTCTGAATGAATTGACGGTGTTGATTGACAGGAGTCTGGAGGCCAAAGAAGTAGCTCTCTGCTGCTTTATGGATATAGGTGGGGCATTTGACAACACGTCATATGACTCCATCATTAAGGCAGCAGAGGATCGAGATGTCGATCCGCAAATCACCAAATGGATACATACCCTGCTGAAGGGCAGGGTTGTATCCTCAGAGTTGGGGGAAGCAATCGTCAGTGCCATTCCAAGTAGGGGATGTCCGCAGGGCGGTGTGCTATCCCCTCTGTTATGGCTACTCGTGGTAAATAGCCTCCTACAAAAACTCAAAGACAATGGCTTTGAGGTGGTAGGATATGCTGACGACATTGTGGTTATTGTCAGGAGTAAGTTCGAGGAGACAGTCCGTGAACGGATGCAGATGGCGTTGGATGTCGTACAGCAATGGTGCACGGAGGAGGGGCTATATGTGAACCCTGATAAAGTGACCCTTCTTCCGTTCACCAGAAGACGAAAGGTTGACATGCAGGTGATCTGTCTGGGAGGCAGGCAACTTCCCTTCTGCACCAGGGCCAGATACCTGGGAGTCACCTTTGATCAGAAGCTAACCTGGACGCCTCACATTAAGAGGGCCGTGGACAGGGCCATCTTTGTTATGGCGTCGGGCCGACGCATGTTAGGGAAGACATGGGGCTTGAGCCCAAAGATGACCATGTGGTTATATACCACAGTGGTCAGACCGATGCTGACCTACGGGGCCCTTGTCTGGTGGACAAAGGTCAGCCAGGCAACGGCTGTGAGTCAGCTGGCAAGGCTGCAAAGGATGGCGTGCATTGGGGTTACAGGCTCCATGCACACAAGTCCTACAGCTGCACTGGAGGTCCTTTTGGACCTTCCTCCTCTGCATATCCATGTCAGGAAGGTTGCCTTCCTGCAGGGAGTGAGGTTGTGGAGGAATGGCTTTTTAAAGCGGGAATCTGGGCGTACTCACCATGCCATCTTGAAGGAGGTTGCAGTGGATGAGTCATCGCTCAGTGTTTCCGACCACATGGCGGATACACGGAACTTTGATCTCCCCTTCAAGGTCTACATTCATAGTAGATCAATGTGGTCAGAAGGGAGGCCCCATTTCGAATGTGGGGCTATAGTGTTCTACACAGATGGCTCCGTCATGAATGGTAGGGCTGGCTCGGGTATTTTTGGCCCACAAACGGAGATTTCAGAATCTCTGCGAATGGTCGCCACCATTTTCTAGGCAGAAATATATTCCATAAGCTCCTGCGCTGACAGACTGGTGAGTCGTCAAGTGAATGGAGCAAAAATCTACATTTTATCAGATAGTCAAGCAGCCTTGAAGGCACTAGCTTCTTTCACCATCTCGTCGAAGCTGGTGTGGGAATGCTTGACTAACCTCAAGACCCTTGCCAGGAACAATAAGGTTACCTTGCTGTGGTGCCCAGGGCACCAGGGGGTGGAGGGGAATGAACAAGCTGACGCTCTTGCTAGGAAGGGTGCTGCTTCTCTCCCTATGGGCCCAGAACCTTTTCTGGCCACTACGGAGAGCTTTCTCCTTGGAGAGCTCACCAAATGGGAGAGTAAGAAGAGGACTGCCCACTGGCTCCACGTCAAGGGCCTGAGGCAGGCGAAACAATTTATTCACTTCTCTAGGAAGAGAGCTAAGGAGCTGCTCAGCCTGGGGAGAAGGGAGCTGCGTATGGTTGTGGGGCTCTTAACTGGGCACTGCCCACTTAGATACCATCTCCATAAAATGGGCAAATCAGACTCCACTCTCTGCCGCTTTTGTGGGGCAGAAGACGAGACGGCGAGTCATGTGGTCTGCCATTGCCCTATATTGGCAAGAAATCGCTTTTTGAATTGGGGCAAAACCTCCATCGACCCCCAAGACATTAAGACGGGGGAGATTAAGACTCTCCTCGCTTTTGCCAAAACGTGGTGGGGAAGGATTGACTTCCCAGCTGTGGCTGGCATTGGTGATATGGCGCCAAGCCAGACTGGGGCTGCGACCCAGTAACTAACCGAGTGTGGAGCACTCGGGTCCCAGGTAGTGCCTGTTGGCTGGCAGGAGTGCCGGAACCAGGCAGATAGTGCTTGGTTTGGCAGGGCTGTCGGTATTGGGCCGATCTAGTGTCTGGGATGGGGAGGAGGTACGGCCTCCTCCTCCAGCTACAATAGGCCATTGCGGCCTCAGTGGCTTAGAAAAAAAAAAAAAAAAAAAAAAACGTCCATATACTGGTCCATACCAAGTTATAAGACGAATTCCCAAGACCTTCACTACCAACATTGGCCAAAAACAAGTGACAGTTTCACGTGACCGTTTGAAGCCGGCCTTCATTGCCCTACACTACCAACACCTACTGTTGCTGCCACTCCCACCACTACACAAAGTTCTACATCAGCTGAACAACTACCGACACCAGCCACATCTGAACCTCCTGTGCTACACAAAAGAGGTGGAAGTGTGCATTTCCCTGTCCATCTAGCAGATTACGACACTTCTCAGGAGGGAGTGGTGTAGTGACCCTTGTGACTGTGAGTGGAGTTGCATGGACTGCATCCATCCTAAACAGAGACTAGAGAAGAAGAAGAAGAGAGAAGACTGAATTACCTAACCTTAGACAATTTTCTATTCTGCCATGTGCTGTTGCTAACTTTTGTATCTCTCTTAAATTACGTTTTATATTTTATAAATAAATTAACGTTAAGAGTTAATCGCAGTAGTTCCTTAAGGCCGGGACACACATATCCGCACCGTGTCCGCACCGCATGACGGCCGTGTGTCGGACAACACGCGGAGAAGAAGTTATAAGAAGGGAGTTTACCAGACAGTCCCCACCTATCCGCACCGTCTCCGCACCGCGTCAGTGCTCCGCGTCCGCACCGTGTCAGACTAGTTTGGTTTAGTTTTGCACGGACGCGGTGCGGAGACCTCGACGATGGATAATGAATTATCCCCCCTCCCACCAGTCAATTTGTCTTCAACACGCCCGCCCGATGTTTTTAGGCATTCCTTCTTACTTGGATTACATATTTACATAGAATTGGTGACAATTTCAAGCTGAGGGAAGAAATTATATTACAGTGGAACCTGGATAATTCGAACTTCTTTAATTCGAATATTTCTCTTGGTCCCTAGCATTTTGTATTTAAACAATGCTAAAAAATCGTAGATAATTCGAATTTTATTTTGGATAATTCGAATTTCCGGCGTGCTAATTAGGGTATACATTTTAAGCTTTGGCTTGTGAACCCACGATTTTGTCTTCAATCTTTGTGTTTTTCCTCCAGTGCGAATGCTATCACTCCTAACTCACTATTTGAAAAACGTCTCAACATGATCCATGACCAGCGTCTTGTCTGCTCAGAGTGCAAACCGAATTGTGATAGACCTCCGTAGCACGGCCAACACTCGGAACTGTGTGGCCTCCCACCTCCGTCTCCGACACTCGGACGTGTTGCGGAGAGGGTGCGGTGCGGATATGTGTGTCCCGGCCTTTATTCATTGTTCCCGTGAGTTCTCAAAATGCGTTTTGAACTTGAAGTACAAGATCGAAGTTGAAGGTATAAGCAAAACAATTGTGACCCTGGGGAACACACAAAAATTGATGGCGAGTAACAAAGAAAGTAACTGTGGACTGGGGGGGGGGGGGGGGGGGGGGGTGGTCCGAGATCACTGTATCAGAAAATGAAATCCGTTTTTCTAGATTGGCTCGAATTTTGAAGTTACCTATTCAGTTTTAAGTTAGTTTTAAAGATACCTACACCTGTTTTTCGCATGTTCAGTAATCTGAAAAATCACAACCATAAGTTTTGCATCGTCTTTCGAGGTTTTACCACCTTACTTCATGTTTTTTTGGGTGCTGAATCCGGATATGAAACCAGATTTTTATTATCTAGTTTCGTGTTAAGGTGCAAATCTTGTTTAAACCCAGGAAAAATATAGGGAAAATCGCCTAAAGAACGTTTTTTTTTTTTTAAACAAAAAATTAAAATTTATTTCCTCTGAAACGAAAAACGATAGAAAAAATCCGGTTTCATATTCGGATTCAGCTTCCCAAAAAACATAAAGAAAAGTGGTTAAACCTGGAAATACGATGCAAAACTTTTAGCTGTGATTTTTCACATCATGAACTTGGAAAACTTCGAGCCTATATGGGAAAACGCCTTTCATTTTCTAATTCAGCGACCTCGCAAACCCCCCAGTCCACTGTTACTTTCTCTGTTCCTCAACAACACAAATTTTGTGTTCCCTGTGATAATTGGTAGATTCAACCTAATCCGGTCGAACGGCTACTTTTACCTTATTAGAATTTAAATAAATATATTATTTATCACCTTTCATGCTAGGTTCATCCATTGGGTGTCCATTCGGCCAGGAGTGTTGAAGCTCTCCAAACGTAGAGGGTACATATTCCAATACCCTGCAAAAATGATTTGCCCGCGTGAGCCCCCAAAGAAATGGTATGCAAAATAACCCATGGAAATGATTCACATAGAAGAAGAAGCAAAAGTTTATTTTAAACACATTCAGTGTAAATAAATGTTTATATCCAAAGTTATTTTTCCTTCTTTTTAAAGCAGTTTACTTATGAGAAATTCTGTTCTCAAGAATGACAAGTTTCCGAAATCCATATAATTTTGATGTTAATATAACTGAATTTGCATCTGAAAAGCTAAAATCTATCTAAATCTAAAAAGTCCAGTCATGCAGCATGACCCCATGAGCGAATTTTTGAAGAATATTACCGATTTTTACAACCAGCGAACGGCATTATTTCGATTTTTGACTGATTTTTCAACTTTGAAATTTTTGAAAACTTGATACATATTCTTATAGGAAATTTTACGCTGATTCCGAATATACCAAATGTTAGTATGCTGAAAAAATTATTTCGCACAACAAATCGCAAAAAACAGGCTATTTTGAAATTTTTGACTACATTTTTGAAAATTTCAACCCGAAGATGTAATCCGATCATGCTGGCCAACGAACTTGAACTTTCGTTTTGTGCCCTTAACATTTTAAAATTTGTTTGAAGTTTCTAGCACAATTCTACGGACAGTTATCGTCTGGAATGACACATACATACATACATACATATATACATACATAAGTAGTAAGTGGGCACGTTTGGAACAAATGAGAGAAAACTAACAGTAAAATATTTAAAGTGAAAACTAACAGTAAAATATTTAAAGTGACACCAAACAGTAAAATATTTAAAGTGAAAACTAACAGTAAAAACTTTTTAACACAAAACATCAGAACACATTTTTCAACACAAAACATCAGAACGTATTTTTTAACACAAAACATCAGAACCAGTGACTTTTTCATTTGGGGGGTAAGTTAAAAGAATAACATTTATAATAAAAATGAGTACAAGCGCATTATTACAAAAACTTAATTTTGATAGTAGAAATTTCTGTCAAAATTGTGAAAACGACGAGAAATTTATAAAAGAAAACGACATTTTAATTTGCAAAGTATGTTTTTCAGAAGTTATACAAATGACTTATTTTAATAATAGATCTTATAATGTCGTAGTACCAAAATACAAATATGATCGTGTTAGTCACTTTAAAAAATGTATTCAAAAGTATCAAGGAAAGCAATATACTTTTATAAACCCCACTATTTATTCAGACCTCGAGCACTTATTGATATTTCATGGAATAATTAAAGACGAGCGAGAATCTAGGTCTAAAAAATTTGCAAACGTAAAAAAATCTCATATTATACATTTCTTAAAAGAACTCGGATATACTAAACATTATGACGATTATGTACTTATACACGCAAATTTAACTGGTCAAAAATTAAACGACATAAGTCATCTGGAAAACATTCTAGTCAAAGATTTTGAAAAATTTTCTGAAAAATATTCGTCTATATTTACAAACTCTGAAAGAAAAAATTTTATAAATACAAAGTTTATTTTATACAGACTGTTATTGAGACACAACCATAAATTAGACGAAGGAGATTTTCTTACAGTAAAATCTCTTGATCGTAAAAATGAAACAGACAGAATTTGTAAAGCTATATTCGACTCTTTAGGGTGGGAATACAAAACTAAGTAATTTTTTAATGAACACTGCTCATTAAAAAATAAAATCTCCTTCCCCCCAGCATTCTGAGCTTTTAGCAATCGTATAACTGATCCTCAAACTGATCCTCAAACTGATCCTTCAGTTTGTCTTTAACATCATTATAAACCAATTTTCTAATTTGACGTTCAGTAGCATTTTTAGGAACCTTAATCTTATTTTCATTAAGGTATGCCAAAACTTGCTCCTTTGTATGGAGTGGTGGTTTACCATTGACACCTAAGAAGCGTTCTCTGTTCAACCGTTTACAAAATCTATACTCATTCAATTCATATAAAATAGCATCTAGTGCGTCAAGGTTTTTATCATAAAATTGAAATTCGGGTGTCTTTACCAACTTCCAGAAACCTCCATGTTTTTCACATAAATCTAATGCTTCGTCGTTTAAACCCATAGCTCTTTATTTATTATAGAAAATATTTTTTTCGGACCCACCTTTAAGAATTCATTGACAATGAGGGGTAAGTTAAAAGAAAGAAAAATAAATGAAAATAAATAGTTTATTTACATCGAGTAGATCAGCTTAGTTTCATAAAAAAGAATAGCTAGAAACGAATGCGATCTTTGAGGAGCGCTTCTGTAGATAAGGCGCTCCTCGAAGAGCGCTTTAGGTGGGGGAACTCATATTTTTAATCAGGCACATTTTATCTGTGATTCAAACTGGAGTTCTGGAGTCCGAGGCGCTCTTATCACGTCAGAGAATTACGTCACATCGTCCGCTTTTACATTCAGATAAACAGATAAGGCGCTCTTCGAAGAGCGGATTGGGTGGGAGAACACGACCTTCTGGTTCAGATGCATTTCATTCCATCTCCCAAAATGTTTTATACTCAGGAATCTTTAACATGGTTTCCACTCGTAAAATAATTTTATAAAATGATGAGAAGTAAATGGAGAGTTTCTTCAGCTTTGGGTTTTTATAAACCATTTTGCCAACTGCCCTGAGTTTTCTTGCATATCCTTCAGAAATATTAAATTTTGCTTGCAAGTGTTCTTTCCAGGTGGTTGCAGAAGTATTTTTCTTGAAGTTCTCGAAATATTCATTGAGAAAGTAGCCGTATGCTGAATACAAATAAAAGAGCTTCGTCTTTTGCTTTTTTATGACAACATGAAGTTTAAGTAAATAATCTTCAACTTCACCAATGTTCGTCTTATCAGGAGGTCGTAAGTCTTCAGTATTTCGATCTGGTACGAGATGATTAAGTAAAAAACTATGCGTTTTTTCAGGAGGAATAGTCTTAAATGTTCTTGGAAGTTTTAATAATTCTTTATAATTAATACGCTTTACCACTGGCACTTGAATGTTTCCAACTGTTATCAATGTTCTTGCTGCTTCCAAACTTTCACAATTTTCCACTTTCTTGATAAAGTCTATACACTCACTGTGATACTTTTTATGACTCTGAAGTTCCAAAAAAAAATCCTCTTCATCACCAAATGCAAACCTCATGTAATCTTTAGGTTGAGACATTGTACACACAGCGTCACTTCTGAAGGATAACTGAATGAGAACTGCGTATCGCCTCTTCCTTGACTCATATCGGTGATGCAACCAGTTTATGATAATGCAGATTCACCGAACAGTCGGTAGATTGTGCTTGCAGTTCTAATTATTTAGTTTTTAGTGTCTCGTTATTCGGAGTAGTTTTTATTGAGAATATTCTCAATAAAAATATATTCATTCACCCTACCCTAAACAAGTTTAAAATTCCTCTCGAATTATATTCTTCAACGGAATGTAGTTCAGAGTAACTTCTGAAACCAAAATTACGTAAGCAAAAGTGTTTTCTGGTGCATCATTTTCAAAATCCGCTCGTAAAATTATATTACTTTTTTGTCCAGATATGGACTGTGGTTGTCTAGTCATATTCACACTGAATATTGGATAGCTCTCTTTGAAGAACTGAGGCTCATAATATGGAAGGGATGAGGAATCTTGACATACTATTCTCTTGAAATCTGTAAACATGTCGTAAGCTAAGTTATAATCCCCTGAACTCCAATTTAAATTCAAAGGTTCTCGAGGAAAAATTTTCCCTGCTACTTCAAAACTAATATTTTTTACACTCAAATTATCAAATTTGGAATTATCTTTCTTTTGATCATTTTTTCTGGCAGTTTGGAATACAACAAACCCCCAGATCGGATTCTGTAAATTTCTATAAATATCGGTAATATTATAAGTGAAGTAATTTTTAGTGACACGCTTTTCAATACATTGCAATTTTTTAAAGTGAAACAAATAAGGAGCGGTACTAAGTTCAGCAATTAATTTATTTTTGGATTCACCTGTATATTCAATTATCGGGACTCGCAGGTAGAAAGTTTTAATTTCCACTTTTCCCTCCACAGCTTCAACAGAAGCTGGATCGGAAGGTTTCTTGTAACGGAAGAGCACATTATCATCAGAATTTCTAATGAATGTGATTTCAAAACCTCCCTTGTAAATTGGAACTGTTAAATCACTGAAGAACCCAAGGCCTAAATCACCCAATTTACCACTTGCACTGAAATTTCCACCTCCTATAGCTTTCGTATTAAAACCTGAATTCATTACTTTACCATTATAGTTTGCTGGGCCTGGGAAAGAAGCTATACCCATCACTGTACTAGCAATACCTGGATGATCAATTTCATCAATAAGCGTATTGTGTTTTCTTATTTCAATTTTGGAAAAAAGATGTGCTACAAAATTGTTTATCATCATTACACTATCATTTGTTCCATATGCTTTTGTGGTATCTTTAGGAATGTATTTTCCAGCAATGTAATATTTAATATTGCTGCTAATAAACTCATCATTTAGAAGCAACTTGAAAACGGTTCTTTTGTTCTCAGAGTTAAATTCCCCCAAATTAAATTCAGGACTATAGTTTTGATACTCAATACTTGTGATTTCAGAATCGTATTTCGAGTAAATTGCTTTAATTTCATTCATACTTATTTATTATAGGAAAAAAAGTTTTTATAGAATCGAAATTCTATAAAAATATCGAGATAGTGGAATAATTAAAGGGGAGGGGAATCCCTATAAAAACTGACTTAAAATCTAATTAGTAAAGGTGGTGTCTACGAGACACTACCTTTAAAGTTAAAATCCAGTTCTGAAAACTTCCCCATGTTTCAAAAGTGATAGTTTGATAGGGTCCGCACTTTTAATTTCTTTCTTATTTTTATTATATTGATTTAGAATATTACTTTTCATATTTATATAATTTTTTATTTCTTGTTCAATATCATTGAACTCTTCATCAGATATTTTACCGTCTTTAATTGCTTTTATGAACTTTTCTTCAATCGAATTTAATTTAGCTTTTGCCAAAAGCGCAATTTCAGAGTGTTTAGTAATTTTTTTATTGAAAAATCCGCTTGAAGTCCTTAATATTACTGATAAGGTTGTCAAGCCTACAGAAATTGGAACACTGAATGGAATTATTATTGGTAATGTTATAGAAGCACCAGTCAGTCCGAGTTCTGAGAGGGCAAATAAAAATTCAGTACCGTAAAGAGTACTGGATAGTTTTCCATATTTTTTACTCAAACCATTTCTCATTTTCTCTTCATCTTCTAAAAATTTAAATTGATTGATAATTCGATTGATTCTATAATTGTTCTCTTTAAACTCGGGAAAAATTATTTTTGGATATAATCTAGGATGAGTTATTGGATTAAATTCTTCAGGGGCTGAAGGTGTTTCATTATTTGTGTACATCATTTTATTATAGGAAAAAAGTTTTTTATAGAATCGAAATTCTATAAAAATATCAAGACTATAAAATTTAATAAAAGAAATTAAGATTTTTCTTCAATGTTCTCATGCTATTTTCAAAATCGTGTCCTTCTGATAGCTTTTTCAAAATTAATAAACATAAATGTCCACAGATAGGAGGATCATATTGGTTTTGGATTTGTTCCTCATTATAAAATAAATTTTCTGAACCTAAATATTGAACAAGTTCTCTTGGTGGTGGTGCATTACCATACGAATCAAAATAATATTTTAAATTGTTATTTTTATAAAATGCAGTCCAGTGGCTTCCAGCCTCATCAGAATTTTCTAGATTTATAATTCCACATTCCGTGTGGTTCACTTTCTCTGGTAAATCATCCTTCATGAAAACTCCTTTGAAATTTTTAATTTTCATTTCTTTCGATAATCTTTCAATATCAAAATTGGTAAGAGGTTGGAAGCTATTTAGTTTTTTGATTTGGTAGGTTTCTTTTTAGGTTTTGAAATAGTTTTTTTCTTCTTCAATCCAGAACCGATACTTAAACTTTTTGCGTTTTGTGCTAATCTCTCCATTTCCAAGTTATGGCGTTTGATTTCTGCTTCTTCAGCAGATTTATGCTTAGAATCAATAACGCTAGAAGCTACTGCAGCTCCACCACCCAATAATGCCCCAAGAGCGCCAATTCCTGCAAAAAGTAAGGGTAAAAATCCCCCTGAATGATTTATTTGCAACTGATCATAATTCATTTCCAATTCCAACCCTTTTTTGTTTTTGATACATTTATCTATCTTTTTTTTCTGAGTTTCATTTAACAGGATTCTATGATTTCCTTTTCCACTAATATCTGCAAAAGTCAGTCGTACTTTTACTGGAACACGTTTTTTATAAGCAGATCTTATTTTTTTCATTTGTATTTCTGACAAATTTATTTGATGTGTAATCATTTTATTATAGGAAAAAAAGTTTTTTTATAGAATCGAAATTCTATAAAAACAATCATAATAACTAATTAGTATACGCCCATCCCAAAGACCCGTTTAATTTTCATACCACCTGTTACAGTAGCAGCAGCCAATTTTTCACCGATATTTGTTGAACTTTTCATAATTTTATAAGCTTCTGTTTCTAGTTGTTTATCAGCAAGATGCCTATCACTTGTTTTTTCATGATCCCTATAAAAAATGTCGTGTTGTTTACAAGCTTTATCAAGGCTATTTATACCTTCATCACCTCTATTTAATCTCTTATCCAATTTAGTAAATGGTCCACAATATTGATAACCACCTGGGAGATGCATTTCAGGTACGAAACCGTCTAGTTTGTTCAACAAAGTATTGAAAATACCAGAACCGTTTTTTATCATATTTTTGGGTAAATTATTAATAATTTTAATCAAGTATTCAGTTCCCTTGGGATTATCAATATCTTTCTCCAGTTGATCTTTAATGAAATTTATAATTCCCAATTTTTCATTGTGAAAATTATTATTTCCTGCCTGCTCTTGCGCATACAAATAGTATAGTCTTTGTTGAAGTTGATTCAAATTATCTATATATTTAAATTCTACAGGATTTTCAGTATATTTAATCAACCCAGTACCAATCTTTTTCTTTTTACTATACTCCCAGATTGGTTTTATGATTTCTTTCCATTTTTTACTAACACTTGATTTTGGTTGTTTAGATTCGGGATTATTATTTTGAAACATGCTATTTGTTTGAATGAGGATTTTTGCATAAGCTTTAAAGTCTTCATTAGTGTATTCATCTTTGGATGGAATATCAGAAGCTATGGGTTTTGTTAAGAGCTTCCATAAGCCTTCAGTACCGGAATATTTCATTTTTTCTATTTCAATATCATTGCCATTTACCCGTATCTGTTTATTTCCAATAAATATATGATTTTTTAAAGGATATATTCCAAATTGCCTATCAGGATGAAGAATATATAATTCTGCAATTGACCCAATACCTAAAGGGCCTACAGAAGAGCTTGGTAATTTAACACTTTTTTGTAATATTAATTCCATTTCATCATCCCTATCTGCATTGTCACTTGAAAAGCTTTGATTTAATGTATCTTCAGTATCATTATCAATACCTTGAACCTCGCCATCAACATCTTGAAAAGAAACTTTTTTAGGTGAACTGATAGCCAAGGGGTTAAATGTTTTTATTGCAGGAATGAGTTCTAATTTTCTACCAAGATCTTCATCAGTTTGTTTCACTGCTTTTTCTACCTTATCTAATCGTGAAGTTATAGGTTCATAAGCCTTTTCTTTTGTCTCCTTATCAGATGCTTGGTTAATCCTTTCTTGTTTTGCTAATTTTTGTAAATATTTTCTAAGTTTAATCGATTTATCAGCTTCAGCTACGCTCATGGGTTTACGGTTTGGTTTTGTGAAAAATATTTGTTCATCTTTTTCGGAAGGTTTATCAATCTTTTTGATTTCTCTAAGTTTGGCTTCTTTTTCCTTCATAATTTCATGTTGAGCTTCTTTGTATTTCTGTCTAAGCGCTTGTTCTAAAGTAATTTTTGTCATGTTTTTATTATAGGAAAAAATTTTTTTTAAAAATCGGTCAAACGTTAAAACGCTTAAACGTTAAAACGCTCAAACGTTAAAACGCTCAAACGTTAAAACGCTCAAACGCTTAAACGCTTTAGGAACGTTATTTTTGCGTTTTAAAGCGTTTTCCAATGCGATTTTTGAAGCGTTTCCCAATGCGTTTTTATAGGGATTCTCTATAAAAACAAAACTTAAAATCTAAAATATTTCGCCAAATTTCTTTCGGTAACGTCCGTTACTGCGTTTCTTTGTTAGATCAATCGTTAGAAAACCAAAGCCCTCATCCCAACAAGAATAGCATAATTCTTTGAATCGTTCATAAGTGAAATCAGTTCCCACATATTCATCATAAATATCTCGCATGTATCTTGGTCCTTGTCTAAATACACATAAAAAATTAATATTGTTTCTAATGAGTTGTTTATCAACTTTTGACCATGATTGTGTCAAGTAAACGCACGAAATTTTCTTATGACGTCCTCTCACAAAATAATCTTTGATTTCTCTCTGATGTTGAATGTTTACACAATCATCAAAAATAATAAGACTTTTTTCTTCACATGCGTCCAGGGTTATAAGTTCGTCACAATTACTGAAAAACTGCGCTATTTCCACACCATCTTTTGCAGAAATTTTTTCATAATTGCTTCTCAAAATCTCATATGCATTCTGATCCAGAGATTTTGAAAAAATATATAGATGATTAAAGGGGATTCCCCATGGCTTTGTGATGAGATTATAGAGAAGTGTTGTTTTCCCACAACCAGAAGTTCCTACTATTAATGATCTTAAAGGTAATGGTAAAATTCCTTTTCTAGCCTCTTTTTTATCATGCGAAATTGGATCAATCTCGTATTCGTATTTACTCATATTTATTATACGAAAAACTTTTTACCTATAATAAAAGCATGACTCTAATAAAGATTTCTGATAAACACCAAGATCTAAAAATAACTTTTGATCCACAAATTGTTCTAAATCCCAATAAAAATTATAAACTCGGAATAGTAAAGTTATTATTTACTTCACCTTCTCTTTCATTTCAAGTAAAAAATGTATTGATATCATTAAAAATGTTTATTATAGATGGATGGTATCATAACGAGCATGTGTTAGATGGCACATTTACTGTTGAGACGTTTAAAAGAGAATTATATTTAAAAATAAAAAATTATATAACTGAACTCATGAAGAAATTTGAGGAGAATAAAACACTTTATAAATCACAAATTGACACATTAAAAAAAACAAAACCTGAAAGTTTGGTTTTTAAAGTAGACTACGGTCCAAATTGTAATAGATTTTATCTTAAATCTCCTGTTGTTCTCGGGTTTATAAGGTATGGAAATTTCTGCGAACTGTTCGATTTTAAACAGTGTAAAACACCTGGGGATTATTTTGATGCTAATAAGGAATATTATTCAGAAGACAATCCAAAATTAATCAAACCTATTTCATTAATTGAATGGCATTGCAATATTACCGATTATAGCTTCGCTAATCATGATGAACATTCACATCTCCATAGTGAACATGAATTACTCCATGTATCTTTGATAGAGAAAACGATTCTCCCAAATACTACTTATATGGAAACGAATAAGAAAATTCTCTACAGTTCTCTACGAAAAGGAATTAGAGAAATTAAAGAAATTAAACTATCATGTAGAAATGAAAATGGAGATGAGCTGCAATTTGAAAATGTTACAGTTTATTTGCATTTGATTGAAGAGTGAGTGAGGAGTTTCTTTTTTATGAGAAATATCTCATAAAAAAACCTTTTTTCCTATAATAAAATGGATAATGATTTAACTGATCCTATTTACTGTCACAAGTGTAAGAAGAGAACCAATAATATTGATGCAGAAAAAATACAAACGGTAAACGGGAGATGGAGAGTGGCTGCAAAATGTACAAAATGTAAAACTAATAAGAGTAAGTTTATCACTTCCCCCGAGAGAGAAAATTCTGAAGAACCAACTGTAGTAGAAGATCTGAATGTTGATGAAAAATTATCTCTCGCTAAAGAATTACATAAGTCAATAAGAAATAAATTTCAAAAAAGGACAATATTTACTAAAGGTATTGATGATTTGTGGGCTGCTGATTTGATAATCATGAAAAATTATGAAAAAGAGAATGATGGATACGGTTATATGCTTAATGTTATCGATACATTTTCAAAATTTGCATGGACCTTACCCTTGAAGAAAAAGGATGGAAAAAGCGTAACAAAAGCTTTTGAGAAAATCATAGAAAAGGCCAAATCACAAAATCATAAAGCTCCTAATTTACTGCACACTGACAAAGGTTTAGAGTTTGAAAATAAAATGTTTAAAGAATTTCTGAAAAGTCACCAAATAAAAATGTATCATACACAGAATGAAGAAAAATCGGCAATCATAGAAAGATTTAATAGAACTTTAAACGAAAAAATGAAAATCCATTTTGAAGTACGAAATAATAAGAAATGGATCGATATTCTAGAGGATTTGATTCATGAATACAATTTTAAAGATTTCCATAGATCGATTGGTATGATACCTGTACAAGTTAATAAAAATAACGAAGATGAAGTGTTAGTTAGATTGTTTAGGAACCAAAAAGCCTCACAAAAAGTAAAGTTTTCTCTTGGAGATCGAGTTCGAATAACAAGATTTAAGAAAACATTTGGGAATAAATATGATGCTAAATGGACTAGAGAAATTTTTGTGGTTTCTGGAATTCTACCAACAAATCCAATTACTTACAAAATAAAAGATTTAAACGACGAAGAGATTGAAGGATCTTTCTATGCTCAAGAACTACAAAAAACAGAATTCTAGAAAAAACTTATTGGTTCAGGCTCGAAAGAACCAAACAATTGTTAACCGAGATCAAAAGCCGCGGCTCACATGTGAGTCTCGGCTTTTTTAGTCAATTGACTTGTATTCGTGTTTCCATCGTACCCGTCTACCAGACGGGTACTATGTATTTACTGTTAAAAATCTAATTGACTTGTATTCTACTTTAACGTTAAAGAGGGGGCGCGAATCGCGACCCCTCTTTAAGGAATTGTGTTTTAAAAGAAATTTTTAAATATTCTCGACTTGTATTCGACTTTAACGTTAAAGAGGGTGGGTCCAAATCGGACCCCCCCACTTTAAGAGTTTTAAAAATATTCTTTAAATATTCTCGACTTGTATTCGACTTTAACGTTAAAGAGGGTGGGTCCAAATCGGACCCCCCCACTTTAAGAGTTTTAAAAATATTCTTTAAATATTCTCGACTTGTATTCGACTTTAACGTTAAAGAGGGTGGGTCCAAATCGGACCCCCCCACTTTAAGAGTTTTAAAAATATTCTTTAAATGTTCTCGACTTGTATTCGACTTTAACGTTAAAGAGGGTGGGTCCAAATCGGACCCCCCCACTTTAAGAGTTTTAAAAATATTCTTTAAATATTCTCGACTTGTATTCGACTTTAACGTTAAAGAGGGTGGGTCCAAATCGGACCCCCCCACTTTAAGAGTTTTAAAAAATATTCTTTAAATGTTCTCGACTTGTATTCGACTTTAACGTTAAAGAGGGTGGGTCCAAATCGGACCCCCCCACTTTAAGAGTTTTAAAAATATTCTTTAAATATTCTCGACTTGTATTCGACTTTAACGTTAAAGAGGGTGGGTCCAAATCGGACCCCCCCCCACTTTAAGAGTTTTAAAAATATTCTTTAAATATTCTCGACTTGTATTCGTGTTTCCATCTTACCCGTCTACCAGACGGGTACTATGTATTTACTGTTAAAAATCTAATTGACTTGTATTCGTCTTTACATAGGACCCGTCGATTCGACGGGTCCTATGTATTTACTGTTAAAAATCAAATTGACTTGTATTTGCCTTAATAGGAGACCCGGTGAATCACCGGGTCTCCTATTTAAAGATGGAAGGCTAGTTAAAAGAATATATTCTATAATAAATAAATAGAAATGAATAGGGAGCAGCTATTGAAAAAAATTAATTTTGAAAACAACACAAACAAGCTTTCTGAACTAGAAATCGGAAAACCTTACAAAATTATAAACTTTGAATTTGTGTCAACGAAATACTCGTGGGAGGCTGTTATAGCCAATCTAGGAGAATTTAGAGTGTTCATACCAGAAAGATGTATTCAAAAATTTGATAAAAATGAACTCCAAGCTCTAGTTGAGTACGGTGTTTGCTTAGTGTACCATGGAATCACCAAATCAATAAATGGGAGAGACATGTATAACATCAAGTTTGTTTAAAACCCAATCTATTAAAGGTGGGGGCGAATCGCCCTCACCTTTAAATATTAATAAAAACGTTTTAATGGAAATTTTCCATTAAAACAACAATATTATACTAAGATTTTTTCAGAATTCAATTTCCCTCTGCATGTTTTTAAAACAGTTTCATAATCTTTTCCGTTTGAAAGTTCTTTTAACACTATCAAAGACAGATGTCCACAAATTGGAGGATCATTATACTTTTGAATTTGTTCGGAATTGTAAAAATATGTTTATTTTCCAAGTATTTTACCAACTCTTTAGGAGGTGGTGCGTTTCCATAGGACTCCTCATCTAATAAAACTCATACAATATATAGTATCCATACAAGAAAAAGCGGGTGGATAATATAAAAATTGAGGGATTAGTTAAAAGAATCTCTTTTCTAATAAAAATGAACGATACGAAAAAAAATGAAGGGTTAGTTAAAAGAACCCCTACTATAATAAAAATGCAAGATACTATTAAAAAACGATATGCAGATAAAATCTGTGAAAAATGTGATCGAAAAATCACATATAAAAACTGGGCTCGTCATTTAAAAGCACCATTCCATCTAAAAAATGACCCTAACCAAACTCTTAAACCTCAACAAAGAGCCGTTGAGAAAGGATTCAGAGTTAAAGATTTGAGAAATGAAGCGAAAGATTACAATTTAAAAGGTGGTTATAAAATGAAGAAAAATAATCTTATTACAGCTTTAAATGATATTAAAAATGTATACTTTAAGAAAAGTGATCTAGAAAAGCTAACTGTTAAAAAACTACGCGAAATAGCTAAAGAAAAACATATTAAAATTAAAAAACCGAATAAAAAAATCAATATCATCGAACATCTAATGCACCCACAAGGGCATGCATTTAAAGTAAAAACAGGAAAAATGTTCAATTTCGACGATGACTTGGTTAATGAAAACAAAGAAAAACGAAAATCTCCTTTTACTATTATAGAAACTAAATCTCGATACATTAAAAAATTTAAAACTACAGAAATCGATTATTGTATAAAATTATCTAATATCATACAAGTCGAAAAAGCTGTATTTGCTATGTTAAATTTGGCTAAAGAAAAATCTAATTTCCAAACCGGGGATAAAATTATGATCGTTGCCCAAAACCCTCATTTTCACCATGATATATCGAAAGATTTAAGTAGTAAATCAAATGTTTTTTCTCGTATACAAGCTAAAGAATTTATCCAACACGTAAGCAACATTATTAGCTCCAACGAAAACGTTGAAATTACCAATACTACGTTTCACATTAAAATCATTAATTTACCGAGAGGAGCAAAAGGTGTCAAAATATTAAATTTGACTGAGAGTAAACACACAAAAAAATGTATCACTCAAATTAAAAATGTCGATAACTTATGCTGTCCAAGAGCCATAATTACCGCGTTAACTTATCATACTAATAAAATCATGGGTAGACAGTTTACTGGAAACGAACTAGTTTATATTCGGAAGGGAAGGGCACTCCAAACGACACTTGCAAAAAAGCTGTGTGAAAAAATGGGTTCATACACCGAGGAAGGTTTCACATTGCAAGATATCAAAGTTGTTGAAGAATTATTAGACATTCAAGTTAAAGTTATCTGCGCCGAAAATTTCAATACCGTTATTTACGAAGGAGAAAAGAAAGATACTATAATTTATCTTTATAAAGATGGGAATCATTTTGATGTTATTAATAGTGTAGCAGCCTTTTACGCCTCCGCATATTACTGTAAAAATTGTGATACTCCCTATAATAATAAAGAGAAACATGAATGTAAAAGGACTAGAAATAAAAATGTCTGTCCTCTCTGTAAACAAATACAACACGATGAAAAAGATAAAAATAAAATATTCTGTAACGATTGTAACCGTTATTGTTATAATGATAATTGCTTTAAAAATCATAAAGAAGTTTGTAAAATAATCTATAAATGTTTAAACTGTGGGAAAATTTGCAAAAGAACCGACGAACATAGATGTGGTTCTGGAAAATGTCGAAACTGTCAAGAAATATTCGACGATATAGGTGGTCATGAATGTTTTATGTTAGCAAGACGATCAAACGGTGGGTATTGTACAGAACCTTGTACTTGTAATAATCGTTCTGATATCACAGCAGAAAAATGTACTTACACCGAAAAATACATAACATTTGATTACGAAGCAATGCAGGAAACAGGAACCCATGAAGCAAATCTTGTTATAGCTCACTACCACGATGGTACTAAATTCGTATTCAAAACTAATGAGGAATTTTGCGAGTGGTTGATTTCAAGTAAACACAAAGGGTACACTGCCATAGCACATTATGCAAAAGGATATGATTCTCAATTCATTCTGAAATACTGCGTCGAAAATACTCTGAAACCTTACACTATTTATAATGGAACTAAAATAATGTTATTAGAAATTAAAGGAATAATAAGAATAATCGATAGTTCTAACTTCGTTGCATCTCCGTTATCTGCTTTTCCAAAAACGTTCGGATTAACAGAACTAAAAAAAGGATATTTCCCCCATTATTTCAATACTCGAGATAATCAAAATTACGTTGGGCCAATTCCTGATACTAAATTTTATGGGACTGATTCAATGAAACCCGAAGTAAGAAAAGCATTTTTGAAATGGCACGCTGAAAAAGTAAAGGAAAATTATATATTCGACTTTCAGAAAGAAATATTAGAATATTGTGAATCAGATGTCGATATTTTGCGAAGGGGCTGTATTGAATTTAGGAAGCAATTTTTAGACATAGCTAATATCGATCCTTTCCAATATTTAACTATAGCGAGTGTTTGCATGGCCATTTTTCGGTCAATGCATCTCAAAGAAAATACTATCGCTGTGAATAAAGAAATTAGAAAAGAAACATTTAGTAAAGGTTCAATATCTTGGCTTAGTACTTTTAAAAATGTACAACATGCTTTAAACGGAGGAGAAGTTACAATTTGTGGAGCAAAGGTTGATGGTTACGATAAAATAACAAATACCGTGTACCAGTATCATGGCTGTTTTTGGCATGGATGTCAAAAATGTTTCCACGAAGATACTATTAATAATGTAAACAATGAAACTATGGGCGATTTGTTAGAAAAAACTAATCAAAGGAGTAATCAAATAAAAAATGCCGGTTTTAAATTGATAGAAATGTGGGAATGTATTTGGTTAAAATCGAAAGCTTATAAATCAGCATTAAATAAAAATATAAGCGTTATTGAACCATTAAATCCTAGAGACGCATTTTTTGGTGGCAGAACCAATGCTAGTAAATTGAAAGTCGTAAATAAAAAATTAAGATATATCGATGTTTGTAGTTTGTATCCAACAGTTCAATATTTCGATTATTATCCCTTAGGTCATCCAACAAAAATTTATAAACCTGAGAAATATGATGAAAATTGGTACGGTTTAATCAAATGTAAAGATATTACCTCCTAAAAAATTATATCACCCAGTTCTACCGATCAAAAGAGATAAACTTCTATTTATTTTATGCGAAAAATGTTTTGAAGATAAATGTAATACTTGTTCACACGATGAAAATGAAAGAGCTCTGGTTGATACTTGGACTACAGATGAAGTAAATAAAGCTATTGAAAAAGGTTATAAGATTCAAGAAATTTACGAAGTATGGCATTTCAAAGAAAAAAGTAATGAATTGTTCAAAGAATATGTAAAAACATTTATGAAAATAAAACTAGAGACTAGCCCGTGGGAAAGCGACTTTGGAACTATTGAAGAATATATAAAAAGCGTTAAAGAAAGTCTCGATATAGATTTAGAAAAAGAAAGTATTAAACCAAATCCTGGACGAAGAGCAGTAGCAAAGATTTGTTTGAATTCTTTGTGGGGAAAGTTTGGGCAAAGATTGAACATGTCACAATCTGAATATGTTGTTGATATAACAAGATGGTACGATATACTTTTAGATGACAGACTAGAAATTGGTTCATGCCAATTTCTGAATGACAATATCGTGCAAATATCTTATAAATTTTTGAATCAATACATCGAAGATAGTTTTTCAACTAACGTTTTTGTAGCTGCATTTACGACATCCAATGCAAGATTGAGACTATATGATATGCTTGATAAATTGGGAGATAATGTCGCGTATTATGATACTGATAGTATTGTTTACATTGATGATGGAAAAACTCTTGTAAAAACAGGTTGTATGTTGGGTGAGTGGACTGATGAATTGGGAAAAAATAATCACATTGTAGAATGGATTAGTACGGGCCCCAAGAGTTACGCTTATATAACCAATCAAGGAAAAGAAACTATGAAAGTTAAAGGATTTACTTTGAATTATCAAAACGGTAAATCATTAAATAGAGAAGCTATGAATAAAATGTTAATAAAAGAAATAAACAGCGTTAAGCTAAAATATAACATGATTACTCGAAATGTAAAAGATAAAACATTAGTAAACAAAGAAGTGGAAAAAGAGTTTAAATTTCAATATGATAAACGAAATATAATGGAAAACAAAGAAACCGATATTATCGATACTTTACCTTGGGGATATTAAACGTAAACATTTAAGAAACTCTTTATATAAAAATCAGTAGTAAGTGGGTACGTTTGGAACATTAACAGGGATTCAAGTCGTTAAATGAAAAAGTCACTGGTTCTGATGTTTTTGTGGCAACTTTTAAAATTGAAACGATGAGTTAAAGGAATGGGGTTTTATAATAAAAGATGGCCGATAAATTTTTGGAAAGAATCAATGGTAGGAGCGAATTTAGTACGTTTAATGATTTAAAACGTAACAAACCTTATGTGATCCTTAAAGCGGAAAAGGTGAAAGCTAAATTTGGCGAAACTATAGCGGTAGACTTGGAGGGTGGCTTTACCAACATATTGCTACCAATTCATTTTTTAAAAAATAGATTTAACCAAGAGGGGGATTTAGAAACACTCGTGAAAGACAAATATAAATTGATCTATAAAGGTAAAGTGACACTTAAAAATGGTAATAAAATGCATTGTATAGAGTTTACAGAATGAGCTGATGGTATAATTAATATATACAATTTTTAGTGATACATGTCATTAAAAATTAAAACCTACTGTAATTTTTTAGAGTTTCACTAAAGTTTCTAATAGGAAAAAATATTCTTTTAACTTACCCCCCAAATGAAAAAGTCACTGGTTCTGATGTTTTGTGTTAAAAATACGTTCTGATGTTTTGTGTTGAAAAATGTGTTCTGATGTTTTGTGTTAAAAAGTTTTTACTGTTAGTTTTCACTTTAAATATTTTACTGTTTGGTGTCACTTTAAATATTTTACTGTTAGTTTTCACTTTAAATATTTTACTGTTAGTTTTCTCTCATTTGTTCCAAACGTACCCACTTACTACTTACATACATACATACATACATAAAAAAATGCGTTAAACTTCAGAATATGATTCAGAATAGCCTGAAACGGATTTCTGCATAATTTTTTTTCAAAAATTCACATGCGACAAATTTTGAGGCGAGAGCAATAGCTTAATTTTCTTCAAAAATTCGCTAAAAATTAACTATCTATCGTACTATAGAATGTTAAATTGCATTAAAATTGGAGCAATTTTAGTTGACAGAAATGGTTCAAAACCAACTTTATGGCAAAAAAACTCCTTCTAAATAAAATTCCACTGATTCAAAAGGGATTTTTGATTTTTAAATTTTTGTGCAGTTTTTATAGGTAGATATTTTAGCAAATTTTAATGAATTTTAAGTACGTTTTTCTTTTTTGGGTACATTTTTCGAAATTTGACCAATTTAATGTGCTCAAAAATTGTTGTCCAACGAACTCATCCTTTCTTTTAAAATGCTTGATTTTTTGGCGAAAGAACGAAGTTTTTATCTCAATTCTATCGAGAGTTATCGTCTGGAATGACACATACATATATTTACTTATATAGATATACATATATATATATATATATATATATATATATATATATATATATATATATATATATATATATATATATATATATATATATATATATATATATATATATAAGCGTTAAAATCCAGGAATCATTTCAGAATGCCTCAAAACAGATTTCGATGAAGAAAATTTTTGAAAATTTTTATTTTAAAATTTTTGGAGCCATTGCAATAGCTTTATTTTCTAAGAAAATTCGCTAAAAGGTAATAAATGAATGAAAAATCGAGCGGTTGTAGTAGTTTTCTATTGAAATAATATGCAAAGAGGTTTAATAATTAGATAAATGGACTAATAAAAGTTGGCTGATATGAAATGAAAGTATGCATAAGTAATATTCCTGATTACTAACAAATAATTTGAAAATTACCTTCAAACTTGATATTTAGAAGGTGTTCTTACTCAACTGGCATTAGAAGGTACCTATTCAAAAAGTTGGTTCAAAGGAAAAAATCTTTAAGGCGTTTTTCCTCTGTGGCGATAAAATTGTCGAAATCTAATAAAGTAATTAAACACCTCATGAGCTGTTCTTGACAACAAGAATCGATTATTTTATCGATATTTGGTACCCAGATGATTACTAAACATCGAGTAACCGAGCAGCGAAGGAATATTGAATTTATCACAAACAGGAGAAAAGTTAGGACGGAGTAACAGCGCAAAACTTCGAAGCGCTCTCCTGAAAAATTGTAATTTTGTGAGATAATTCGTTTTTCCTTTTTACAGCAGAACGGCTCCGTTTTTAGGGGAAATTATTACAAAATTATGAAAAAGGTCGCAGTCAGTGTGGTGAATTCCAAAATGACTCCCAGCCTTAAAACATATCCATGTTATGAAGTAGTTATTCTTAAGTTTGTCAGTGAGTGTCAATATTTTTTGAACACAGTGAGTTGCGTTTTTACTGTCATAAATCATGTAATCTCTCGTATCTGCTGGCTCATTCCCAATACTATAATGTACTTACTTTTTCGAGCTAAAAGTATCATGTATATTAACTCCTTTCGAAACATCAGCATAGAGGCCAGTGTCCATAGTTTGTTGTTGCGCAGCTTCCATTACCACTTGAACGCTCTGGTAGTACATTCGATCGACTCTTTTAACTTGTAGAATTGTGAACATTACGATACAAAGTGTTAGATATGAATACATGATACAGGTCCTTATGGCGTGCCACACAGTGGATTTTTTCATCACTTTCTGAAAAAATTCAAAAGAATGGATAAGGCAAAACAAGTAGGAGGGAAATCAGCTGAATAACGTGGCCTTATTATTAAACTTCTGAATTTTATATTTTTTGAATTCTAACGATTTATATTTTATCTGAAGTGTGGGAACACCTATCTATTGGATTCGTTAGAAGACAGTGTTCAATTTTGGCTCTACATGAATATTTTCGAGAAATTAGCTAACATTTTTTTCAAATCATTGAAATAAATTCATTATATAGGTACTAAGTGACTTCAATTTACATGTTTCATAACGACGACCGTCCTAGCGATGGTTACAGTGAGAACGTTGAACCGAAAGATTCAATGATTGAGGAGCTAAATTAAGAATGGTGAATTTTCAGAGGCTAGTGCACTACTTTTGCCTCAAAACATTCAAGAACCTAATATTCCGTAAATGCGGATAAATTGGGTATCAAAATGAACTTTGATAATTTGAACGATAAAAATATATTGATAGGTAAGTAATATTTACATTGCAGGGACGTCCCTAGATGTCTAGCTTAGGGGTACCTATTATGATTTTGATGAGCATAGCAATTAGGCCACGATTTTACTGGGTTTATTTCCCTCCATCAAGACCCAACATGAATTTGCTAAAAATAATTCCCCCCTTTTAAAACTATCATGATGTATAAACGACTTTTACGTTTTAAAACCAAACAAAGAAAGATTCACGGACCCAGATTGAAAGTATCACGATTTATCCCCCCCCCCCCCCCACCATTTAATTGCTATGATAGGTATTTGAATTCACTGAGAACTGTTCAACAAAGAGAACGAATATTTCGAAAGAAACTGTGAATAAATCTCGAAAATCGATTAAGAGCTGGTTTATCAATCACATTTATCTTTTAGCGAATTTTTGAAGAAAATTAAGCTATTGCTCTCGCCTCAAAATTTGTAGAATGTGAATTTTTGAAAAAATTTTATGCAGAAATCCGTTTCAGGCTATTCTGAATCATATTCTGAAGTTTAACGCATTTTTTTATGTATGTATGTATGTATATTATATGTATGTATGTATGTGTCATTCCAGACGATAACTGTCCGTAGAATTGTGCTAGAAACTTCAAACAAATTTTAAAATGTTAAGGACACAAAACGAAAGTTCAAATTCGTTGGCCAGCATGATCGGATTACATCTTCGGGTTGAAATTTTCAAAAATGTAGTCAAAAATTTCAAAATAGACTGTTTTTTTACAATTTGTTGTGCGAAATAATTTTTTCAGCATACTAACATGTGGTATATTCGGCATCAGCGTAAAATTTCCTATAAGAATATGTATCAAGTTTTCAAAAATTTCAAAGTTGAAAAATCAGTCAAAAATCGAAATAATACCGTTCGCTAGTTGTAAAAATCTGTAATATTTGCATGAAACATTGTCCAAATTCAGATTGAACTACTCTTATGGAAGTATCCCTGTATAACCAATCCTAGAACCATGCATGAAATTATGAAGAAGTTATGTTTGTGTACGTACTAGCACGCAGACCCAAGGCCTCGCTCCGCTCGGTTCGATTGGGATTAATGTTAGTATTAAATATTTTCCGTTCGGTTCTACTAAAAATATCCGCTCGGTTCGATTTAATGCTAGTATTAAATATTTTCAATTTCTTTCTTGTTGCTACGGAAAAGCCAAGTGACACTTCCCCATAATTTAGGCTGTCAATAGATGCACAGAGACTACAGTGTGTCTGTCAATTTCTTGCTGTAGGATACTAGATTCGAATGCAACTGACTTTATATCACTCGTAATATAAAGCCTCATCATCGATTGGCTGTGGAAATACGTTTCTTTCATATGACGTCGGTATGTTATTTTATTTTATGTCAAGATTTGATGATGTTATGATAGGATACTACATCGAAATCTATGAATATTTACCTACATTTTTCTTTAAATCTACAAGATTAGTTTAATAATAATAAAGTATGAGTACCTCCTAATTATTTTTAATAATTTGATTCAATGTTTGTCTATCAAAATCATAAACTAAAATTTCTCTATACGATCAATAGCGACTGAAATGTCGAAGATTTCTTCAAAAATTCGCTCATGGGGTCATGCTGCATGACTGGACTTTATTATACGTTTATCTTTATAAGGTTTATCTTTTTCTCTAGTGACTTGTGGCCGTTTTTATTCAATGTTGAACTTGAAGCTTAAAATCATTAATTATTATTATATTCTTGGTAATTAAAATGTGGAAATTGAAGGCTCTATACACTGACAACTTAATGATAACCATCCGTTAACCTCTTAACTCCTCTAGGGTCGGATAATTAGTTAATTCAGCTTTGGTAATCAGATCGTGAAGCTTTGACGGAATATTTAACCAACGACGGGAGTTGGTGAAAGAAAAATCGCTCTAACGTATAATGAAGCTCAAACATAATGCCGCGTTAACGCTAATTCTTGATTAACTCAAACAGTGAAAGTGGCCCTACGTCTAATTTTTGAAAAGACCCTGTGCTTTTCAATTGATATAAATTTCGCAGGTTTATTCCATTCGCTTACCTCAATTTCACTGCTCAACAACGGCTTATATGCTTTCCTAGTAGCTGTATGATGGTACTCCAAGTAGGTTAGTGGTTCTGGCATTTTCAGCCTCCCATGTTCACTCAAATAGTGGGATTCTCGGGTACTTACCTGTTAGGAACATCAATCAACATTACATCAAGTAGGCATGAATATTAGGTATGACAATTATCAAGATAGACTAACATACTTAATGAATGAAGATGCAATAGACAACAATGTTTTTTTTTTTTTTGCCTGACATGGAAACAATGCAAGGGACTAATTTGGCACAATATTGAATGTTTACCAAAATTCAAATTCAATTCCAATTCAAATCATTCGTTTGTATAAACCCTTTGGGTATCTCAATACTGGATTTATGCATTTTTATTAGTTTCACAAGTGATAACATAAACGAAGAATAAGAAAATGGCTACATCACATTCCATCTATAGGCATTGAATCTCTCTTCCACTATTCTTCAAGTAATACAGCTATTACATTACAATAACGACAGAGCGCATAATTAGGTTAATTGCATTAATATTCATTTTATATCATATTATAATATGTTGTAATACGTATCAAAATCAATTACCCCTCATCGTTCAAATGGAAATTCAGTAAGAGGTCTGAAAATATAATGTATGCGGAGACGGAATAAAGAAAAAAACTGTATGGGGAAAATATGGAATTTAGCAGAGTTGAAGGAAGAAAATGTTGTAATTATAAGAAACACAGTAAAAGGAAATATGACAATTATACCTATTTATTTAAATTCGATTTGTTGGGGGGAAGAATTTGATGGAGTGAAAAGAGTTATGGAGAACAACTTGGAGTTGAATTTATTGATTATTGGTGGGACGAATTCAAGAATTGTATCCTGCCAGCAATTACCAGAGGTTGTATACAATGAGTTTGGATCGAAGATCGAGAGATAAGGTGGTAGACGCAGGAGGGAGGAAGTTAGTGAGGTTTTTTGATAAGTATAGTTTCGCGATACTCAATGGACGAACAAGCAAATCATAAAACACGTTTGTTGATAACGAGGGATGCTCTGCGATAGACCTGGTGGTTGTGTCGGGGAACTTTTTGGAGAACGTGGTGGATTTTAGAGTTGTGCCGGAGTTGTATTCGGACCGATCAGGGTGAGCCTAACACAATGGAATCGAGAGTCCTAGATTAAACTGTACAAAAAATTATGCCAGATTTTATAAGGGCAAAGCAGCTGCAGAAACAAACAAAGTAGGTATCGTTCAAGCACAAAGTAGTGAAGGTATACTTGACGAGCTGGTGAAATATATAAAAGTATCATCCGAAATGGGAAGTTTGGTTAGGAACGAGAGAAGCAGAAGGACGGTATTTAAACAACCGATGTTCGATTTTAACTGTAAAAAAGCACGGAACCAGTCAATGAAACGACTAAATGAACTGAGGGGCTGCGATAATAGCTATAATAAGGAGATGTATATACGGGTGAAAATGGAATACTATGAACTGTTTAAAGAAAAAAAGAACGAATTTTTAGAGGATGTGGATGCACAGTTGTGGACTGCTATGGGCGCGAAGGGATTTTGGTGACTTCTGGACCATATAGAGGGTCCATGAGAGCTATGGATGAGCTGGTAGCCCATTTTAGGGTTCTGTTAAATCCGAATATAGCTTGTTCAATGATGTCCTATGCGGACCCATACATTGTTGATGAGGAGTTGGATCACAACTTTACAATGGGAGAGTTGAACGCGGTAATTGACAAGCTGGAGAGGAGAACAAAGCACCTGGCCCTGATCTCATCATGAATGAATTCTTCATCAACTGACCTTGGAAAATGAAATCGTTATTACTGCATTACTGCCTCCATTTCGTCATAACTAAGTACATACCTAAGTAACCTGCTGTACCAAAAAAGTGTTTCCGATCATTTTTCTACCTTTGCGGACGTTACCTTTACAATATTTCTACTGTATATTCTAGTAATTGGGAAACCTACCCCAAGAAATTTGAACATCACAAACGATTTCAGGAATATGACAATGGGATTTATGATTAAGCAGTCTACGAGGGTCGTCAATAGGACGTAAAAAACGGTGACATTATGTTTTGCACCAAAGTTTGTAAACTCTTCCTGGTAAATGATGAATGTTATCAGGACGCAAAGTAGGATCCCCGCAACCAACCTGTAAAACCCATAAAAATTAAAGCAAAGTCACAATAATGGCTTTAATATAGACATACAATAGCAACAAATCCAACAATAATTTATGACTGCAGTAGGTACTGTGCTCGTAGGCAATATGCTTGGCAGGTTACTTAATATAAATTAAATACGATTGCGAAAATTCGCACATACGATCATGCTGCATGATTGGAACTTTTTGACATGCTTCATGTCTTCAGGATGGCCCAGGGATTTGAATTTTGGCAGGACCGCTAGACGAGCAAGCGTAGTGTGGTTAGTTATTAAAATGTGGAGGAGTGACTGTCAAATAATTACCTACACAATATCAAATAATTTATTTAAGTTTCTATTATCATCTGAGTGAGCTCCGGAGCGAATTTCTTGGCCATTCAAACTATGGAGCGGGAGTTTCGTAGGCATGAAACATGATCCTTTATTAATTTTTTGTAAAATCTGAATCACAAGTTAATTATATAAAAGTTTACATTTGTGATTCAGATAAAAAAAATTTCCTAAATAAACGGGAAACACTCTGTATAACATTCATAGATCGAGAAGCTATGTAACTGAATATTTTACAGAATAAAAGCAACGCAAAATTGGCAGTTGAAAGTTGAAATTATTAAAACATGCACATTTGGTTTAGCTAGCTGGTGAATTGATTACTGGATGCTATTTACTGAATGCAGGTATGAAATTAGCTTTAGGCGTCTCTCAGCTGGTGTGATTTCGAATACACCCTCCCATTGCCTATAACTAAGAAAATACATACCAAATATATTTTCTTGCGAAGAAACGCCAAAAACGACGTTTTTCAACATATTTAGCTATATATGTTACAACAAATTTTTGTCCAACAGAAAAGGGTTAGAAAATTAAATTTGCGCCGAATGAAACTAACCCCAGCTCTGATGGCAGGCCAGAATTTAATGGTTGCATACAGCAAAAGTGGACCAGATCATGCACTAGTGTATTGATGAGACAAACAAATAATTTCATCAGGTATAGGAAATGTTATGCTGATCATAATTATTCTGATTTAGATGAAACCTAGGGTACTGAATGGAGAAATCAAATGCGAAATTCGAAGTTTTCAAAATTTCCAAAAACATTTTTTTGACTTCCCAAATTTTTTTAGTTGAGATAATTTCAATGGAACAATTGTTTTCCTTTTAAATAGCTCCGGAATAGGCAAGTCTACGCAAGATTAGACAACGGAATTTTATAGTACACGCCCCGTGTGAAGTCATGGCATTGATAAGGCCAGCCCATCTCTATAGGGGTAGTTTTAGTCATCCAAGGGCTGTTTTCCTATTGGTCATAGTAAAGTAGCTTCCTATTTTCTGTAATGGTCCTTAGACCAAGTATACCCATATAGAAACTATCTAAGTCATGTTTAACCATTCTGAAATGAACCAGAGACACTTGGGGTTATTCCTTTCAACTCGGGTATTAGTTTTTTTACGCGATTTAAAGTAATTTGCGATATTAAACCTCAAATTTTCACGATTTCCGTCTTTGTAGAGCAAATTATCGAGCCAACATTTTTGTAATTTCATCTCTTTCGGAACTCATAATTGCCCCAATAACATTCAGGGTAGGGGAAGCGGGGAAGTCGAAAAGAATGGCATTAAAACGGGCTCCCACCCCCCTTCCGCCCTACACCTGGAGAAATCCAAAAAGATCCCCCCACTCCCGCCACTCAGCCGTTTGGCTATGAAAGTGACACGGACAGACAGACAGAGTTTCATTCTTATAATAGAGATGAGGAAACTATACTGCCCACCCTACTTGGCAGACTTTTTGGTTTATCATTTTCAATAATAAGCCTATGTGATCGTATAGCAAAAAATTTTTATAACCCCCCCCCCCCCCTTGGGGTCTAGTTGGCCCAAACTTCTCACCAGCTCGATCGCTCCACACCCATGGGTGCTATGGTTTGATAATTATAGGCAGATCTTCTGTGTAGAAGGTATAGCCAATACATAAATAAACCTGTGGTATAATTTGCAGCGTAATTGTCTCTCTCTCTCTCCCTCCCTCTCTCTTCTCTCTCTCTCTCTCTCTCTCTCCTCTCTCTCTCTCTCTCTCTCTCTCTCTCTCTCTCTCTCTCTCTCTCTCTCTCTCTCTCTCTCTCTCTCTCTCTCTCTCTCTCTCTCTCTCTCTCTCTCTCTCTCTCTCTCTCTCTCTCTCTCTCTCTCTCTCTCTCTCTCTCTCTCTCTCTCTCTCTCTCTCTCTCTCTCTCTCTCTCTCTCTCTCTCTCTCTCTCTCTCTCTCTCTCTCTCTCTCTCTCTCTCTCTCTCTCTCTCTCTCTCTCTCTCTCTCTCTCTCTCTCTCTCTCTCTCTCTCTCTCTCTCTCTCTCTCTCCTCTCTCTCTCTCTCTCTCTCTCTCTCTCTCTCTCTCTCTCTCTCTCTCTCTCTCTCTCTCTCTCTCTCTCTCTCTCTCTCTCTCTCTCTCTCTCTCTCTCTCTCTCTCTCTCTCTCTCTCTCTCTCTCTCTCTCTCTCTCTCTCTCTCTCTCTCTCTCTCTCTCTCTCTCTCTCTCTCTCTCTCTCTCTCTCTCTCTCTCTCTCTCTCTCTCTCTCTCTCTCTCTCTCTCTCTCTCTCTCTCTCTCTCTCTCTCTCTCTCTCTCTCTCTCTCTCTCTCTCTCTCTCTCTCTCTCTCTCTCTCTCTCTCTCTCTCTCTCTCTCTCTCTCTCTCTCTCTCTCTCTCTCTCTCTCTCTCTCTCTCTCTCTCTCTCTCTCTCTCTCTCTCTCCTCTCTCTCTCTCTCTCTCTCTCTCTCTCTCTCTCTCTCTCTCTCTCTCTCTCTCTCTCTCTCTCTCTCTCTCTCTCTCTCTCTCTCTCTCTCTCTCTCTCTCTCTCTCCTCTCTCTCTCTCTCTCTCTCTCTCTCTCTCTCTCTCTCTCTCTCTCTCTCTCTCTCTCTCTCTCTCTCTCTCTCTCTCTCTCTCTCTCTCTCTCTCTCTCTCTCTCTCTCTCTCTCTCTCTCTCTCTCTCTCTCTCTCTCTCTCTCTCTCTCTCTCTCTCTCTCTCTCTCTCTCTCTCTCTCTCTCTCTCTCTCTCTCTCTCTCTCTCTCTCTCTCTCTCTCTCTCTCTCTCTCTCTCTCTCTCTCTCTCTCACTCTCTCTCTCTCTCTCTCTCTCTCTCTCTCTCTCTCTCTCTCTCTCTCTCTCTCTCTCTCTCTCTCTGTCTCTCTCTCTCTCTCGTAAGCGCTCTAATTTATTTCATATATTATTTCCTCTTTATTCTGAGCTAGACAACGCTTTTAATCTATTGATAAGTGCACTCTCACGCTGTTCTAGCAAAATATTTGTCTGATGTGAGCTTGTCCATCCCTAAGAATTATCAATTCAGTTGGCACTTTTGGAGAAAATGTGTGTTGTGAAATCATGACATGTTTCAAAGATTTCTCACAATTATTTTGTAAGAGGAATTCAAGTAATATAAGTCGGAAAATAATTAGCCTCAAACAGAAATATTATTTTAATGAGTAGTACATAGGAAGCTATCGGCTTTAACATCGGCATACCTTGAATAGAAGATCCTTCTTATTATTTTTCCATCGAATATCTGAGGAGAGACATTGACGCATCGGAATTGACACGGACCGAAAAGCAAGGTAACGAATTTCTGGAAACCTAGAACAGTAAATGATGTAAGTACCTACGTTAGCAAAATGATGTTCCAAATTGAACTCGCAAACGATGAATTTAACATTACCGATGTCAATCGATAGTGATTAGGTAAGTAATTGGGGTTTGAATTGTTTCACATTGAAAAATCCTGGTTGGATAACGGAATGTAATTGTTTGAAGACACTATAGACAACTAATCAGAACCACCAATATTCGGAAAATCCCTGGACCAGGAAGTCAATGTGTATACGAAAAACTCGAGTTCATTTTAGGAGCCTTTTCACTTAATATCCCCAGGGTTTCCGGCTACCTTGCTATAGCCACGATGCTGAAAAAAGTTGAGCGTTCAGAAGAACTAGGGTAAGGGCACCAGTCATTGGCCACTTAGCAATGTTTATCACCTTACCCGCTTCATTTTTGAAGATATTTGTTTCTTTCCTAGGGTTTTAGGAAGCTAATCATCCAAACAATGTAATACAATAGCAATTTTAAACAAATAAAAGACCTACCAAGTATTTTTTTCAATGAGTTTTGAAAAATCTGTTTTCCACCAGTCATTGGCCGGGAGTTCCTAATATTGGCCACCTTGTCACCAGTCATTGGCCACCCTAAGTTTATTGTTTTCTGATCCACTGTGTCGGTAAACTTTCCATAAGAACTGATGATTTGTGGCTGTAACTATGAGAAATCAAATTAATCATATTTGAAAAAGGTTTTATTCATTAACGTTTTAACATTTTTATTATTAACGAAGAATACTTTATATTTACTAGGTAGGTACTTTTGCAGTTTTTTCCGACCTGAATAGGTAACATTGGTTCTTGAAACATTGGAATAGGTAACATTGGTCTCAAAAAGGGTACCAGTAGGTAGCGTTTCCTCGGTCCCATAGTTGGCCGCCAGCTGCGGTGGATCCAGCATATTGAGTACTTGCGCCAAGCTGTCTTGCGGGGTGTACAGTTGCTCAAGGCCCTTTCCCGTTGGGGTGCCCAGCGGGATGTCCTCTTGAGGATTTTCCATGCAGTGGTGCGAACCCGAGTTTCTTGTGGGTCTGCAGTTTATGGCTCAGCAAGGAAGTCCTTCTGCGTAAGCTGGAACCTTTATTAAACAAGGGTCTTCGTTTGGCTACTAGGGCCTTCTGTACTAACCCGACAGCCTCCCGTCAGGTGCTTGGGCATAGTCAGCCACTCATAATTCGGCGAAATCTGCTAGCACTTCGTTATGCAGAACGCATGTGCTATTTCCCAGGACACCTCCTGCATGAAGTGGTCACCATACCCTCCCTAGAAGAGACGTATTCCAGGCTTCAAACACGAACACGCCCATTGGGTATTCGTGTTCAGGAGCTCACAAGGTAGCATAGAGAGATAGCCTTTAGTTTCATATGCGGTGCCCCCTGTCCCTCCCTGGACCTTGTCAGGGACGCGTGTTGACCTTCATATGAAAGTCAGGGTCAAGGGCAATACGCTCCCACACATTCTCAGATGTCGTTACTCAGAGCAATCCAGCGAAATGCTGGACACACCCTTATATTCACTGATGGCTCAAAGACACCTGATGGTGTTGGCCTTGCTCAATGGAGCCCCAACTTCCAAGTCACTAGGTGCACAGGTTACAGGTGCCTACTGAAGCGAAAAACTAAAAATCAAACTCTAAAGAAAAACTGAAAAGAAGAACAAAACGTCAAACTTTATGGATAACGAACGCACTTTTTGACTAGTGCTATTCGCTAAAAAAAAAAAAAAAAAAATTATGCGGAGAGAAAACAATCTCTTAGCTAAACAACATGAAGGTCATATTGGAGTAGAAAAAACAAAGGCTAGAAAATTAGTTTTTTAGCCTGGCATGTCGGTTTATATCAATGACTAATATAATTTCAGGTTTGTCATGATTTCATTGGTTTCATGACTGTATTTCATCATTTCAGCTTTGTCAAGAAAGTCGGATTGTCCTTTCTGGAGATCCTGATGAATTAATAATGGATAACAACCCATTTAGCAGTGCAAAATTCAAAAATGTTCAGCAAAAATGGAATAATTTTGACCATTAGTATCTCCCTTTATGCACAAGGTCATTAGCAGAAACGGGAGTGAGGATAGTGAAACAAATTATGCAAAAATGTGAGAAAACGGGACAAAATATAAACATTCACCTAATGCAATATCTAAATACTCAAAATCCTAGTATTGGTTATCGCCCTAGCCGAATTATGTTAGGCCCATCCATCCCTAACCATCTCTAGACGTCCCTAATCATATTTTCCCAATGGTTAACAAACCAACATGACATTGACCGCCCCTGAACCTATATGGCCTACCCCGGTACAGGTGCATGTGTTAAAATGTGCGATAGCAAGAAAGAAAGATAGTGCAATCCCAAAGAATCGAACCTAGAAACTCGTGCATGTGCATCGAATGCGCTGTCTTCCAAACTAAGAAGGCGCTTGATAATATGCGGCGAAAGGGGTCCACATCACCATTCAGGGAGCCGTGGTATCTTACAATTTTCTCTACACTTTTGTTCATTACGATCAGAAAACACATTTTCGTGCAATAAAACTTGACTGGGGCCTATATGCACCATTTAAATAAGCGCTGCTGGCAGTTTTGGCCATCTGGCCAATGATTGGGGTAGGAAAAATTTGCAACATTCCAGTTATTAGCCACACGGCCAATGACTGGAGGAATCACTCTTTTTGACATCCAGTTATTAGCCGGCCTTATATTTTCTACAATTTATGAGAATTTTATGTCCTGGTGGCAGCAATTGATTAATAATCAACTAGAGATCATGCAAATACAAAAAAAAGTTCACCTAATCTGAAAAGCACCACATCAAACCCTTAAGAATGAGCTGAGGTGTGCTTACCGTTTTCACAAGAAACAGGGGTGATCATCCTTCTTCTTGCACCTTCACCAAAGGAAATGAGTTTGGGAGGTTTCTATGAGGTTTCACTACAACGATCAACCCCCCACTACCTTCTAGACCACACACTTCGATGGAAAAAAACATTTAAAACGATCCAAGAGACATCTGTGTTGTAAAAAACTAACTTATAAAACTGGATGGCCAATGACTGGGGGTCGGCCAATGACTGGTGCCTTTACCCTACCTATGTGAATTTCTCATAACGTCGATTCCTCATCATCTGTTGGTCCGATTTCGTACAAACTAAGTAGGTAATTGGGCAAATGATCTAGAAAATCGACCTATAAATTGTTTCGCGATTGGTAGAGTAATAACCATTGCGCATGCGCAAAACTAATATCGGTTGACATAGGCAAAACTCCGAGTATAATGGAACGATGATGATGCAATTTTCAGGAATTGTGCGAGATAGCTTGTAGACGGTCTCCTATAACTTTCATTGCCGTTGGATTAATAGTTTGTGCGCATGCGTAAACATTATTTTCTTATAACGTCGACTTACCAGTCATTTCGAATCGTACTTTGTTCTTTAACTAATTCTGTACGACCACGTTACTATATGTGAGGAAGCTTCACTGCCCACCCTACTTGGCAGACGTTTTTCGTGCTTTCTTTAGTGAAAATGCAAGAAAATTACTACTTCAGTGATTTTGTCAAATTAGCTGTGGTATTGGGCAGTTCGAGATTTGTATCGAGACCTCAGCTTCCTAATTTTGTGAGATGGAACGACAATGAATTTTTCCAGCACATCAGACTGTCAAAATTCGGGACTGGTTTTGTCTTCGATCAAATAAGGCCACAAATGCCAAATACAAATTGAATGGGATGACCCTTCCGAAGCCCGCTCACCTCCCTCCGAATTCACGTCTTCGATCTGTTTTCCTACGCCAATCAATTAAATACCTACCTATAGGCCGATCAATTAGAAAAAAAAGAATAATTAACTTGGATAATATTAAACAAATAATGCAGGAGCTGTACCACTATGACCAACGCTCCCACAACAAACTTGGTTTTATCACTATCACAAGGTCAATAGAAATATATTAAGTAATTAGTACTACCTATATCGATAAAATTTGATAGTTGTAGCCAAAATGGCAGTAAAAATGGATGCTTGACAAAAATCATAATATGCGTTTGTGCTAAAATGCATATTTACTTTTATTTGCAGTGTTGAAATCGGCTGGACGCCACAGCGTTGACCTGAGTGACGTAGTGACATCTTACTTGTAAAACGCCGTATTTTGACGACTTGGTAAAATTCAGCTGAGGCAGCATTTCACATTTGATATTATTTTTTCTCGGGTTATTTGAATAATTTGTGCTTTACCTATTTATTCATTTTTCAGTAGTAAAAACTCATATTTCTTATGCGTTTATTTCATTATTTTTTTAAACACATTAATGTTACAATAGAATTAAATGGTTGTGAAGATGAGTAAATGCGGGTGAATGGCTGAAGTGTGAGCGTACCTACCTGCCATATGAAACTAGTGGATCCCGGTGAACGTTGAGTCCAGAACCATAGGGCAGAAAAGTTGACCACTTTTTGGATTCAGAAGTTACAATGACCAAGGCATCAACAACCCCCCTACATGAGTTCTATGGAACTCGTTTAATGTTAAATTTTTGTAGGACCCAAAATTATTCCGTTAATCACCACTTAGGCTACCTACCAAAATAAATTGATAGGTAATGAAGAGTTCGTACTAATTGTTAAAATTATTAGACTTACGAGAGTGTCCAATATGTTTTGATTCCCACTGTTTTTGGACATTTGCTTGCACATCCTCCCTTTTTATCAAGCTCAGTTCTGACGCAGTTCTATCAACTGAGTCAAGCTGGAACAGCACAGATTTATTACTCGTATGAACTGTAGGATCTATCGTATGAGTTGTATGAGTTTTGGATTTCTTTTCAGCACCAACGGTTATCGTTTCTTTCCGAATCACATCCATGCTCATAGGGTTTGTGGTCTTCTTTTGAATGAGGCCCGACATGAAAGTTGATCTGTAACGATGTTTAATGATGTTTCCTTAGACAGTTTCAAATCAATTTGCTAATCAAATACGGCACAAGAAGAAAGGATGTAAAAGAATTTGTTCCCAAAGGTTATAATAAGCGCAACACCATACTGATATATCAGCTTGCACACCACTGGATATGGTAGTGGCTTTTGAATTTTGAAAAGCAAATTTCTGTAATATTTCGCACTTTGGGGGCAAATAAGCTAACAATTAAATTCATGGCCAATCACCAAATAGCATTCTTGAAAACGAACCGATTTTAGGATGTTGAGCTAGTGTTTTGCAATTTGTAGGACAATTTATTGACATTGAAGTACCTAAATGTTTACTATAATCAGACATTTTTAAACGTCCTATTTAATGATTGCGAATTTTGTATTATTATTCTTTTATTATTTCTAACGATGAACCTTTGTGTAATGATTTGCAGCATTTGTCATTCCAAACTAATGCATAGCTATAAAATATGAGTGTAACGATTTATGATCTAGGTACTGTTCGCTGAAGCGATATGGATAGGTAGGTACGTGGAAATTTGGTTAAGAACCATCATGGAACAGGCCTTTTTGGAACCAAGTTCATAATCAGCGGGTTACATCTGAGGTGGTTCGGGAGCTCCCAAAATGGTTGAATTCCGTCAGAACTTTTTTTTTTTTTTTTTTTTTTTTTTTCAGTTTCCAACTATGAACATGAACAAAAAAATGAAAATTTGCTTAACCCCACCTCTATATTTTGTTTTTTTCGTTTCAAGATACGTACCTACTCTATCCCAAAGTTCCAGTTAGTTTTTTGTTTCATTATCATATTTTCGTAAATCGTTGTATTATAGGTACCTATTTATGTTGAATTGTTTCGGATTTTGGGCACTTTGAGTGCAAGAAAATAGTTAACTATCAATTAATAGTAAAAACATGTTTTAATTTATGATCTGCTACACAAACAAAAATTTTTGATCCAAAACATTTTTTGCAGTACTTACTTACTTTTTGCATAATTTTTTTTAAATGTTTTATTTCAGAGTCGATGAACTGTTTTTGAGTTAGGTATACTGTCAATCGGGGTGATATTGACCACTATTCATGGTTTTTCTAAAGAAACTACCACAAAGTTTTATCACAAAAATCTGAAAAACTCGGCGCTCCGCGCCTCGCCAGGGGGCAAGCCCCCTGGACCCCCGGTTACCTCTATTTACATACTTCGGACGAAATTATTGAAACACAGAATGTGTTTGCGTTGTCGCGCAACCAAGTGACAACCAAACAAGCGTCATTGTTTACTATTCATTTATAACATCAATTTATATAGTTATAGTATGAAACTACGAAAAAAAATACGAAATAAATTCGTGATAAATCAAGAGCGATTTATCAAGTAAATGTCCTAAAGAGGCTACATACGAAATTACAGCTTCCTAGAGTGTAAAGTATAGAAATTAGCTTTAAAAGCCACTCATCTGATCCGGACCCTGGACTTCGTCAAGTAAATGTCCTAAAGAGGCTACATACGAAATTACAGCTTCCTAGAGTGTAAAGCATAGAAATTAGCTTTAAGAGCCACACATCTGATCCGGACCCTGAGTCGCGTCAAGTAAATGTCCTAAAGAGGCTACATACGAAATTACAGCTTCCTAGAGTGTAAAGCATAGAAATTAGCTTTAAGAGCCACACATCTGATCCGGACCCTGAGCATCGTCAAGTAAATGTCCTAAAGAGGCTACAAACGAAATTACAGCTTCCTAGAGTGTAAAGTATAGAAATTACCTATTCAAATTATTTAACCTCCGCTTCACAAATCAAACCGTTTTCGTAATACTCAGATCACCTGCTATGAATCAAATCATCGAAACACAAGCTCAATGAAATCATCAGAAATTAACAAGCGGTTGCAATCATGTTCACAATATAAATTATTGAGAATGATCACTTGTGTGTAAACAATTATTTATATAACCATGCTCATAACTCAGTTTGTAGGACACGCACTTCGCAGTAGTTAACATAATATTGTTGGATAAATCGAGAGCTTTCGAACGAATGGTCAACGAATTTTGTGGGATGAAAAACGACGAAGTACCATTTCCCTAGCAACGACTCGGTTGTACGTGAAAATCATCCGTCACACATTTCGTTACCATCCCGCGTTCCATTTTCGGCTAGTTAGTCCATGGCTAAAACACATTCTGTGTTAAAATCATTTATATCCGCTAACACCTTAGTTACGATTTCCTGTGTCGAGGTTATCGATTTAATAACTTTTACTTTTAAAAAAATTGAAAATGATCAGTATTACCTTGTGGTTACGGGGTGATAAAGATAACTCGTTAAAATGTGGTAGAAATCACATTTAGCAAATTATAATTGAGGTGATCTTGGCAAAATACAGGTAAAGTACGTTGGGTAGCCCGATCGCGTTAGAATTTCTGGTTCAAATTAACAATTTAGTGGTCCAAAATTGCAAACAATATGGGTTTTTCGACAATAGGGCATGTGGAGTGTCACGGTCGATGTATTTTTCAGCGCTGAGTCAATTGCGACCACTCCCAGCTCTTTAAGATTCATAAATTAGTAAAATCGAATTTTAGGTGAAAAATGCCCATAATTGACCAAATTTTCTAGTTCCGATGCGTGTTCTAAAATTTTCTTTGCGATCTTGTCACACAGCTATCCCCTCAGTTTTATTCAAGACACGGCTGGCCTCAATGATCAGAATTTAAGTGCCTAATTTAATTTTATCCACAACTTTTCTTTGCAAATTCGCTCTATTAGCCATGCTGCATGACTGACTGCTTTGGTTTTTCAAATTATTGGTTGCCCATGAGCTTTCTCTTCATCCACTACAGTGTTATAATAAGTGCTGGTATGATTACTTAAATGAATTTCTTTCAAAAATGAATTTTGTTTGATCAACTATGGACCCATGTTTCCAAACTATTTTTCAATTAGTCTGGGTTGATGATCTACTAATCTTATCAAATGACGAAACAGAAGTGAATATTGTTAAGACTAAACTTTCTGAAGAATTTGAGATGAAGGAAGGAAGACTAGTGATAAAGAAATAACTTATTTGGGATTGAAAATCGAAAGACAGAATGATAGAATTTTAAACAGTCAGAAGGAGCAGTATATTCAGTATATTTATTTGTCAAAAACATAATGAGTGACAATTGTCAAAGAGATACAGTCAACATAACTACAAAAAACCCATCCGTTGATCAAAGTAACGTTCCTCCTGCAGCCAACAAGTGATTGAGAGTTTGAGGGCAATCAGACACTAACACCCGCCCATAGGGCGGCTCGCTATGGGATTTGATAAGGAAAATTTTTATGTATTTTAAAATGGTTGACTGCCATCCATATTCTGTTCCTTTAGTACATAAATTGAATTTGAAATGTGACAAGGATGTAACGTGTGCTAGTGTACCCTGTAATGTTCTTAATATACCGGGATTCACTGGATAAAATATGAATAAAAGCGATTTTAGCGAGAGCGAGTTTAATCAAAGGAAAACAATACATACAATGCAAATGGCTGTCTGCCCATTTGAAACATTACAACAGTCGCCGCTAGAGCGTAGGTAAATCAAGAGGCAAAATAGCGCTGGCGCGAACATAATTCAAATTCAAATATATCACATACCCTATAAACAGTTACTGGGAAGTCTCATGTACATAATGTTAGGTTGCACACCTGATATTTGCTTTGCAATTTCGTATATGAGACAATTTAAAAATTCGTACACTAATGTACATTGGGTTTATTTGAAAGGTGTTTTACACTATTTGAAGGAACAGAAGCAAGGGGAGATGGTTATAAATTCGAAGCTTATGTAGATGCAGATTTTACTCAGAGTATTAATGACCGTAAAAGTATTAGTGGCTGTACGTATTCTTGAGCGTACTCCAGTGGTCCTTTTTCCAAATCATAATTCATAATTTATGAGCTTTCGAAGGGTTTCCCCGAATTTGCGTGGCAATAACAAATGTACTTGGTAATAATGATGTCAGAAAAATCGATAAGATCTGCAAAAAAGCTAAAAATCCGAAATCTATTTTTAATTGCTGAATTTAGAACGAGTTTTGGTTTGCCATTAAGTTAGCAGTTAACAATACCTCTGCTCTAAGTTCTCAAATTCCAAAAACAATGTTACATGATATAAGCTAGACATTGAAATATGACCAATTTACTGAGCTCAAAAAGGACAACAAGGCCAACAAAAGCATCTTTTCTTTTGGAATGCTTGATTTTTTGGGGCAAGAACGGAATTTCTATATCAATCCTAAGGAAATTTGTCGTCTGGAATGACACACAGAGATACAAACACACACTCACATATAATTATACTATCATAGGCACCTACAGCTCTTTGCGATTCGTAACTGGGGGGAACCAGCGTTCCCAGAACCAGAATGGAAGAACTAGGCTCCTCTATTTACAAAGTCAAGTCTCAAAACTGGAATATGAAATAACATATTTCATTGCCAACCGAACCAAACCACAATCGTTGAATTCTATCCAGCCAGTTCAATGAAACCCAAAACGCGTTTACTAATGATATCTGAGCAACTTAGGTGAAAACGTTCAGAAAGTTCCAATACCTGTGTGTCCAATAGATGATCTCCTTGATAAGATTCGTGTTTTAACGATTTATATATTTTCTAAATCCGATTACATTTATTGTTGTTGATATAATATGAACTGAAAAATACGTGAAAACGAGGTTATTGCCCTGTGCCGACTAATGGCGTAAAAATGAAAAGTTGGGAGTGCATGAAGGTTAAATACGTACATTTAAAAACGAATTAAAAAAGTTGCATTTTTTGAATCCCTGTATTGTCTATTACTATCGCATATGAACGTGATAAAGTACCTACTATGAAAAATATCCCCAACTTCTCAACCAAGGGTAGCTATCGCTAATTACAATATTGACTATTTACTAACCTGACAGTGAGCTTGTATGGGATTCCAAATAAGTAGCTCATAGCGTCAATGATAACCATTATTCCAATCGTGTCTTCATCGATATGGATATCCTCCAATGTGGGTTCGGTGATATCCCCTCCAGTTGAATCTGTTGAAAAAATGCGTTGGATGGTGATTGCGAAAATGTAGAGCAATAATTTTAAATTAATGTACCCAAAAATGATCTGGCTGATGAATTTGATTTTTCGCACATTTTCCATCGTTAATGTGATTTTTGATACTTTTCCCCTGCTGATTAGGTGCAGTGCAACTATGCTCTTTATGGAACGGAATTGGGCGTATGTGATCTGGGCTACTAACTTGCCTGACTAGAAAAACTCTCAATAACTTGAAGACATACCTATGCATTCAAATTAAATAGTTATAAAGAAAATTTACCTTTCTACAAATTGGTCCTAGTTTTTTCTTCACTTAAATTACATAGATAACTTTGTAACAAATAACCGGAGTGAATTTAGAGTTACTGGTTCCAGGTATCGGATAAGGGAATAATTGCCAGACATGGTGAGCACTGGAAACCAAGGGTGGGTTGAAACCAGCCATAAAGAAGGAAAGGCCAATGGTTCCAATGGCAGAAGAGATCAGATCAATGGGGAATTTGCATGGTTAGTTTTTATTCGCTCAAAAGCTAAATCTTTGTGAGAGCTTTCCAAAAAAGTGACATATGATGGGTATCTGACCAGTAATAAGCGCTTGAGATTCATTTGCAGGATGACGTCACGGCCCTCGGCTGCCTGGGGGAACCCTTAGCTCCTTGCACTGCTACGTCACACATGATTTTCCTACCCGTTTATTGGCCAAACTAAACGGTGTTTTGAGCTAAAAATTGCTACACGGGTTTCCAAGTGCGATGAATCCGAATCTGAGGTCGAAATTGTGAAATTCCGACACATGAAAGTTCAATGGCAGAATAGGGGATTGAGCTTAAGCCACACCAGCCCTGCGAACATGCTACGCTCCAAGTACGTTCCAGGGAGCAGGAAGAGAAAGTGCCAGTGTCCATGTGATCAGAGCAGAGCAGAGCAGAATGCGATTCACATTTTTTCGGTTTTTTGGTGAACCATCAATGAGGAGTCTGTGCAGAGCGAAGTGTCTCACCACCAGGTGGTGCCGACCAGTGGTGCTCTCTTTACCGCAGCCGTGAATTATTTCAGAGCGCTCCATGGCCTCCCTCAAAAGTATTTCCTTCTGAATAGTGAAGTACCGTAAAGGTAGGTTACTTTGGTCCACTATTTGCAGATTTTTTCGAAATTGCTCATTTCCCCACATTCAGGAGACGAAAATCCTGGTACTGTGATTCCAGTGCAGTCTTTATTTATTTTTATTTATTTATTTATTTTATTTATTAATTTATTTATTTGCTTCTTAACCTCCGAAATATAATTTTAAACGTCATTCTGCCCTGTACTTATGTACCTACAACTAATCAGTATATTAATATGTATCATGTTTTAGCCCTGGGGTCCTAGCAATTTTTGCGCGTCAATTTTGCGAGTCAGTTTTTTTCCGCGCACGAAACATATAGTGTTACAGTGATTTCCGCCTACAACCGAGTCGTTGCTAGGGAAATGGTACTTCGTCGTTTTTCATCCCACAAAATTCGTTGACCATTCGTTCGAAAGCTTTCGATTTATCCAACAATATTATGTTAACTACTGCGAAGTGCGTGTCCAACAAACTGAGTTATGAGCATGGTTATATAAATAATTGTTTACACACAGGTGATCATTCTCAATAATTGATATTGTGAACATGATTGCAACCGCTTGCTTGTTATTTCTCCTCGAATCAATATCGAGGAGAAAACATGATACATGGTTGAAATTTTTGGTTCTAGAACAGAAATAATCTTGATGTCTTTATGTTATAAATTGATATAGTAAACAATGTATTTAGTTAGGGGTGGGCTACTTGATGTTATGTATTTTTGAGATGCAAGCTTGCAAGCATCCAGACCTCCTAAAGCTGTGTCCACACCAGCGCTCCAAATGCTCAGAGCAGAGCGTGTATGCCGAAATTTTTTTATCAAGATGCTCTGAGCACACTACGTGGGCTATCCATATTTTTGAGAATCCTTCCTCGCTCCAATTTTCCTTTGCTCGGCGCACAGTGGGTCAGAAACTGATTCTAGGTAGATGAAATTTTATGAGCTATTCTTATTGGAAATTTTGCGCTTATTCCAAATATAGCCTATGTTCTATACCTAAAATCATTTAAAAGGTTTTCATCAAAAACCATTAAAAAACTGTTTTATAAAACAAATTTTGCTAAGTGGAACTATAGAGGACTGTCTTAAAAATTGTTTCTTCCTTATACATTAAATATTAAATTCTGCATCAATTTAACATTTTTTTCCCCCAAGATCTATTGATAAATAAGATCTATACGGAATTTTAAAGTTTTCATTAACAGAAAAGTACCGATTTTTGCAAATTTGAAGGGAAAAACTTGAAAAACCATATTTTTATAGGAAAAAAATACATTGAAAAATGAGGGAGTTATGGTGTTTCAAACTCTGGTCTTGCACCGTTTTATCAATTCCACCAACCTTGAAGAAAAAAAAACCGCAACCAAGCGCTACCGATTAATTGCTTATAAATATAGGTACCTATGTGTTTGGTAGACTTAGGGCCGGTTTATCAGTGCTCAGTCAACTGACAAACTAACTAGGTACTGATTACAATTAGAGGTTAAAATGTGTTGGACTTAGGCCCTTTCACACCAAACGAATCCGAATCAATCTGGATCGCTCCGAATCAAGTTGAATCTGATTCGTCATCTCCACGCTTTCACACCAGCTGAATCAACCTGAATCTATAAAAATCCTTCCATCTTCTTTTCGTTTTCCTTCTTTTAGTTGCTTTTGAGCTATCATCATGGACGCAGTTGTTTTAAATGCTATAAGTGTTTCGTAGGAGACAACGGTGGAAACAGAAAACAAGAAAAGTGTTTAAAAATATGATTTTTCATTTATTTTATTAAAATATTAGTGATACACAGTTTGGTGTTGTACAATTTATATTCATTTATAGCCGAAAAACTCAAACATTGCAAATAATGCAATCAATACGGACATATTATTATTACTGAGAACAATATAATTCTTACCTGGAATGTTTAAATCTTCGCCAATTTTCCTCCACACAGAAGATATGACATTTCTGTTGCTGTGATTTTTATCACTGGCGTAATATATCGCACTATTTTCTTTTACTTTTAAAATTAATAATTCCACGTCCATCTCGTATGGTTGTTGATTCAAGACTGACTAGACGAGGAATCTGACCGGTTGAATCAAGTGGGACCTCGAATCAAATCTGATTGAACCAGATTCGTCCGGTCTGAAGGCGGGAAAAGAGTCCCTTCACATTTAAACGGAGCGCTCGAAGCCGAATCTTGGTCAATCAGATTCAACTTGATTCGGAGTGATTCTGATTGATTCGGATTCGTTTGGTGTGAAAGGGGCCTTATACCGTTTATCAATCTTGAAATGACTGCTGACTAACTAATCAGAATTTACCACGGGGGGAAAACAGGTGTGTTACAACAACAGCAAAATATTCCCACGAAATTAGGTTGGAACACTACGCAGTGTTTAGTTGTTTCCATAGCAACTGCCAGGACTCAGCTTTTAGGCGCAATTTTCTTCAATAACCTCTTTCTTTTTCAGCATTGTATCAACGTTGAATCCTTTCCTTTGTGAATCACTGAAGTTGTCTGTTAATTTTTTTTTCTACTGATGAAAAAATATGCATGCGAGCGTGTGTGTGTGTGTGTGTGAGACCTCCTCGCAGGGGGTCGTCGTGAACGTCGAGAAACCACAAATATCACGTATCAGATGGTCACCAGTGTGATGAGACTTCGTGCGGGATGCAGGGTATCAGAAATAATAACTCCAAGAAGTCTTAAATGGGAATGATATATTTGAGCGGCCCTCTTGGCTCTTTTATAGGTGCTGGCCTGGTACAGGTCAGATAAGAGTGACATGAATCCACGGGTTCGGGTGTATACTACATATCCAAAAACTTTCAGTAGCGTTTAGAACTTTCCAAATTCTGTGACGTTCTTATGGGCGAATTGTGGAGAAATGAATAACGGTAAAATATTTAAAATCGTAACACTCTCAATTCACATCGTTTATCCGTTTTCTGGCGATAAATCGACGCAGGATGTAATTCTATTTCACATTGATAACCACAGAAAATCCCTTATCACCGTTGACCTCGAAAATTCAAAAACCTACATTTTGCAACCATTTAAAACTTTGAAAAGCTATGTCTTCCATGGTTTTCATCAAATTTTCGATTTCTTGTGACCATTCGATGGAGAAATTTTTCTCTACAACTTTTCCGTGGAATAATAATATTTTTGGATGGTTTTCAAAGGCGAAATTTATGAAAATATGTCAAAAGACTTTTGTTCAAGGTTTTGCGTAAAAAAGTGCGTTAAGGAAATTTTTAAAATAAGTATAGGAACGTGGGGTATATTTGGAATCAGCGTGAAATTTCCTCTAAGAATTGCCAATAAAGTAATTTTGTTCGCCTTGAATCGTATTTTGTCCCTCTGTGCTCTGCCAAAAATCCTCTGTTCGAACGAACCTATAGAGAGTGTACCTATCCGTTTAGGTCATATGTTACCCTACTATACCTGTACAGATTAACTAAAACTTCTGAACAAAAAAGTTCATGGTCAAAGCAATCCAGGAAAAACATGACTTTACTCACCATGAAATACATGTTGCACCTGAACTAACCAAGATCCGAAGAAAGTGGCTGCCATTTTTATCAGGAAATCCAAAACTTTGTTCTCGAAGGTATACATGCTTCTATAGTGCCTGGAATAGAATTTATGATTTCTCAAGGAATAAAAATAGGTATTTCTTACTCTAATGAACCAGTTTTAATTACAGTCTGATATCAATACCTATTTATACAGGGTTCCTCTTCAAACGTCGACCCACCTCTCAACTTCCTTGGTAAACGTGTTGTGTTAGATATCAATTCTAAGTAAATGGTAAACCCCTTAATTTTTATAGCAGATTCTAAGTATGATATTTCATGCACGTGCGCTCTTGCACACTTACATTGTTTCTTCAAATGGGAACTCCTTGTAGAATCGGAATCTACATAAGTCGTCATGGAATGGCAGTTTTCGAATGCGTAAAAACGGGCATTCATTCATAAGCCATCGAATAATGTTATAGTGGCATACCTACATATCCATATAATGTATATTTACATCATTCCCCTTCTTGTAACAAACGAAATTTTGTTACAAATCATTTTCTGAACGAAATTTTGTTACAAATCATTTTCTGATTTATAATATATATGTAAATTTCAACGTTGACATTGATTAGGGACAAGGAGTCCACTAATTAGGATAGGTGAGGACAAAAATATACGCAGTTTTCAGCCATTTTTGAGATTAATAATAATTGTTGAATTCAGTCACGTACCTCCTGAAGTTTTAGTTCGGGATCCTAACAATAACTTCCGCACAGCTCCAGTGGTTTCTAATAAACATTTTTTGAAAAATGGAACTGTTACAAAAAAAACAAAAACACTCATTAATATATAGGGTGTTCACACTTAAGATTGTTACCTCGTAGGGATCGATTCTGCAACTAATTTCCAACAAAAGTTCCTCGTTGCAATTTTTTTAAGCCCTTGATTTTCCGAGGTTTTTAATTTCAAGATTTTTTCCCGTGTTTTCGACCTTACATCACTAAAATGGCCATAATTCCCTAACTTACTATGTAATCTTAAAAATATATATATCGTTGAAAAGAACGTTAAATTTTCCATCTCCCTAAGGATTCTTCTTACAGTGGGTCAAGTAGGGAAAAGACAGCTGAAAACCAGCCAAAATTGTCCGAAGTTGTAAGGTTTGACGGTACCTACCCATTTGATTCGATTTTTCAAGACTCAAAGGTATTATAAAACGTAAAACATCAAGCTCAAGCTTACTTTTAGGTAGCAGTAACATTTGGACGTCTTCATAATAAGTGAACCTATATTAATTCCTAAATCGTCCCATTTAACCATTATCTTGGTATTATTTTCTATTCCATTATCTTGGTATGCCTTTAAAGGCTCATCGATTTTCTCCACGTTGAATGAAGACGATTCCTCTAAAGGGTTATTTAATTTCTCCTACTTTCATGGCCCGTGGTAACAACGTACCTGCAGAAAACCTTCGTTATTGTTATTCCAGATCAGGTCATGTTACTGCTAAACACGTTTTTGTGGATACGGGTTAGTAGGCGCTTGGTGGTTGTGGAAGTTCACAGCTTTTACAGGTATGTTTTCAAGCAAATACGTTGTTTCTTCGATTCAAATACTTTTTTCCGTGTTAGTTAGAATGTGGTGGACGCAGTGGCAGATCACATTGTCGACGTGCATTATGTTGTGGAAACCTAGTAAGTTGAGAAAAGGGGTTGAGCCATTTTAGGCTCATTGCCAAGTTTTCTATTGAGCTCAAAACGCGTTTCAATTAATACATTTTAAAAGTTGATCAGTAATGACTGTGTGTTAACATTTTAAATCTAGAGCAGAGTTCATGCTTGCTTTGCTACGAAGGCCTAGCTGATCCAACCATAACCAGCCAACTCTGCTGGAAAACCAGCCATAACTTGGTCCAATTCATCAAAAATTTGTTCATCCGTATTTTCATCATCGTCTAACTTATCTGATTTTCCAACTGTGGAGAGCCAGGTGGTAGCAAAGCAAACATGAACTCTGCTCTAGATCTAAAATCTTTATAAATTCTGGAAAAAATGAATAAATAACGTTATTACACACAATTATTACTGATCAACTTCTAAAACGCATAAATTGAAACGCGTTTTGAACTCAACAGAAAACTTGGCAATGAGCCTAAAATGGCTCAACCCCTTTTAGCGAATTTTTGAAGAAAATTGAGCTATTGCTCTCGCCTCAAAATTTGTAGAATGTGAATTTTTGAAAAAATTTTATGCAGAAATCCGTTTCAGGCTATTCTGAATCATATTCTGAAGTTGAACGCATTTTTTTATGTATGTAAGAGTATGTATGTATGTATGTGTCATTCCAGACGATAACTGTCCGTAGAATTGTGCTAGAAACTTCAAACAAATTTTAAAATGTTAAGGACACAAAACGAAAGTTCAAGTTCGTTGGCCAGCATGATCGGATTACATCTTCGGGTTGAAATTTTCAAAAATGTAGTCAAAAATTTCAAAATAGCCTGTTTTTTGCGATTTGTTGTGCGAAATAATTTTTTCAGCATACTAACATGTGGTATATTCAGAATCAGCGTAAAATTTCCTATAAGAATATGTATCAAGTTTCCAAAAATTTCAAAGTTGAAAAATCAGTCAAAAATCGAAATAATGCCGTTTTGATACGATACTGTTAAGATTTCAACTGCCTTCAATACTGACCACATTGGACATAGAAATCTATGAATATTTGCCTACATTTGTCTTTAAATCTTCAAGATTAGTTTAATAATAATAAAGTATGAGTACCTCCTAATTATTTTTAATAATTTGATTCCATGTTTGTCTATCAAAATCATAAACTAAAATTTCTCTACAAGATCAATAGCGACTGAAATGTCGAAGATTTCTTCAAAAATTCGCTCATGGGGTCATGCTGCATGACTGGACTTTTTTATGTATGTATGTGTCATTCCAGACGATAACTGTCCGTAGAATTGAGCTAGAAACTTCAAACAAATTTTAAAATGTTAAGGACACTAAACGAAAGTTCAAGTTCGTTGGCCAGCATGATCGGATTACATTATTACATAATTTTTTCAGCATACTAACATGTGGTATATTCGGAATCAGCGTAAAATCTCCTATAAGAATATGTATCGTTTTCAAACATTTCAAAGTTGAAAAATCAGTCAAAAATCGAAATAATGCCGTTCGCTAGTTGTAAAAATCGGTAATATTTGCATGAAACATGATTTCAACTGCCTTCAATACTGACCACATTGGACATCAAAATCTATGAATATTTACCTACATTTGTCTTTAAATCTACAAGATTAGTTTAATAATAATAAAGTATGAGTACCTCCTAATTATTTTTAATAATTTGATTCCATGTTTGTCTATCAAAATCATAAACTAAAATTTCTCTACACGAGCAATAGCGACTGCAATGTCGAAGATTTCTTCAAAAATTCGCTCATGGGGTCATGCTGCATGACTGGACTTTTTCTCAACTCACTAGGTTTCCAGAACATGATTCACGACGACAATGTGGCTCTACAACATACCTACTACATACTACCTAACACGCAAAAAATATGTGGATCGCAAGAAACAACGTAAGTGCTTGAAAACTTAGGTACCTACCTGTGAAGTTGAAATGTTTGGCATAGGTAACTTAGCAGTGGGCCTGTTGAGGCTCATAATGGATTGACAGTTAACTTAGTACCTAATGAAAGTTTTGAGACTCAACCATTTAACTAACCACACACATAGATAACTTGATAATGAGTCTTTCCATAAAATTGACCATACTTAACGGCAGGGACCAAAATGATTTTTTTAGTTATTTTTCCCATCGTTTCGAGTTTGCACTAGAAAAAAAAAAATATTTGGACTGCTTTAATGATCGGATTTCCTTTTCCAAGATAAGGGTTAAAAGAAAACCAAAAAAATATCACTGGATAACTTTCTTCTACCTACCTAAAGTTCATCAGTTAAAATTTTCATGGGTATCTAGTGAAGCGTTTTTCGGAAATACTTACAGAAGGAAGATACCAAAGAAGTGGTGAGTGTTTCGTGTTTCTTGAATGTACTGTTCAATTTTTCTATTCACACCACTGACACCGCTCTCCATGTTGCCATAGTCGAATGTTCTGATCATAGCCATCTTTGAATCATCCATTAGTGGGTGCAGTCTAAACCATCGATTCACTTTTGCCATATACCACATGTCTTGCCTGATGTCATAAATCAGTATGTGATCACAATACCTGAAAACGATGGTTTAATAATTATACAGGGTGTCCCGAAAGTCCACAGGGGTTAGGGTGTCCCCTAACTTGTCACCACAATTTTTTTGATATCTAATTAAAACATGGAGAACGTTTTCGGGGTGCCTGATACCAAGTTTAAAACAAATAAAAATCAGGAAAAAAATCAAAATGTTTTCGGCTACCCATAGAGGGGGATTGGGTAGGAAAAATTCTTTCCATTTTTTTGCCTAGTGAAATCTCATTTTAGAGATGTTCGAGTTTTGAACACGATGGTGAAACCAGAATTGCAATATCTTATATCCGGTTGATGAACTTAAAAGAAGCGTGCCATGAACACAGCCAACTAATACTGCTCTCAACCACCTTACTGGCTTCTCCAAATAATCACTCGTTAAGCCGCGTTTACACTAGCGAAACTTCCTCGCGAAAAAGTTGCGCAAGGACGTTCTGGGAGGGAGACTTGCCCATGTAGACGCCCCTCCATTCGCGAAACATTTCGGGGTGAGGACGCTCGCTGTGAGACTTGCTTCTCCGTGGAGCACACATATAAGGATCCCCCCACTCTTCTTTTCTACTATCGAATACTCTCGATACTATCGATTCAGCCTCCCAACACATCGATTTGATTTTGAAATAAAACGACCTTCTGAGCGCCAAAATTGAAAAAGTTCTAGTCAGGCATATAAGGAATTTAGGTGCCCCCCCCCCCCCCCCCAGAGGTGCAATGGGGGCCTAAATCCTCATAAAAAGGTAGAGGAGAGTAACAGGCATCCCGTCAGAGAGATACCCACCCCTAGTCATAGCTTTTAATGAGCCATGTTCGGGGAAGGTTGATATTCCTGTCACCAGAAAACCATCCGACGCCAAACCAGCTGTCTAAAACGATCGAGAACAGCGCGTGGTTCCCATTGATTCCTCAACGGGACGCCGCCAACGCTATCTCTGGTGCTCTGACGGGAGCTTGATGGACCTCTCAGGAGGTAACTCTGTTACAGGCAACATCATTGTATGAACGAATTTTCTCGAAAATTATACCTATTGTATTGTGATATGTTAAATTGTATCGGAATTTGATTACAAAGAGATTGTTAAAACCAGCAACAAACTGAATAAAATTCGGCGATTCAAAAAATATTTTTTGCAGTTTCTATAGATTTTTCAGCAAATATTAATTAAATTTAAGTGCTGTATCGTACTAAATCAGTATTATTTTCCATCCACATCCGGACGCTGATATAATCATCAGAATGACGTTTTACGTCTCGCTCAACATGAAGGTCCCTTGAAATGTTATGTAAATCCTTCCCACTGAGTAAATATTCCCTATTTTCTGTTATAAATTTTCTATTTAGGCGAATCGTTTCTTGATAAGGGACTTTTTTAGACAAAAACTGTTGTGCTATCTCTACTCTGAATGATTTTTTTAAAGGCAATCTTCCCATAAGAAAATCGTGTCCTACATGTTTATAAACGCCTTTAGTAAATACTTTGCCGTCGCTAGTAATTTTTACGTTTATGCGAGCAGGCCAAAAATATCCAGTTTTGTTGGGGCCAAGCACCCTTATACTCCGTTTCCTCTCTGATTCGGGCTTTATACGAGCATTTCCACTTCGGTGACAGTAAAAATTACTTACAGTTGCTGTTTTTCCTCTGTTTTACAAATAAACTATTGGTTTCACTTTCAAGTCTATCTTTCCAAATGAGGAAAGCTTCTTTATTGTCAAATGTTTTGGATTCATCTTCCAAGTTCGGCTAATGATCTACTGTTAGATCCAGTTCCATCTCGCTCACCGAAGCACAATCGAACGAGCAGAGACAGCATCGTATCAAATGAACAGTTAGTGATCCAGCAACCGGCGATAAATGAAACCTGTTTATGTGCCTCCTTACGCTTGCTTTACGCACAGCTTTTTTCCGCAGTGATAGCAAGTGCACCATTCGCGGGCGTGGGTGAGAGTGTGTTTCTTCAAATTGAAATTTTCCCAGCACCCTTGGTGTCTCGCTCTGAGTTGCGCTCTGTTTTGGAAGGTGTGAAACTTCACTCGCAGCGAGGAAGTTTTGCGAGGGAGTTTCGCTAGTGTAAACGCAGATTTAAGCCAATCAACCACTAGAGTGGGTTGAAGTTGACTCCTCCCTTGTTCCCATGCCAGAAAAGACCTGATACACATAGGTATCCAACTAATACTGCTCTCAACCACCCAACTGGCCTAGTTTTTTTTGCAGTTTTTATAGATTTTTTTAACAAATGTTAATGAAATTCAAGTACTTCTCGAATTCTCGTCTGATTTTCGTGATTATTTTCCTGTTGAATCATGAATTTGATCAAGTTTTTCTAAATATGCCCAGAGTTTCTAATTTCATGCTGGAAGTTTTATGATGGGAATTAACTGTCACTGGTGTGGGTTAAAGGGTACGAGAGAGGAGGATGAATCTGAGAAGTCATGATTTTTTTTCCCTCTATTTTAATTCTCACCAAAATTATATAAAACCCATTCATAGGGACGTCCCTGTAATGCATGAATTACTCACCTACCAATATGTTTTTTCACGGGTTCTGTCTTAGAATGGTCTAAAACGTATTTGCATATGGTTTTTTTATATGGTTTTTTTTTAAATTGATTTTATGTCTTTGCTATGGCACATAAACTAAAAAAACGTCACGGAAAATTGCTCAGGAAAATATTTTGATGATTTCCACTTACAACCGAGTCGTTGCTAGGGAAATGGTACTTCGTCGTTTTTCATCCCACAAAATTCGTTGACCATTCGTTCGAAAGCTCTTGATTTATCCAACCATTTATTGCGAAGTGCGTGGCCAACAAGCTGAGTTATGAGCAAGGTTATTTGAATAATTGTGTACACTCAGGGGATCATTCTCAATAATTGATAATGTGAACATGATTGCCACCGCTTGTTAATTTCTGATGATTTCATTGAGCTGGTGTTTCGATGATTTGATTCATAGCAGGTGATCCAAATATTGCGAGAACGGTTTGATTTGTGAAGCGGTGGTTAAATCATTTTAATAGGTAATTTCTATGTTTTACACTCTAGGAAGCTGTAATTTCGTATGTAGCCTCTTTAGGACATTTACTTGACGATGCCCAGGGTCCGGATCAGATGAGTGGCTCTTAAAGCTAATTTCTATGTTTTACACTCTAGGAAGCTGTAATTTCGTATGTAGTCTCTTTAGCACATTTACGTGACGATGCCCAGGGTCCGGATCAGCTGAGTGGCTCTTAGAGCTTGCATACGACTCTACAACACATACTTGTCTTCAACTAAAGACATAAAATGTCAATGTGTCGCAGACTCGTATGCAAGCGTTTATATACAGTAGGTACACGACGATGATTTCACTAACTTTGTGCTATGGATGGAAGATTACCGGTGATGCCACCGGATGGTTAAGTTTTTTATATTTTTTTCTCTCTTTCTCGTGCTTGGGCCAAACCCTCGAGATCAACTCTAATTGGTCATCCCTCGATTGACGAAGCCTAACATCAGAGGGTCGTCCTAGAAACCAATTTTATTGCAATAAAGCTCATGTTAAATAAAATTCTGCAATTCAAGCAAAACAAAAAATTAGGATTTATAGTGTTTTTCAGTTTGTGCAGATTTTTCACTGACTATTATGAAATTCAAGAATATATTTCCAGCATAATTTTGTGCAAGACATTTTGAATGGCCTAGTTATTGTTGATACTTTTATTTTGACTAAAATTCTGCTGAAAAAAAAAAATTCCATGGTTTTAGGCAATGTTTTGTGATTTCTCAGCACATTTTTAGAAAATTGACCAATTTAATGAAGGTACCTACTAAAAAAGCGGAGGCCAACAAACTCGTCCTTTTATTTGGAAAACCTCATTTTTTGGTGCATTAACAGTATTTTTATCTCAATCCTGAGGCGAGTAATCGACATTTATATGTTTTTTAAAAGCAGAATCGTAAGTCAAAAGAAGTTTATCAACGACGAACTAGAACCTAGCAAAATTAACACAACTCAAAACTATTATGAAAAAGTTACTTGAATTTTATTAGTATTGCTGAAGAATCCGTATGAACTGGAAAAAAAAGTAAAATCTTTCAGAATATAATTTCGAACGAGTTTTTGCCATGCAATTGGTAGTCTACAATTTCTTTGTAGTACTCAAAGTGCTCAAATTTAAAAACAATGTAACTTTTTTTTTTTTTTTGTCTTGACTGTGGAAAGCCATTCCAAGATTCGAGGCAATAAAACTCAGTAATATCCAACCTCATGGTAACCTCTTTCTAATGAGCCCACACTAGGGATGGGTATCGATACTCGATATTTCAAAAAATTGATATTTTCCACCTCATATCGACATTTTTGTTACGATACTGTGCCCTGTGATAATATTGGCATGGATATGTCTTTGGCTGGGGGTCAAGGAATTTTTCGCGACACTTTTTTTTCCCGACCGACACTTTTTTTCTCGACCGGCACATTTTCTATTGATTTTCACGTACAACCAAGGCGTTACTGGGGAAGAGTAACTCCCATAGTTTTCCACTTTTTGGAATGCTCTCATTTTACCACGACATTTCATGACCTCTAAGCCATTGCAGTGTCAAGGAATGCTGATTTATTACTCTAAGTTAACAACTAATATTGTTTTGTAACCATAATGGAATAATCTTGTGAAAAGAAGGCACTACATGGTTGGTATACAATTGAGTAGTAGGTACCAACTGGTAAGCAGTAGGTAGGTACTAGACATATCCATGATCTTTTGTTTTTCCCATCAAGGGAGAAATTAAAATGCTTGGTTTATAAGTAAAATTCCATTAAAACCCCGATAAATTTGATTCTCCCCACAAAATGCAATGCTCCTTTCATTGTCACTTGACTGTGGTTTTGCATGTATCCTCTCACAGATGAGAATGATCATGAATTTTCTATTGTTGACTACATTTTTGAAAATTTCAACCCGAAAACGTAATCCGATCATGCTGGCCAACGAACTTGAACTTTCGTTTTGTGTCCTTAACCTTTTAAAATTTGTTTGAAGTTTCTAGCACAATTCTACGGACAGTTATCGTCTGGAATGACACATACATACATATACATACATACATACATACATACATAAAAAGTTCCAGTCATGCAGCATGATCGTATGAGCGAATTTTCATAAATGGTCGTATTAGGTACATTTATGTTAAATTCTGTTGAAATTTGAGCACTTTGGGGACAAATAAAAATTTTATTATACATTTTATAGCACACTAACTTTTTGTCAGTAATATTCCAATGAACAAACGATTTTGTGGATTTTTACAATTTTTTCAAGTGTTCCTATCGATTTTTAGCTTATTTTAATGAAATTTAAGTACATTTTTCAGTACAATTTTGTGCTTAAATTTTTAAATGTCCTAGTTCATGTTTGATTAATTTTTTCGAGTAGCATTCTGCTAAAAAATAGAAATTTGTTAATTTTTAGCGGTTTTTTGCCTTTTTTAGTGATTTTTTAAGTACATTTTTTGAAATTTGACCAATTTAATGTGCTCAAAAAGTGTTGTCCAACGAACTCATCCTTTCTTTTGAAATGCTTGATTTTTTGGCGAAAGAACGAAGTTTTTATCTCAATTCTATCGAGAGTTATCGTCTGGAACGACACATACATATATATACTTATATAAAAGCGTTAAAAATTCAGAAATCATTTCAGAATGCCTCAAAACAGATTTCGATGAAGAAAATTTTGAAAATTTCTATTTTAAAATTTTTGGAGCCATTGCAATAGCTTTATTTTCTAAGAAAATTCGCTAAAAATGCGTTAAACTTCAGAATATGATTCAGAATAGCCTGAAACGGATTTCTGCATAAAATGTTTTCAAAAATTCACATTCTACAAATTTTGAGGCGAGAGCAATAGCTTAATTTTCTTCAAAAATTCGCTAATAATATTCTGTGGTTCAAACATTTGGAAATTGGGAAGAAACGCTTAGCTTTTCTGGGAAGTTTTTATCAATTTTTCAGCAAATATTAATGAAATTTAAGTAAATTTTTTGCATACATTTCATGTTTTAGTTCATTCTTGATAAAATTTGACTTAAACATTGCTTAAAATATAAATTCAACAATTTTTAGTCATTTTAGCGATTTCTAAGTACATTTTTAGTGAATTTTTGAAGAAAATTAAGCTATTGCTCTCGCCTCAAAGTTTGTAGAATGTGATTTTTTGAAAAACTTTTATGCAGAAATCCGTTTCAGGCTATTCTGTTGAGTATTGATACTTGCTTTCCGATATTTTGACATATCGGGAATTTTTTCCTCAACAACGTTAACAAACTTAATTCAATTTTTCTTTGGTTGACTTTGTCAACGACTCGCAAATCAGCGATTGGCCACTTGTTATGAAGCCACAGTTACTCCGGCAAGGAATCGACTTAGAGAAAAGTTGGTTTCTAAACTCATATTTTTGAAAAGTGTAAATGATGAGGTGTGGTAATTTCAAGTATATTTGCTCTAACGTTTCCATCCCTGTGACTATTTTATCGTGACATGATTAAATCTATTCGAGTAAATATGTTTTCTTACATGATTTGTCAATACAGTAATTTTAAATACCTATATGAAAATAATATAATTTTTCCCAGATAATATATCTTCTACCATGAAACTTCCGTTTGCGGGTTGAAGCACTTGGGGCCGGTCGGCTCCTTTCGTGAGCACTCGGGAACGATTGGCATTCGCTTCACAAGAGCAGCACAGTTGCCAACACAACGGCATCGCTCCGACCGGTAAATCCACGGATTTATCCATATGCGAAGAAAAATTTCTCCTTTGATGGGAAAAACAAAAGATCATGGATATGTCTAGTACCTACTGCTTACCAGTAGGTACCTACCTATTACTCAATTGTATACCAACCATGTAAGTAGTGCCTTCTCTTCACAAGATTATTCCATTATGGTTACAAAACAATATTAGTTTATAACAGAGTAATAAATCACCATTCCTTGACACTACAATGGCTTAAGGATCATGAGATGTTATGATAAAATTAGAGCATTCCAAAAAGTGGCCAACGATTTTCCTGCTATGAAAACTAAGGGAGTTACATTTCGCTAGTAACGCGTTGGTTGTACGTAAAAATCAATATAAAAAGTGCCGGTCGGGAAAAAAAAGTGTCGGTCGGGAAAAAAAAGTGTCGCGAAAAATTCCTTGACCCCCAGCCAAAAGACATATCCATGTCAAAATAGATTTATTGGTGAGGAGATTGTGTACCAGTCAATCCCTTAGTAAAAATGAAGATTAGTTGGGCATGTAGATCAGAATGATGTGTATAGTTTGGTGGTCTGGATGCTCGCATCTCAAAAAGGCGTAACATCAATTAGTCAGTCAATCCCTTAGTGAAAATTCAAATTAGTTGGGCATGCAGGTCAGGATGACGTTTTAGAAGTATAATTCGGGAGTTGTACGAGCAGAAAAAAATAGGTCCATATAACGGGTTTTGAACCCACGACCTCCATTTCACGAGACCGTTATCTTAACCTATGAGCTACGACTCATTGATCATTGTAAGATGCAATCACAGTACTTAACCATTCCGAGCCCAAACGGAAATTACCATGAACTTTATTTCACAATGACCTCCATGCATTAAGTTGAATAATTCAAATTCATGTTTGAAAATTTTTATGTTGGGAAAAACGTATTCTTAAGCAACATTGTGGATGTGGTATCGATACTTGATATTTATAAATATTTATACTTTGCTCAAGCGATATTTGGTATATAGATACTTGCAACCCGATACAGTATCGATACTTTTGTAACGATACCCATCCCTAATAAGGGCTCGAACTTTGACAGAAAAAAATAACGTAAACATAATAGGTGGTTGGAAGTAGTATTGGTTGGCTGTGTGTATGTTATGTACACCTCACCCAAGGGTGATGTCTGACCAACCTGTAACAGGTCACTTTTCTGGCATGGGAACAAGGGAGGAGTCAACTTCAACCCACTCTAGTGGTTGATTGGGGAACCTTGATCACCTGTTTCAGAATGCCCCAATAGAATAGAATACCCTCTAAAGAGTGGGTATTTGGACTATCCATAGTGTAGCCTCTGAATTTTAGAAGCCCATAGACAGGGTTACTACTGTGGCGTATGACTTTTTAAGCCCCAAGCGCCGCTTCAAACCTCCAAACTTCTCTTTGCTCCTGACGGAAAAAACGGGATTTTTTCCACGGAGTGATTGCGTCATTAGTCTTTTTAAGTCTTAATACACTTATAATAAACCTAACTGTCAGCATACCAGTTTGAAAGACAGTGGTAGTCATGCCACAATAAAACATGCTGAACCTTTCCGAGGGGCTGACTTGTGGCCATGAGGAACCAGTCATCGGAACAACTCTTCAAAGTTCTTCTGAAATCACATTTCAGCAAGTGCACCTAAAAATGTATGCATATAATTATAGCTATAGTAGTTACCAATATGTATAATACGAATCAAACATATCGAGCTTAAAATTAATTTCTGCCTGGAGAGTCTGAAGTGAAAACAAATTTTAGAAAGTTCCATATGAAATTCGAGCACTCTGAGTGCAAATAAATTGACAACTACGAGTTTTGTGGCAAAAAAAAAACTAGCTCTAAATAATATTCGGCGGGGCAAAAATGGTTGTAGAATTTTGGCTATTAGCAAATTTTTGTAGAAAATAGAACTATTGAAATTGCTCCAAAAATGTTAATCAAAATTTTCGAAATTGTTCTTAATTGAAATCCGTTTCAAGACTTCCTGAAACGAATCCTGGAGTTCAATAAATCCATATTTTTTTCAACACAATTTTTGGCAAAAGAAGTTTATCAAAGATGATCTAGAAACATTAAAAGTTATGCACAACTTTATCCTGAAAAATGTACTCTGAAAAATTTCAATAATATTTGCAAAAAAATTCATACAAACTGCAAAAAAGATAAAAATTAAAGTTTTAGTCATGACGCATGATCGTATGAGTGACTTTTTATAAATTGTAGCACTATATATAATGAGCTTAATGCAGGGTAAATGAGAAGGCAATAAGTTCAGTAGATGAGTGTGTATTTTAGTGGCATCCTGGCTCCTTTTATATATGTAGGCCTGGATGGGGGGGAGGGGTTACCGTTTTTGCGCCAACAAATCAAGCTTTCCAAATGAAAGGATGAATTCGTTGGCCAGCACATTTTGAGCACAATGAATTGATCAAATTTCATAATATGTGTTTAAAAAAATCACTAAAAACGGCTGAAAATTGATAAATTCATTTATTTATTTATTTTTACACTTTCTTTTGATTTGCTGGTTTTCTGGGAAGCTTACCAGCCGAAGTCCCAGAAGTGCTCTCCACAAGGATGTCCTCCACCCCCACTGTTTTTCCTGGGAGGAACTGCAATTTTTTTACCACCAACTCGCCTCGGTGTTTTTAGATTTCTGGCTTGCTCTAGCCTGTCACACAAGATGTTTACCCAATAATCACCTGGGGATGAGTAACAGGATTGAAAAGGAAGGCGATAGTACGTAGGCAATTTATCTAAAACAGCATTCCCGTCAGTTGGAATTATACCTGTTGCATTAAACCCACTTTTTATGTTACTCTCACAGGGCGAGCGCATTCCAAGTCGTTCAATGGTTAATCTCAGAGTCTTTGGAAAGTCACTCTTTGTTAAGCTCCCCCCCCCCCCCCCCCCCCTTATTTTTTCTCCAATTCTCAAGCTCCAGAGGCGCTTTTGAGTGGCATAAAAAAGCAATATCAAGGGGTTGAATCAAATGAGTCCAGTTGGGTGGAAGTAGGACAAACTTGATATTGTGTTCTTCACATAACCTTATGACTTCGAGAGGCAAATAAGAGGCTAACTTGTCACCTCTTACCACTTTTTCCCCACTTCTTCGTCTCAAGTAAGGAAGGCACATTGACTCTAATCACTGATAGAATAATGCCATGTCAAACCATTTCAAACCTCCTGATGTCAAACCTCCATGTCAAAGCTCCTGATTTTGACACTGCATATCGGGAGTCGTCAACCCCCCTCCATTCAAATGGGGTAAAGAGAGGTTCCTGTGCTCTTATACACTACCATAGGAGGCAGCACTTTACCATTTCCGTTCACAGAAAACATGACACTGGTTGATGATTTTCGCGTATCGACAACACTTTCTGGGATTGACACCCCCAACAAAAGACAAACGTTTTCGTTCTTGGATCGTCTCTGCAGTTTGTCTCATCGTAGTTTATAATATTCTCGTGGAATCCCAGCCAAAGAAACGTGAAGATTGCCAAAATAGGTATTAATAATTACTGGGTCAACTTCAGCCATGGCTCGTTTCAAATTTTCACAAAGCTTTTGGGTTAAATAGGAATGCCTACCTAGAAAGCGTATAACCCAGTCTCTTCCTGGGAGGTTATCAATAAACCGTTTTTCTCTTCCTCATTGTTTATAAAAAAATAAAATGACAACGATATAACGAATATCATAATGTATAGTCAGAGGGAATCCCCATTCACCACATAGTTCAATACAATTTGCCAAGGTTTGCTCTTCCTCAGTAGTCATGGCTTTTTAACCCACACGAGGCAACAAATTATTGTGTTGTTTAACATGGCGAGAAACAGTAAATTTAGGAATATTAAACTTTTCACACACTTTTCGTAATGAAATTTTACCATTCGGTACCTACTGCAGAAACTACCTGGTTCAATGCAGCTTCATTATAATTGAAAAGCATTTAGGGCACAACTTTCCTGATGTTGAGTCGGACCATTATTTCGGGTGTCCCGCTTTACCACAAATTAGTATAGCCCAGTCAAATTAGACCAAAAAGAGGCAAATAGGAGAAAAAATTCATAGTAAAGAAATTTCTTCACCAGGCTCTTCCTTCACACGTAGATAATCATATCTCAAAAGTCCCCTTGTATGGGGGGTGAGCTCGACGAGGCGGGGGGGGGGTCTCCTTTTTTTTCGATTTTTTTTCTTTGGTTTTTGGCTTATAACTCGAAAAGTAAGCGTTCTAGCGACTTGTTTACTATTATTAGAATTAAAGTGCATAAAATTTCCTACAATTTTCACTCCCGACTTCATTCTCTACGATTAGGCGTTCCGCCACTAGAGCGCGTTGAAAAGTAGGTATCATTTCAAAAAAATCAGCAAAAAGGCCTTTATGCTCTTTTTACGCAAAAATCATTCGTATGAAACTTCTGGGGGACTTAGAATACATCATGACTTGTTTTCCGAACATCAGTGATGCTCGGACAGTGGTTTGAGCAGGTTTCATGTATGTCTTTTTTTCTGTTCTTCGCTTACATACTGGAAACTGTGATAACCATAACATATTTTCAGCACCCTTACCAACTCACTTTGAATTATCAGTGAATATATATGTATATAAAACACAGTGGCTCTAAAAAAGAAAAAAAAGGAACTAAAGAAAATGAGCTGTGTTTCACCTAAAAATGTTTAATGTGCAGGTACAGTATAACCCATGATAAAGTAATATTCATAAAAGGAGTGGGAGGGGGAAGATCTGCTCTTCATCCATTGAGAATCACCCTCCACAGTCAAACTGAAAATTCAAAATCGGATTACAGTGAGGTGCATATAATCTTATATTGATAGATAGATGAAGTTCATGCAGATGATTAGGATGAAACTTACAGGGCGATGACATATGTGTTGAGTGGGTAGTCTTATGGTTCCATGTCTGTTTCATCATCTTCTGTAGATGAACCGTCGTCAGCAAGTGGTGGGTTGTTTGTGCAGGAACCTGAACAGTTGGAGCAGAGTGTTGAGCAGTGGATGCCAGCTCTGCGGCATCCACATCAACCACTACCGCAGCTTTTGGTGCAGCTGCAAAATATATTCTGTGGAATTGGGGCTGGAATAGGGAGACGATGGCTTCCTCAAACCAATTCCAACTTTGGATCCACCAGCAACATCTGAAATTCTGCAGAATATATTTTGCAGCTGCACCAAAAGCTGCGGTAGTGGTCGATGTGGATGCGGCAGAGCTGACATCCACTGCTCAACACTCTGCACCAACTGTTCAGGTTCCTGCACAAACAACCCACCACTTGCTGACGACGGTTCATCTACAGAAGATGATGAAACAGACATGGAACCATAAGACTACCCACTCAACACATATGTCATCGCCCTGTAAGTTTCATCCTAATCATCTGCATGAACTTCATCTATCTATCAATATAAGATTATATGCACCTCACTGTAATCCGATTTTGAATTTTCAGTTTGACTGTGGATGGTGATTCTCAATGGATGAAGAGCAGATACCTGTGAAGATTAATGACCCCTTCCCCCTCCCACTCCTTTTGTGAATATTACTTTAACATGGGTTATACTGTACCTGCACATTAAACATTTTTTGGTGAAACACAGCTCATTTTCTTTAGTTCCTTTTTTTTCTTTTCTTTTTTAGAGCCACTGTGTTTTATATACATATATATTCACTGATAACTCACAGTGAGTTGGTAAGGGTGCTGAAAATATGTTATGGTTATCACAGTTTACAGGATGTAAGCGAAGAACAGAAAAAAAAGACATATATGAAACCTGCTCAAACCATTGTCCGAGCATCACTGATGTTCTTAAAACATGTCATGATGTATTCCAAGTCACCCAGAAGCTACATACGAATGATTTCTGCGTAAAAAGAGCATTAAGGCCTTTTTGCTGATTTTTTGAAATGATACCTACTTTTTAACGCGCTCTAGCGGCGGAACGCCTAATCGTAGAGAATGAAGTCAGGAGTGAAAATTGTAGGAAATTTTATGCACTTTAATTCTGGTAATAGTAAACAAGTCGCTAGAACGCTTACTTTTCGAGTTATAGGCAAAAAAACGAAAAAAAAGTCGAAAAAAAAGGAGAAAAACACCCCCCCCCCCCTCGTCGAGCTCACCCCCCATACTAGGGGACTTTTGAGATATGATTTACTAGGTGTGAAGGAAGAGCCTGGTGAAGAAATTTCTTTACTATGAATTTTTTCTCCTGTTTCCTCTAATTTGACTGGGCTAGTAGGTTTATTTATAAAAAAGGGTGTGAACTCACCATTGATGGATAAAACCGGCCCAAAATTGTGTGAGATCTTTCTAGGTAGTGTACGACTGAAAAAACACTCGCGAAAAATCGTTCACATTTATGGAGTTAACACACCAGCTGAGGTTTTCGGTACTTTGATAAAACACGGCAAAATTGGATTATCGTTATAAAAATTCTTGAAAAAGGGACGTTGAACTGAGCAGCTTTATGTTGATAAATAATGAAGCAACAAGTATAATATAGATAATATTGATAACTTGAATCTGCCAGAAAAATTATCTAGGAAGAGCTCAGTGGAGGGTGATACGTCAAAGTCGCAAATGTCCCACTTCACCCCACTGGTATCACTTCACCCCACTCTACGGTATCCTCTTTAGATTTTTCTATAACTCACGATTATTCATGTTTCATTCTCTACACAATTATTGTGGCTTTGCAAAAGAAAGTTCCCACTCATCGCGAGGATTATATCCTAATAAATTATTTTAGATAGGTATAATATATATATAGTGAGTAGCTCACTCTGCTTGATGAGCTTCGGCCTTCCAATTTTATAGCAACTGTTGATCTAGTGCCAGCAAAGAGGTTGGGTGACGTGAACACTCCAATAATGAAAGGGTACGTGTCCAGCGGGTGTGTGTCATACATTGGAATCAAAACGTCCTGGAATTACAGTTGAATATTTTGGGTGATTGTAATGGATGGTAGGTTAATTTCAACTAGATAAAATAGTGTGATTTCTTCTTGTGTGCGTTTCTTCTTATTGATAAACATAAAAAATCGACTAAAAAAAATGAAATAAAATAAACTCTTCAAATTGGCAGCCTTATATGCAAGATACGTGGATTCCAGATATCGAATTTTAAAATACTGTCTGTCCATAATTTAGTTGAATGAATGACGTTTACTGAAAAAACACTTATTGCTCATGTGGGTCTTAAATATTCGGTAGATAGCTACCACATTAGAGAGTTTTTGGCGACTTCAACTCAACGTCACCCGTTACCGTAGTCTTGGAGGAGCAAATGAAGATGCTAACCCAAATGGAACCGAGAGAACGGTTGCCTTAATTTTGATGTCACGTTAACGGTGGTTGGGTAACGCGATATTTTTCCCCAGCTGTCTTGTTGTCCACTGGTTGACTTATCAATTTCTCCGTTTCGATATGAACGCCGATTTTCAATCCAGAATTCGAATTTCATGTTAGTTTCAGTGCAAATACGGGCTCTCATTTTTATTTTCAATTCGTAAACAGGGCATGGATTTAACGCAAAGATAGTAAGCATCAAGCGTGGAACACCGCGGTTTAGTTGCACTTATAGGTCATTAGTCGTTACGAACTTCATGTTTTTGGGTTTTCCGTTGGGTATGAACTACAAGTATGAAAAAGTATTTATCTCTATGACAATGAACCAGGATTTTACCTGACACAATCATCAGTGGAGGCAGCACTTCACGCAATGTTCACGAGAAAATAACTGAGAGATCAGGCAAACTAAGAACAATACTGCGAAGAAGTAGTGTCTTAAAACTCAGTTTTGTCATTTAAAATATGTGAAATAACGATAGAAACTAGGCTCTAATCGACCAAATAGAGCCTGTGAGCAAAAGAAACGGATTTTTTCGATCGAGTTAAAGGCTAGTAAAACTAGACAGCGGAGGCGGACTTCGGATGGTACATTCGATTTCTACAGGTAACCACAGAAACCACAGGTAACCAAGTTTGAGGGGTTTTCAAAAACCTACCCGCTACATCAACGCAATTAGTTGGTAATGAGGCATTTGAAAAGAAAAACTATTATAATTCACTTCCCAAGTATTTGAGTAATTCTGAGGTGCCCAGTAGTGTTACATTTACAGGAAGGTTAGGCTGGTGTCGTCTGCCTTTATGTCCCCTAACGGGTGACGTTAAATGAGCCATTCTAACGTACGACGTTGCTAACGTCCCCTCAAGGTCACGTACTCTTGGGTACGGTAGGGTGACGTTAAGGGTACGTTAGTGGTCACCAAAAACTCTCTATTTACTCGAGCTGAAACGTTAAATTAAAGGTTATGATTTTTGAAAATCGTTATCTCAAAAACATCGGATTATCTACTCGAATCCAAGAGAAAAGCTAAGACCCGCAAATCGCATGCAAACAGTAGACATTTCTATTGCTCAAGGATCTCAGATTCCAAAAGTGCACGTATATACAATAGAAAGTTCTTAGTAGATCCGTCGGTCTCAAACGTCGTGCGGACACAGCTGAGACAAATTTACTGCACCTTAAAGTCGCGTCAAGTCCTTCAGGGATCTAGTTGTAACGCTAAATCCATGGACGGAGGAAATTAACCCTTTTTAGCGAATTTTCTTAGAAAATAAAGCTATTGCAATGGCTCCAAAAATTTTAAAATAAAAATTTTCAAAAATTTTCTTCATCGAAATCTGTTTTGAGGCATCCTGAAATGATTCCTGGATTTTAACGCTTTTATATATATATATGTCATTCCAGACGATAACTCTCGATAGAATTGAGATAAAAACTTCGTTCTTTCGCCAAAAAATCAAGCATTTCAAAAGAAAGGATGAGTTCGTTGGACAACAATTTTTGAGCACATTAAATTGGTCAAATTTCCAAAAATGTGCTTAAAAAATCACTTAAAAAGGCAAAAAACCGCTAAACATCAACAAATATATATTTTTTAGCAGAAAGCTACTCGAAAAAAATTAATCGAACATGAACTAGGACATTTAAAAATTTAAGCACAAAATTGTACTGAAAAATGTACTTAAATTTCATTAAAATAAGCTAAAAATCGATAGGAGTACTTGAAAAAATTGTAAAAATCCACTAAATCGTTTTTTCATTGGAATATTACTGACAAAAAGTTAATTTGCTATAAAATGTATAATAAAATTTTTATTTGTACCCAAAGTGCTCAAATTTCATCAGAATTTAACATAAATTTAATACGACCGTTTATGAAAATTCGCTCATACGATCATGCTGCATGACTGGAACTTTTTTTCTATGTTTTCTACATCACCATTTCATTTTCCCTTGCTCACACTTCTCCCGATTTCTCGTGCTTTTTTTCGTTCAATTTTCATACAGTCCTCCTTATTTTCTATTTCAAAGGTTCTTATAAGAACTAACAGGAAAACTCAACGGAGGTTATTTGAGATGATTATGTTTTTTACTTATCTGTATGGAAGGATGCATCACGAAAGCTCATCACATCAGAACATTGGCGCCTTTATTTTCTATTTCAAAGCTATTTTGCCCAGAACCCATTTAGGTCAATAAAGCGTGCAAAATTTGAGATTTTTCTGTTAGGTAGTAATAGTTCTGGACTGAATGGGTTAAAAGTATCATGGATTTAGGTAGCCCCCCAGAGGTGCAATGGGGCCCCAAATCCTCGACAAAGAGGTAGAGGAGAATGACAGTATCCCGTCAGAGAGATACTCACTCCTACTAATAGCATTAATAAGCTATGTTCGAAGTAGATTGGATTTCCAGGACCTGGATCACCCATCCAACGCCAAACTCAACCTCTCAAGAACACGAGAAGAGGCGTGCGACGCCCGTTGTTTTCCAACGGAGCGACGGCAGCGCTTTCTCTGGGATTCTGACGGGAACTCTGTCACAAAAGTCAACTGAACGCAACACAGAATGACAACTGCTGAATTGAAGAAGAATTTGAAAAGATATACCTACCTAGCTGTGATTTCCATGCAAATGTTGAGAGCCTTGCTCGTTTACGAAAATGAATACTTTCGAATGACCATAATCCCATGGATATTGTATAAGAAATTGAAATTTTTTGACTTGGACACTTAATGAAATTTGGATTTTCCTAGTAAAAGTGGAAAAAAATGACATGAAAACTGTAGGAACACATCATCCAATTCCGGTGAAAATTCCTAGTTAGGTCCTCATGAGTTTTAATCATTAGAGCGTTCCCAGTAGATCCGTAAAAGGCAATAGGTTGTGCGGTATCAACAATCTTGCGCCAAAGGCCTGACGCAATGAGCTTTGTGATGCATCCTTCCATACAGATTCGTAAAAAACGTATTCATCCCAAATAAACTCCGTTGCGTTTTCCCGTTTGTTCTTAGAAGACAGTCACTTCAAAAAAACCATAGATTTCATTTTAAAAAAAAGAAAAGTTTTTCTACTATAAAACATAGTTTCATCCCCTAATTAGCAAAGTAAAAGTAAAATTGACTAAACCGTTTGAAATTTGAGATCTTGGTGCAGTTTTTACCGTCCTTGTACCTTGAAAAAATATTGGTTGTCATAGTTTAATTCTCGATAGAAAATGTGAGGACTTTGCTTTTTGCCTAGACACTTCGTGAAGCGCCTCGTTCTGCAATGTGAATGCGACATATATACAATTTAAAAACGCTGCAAATTATTTCACAAAGGTTTATCATTTTTTCAATTGAGTGTGATCATAGTTTTAGTTGGCTTGCGTACGTCATAAGGGCCTTATGCCCACGCCGTCCGGACTCCTCGGCGTGTCCTATTTCGAGTTGCCACAACCTATACTTCTATAATTATATACGCATGCATGTTTATATTTCTCGATTTGAGCTCCTATCTATTCAAATAATTATTGCCTTAATAATATCATTATCTAAGTACGTACGAAAAGTCGAGAGGATATGTTATTAAATATGCGTAGGCAAAGCATTGGTATTAACACACAAATATGACCTAGAAAAAAACATATTCATGCCTCGAAGGAACATGAAATTCGAAAGCAATACAAGTGTAGGAAGTTTTCCACGCCACCTTGGAGGTACTCCCTAGGTCTCGTTACCTCACAACCGGAGGTTCACCACCCTATTACGCTTAACACTAATCATACCAACCACATTTTTCCATCAACATTCATTTGAAAGTTGTGCATTTTGAGATGAGTGAATTTTGTCCTAACATGAGAATAATAATTATCCAAAAACAGATATCCCTTCAAACCAAAGTGCTTCGTTTCTACCCTAAGGTACTTGAAGTGGCTTACCTGAAGAAGACTCGGGGAATTCCAGATAACTGAAGTAGGCGGCAAAAAATCGAATAGACGCTTTCAACTGGGTCGTAGAAAGCAGCCAACAACCAAATTTGATGGGAATCAGGAAAACTTGCTATTTAACTGGAAGCGTTTGGTGCGGTTTGAGATCTTTCCAAGGAATGGCGGAGGAAGGTTCAGTGTTCCCAGGTTCCGGAGGGAGCCCAGGGGACCTTTAGATTGGAAAAAAGGGGAAAAACGGGGGACTTTCTCAAACAAAAAGGTGAACTTTCTGGGGTCCTTTTCACTGCTAGAAACACTGTTTAACCTTATCTCAGTTCATAATTGAATCGTTTATTTCAGAAACCACCTAAGTGCGCTTTTTTCAACTTTTGGAAAACTAAAAAAGACTGTTTTGCAGCTTAAGCTTAAGGAGGTAGGAGTAGTAGGAGGTAGGGGCTTATAGTATCCTTCAAATATTTTTTTTACCAAATCAAGAACATGCAATTGGAATTATCTATTTTGTTAATTTTTTCTTTTTCTTCAAGTTTTTGAGTTATAAATTTTTGAAAATTTTGCACTTAGGTGGTTTTTGCAATACATGAATAAATCCAAAGTGATTTTTTAAAAATTATTATTGAAATTAAGTCAAACGATTAATTTTTATCTGTTTTGGTATCAAAAGTAAGTAAGAGACACACTTAAGTATAAACAAGAGTGGTTTTTACTAGGCATTAAACGGAAAATACTTGTTCAAGTAGACTACACGCTTCAGAGCGCTTGGGCTACAGCGACGGCGTTTGGGTTCTTTCTGAAATAAACGGATTCTTTTCAAGGCTGTCAAATAGCATTGGTGATATGGAACATTGGTTATTTCGGCACTAAACGATGTATTCACCTCTGAAAAGAACAGTACCACCAAAACAACATTTTTTTAATTTTTGTCGCTTAGGTGGTTTCTGAAATAAACGATTCAATTATTTTTGCTTTCTTGAGTCATAAGGATTTGATAAAATTATCAGATCGGACAGTTATATCTTGATAACTGATAATGGGGAACTGTTGTTGTTGTTGGTGACCGGTAACTATACTGAGTGACTAGAAATGGTTGGTGACACTAGTCTAGCAAATTTTACTTCATGCTTTCATTTTTCGGGGTAAAGGGGGGACCTTTCAATGAAAAGGGGGAAATATTGAGGTACCCCGGAGGCCTTCAGGGATCGGGGTAACGGCAGACTGAAAAGGGGAAAATTCCCCCTTTTGGGGTACCATTGGCAACACTGGGAAGGTTCGCGGATCGTGTAGTTACGGAGGGGGGGGAGGTCGAGACGCGAGCACACGGGCAGATCCACACGGAAGGTATTAACTCAATCTTGGAATCAAAATGGGAATAAATCGTATCCCGTTTCTAGGACGCTACCTACTGTTCCCGAAAATTCCCAGCAACTATGAAATGACCTACCTACCTAATTTTTATTTTCCACATTCTTTGATCGATCGTAATGAACATCGTCACTAGGCTTTCCTAAGCCAAAAAGTAATATTCGCGGATCGCGTAGGGTGGTCGTAGCGAGGGTCGGCGGCGGATCCACAAGGAAGGTATAGGTACCTACCTATCATATTGCCTCCGGGAAGAAATAAACGGAAGTATCTCGTTTCTAGGACGCAGCCGTTTCAAGTTCACTCGTTCTAACAACCTAACTTACGGAATTCCATCATATTAGAATTCGCTTACTTTGTGGGACCGATCGTGTAGAGGGTGGTCGCATTGTAATAGTGATGAATACAAATCGATGTAAGATTCGATTAAATCAACTTTTTTCTATAAAATCGAAGACTAGATTTTTTTTAGAAAACTCACTTTTTTTTTTTTTTTTTTTTAAGCAAAGTTTAATGGACAATTTATAGCGTTGGTACCTATACCACCTGGTTGGTACCTACATAGCTAACACTCAGAAAACAGTATTAGGAACTATGAACTCATGAAGGATCAGTTTCAGTTTTTTCACAACTTCAAATAGAGTTAGGTACCAGCATAAACGAAATTGTGTTCCCTTCCCTCAGTAGGTACCGATATTTTCGGTCAGTTTTATTCCATAGAACCAAATGATTCAAGGAACATAATAGGAAGGGCATATTGTAAGTGTAACAAGGATCAGGTATTTTTAGCCCCGGTGCACACGAGCGTCAAAATGACGCTGGACGCCGCGTCATTTTCAATCGGATAACTAGAGATACACAGCGGAGCATGGTGCGGTGCACACGGGACGCCGATACCTATCTGCAGCTGGCGTTGACGCGGATAGGTATCAAAGTTGACGCAGGTTTCTGTGGGACGCGCGTTGCGGGCGATAGGTATCTTGCCGCCCGATACCCCTAGCAGTACTCAAGAGTCAATCGTCCGGTGCACACGTGCAGCTGCGTCACTTAGCGTCATCCGTGTTTTTGAAGATTTCGGCCCACGATGGATGACAATGTTGATGTCGAATTACTCATCGACGCTGTAAAAAACCGCCGAGAAATTTGGTACGTCAGTCACCAGTGTTTTAAAGACCGCAACAAAAAACAGGCTGCCTGGGAATCAATTTGCGAAGCTATTTTTGGAGAAGACTTCGGGAGAAAAAGTTCCAGTCATGCAGCATGATCGTATGAGCGAATTTTCATAAATGGTCGTATTACATTTATGTTAAATTCTGTTGAAATTTGAGCACTTTGGGGACAAATAAAAATTTTATTATACATTTTATAGCAAACTAACTTTTTTTCAGTAATATTCCAATGAACAAACGATTTTGTGGATTTTTACAATTTTTTCAAGAGTTCCTATCGATTTTTAGCTTATTCTAATGAAATTCAAGTACATTTTTCAGTACTATTTTGTGCTTAAATTTTTAAATGTCCTAGTTCATGTTCGATTAATTTTTTTCGAGTAGCATTCTGCTAAAAAATAGAAATTTGTTAATTTTTAGCGGTTTTTTGCCTTTTTTAGTGATTTTTTAAGTACGTTTTTTGAAATTGTACCAATTTAATGTGCTCAAAAAGTGTTGTCCAACGAACTCATCCTTTCTTTTGAAATGCTTGATTTTGATTGGAATCGTTTCAGAGTGCCTCAAAACAGATTTCGATGAAGAAAATTTTTGAAAATTTTTATTTTAAAATTTTTGGAGCCATTGCAATAGCTTTATTTTCTAAGAAAATTCGCTAACAGAAAATGATAAAAACGCATAGAGTAAGTAATATATCTCATGTTTTTATTGAAATTGGAGGCTATTGGCCGTAGTACATAAATATATTGAAAAAGACAATTGTAACATCTAGACTATTATTATTTCATTGAAGGTGGCGAGCGAGTGACTGACACGTCATGACGCGGCGTCCTGCGTCCTTTTGCCGCTCGTGTGCATTGAAACTCAGATAGGACGCAGATAGCGATTCCAAGAAATGACGCGGCGTCCAGCGTCATTTTGCCGCTCGTGTGCACCGGGGCTTAGTCTATGGCCTGGTGCTAGGGGCCATAATTATCTAAATACCCTTTTCTCACTCAGCTTTTCAAGAAATTTGGAAGCAAAATAGGTATGATTTGGTAATGTGTCTATTGAGGGACTTTGATTAGTCCATCATAATTTTTGAAAGAAGGTGAGAAGTGAATACTTATTTATCAACTTTTTAAAAATTTATTTATTTGCAAATTAGAATAATTTCACATATCGTGTCCTTGTACATAGATTGATACCGCACTTGCTTAATTCAAAAAGAAAATTTTTCGGATTTGGAATCACAATTTGTTGATTTCGGTACATACACTTCAGCACCCCCAAAAAACACGTGTTCAACGACACTCCTCCCGCTTAAAGCCCACAAATGAAAAATACCTATCCCAGTCGATTCTGCATCCATAATTACTTGGAAAAATACACCCCACTTGCCTATGTAAGAAAAAAGATCGAAAAACACTTTTTTTGACCAGTAGCACCCGTGGGTGTAGGGCGACTGGGCTGGCGACAAGTTTGGACCAACTATACCCCAAATGACGTCTATGTGCGAAAGAATGGGTCATAATACCTTTTATGGTCTGGACAGCGAAAGGCGGACGGACTTGGCAGATTTTGGATTCTATGCACCTTGAAACGTAAAATGTCAAGGTTTGAGGGGGGGTTATAAAATTTGTTTTGCTATACGGTCACAAAGGATTATTATTGGTAATAATATCTTTGAATTCTGCATTTTTGGGAAATTGTTAATAAAGGATGTAGGTAAAATTTAATATTCTTACCACAATTTCGTCGTTTGCAATTAGGTACCTACTAAATTTCTCTTTTTGGGGCGTTTCTCATTGGAAATGTAGTGGAAGGACGAAATCAAGTAAATCAATCTTTTGATTTATCAAACTTGATTTATCGAACTATTCTCGATTCTATATTAGAAAAAAAAAATCGTAGTTTTAGTTGGCTTGCGTACGTCATAAGGCCCGTCCAGGCTCCTCATTGCCTTAATAATATCACTGTCTAAGTACGTACGAAAAGTCGAGAGGATATGTTATTAAATATGCGTAGGAAAAGCATTGGTATTAACACACAAATATGACCTAGAAAAAAACATATATTCATGCCTCGAAGGAACGCTGTACCCACCTCATGGTGCCGCGGCGCCTCTTCTCACTCCACTCCCCGCTCACCCCACTCACCACCCACCGTGACCCCCTGCCAAGCGTGCCAGGCGTACGTCTAACAACGTCAAAGCATCAAAAAGACACTTTTTCGCCCGTTTTTGGCCCATAGCATCTATGCGAGTAAAGCGATCGGGATGGATAAACGTTAGGACCAACTAGACCCCAAATGGAGTCTATGTGCGAAAGAACAGGTTTTTTAAGTCAATTCTTAGGCCTTTTATGGCCCGGACGGCGGACGGCGAACGGCGGACGGACATTTCAAATTTGGATTCTACGCACCTTGAAACGTAAAGTGACAAAGTTTGAGGGGGGGTTATAAAAATTTTTTGCTACACGATCACATAGGCTTATTATTGGAAATAATAAACCAAAATCCAAGCTGCGGAATGGTATTGAGTGGTTAAGTAGGAATCCTACTATCACAGTTATTTGGTAAGGGGTGACACCAGATCAGACTTATGGAAGTAAAAATATTTAGCTTATATACTAATATCACAGACTTAGAATTTAAAGTAAGTTAGCATCACTATTGAACCTTGAGATAATTTTTACTAAGTAGAAGTTGATAACAATTAAGAAAATATAGCCTAATATCACAGATCAATATACACTGCCAAGGACATGGCATAGAAGCTTTCTCGTGGCTTCAACGTGATTTCAACAAGAAAATTACGTTCGCGCATGGGCTGAGCGTGATTGAATCATGATGAAACTGACATGGGACCATCTAGGGCTAAATCCACAGTATTCCTGAAAATTCCATTGAAATCCGATAAAAAATGGGGTTGTTAATTGCTGTGGCAAGGAAATATACAAAGACAAACGCTTGCGCATGCGTTCAAAATGCAGTATTACCATGTATCAGTTTAGTATCGAGTACCTCGAAAAATGGCTTCCTTATCTAAACTGCTGTTTTCCTCCAAACTGAAGCAGCCCTGTTTTTCATCACTTACTTACCTGCTTCTCAGCATTCAATAGAGCTGGCAACGTGACTGTTTTTTTAAATTTTGTTTATAAAGGGGTGTATCTTACATTCACTGAACGAGTTTCAACAAATTACTTGAAATAGAAACATGGCTTTGACAAAAGACGTATAAACATATGAAAATAGAAGGGGAAAAGATGGCTTTGCCGTATGTATATACTGTTGATTAAAAAATATTTGCGCAACAGAGTTGAAACCCGTTCAGTGGTTGTATTAAGTAGGAGTAGACGAAGAAATTAAAAAATGGGATTACATCGATTACCTTGCCCATAAACAGCAACTTATATATTCGATAGGTTCGTGTGTACCTACACGCACAAATGTGATATTACAGGAAACATCGTACGATCTAGGCCAAACAATTATGAAAAATACGAAATACAGTAATAACTTTACATGTTTTCTGCGTTTCCGGTCTAAATAACAGGCGATGAGAACAGAAATGGTAGTGAATGCTACCAAGAACACCGGTAAGCCGATTAGTAAAGGGCTAAACGGTTTATCGAATAATAGTTCAATCCCAGACATGAGGATCCTGGTCATTCTGATGGACTGTGGTCGTGAATCGATGAATCCGAACCTGCTACAAATGCAGTAGATTAATGGTTCTCTCAACTGTTTACCCTGAAAATTCCAAAAAACAAGATTTTGAATAACATATTTATAAAAATATAAAAACCTACAACTAATAAGTGTGTCTGTATTAATAAAAATCTATTACCGAATTAATCCATGTGTGAGCGCATACATTTCAAGCGAATGATCTTTTTTTGTTCCTGGCAAGGACAACTCTTTCTGTGCTGACGGGACACATGTGTCTGTGTGTATTAGGTATACTCTTCCACTAACTATCATGCATAATCTTCCAGCTCTCCTTCTAATGTGCTGGGCTAATAATTATTATTTTAAAATTTTCCATAGCTTACCTAAATGATTTTATGGTGAAAAGGGTGAAATCAATATTTTAGGCTATGTTTACGCTCAATGTAGCAGCAGCAATTTAATCAGCGGTAGCTGCCTCAGCAATCTAACCTTCTAGGCAAATGGGAACCGGTCCAATGGGTAATGCGGTTGTTCATACTGCAGCAGCCTTGACACGACACCCCAGTGTTTGAGACCACACGATAAAGCTTCTCGACCGCATGGTGTTGAAACATCAAAATGCATATAGAGTGCATGGAAACCGCTGATACCCATTTATGACAGCAGCATTAGTATTTGCGTATGGTAAATACAGCCAACATTCACGCGTAACTAGGTGTAGGCCTAATAGTTTGGCTCAAATCGGCAATAGGTTCTTTCCCTTATGAGTTGGCAGCCTGCTCCCCCTCCACAATTTGTATCCCTTCTAAAAACAGTGATAGTAGCAGCAGCAATGGTCATATTTTGAGCTGCGTCGCATTGGCTGCTACCACTGCCACTACCAAGAGGACCAATATAGCCGGAGGGATGTCAGTAACTTCTACTTTTATCCTTGCAGTAGGAGTTTGAACAAGGGTAACTGACGCTAGCAATCTAGCATACTCTCCATATACATTGATCTAAATTGGAACTGATGTATCCCATTAATGGAAGTGGCAGCAACTATTCAAATCGCATGGTCTTAAGGTGGGTTCACATCCATCTGGAAATGCGGCCAATGCGTTCGGCCTTCTGATTGGCATGCGACAATCGGAAGAGTGGGGTGAACCTTGCCGGACAAGCACTCTTGAGACGGATTCCGTCAGGAGCTGTTGTTTTTCATCTTGTTTTATGGCTGTGGTCGAGTGCGAGTCCGTGTTTTTACGATCCTCGAATTTGGATTCCATTTATAGAAAATGATATTTCTGTAGCGCTTGTGTGTACCTAACAATAATAATTTGATGAAACACTCAAAAGGAACACGATTTTATGCATATGAAGCCGAGTTGGGTTAAAAATACCTAGGTGTAGGTACCTATTTTACCGATTTTGCGATCTCACAAACAACCTACCTTTCTAATGATCCTACTCCATTTGTGTTTTGAGACATTTTTTGATTATAGATTAGCGATTTTCAGCTTGTTGAATGAGTAGGTATTAGGTATTTGAGAAGAGATATCACTTTTGCAAAATGAAGAGGGAGTATAGAAATAGGTTCGCCTACTTGTCCTTACAAAATGGATAGATTACCTACGTTAAGTACGTACTTCTTGTGGTGCCTCAATGCATTTAAAGAGAGAGAGATAAAAAACTCTTTATTGAACATTGTAGAAGGAATGAAGGTGGACAAGGACTCCAGTAGTTGTCGAAACGTAATGGATTTGCCGAAAGTTCAAAATGAGTTGCCAAAAGTTCAAATTGGTATGCCAAAAGTTTGCCGAAAATTGAAATTGATTTATGCCAAAGTGGTTTTTTTTTTTTTTTTTTTTAATTATTTGAAATGCGCCAGCCTTCACATTTTTTCGGGTAGAAATACCTATAATGTTATCTTGGGATAAGCAGTTGATGAAAGGACCGAATAATTACCCATCAGTCTCATTTCAAAACGACCTCGCCTTTGCAGTTAATGTACTCGTACATACGTAGCAATCTCTTGTGTATGCCCGCATGATTTATTATTCAACGTCGTTTATGGAGCTTTGATATCCGTGAAATATGTGACAGGTGGGAGAAAATTTGGGAGGAAACAGGCCTGTATGGAGACTCACTCACTCACTGCTCGGGGTTACCATTGGAAAAGAGTTTCAGGCACCATGGACGGCTTGTACTCTCCCTCAAAAAGAGGCCCCTTTAATTTAAAAGAGGATTCCGCCAGTTACCCCGAGTTGGAGTCGTCACAAGCAAATCTTTTGCTTAAATCAGCAAATTTTTTTATTCTTTTCCACTCAATATCTCTGAGGGAAGCACGTTCAATTATATGATGCCCAAATGCCTCCGTTCTGGATCTCCAGTACCGGTCGCATCTGCAAAGAAAGTGCTCTGCGGAATCCTCCTCGAGATGTTGTTATCTATAATATTTAGCATCCTACGGAAATCGTAATGTCCGGTAAGGACGCCAATATTGAATTTCTACTTTTACTTAGAAGCCAATATGCTCGTTTGTGATCGGAAGACGTAACAAGCATTCTGGTTTGTCTATATTTAGCTTCTCTACTCCAGAGAATTTTAAGGTCCTGTGTGACCCAGTTTTTAATTTTGGTTTTACAGGCATTTTTGGAAATGCAGATGGAAGGAGAAGGGCCCAGAAACTGTAGTCCTGAGCCAGCTCGCGCTAAAACGTCCGCATTAACATTGCCATCGTGATTCTCATGACCAGGAATCCATTTTATGGTTATTTTGATGTTGTTAAGAAAAAAATTGTTAATGTGGTGTTGCGGTTTTGTAAGGTGACCAGACACTTGTTGATAGCATAGATTTCTGATTAAAATACAGTTGTATATTTGTCAAGGCTATAAGAGTCTACCACATGAAGTCTGGGTATGAACACACCAGCACCAGAGGAAGGTTCAGATCCCCTATCTATCTTAGAACTATCAGTGTAGCAATTTATGGTGTCTATAGTGTCAACAGGGGTTTGTTGATTGTTCCACTCATTTCTATCTTTTATTTCATAGGTGGTTTTCTAGTTCCAGAAAATTCTCCTCTTCATTTCATCAGAGGGCATGACTGTTTCTGGTGCATAAGCATTAGTAGCTTGTTTGATGTAGGTGTGTCCTACTTGTGTGTAGTGAGAGAGACGACTTACTTGTGTCATGCACCCATTCTCCCAAAATATTCAACCTGACCACGGCTTGCATGGAATGAACCATTGCGAGAGTATTCAGTGGTGCTAGTCCAAGAATAATTTGAATACTTCTAGTTGGTGTAGTACGGAAAGCTCCTCTAATAAGCATGCAGGCTAATCTTTCGATATTTGCTGTTTTTAATACCCGGCCACCACACTACCACTCCAAAAAGGAGTGTAGGCAGAATGATGGCCTGTTAGATCCAGTGGTCTATTCTGGGGGAAAGTCTCCACTTTTTTCCAATCGCTCTCCTGGCACAGAAAAGGCTATTGGTAATTGTTTTGACCTTCCATTCAATGTGTGGTTTCCAATTGAGCTTGGAATCTAGAATAATACCGAGAGACTTCACCTTACCAGAGGGTGAGAAGTTAGTGTTCAGGTATGACAGTCCTGTTATTTGTGGGGACCTGTATGGGGAATGCAATGGTAATAGAAGACACAAAGAATGATAACGCAATGATAACAACTGGATGGTTGTGAACGGCCTGCCCCAATTCCGCACTCCTATCCACTATTTCCAACCGCAGACGCATTTCCGCAATTCCTGATTGATGTGAACCCACCTTTAACATCCGAAATTCATAGAAGATGCATGGGAACTGCTTGTTGTTATTTTAATTCTACTGTTGTAAAGTTGGTTCTGCGAGTCTAGCAAATGAAAATTAAAACTAATACAAGTGTTCAGATCTTTTGAACCTTGATTGAAAACTTCCCTAGTTCATTTTGGACTTGAAGGAAGAGAAGGATGACATCCTGGAACAGACCCGTCAAATGCTCGAAGGAGTTTTCTTAGGATGGAAAAACACGTATGTCACCAAGGTTTGTAGAACCTTTCCAAAACAAACCCGTGGAAAGGTGAGATAAGGGTGAGGCCAAGAGAAACCCGTGGCTCACAAAGGATATATGGCACCCACGGTAACCGCTTCTAAAACATCTTGCAAAACATATACCATCCCGTGCCCCTGTCGCTTGGGACCTAACAAAGCTAATAATTACCGAAGGAACCTAAAAAAATATTTTTCTGTGAATATACAGATGAAAAATTGTGAGGTATCCAGCGGCCCTCATGGCACCTGCTGTTGGGTGTCGTGAGGTAGCCGGCGGCCCTCATGAAACTTAGAAGGTTAAGGCTCAGGCCTCAGGATTCCTCAAACACGACTTCCATTGTTTAGAAGAGATATTGGCTTCTGCGCCAGAAGACCTTTTCTACCACCTCACTATGTCCATAAATTCAATACCACCTCAACCTACCTTTTGATTAGTTCTAGATGTATAATTAATTATTTGAGATCTTACAGTTAAAGTTGCTTTTATAATACATATTACATAGGCATATGACAAACTGTCATGCTTTGTGATATGGAGATTGGTACACTTACCTTACACATCGTTTCACTTTCATTCATTTCTAGATTTTGTTGCCAGCATATGCTCACAGAGTCTTTTATCATGACTGGAATTGGGATGTCAGGAACTGTCTATAAAAGACAAAGGTAATGTATAGCTTCCTGTTATAGCCTTCACAACGTCATCTATTTTACTAATTTGTCGGTTTATGTCTCCTTCTTGACCAAATATTTTGTATTGAAAAGGTTGTAAATTCTGTGACCCCTCCAATATTCTCATTCTAGTTCTCGTCTTTCTCGCTTGAAGTATTAAAACTGTTTTTCCTCGTTAATTTACTCCTGTCCATGTTATTATTTATTTTCCATTTCATTATTGATAGGTTATGGGCCTAGTTCACGTTTTATGCACTGTGTGCTTCATAACGTTGGTTTTGTCCAGTTAAATCAAACGTACATAGAATTCTATGTATGACATCTTTATACGGCTAATAGACATAGAGCTGCAGTCTATAATGCTGGGGTCTGAACGCTAACACAAATAAAGGATTCTACAACTACGTTTGGATAGAGGGCCACGTTGGCCGTGGAGCACAAGAACTCTTAAGCACGATCCTCACGATCCTGCGGCATGGAGTGGGGAGTGCAACGAAGTTTCCCCTCTTCAATCTCATGCCTCAGAACGCGTTCTCCTCACACGATCCGTCATTCCCAGCTCAAACCGAAGGTTTCCCGCCAGTTTACGGAATTCTGTGTTTACCTGTTTACCTTCTGCGTTCTCCTTTCTTCAATGGCTCCTTATTTAAACAAAAAGCAAAAGTGTGGAGTGGCTTTGCTTTTGCTTCTGGAAGCAAGGAAACTGAAGCGCCAATCAAGGAAGAAAACAAAACGCGTTTGGACGAAAAGGTGAGCTACCTATAGTACCTATCTTGCGGAAGGAAGGGTCCTACTTTTCAGGTTTGGGCCCTACCATATTTTTTGTGAACTCTTGAAAAAGAAACAAGGTCCTACTTTTGGGTCTTTTCTGTTATATCCCCCGCATTTACAAACTAATTTCTATAGAATGGGGATTGATCGGATTGACTGTGTGTGTGTGTGTGTGTGTGTGTGGTGTCGTGTCTCGTCGTGTAGTGTCGTGTCGTGTCAGTAAATCCTAAAATTGCCTTTCTAATATTTTCCTGCAAATCCGAGCGAAGGTTCAGTCGTTTTGTATTCAGTACAGCATTCAACAATCACATTCTCGCGAAAAGGCTTATTGAACTCAAACTCGTCCGCCATCTTTCTTAGAGAATCGAAAATCTATATATTTATAATGAATTTAAGCGTCTAATGTAAAAAATTTCAATTACCAGCAGGTAGTCCCTTGTGTAGTTGGCACTTTGGGTGTATAGTAGGCAGGTGTGTGTGTGTGTCGTGTGCCAATAACCACTCAGCTTCTGGGGAAAATTATTCCTGAAACGTGTGAAGCCATCTACCACACCCTCAAAGAGTACATCAGGGTAAGCTGATTTTTTTTTTTTTCGTTTTTTTTTTTTTTTTTTCGAAAAACTCAAAATAACCCTCTGGGGGTCGTAGAGTGGACGACGGTGTCTTCCAAAGTCTCCTCCTTTGTTGGCAATTTCATTTTTTAAAGGTCTGAGTTGAATTAAATCATCGGGTAAAATTGATCAAATTTCATGTGAACTGTTTTTCTGTGCAAGTTCCTGAAAATCGAGAGGAATGGAGGGATGTAGCTCGACGGCTTGAGGAAAAGTGGCCATCCAGAAGCCGCCAAAATCAGGATCTACATTATTCAATTACAAACATTTCTTTAGTTTAGTCCTATTTGCAGTCGTGAATGCAGACTATGAATTCATGTACATACACGTGGGGACCAATGGTTCTTTCTGCCTCCGACGCTGCTATCCTGAAAAACTCCTTTTTTTACAAAAAACTAATGGATGAGTCATTAAGTCTGCCTGAGTACATGAATCTCCCAGGGATGGATAATAATCCTGTGCCACACGTCTTGATTGGGGACAGCGCATTTGCCCTCAATAGGCATGTTATGAAGTCGTTTCCCTTCAAAAACATTTCTCACCAGAAGCACACATTCAATTACCGTCTTTCTAGGGCCCGTAGGGTTGTAGAGAATACATTTGGCATTCTCGCCGGCAGATTTAGTGTTTTGAGAACTACGATATTGCTCTTGGACGTGTACAACATAGAGTCCATTGCGCGAGCGTGCTGCGACTTGCAAAGTATTGCCAGTCAGCATGGGGTTATAGAGCGGAACTGGTGCAGCACTTTAAATGGGGAAATAATTGATAATATGACTTCAGCTTTAGCTTTATACATAGGTATACATTATGGAACATAGGTACATATTGCTCAATATTGTACTAATAATAACTAAACACCTATAATAATATATAATATGTGGGAGTACTCTGACTGACGGTCAAAGCCCATTGTCAATATTTATGTATTTCATTTGTAATTTTCTTATGTTCGTTTTCAATAAATGTATGTTTTTCTTCTTCTTCTATTCAATTTTCCCCTTCTTCTGAACATCTTGACTTGGACTGGGATGTTTTTCATGAATGTTAAAAAAAAAAATAATATTCTCAAATTTTGAAAAATAATTTTTAATTTCCACTCTTCTTATCAGAAATTGGATATTAAAAACCAGTGGTATAAAGTTGTCAGTTTCAAAAAGGATGAGTAGGTACCAGTTCATCAAGTTTTGAAACTATAAGCATTCTTTATAGAATTTAATGCTGAATTTGAGTTTTCAACCCGGTCATTCCGCAAACCGGGTTTGCGAAAGCATTTTGGGAAGCAATATGCATAATCTGAAGCAGAGAAGATTTATTTGAAAATGGCCTTGAAACATGAAAGCCGAGTAAAGAATGGTCTTTATACCTTCCTAGTTTGCGAATATAACTTGATATTGAATATTTTGTGTGTTTTAATGAAATTAATACAAAATAACCATCCATTAGACCAAAATAACCTTGTTATTATTTTTAGATAACTTCATCAATGAAACGATGATCTTTTTATCTCATTTCCATTAGTTTCCGCTATTAAATAGGGTAATAGAACCTTAATAAGCATTACCATCAATTTTTGGTTTGGTTTGGTTTCGGACTTTTTTCCACCAAAACCCCCGGGATCGAAACACAGCGTACTTAGAGGCACATCAATTATTTATTTTTTTGAAATTGGGTTTAACAGAATTTTGAATACTGCAGTAGGTAGGTACGTTGGATGTATTTATTTAACAAATAAATATTTGAAATTGAGCAACTGGATTTGTTTGAAACTATAATAGCCTAATAATGAACTCCACTGTGCTGTAGGCCTCAGCTTTTCTCTTGTATTATCGCTCGTTTTCCCGTTCTCATATTGGTTTGTGTTAGGTGGGAGGGGGAGAAAATGGAGGGAGGGCGAAAGCTTGCCCGACAACTCACGAATGAAGAATACGCTAATAACACTTTCACAATTGAAAATAATTACACTGTCTTACCTTATTGCTCAACAGAATTCCAAGGTAAAAATATTTGGGTATTATTGTATATAATCCTTCAGGTTTCACTTCTTTCACAGATGCAAATTGATCTATTGATGCTACGTATTCTTGGCTTAGAGGTTTGGTGTTGTCCACATCGTCATAGTCTGGTAGCGATTGGAATTTAATGCTAACCTTAAAATGCAAAAACAAAAGCTTATATTTTAAAATGAAACCTTTTTGGCTCAAAAAATTGTATCTATCAGATTACCATTAGTAGCACGAATTGAAGCATCCATAATTTAAATGGCCAGAGACACACATGTCCCATGTCTAACATATGCCCCTCTTCAAGCCAATAATATAAACAATGTTAATATTGTAAAGGGAAGCACCCATTCAAATACACTTTAATTTAATTAACAGTAAATGAACACAAACTGTCGTTATTCTCAGTATTTCCACACAGAAACTTATCAAGTCCAAAATCCGTGAACACATAAACAAACTGTGAACACCTGTTGTTTCCCATAACACTTCCTCAATCTGTCCTTTCAAGGGTCGCAGTATGGAGTTAGTCTGTCTGCATGGACAACCTTCAGCTTTCCCTTGGGGTCTCGAATGCGGAACACAACTTTATATGGTCCCTCCCAAGGACACTGGGGCTTCGGATTTCTCCCTTTTACTCTCCTAGGATTGGGAAGCCATACTCTGTCCTCTTCCTGAAATCAAGGGATGATAGTTTCAATATCTTATCTCCGTTTCATGTCTTCAGCTCTCAAAACCAGGCGCTCCTTGACCAAAGCATGAGCCTCATCTAGCCTCTCCTGGAGCTCTTCAATAAATTGGGGTAACTGTGTTTCGGTAGGAGGTCTTCCAAATACCAGATGTACGGGAAACGCCAATTCCGTTCCATCACTAAATAAGCAGGTGGGTACCCAGTGGTACAATGTTGGGAAGCAGAGTAGGCCAATAATGCAATTGGCAATTGCGAATCCCAATCCCTCGGCTGATCATGCATCATCTAAGATAACCATTCATGCAACGTGCTATGTAATCTCTCAACTTGTCCTTCACTCTGTGAATGGAGTGGTGTATTCCTCGTCTTCCGAATACCAAGCTGCTTCCTGAGGGTCTGGAATAGTTCATATTCGACATTGGTCCCTATGTCTGTTTGCACTTCCCCTGGGATTCCGAACCTGGAAATGACCTAATGAGCTACCATTTTGGCACGTTGATCAGGAATGGCAATAGCCTCCGGTTATTTTGTAAAGAAGTGAACTATTGTCAGCACATAGCGGTTTCCTCTTTTTGTCTTTGGCAGGGGCTTGAAAACGTCTATGGAAATTCGCTGAAATGGGAAGCCACTACCTACCACATAGTCGAAGCGGAGTTTTGCCTACTCGTTGGCCACCTCTTTGCTTGGCACATGCCGAACACCCTCAGCACCATTCCCTTATATCTCTATGAATTTCGATCCAATAGAAATGCTCACGTAGTAGTGACCCTGTCCTCTTTTCACCAAAATGCACTGGTGTGTGAACCAGATAAAACATTTCCCTTTGGAGTTTTTCAGGCTCTATTGCTTGTAGTCTTGTTTTCTGCCCATCCGTACTCTCCCACTGACAACATAAACAACATTCCTGAATTATTAAGTATTTAAACATCCCCCAGCAGACTTTAACTGTTGCACTAATCTTCGCCACTTCTGACCATTCGGGCCACTGAGCACTCTCAACCCAACTGCCAAACTGCTGAATATCTTGACCTGCAGACTGTCCTTCCATCGTGGAATGCTATTACTCTCTTTGGTGCGATTCAATACCATTAGCCTCACATGAACTAACCTCTTGCTCTTCCTTTTCAATCGCTCCTCCCTTTTCTGCACAAGCTAGCAGTTATCTCTATTTGCAGTACTTACAGTCTGCTTCTACACAAGGCCGCCTGGAAAGCCCATCAGCATTCCATGTAAAACTCCTTTTCTGTATTGTATGTCTAGTGCAAACGGTGATAACAGTTCAAGCCATCTTGCCAACTGCCCATCCACTGTCTTGAACCTTGTGAGCCATCTCAGTGATGAATAATCAGTGCCCACAGTGTTTCTCCCCATTCTATAACCCATAGGACGTGTAGGCCTTAACTGCACTAACTACTCTCAACAACCCTTTTCGAGTTACACAATAGTTGTATTCACACCTTGACAGACAACGACTATAAAATGCACCTTTTTATTGCCCTCTTGTACCTGAGAAAGCATGGCGCCTGTAGCCACATCACTTGCATCAGCATCAATCAGGAATGGACAATCGGGTAAAACGTGACCTAAAACGGGAGCTTGCTGCTGTAACTTCTTCATTTCTAAAAAGGCTTTTTCACAGGAATCCGACCAATTCAGCTGCTGACAAGAATCGTTCATGGCAATGTACAGAGGCTTCATGATATCAACAAGATTGGGCATAAAAACTCTGTAATATGAGCATAGCCCAATGAAAGAGCAATGTTCCTTAACTGTATGATGCTGTAACCAGCTCACAATGGCTTGAACCTTATAGGGGTTTGTGAAAATTCCATCTCGAGTGACCAAATGTCCGAAGTAAGTGGCCTTTTGTCTTAGGAATTCACACTTTTTAATATTCAATTTCACACCTCCTTTCTTCAGCCGAGTGAACACTTCTTCCAAATATTGCTGGTGATCTTCAAAAGTGGGAGTATGCAGCAGTATGTATCCTCTTGACGTCCTTGTACTCTTTGGCACAATCATGCCAAAAACAGTCTTCCTTGACCATGATCACCAAACCACTGATCTAAACAGTCTACCAAGGTTGTCAAATTCCTTGATGTGGATGGAATGTTGCATACAGCTCCTAGAGCAACACCTCGCAGTACAGCCATCAACCTCACTGCAGACGTTACAGCACTCCATCGATTAGCCCATCCAATGACTTGAAATTGTGTCCAATAATCATACCAAGGAGTCGCAGTATCAAATTTAGATCGTTTCAGAATGTCTCTAATATGTCCCTGTGGGCCGTCCTTCCCCCTGCCACCATCAGCACTACTGCCAGAATCAATACAAACCCTGGGTGCACTTGTTGATTGATTCTCAACCAACCCCCAGACAGTTTCTGTGAGTGTAGCGAATTGTTGAGTCAAAACCTCCAAGGCAGCAACCGTTGCTTGTTGTAACTGTCTCCCCACCACATGAACCTCTTCAGCAACACCCTCGAACCTCGTCGTTGTCACTGGATGCATGATGACATCGATGCAACCTCGCAGCAACTGGGTTATGATCACTCACAGGATCACCAATTGTAGAGGGAAACACCTATTCAATTTCACTTCAATTTATTTAACAGAAAATGAACACTAACTGTTATTATTCTCAATACATCCACACAGAAACTTATCAAGTCCAAAACCAAACAACCAACTTTTTATAACGTGACTATATTTAAAAAACTGTGAACACCTGTAGTTTCCAATAACTATATATATATTTATATATTACTTATTGTTAAAGAATGAAATTTCACAAATAGAAGAAGAAAATTCAGGATCTGATATTTTGAAAAAATCTTGTTCACAGAATAGAGAAGGAACAGTAAATTTAACTTGCGAGTCTCTGGTAGCTCGCAGCGTAATTAATGAATCCATGGCTGTGATTGAAGTAGACACATATTCAATCGTATTAATTGAGGCCAGGTGGTCGATTCGATCCAAGTACCCATCGATGTGCTCTTTCAGATTGCTGCAGCAGTCGATAATTAGATGTATCTTTCAATTTTCGCGACACTTTCACCCCGAAGCATTCGTCAAACGTTGCACTATGTGACCTGGCGCATGTTCTTTCACAGGGAGTGGTCGGGTTTGGTGAACAGACGCTCTTTGATTGTTCATTCGTAAGTTGAGTTTGGTTGCTTTACCAACATAGAATGCATAATTGTCCCCATTCATAAACTTCATAGTGACGTTGGCAGAGTGTGTTTTAACTATGAATGTGTTTTAATTTGGAAATCAAATATATCTTCAGAGACGAGGAACTGCTATAGGGACCCGTAATGCACAGTCTTACGCTAATTTATTCATGGCTGATTCATTCCACTCTTATGGAAGCGTTTCATAGACAATATTTTCATGATTCGGCCTCATGTGGAAGAAGAGCTACTGCAGTTTCTACATGAACTTAATTCCCAATTTTAAGTGAGGTTCACTTGGTCGTATTCGAGATCATGTGCAACCTTCCTCGATGTGGATATCACGCTAACGGACGGGGTATTATCGACAGCAGTGTATGTGAAGCCAACGAATAGGCAAAAGTATCTGCACTATGAGAGCTGCCACCCCCCTCATACAAAACGTTCGATCCCAAGATCCTTGTCTCTTAGTGGTCATCGAACTTGCAATGATCAGGAAAAACTCTATGGCTATCTATCAAAATTAGAAGAAAAGTTTGTTGGCAGGGGCAACCCCAGAAGATTTGTCAAGAAGAGGATCATACCGGCCCATGTAAATTATCAACACAGACGAGTAGCGACCACTAACCAAGTTTCGTTGGTCACAACATTTTTCTTTGGGGTCCAGAAGCTCAACGGTTTCCTTCGAGAATTACGAACTATTCTAACGTCCAGCCAACTAACTCGCGATGTTTTTTCCGAAAGACCTCGAGTTACATACAGACAATGAAGGAAAATTAGAGAGATTTTATCCCATCGGCACCTGAGGATGCAGTCTTCCGATTCACGCACACAAGTTTTACATCCTTGTAAACGAGCTCGGTGGAAGCTATGCAGCTTGGTGTTGGAAGGTTCGGACTTCACTTCAGCTAATTCCAGTCAAAAATACAAATGTCGAGGTTCAGCAGAGTCTCAATCGAAAATGTGTGTATACCAACTAATCAGCAAAAAGTGTACAGACAATAACGCAGTTCTTCGTCTCTAAAGATATATTTGATTTCCAAATTAAAACACATTCAGAGTTAAAACACACTCCGCCAACGTCACTATGAAGTTTGTGGACGGGGACAATAATGCATTCTATGTTGGTAATGCAACCATACTCAACTTACGAATAAACCATCATATAGCGTCTGTTCACCAAACCCGACCACTCCCTGTGAAAGAACATGCCAGGTCACATAGTGCAACGTTTGACGAATGCTACGGGGTGAAAGTCTCGCGAAAATTGCCAGATACATCTAATTATCGACTGCTGCAGCAATCTGAAAGAGCACATCGATGGGTACTTGGATCGAATCGACCACCTGGCCTCAATTAATACGATTGAATATGTGTCTACTTCAATCTCAGCCATGGATTCATTAATTACGCTTCGAGCTACCAGGGACTCGCAAGTTAAATTTACTTTTACTTTTCAATTCTGTAAACAAGATTTTTTCGAAATATCAGATCCTGAATTTTCTTCTTCTATTTGTGAAATTTCATTCTTTAACAATAATTTCTAAAGTTCTATAGAACCAACAATCAATTTATATATATATATATACTCGGCGCTTCGCGCCTCGCCGGGGGGCTTCGCCCCCCTGGACCCCCCTAATCTATACTCGGCACTTCGAGCCTCGCCGGATCTTTTCTCTTTTCTACTGCGTAAAAAACGAGGATAATTTGCTATGCAATTCTTAGCCTGAATCAACTTAGTTTTGGAATGTAGCCAGGTACGTAAGGAGAGGGAAATTGGTAGCTTGAAATGTAAACATTTATCACATAAATCAAGCGCTTTCCAACGAGTGGCGAACGATTTTTGTGCGATGAAAACTGCCGAAGTTTCATTCCCCTAACAACGGCTGGGTTGTACGTGAAAAACACTAAAATTGTGACAAAATCTATAGCAACTACTCGGTAGTACGTGAAAATCATCTTTAATTTCGTCCCGGACGTTACATAAAAAATTATTGGGGGTCGGCCTAAGAATTGCATAGCAATTAGGTAATATATAAGATGACTGCGCGGACAACTTATATTTTGGTGGTGAAAACAGTTATGAAACAGTTATTAATTAAGGGGTACCTACTTAAATATTCAGCGTCTTTCTCAACCCAACTATTTCCCCTATTAAATTCCCTTGAATCAAAATTGTTGTAATGTTCAATGTTTTGAACCTAATTATTTTCAAATTAAATTAGTTTCAAACCTAATTATAACGTTTCGTAGGGATAATGGCAAAAAATACTCACCTTGATTTCCGTTCTAGTCTGGGTGAACATTTCCAGATTCCACACTTCAAATTCGATAGGCAGCCTGATTTTGTAGACTGTGTAATATCTATAATTGTCAGAGTCATTACTGGGCCTAAGAAGCTGAGTGGAAAAGAGTTGCATGCTGCTCCAATTTGACTGTACCCCATCAATCACTATCTGCAATTATTAAATATTCTTTCTGAATGTGGAAAATTTTGCTAAGGTAATTGGTGAAATATGTGATATAGGCAGCCGACGAAAACCGTTTCCGGAGCGTTTATAGTAGCGGTATTCATGGTCCAGTACTTTCGACGTCGAATCATCAAAGTTAAGTTTTGACTGTTTACAATGCTATGCGCGTTATCATTCATGACGGGTCGATTAACCACAGTCTAAATGCATCAAAAAGTAAACTTGATGTCGAATTTATTTATTTGTTTATTTATAATACAGGTATAGCTTGATACAACAATGATATATATTCAATATAGATGAGGAGTGAAGAAAAATAGAAATGGAAATATCCGCTTGTGTAGGTACACAAGTCAAAAAAGATAATAAAGTAAAATATTTGAATGAACTTGTGACATGATATAGGAAAAAATATAAAAATAATCGCGAAAAAAGTGCTCATCGTTATTTAGTATCCTACTCCGTACTACTGCAGGTGATTTGGAAAAAATGTCCAAATCTGGGAACTTCTCAATCGCATGGTCCATGTAACGTGGCATCCTGCACAGTGGCCAATTGTAGAGATAATTATCGGGTGAAAACGGCATTCAAAAGAGGCTTGTGGAAGAGGCTGTGTGCAACATTTTACATCCAAGTACTCCTTAACTGTATCCTGTGGAATATTCAATTTTTAGGCTATTTAGCTCAGAAACATGAGGTGGACTCTCTCCAGCTGGTCTATTAGCCATTTGTAGAAAGGGGTCCAAACGACTGAAGCATACTCCAAGATTGGGAGAATAAGTGACTCGTAAAGTACCATGATTGCGGGGATGTAATCAAAGTCACGAGCATTACGCTTGATAAACCTCAATACTCGTATGTTCCGGGTGGAAATGGCAGCCATATGGCCAGAGAATGAGAGCTTAGAGTAGAGTCAAGAAGTATTCCTTGATCTCAATGTGAAAAAACATGCATAAGGTAATCAGACCCAAGTATATAATCTACGAGGTGTGGATCATGGGAACGGTTAAAAGTCACAGCAAAGCACTTTGCTCGGTTGTGTTACAAGCCATTCAAAGGGCACTACCGAAGAAGTGGATCGAGGCTGCCTTGCACACCAACACAATCCGATCAAGACTCAATCCGGCAAACAAGAGACATTGGACCCCATCAAGGACAGACCAGATTTATTAATGACAAATAAGAAGAATAACGGTCCAAGATGAGATCCCTGAGTACTCCTAAAGTGGTGGGGAAGGGTTCCGATGTGACATCCTTCAAGCGTACCATCATTGTGAAATTGGTCAAGTAACTTTCCATCCTGTTCAACAAGCTCCCAAACACACCTAATGAGCCCAACGCAGCCAGACAAACTTGATGAGGCAAACGGCCCAACCGTCCAAGGCCTTTGAGAAGTCAGTCGAGATCAGGTCGAAGCATATATTCCTAGAACTCCAGCAGGTTGGAAGCTGCCGATCTCTCACAAGTGAATGGTGAGAGAAGTGGCGTTAACTGCTCAGTAATTAGTTTTTTGAAAATGTTAGGAATTGTGGAAATTGAGCAGATTGGTTGAAATTGCTTAATGTCAGACCTGTCACCACTTTTATGGATAGGGGTAACATAAGATACCTTCCAAGGTGTCAGGAATATTCCATCAGTCAAGGATCTATTAAGAAGAGATGACAGAGGGCGCTTGAGACTCAAGTAAGAAGACCTCAACATAACAGGAGGAACACCATCAGGACCCACTCCCTTAGAGCAATCAAGGCCTGTCAGCACACGTTTGACAGAATCCTCGGAAACCTCCAAGATTCTCAATGGCACCACTTCCAAGGATGGTCGGTATGGACTGCCAGAGTCAGGAACGAAAACTGACGAGAAATGACAAACAAAAAACTCTGCAATAAAGTGGGGTCGTGGGCCGAGGTGTCACAAAGATGCATAGTCTGTAGCAGGTCATTGGAGCCATTGCGATAATTAACATAATTCCAGAAAACTTTGACTTCAATATGGATGGACCTTTGAACAGAATCAACATGGGTGGTGTGGAGGAATCGTGACAATGCTTTGCATTGTGCTCTAAAACTCATGCTATGCATTATGTGGAGGATGTTGTGGCTAGTTTGCTTGAAGCATACCTCCTTTCACAGTGTGGTCGGTCATTTCCACTATCAGGATCTTTACACCGTAGTTTTGTGGGAGATACCACATTGTCCAAATATGGAAGCTACACAAGACCAACCCGGCTGACTGGGGCTTTATAACAAGTGGACATTGTCTAACAACCCAATGCTCTGCAAAAATACTTTTGTCATGTGGTTGTAAGAAAGAGTGTACTAGATCTTGCAGCTGCAAAAAGGCTCAGATGCTCCTCTCCCTGCATCAACTGCATCGGTGAGAACTGCATGAACTTGCCTGGTGACCCCTAAAGCGCAATTGAGCTGTTATCCAGCTTATTATCCAGGCGCAAGCTAGATTTAGTTGAAGAGGAGAAGGCACGAGGATTGCTAGCCAAGCGGAGGAGAGTAAGGATACGAATATCAATTATTACATTCAATATTACATCTTCCTCTAATATCCAATATAATGCGATGAAATGAAGAAGTTGTTAAAGGTTGTTATTCTCATCAAAATAGCGGCAAAAACGTTAGAATTTTGTCACTATTTTGTTTCTGCCCACATTGGGTTTATTTCATACTTTTACTTAACCTTTCAGTGTGTGATATGTGACGTGGGTTTATTTGTATACCCTTGCTTTGAATTATACAACACGAAAATGCTTTTCTAATTCATGTTTTCAATCATACAGCACGTTTTCCCTATTATATCCTATATTCATATTAAATTATATGATAAACTGATGCTCTGATATGATAGGAGTATGTATTCACAATTTTCGGTAGCGGAATTCAAAATACATTTAAATTAAAGAACCTAAAAGCAAGTGCGGTTCGCTGCGTGTTGTTCAGAGAACCATTAGGGGGGGGGGGGGGGGGGGTTGGAGTTGCTCTGGGGTGTGCAGGCCGGGCGTGTTGCAGTGGCTGATATTGTGGTGCAAATGTGAAAACCACGAGTGAGAGGGGGAGATGTGTTAAGCCCTGTCCACACCAGCGCTCTGAACATACTCCGCTCTGAGAGCGATTGGAGCAGAAAGAGTACGCCAAAATTTTCCATCAAGACGCTTTAAGGCCGAATGTATTTTCGATGATTCTTCCGCTCTCCAGTTTCCCTTCCCCCGGCAATGGAGCAGGAAGCAGCTCTGGTTGCCTGCAGTGGTGCTGCAGTTGTGATTATATATATATATATTACTTAGTTCAATGAAAGGCTCTACAAGAGCATGTATATGTTCAAACAATTTTTACAAAAACAAGAACGTACCTACGTCACAAAACTAATTTTTATATTTCGACTTGATGCCTTTTTCAAAACTACAAAGAAGATGCTTATAAATATATATATATATATATATATATATATATATATATATATATATATATATATAAGATTGAGCATATCTTCTTCCGACCATTCCATTATTTAGGTGCCTAATTGAGTAATTATATTTTGAAACAAAAAATTGGGAAAACTGAAAATTTTGAAAACTGAAAATATAGGAAAATTGAAAAGAGAGCAGTTCAAGATAGACATGGAGCGCTTGAAATCTCAAAGTGTGGATTGCTGCATACACACTTTGAGCGGTGAACGTATGCAGAGACGTCCAGACTGGCGATCCACAACACATGGCTGCTCTCTGGATTGTGCTCGGAGCGTTGGTGAGGACTTGGCCATGTGAAGGATTCTGGGCCTCACTGCATGGCTCAGTTGCAGCATCCTACAGTGATGGATGGTCTGAAATTCGCTAGGGCTGGGGGGGGGGGGGACGTGGGATGTGGTTTCACAACTAGCATTTTCAAACATGAAAGTGCCAGACCACAAATTTTGTCTCTACTTCTGTTTCCTTTTAACGCAACATGAGCCCACGACATTTAATTGCTGCCAACTCACCGGCAGAGTGAGTTCATATTCTTGATCTTCAGGTAGTTCTTCGTAGATCCCACGCTCATCGTGGACCATTGTGAGCACAACAGATGGAGCGGTAGAAGAATCATGTAACCTGTTATTTACTACACCAACCTAAAAAAAAAAGGGAAGAACAAACTGAGAAATGATAATACAGTTGAGCCCCGATTATCTGCGGAAGGGTGGCAAGGGCACCCCGGATAGCGATAATTGAGGATAACCCTGTGACAGTTCCCGTCAGAATCCAAGAGAATGCGCGTCCGTCTTTATCGCGCCGGGTGTCATTGTCAAGTTCTTAAAATGCTGCGTTTGGCGATAGATGGGGATCCGAGAACCGAACAACCAATCTACTCCAAACATAGCACATAAATGGTATTAGTACGAGTGGTACTCTATCGGGATACTGTCACACTCTACCTCCCTCGAGTATATAGGTCCCATTTTACCTCTGGGGGGCGACCCTCAGGACTAACACCCTCTGGCCATCCTAATTTAGTATAAACAATCACTTTTATCAAGGACTTACGTAGCCCCCCAGAGGTGCAATGGGGTTCTAAATCCGAGAGAGAGAGAGAGAGAGAGAGAGTGGGTGTGACAGTATCCCGAAAGGTGCCACTCGTACTAATAGCATTTATGTGCTATGTTCGGAGTAGATTGGTTTTCCGGTTCTCGGGTCCCCATCTATTGCCAAATGCAGCATTTCAAGAACTTGACAATGACGCCCGGCGCGATAGCAACGGACGTGCATTCTCTTGGATTCTGACGGGAACTGTCACACTCCTCCCCTTAAAGACATACTTGATTGAAGAGCAAGTATGTAAACCAGGTGGAATAGTTTACTGGTTGAGAACTAATGCTGATTAATAAATAGCTGCATTTGCGATTGAGGATGAGAAAAGGGAAATTAAAACAGGATGGATTGTCAATGAATCTTCATATGAAGTATTCATTAGGTAATTACCCCCAATCAAAGATTGGAACAATCAGGAATAACCGGTGGCTTAAGTATGGAGACTTATACTTCAAGGAAAATAAAATAGATATAAAAATATGTGCCCACGTTGGGGACTTAAATTGGGAACTACGCCCTGGAAATAATATTTGGGAACTATGCCCTTGAATGAAGAATATATGTTAATAAAGGCAAAGGCCTGATACCATAGGTATGAAAAATAGGAATTATATGAGGGGAAAAAATTGAGAAATTATGAGTCAATGACCAATGTAATTATTTATGTAGCAAAGGGTAATAGTGGGAATTCTTCTGGAAAACCCGGGCCATGTTTCTTCTGAAACATGTATAGCCCTCAATAATAGTGGACCTGAATGTACTAGGTAAAACCATGAGTAATCCAGGGAACCACGCTCTGCTACCATGTCAAGGACTTAGGTAGCCCCCCAGAGGTGCAATGGGTCCTAAATCCTCGTGAGAGGGAGAGGGAGAGACAGAGAGAGAGAGAGAGAGAGAGAGAGACAGAGAGAGAGGGAGAGAGAGAGAGTGAGAGAGAGAGGGTGTGACAGTATCCCGAAAGGTGCCCCTCGTACTAATAGCATTTATGTGCTATGTTCGGAGTAGATTGGTTTTCCGGTTCTCGGATCCCCATCTATCGCCAAACGCAGAATTTCAAGAACTTGTCAATGATGCCCTGCGCGATAGTGACGGACGCGCATTCTCTTGGATTCTGACGGGAACTGTCACAACCCAAAAAAATACTATAAATGAGGTGAAAACAGAAAACAATTATTTCAGCATAAAAACTATGTTTTATGTACAAAAAACATTATATGTAAAATATTAAAAATATGTACAGTACAACAGAAACCTTTTTTCTACATCTAAATCAACTAAAATAAAGAACAATAAACGAAAAACAAGGTCAAGGTTCGTAAATGGAAAACAAAAAATTTTTTCATAGCACTCGTGGTTAATCTGTACCGCAGATCATCCCTGCCCTGTGCAATTGACGACGTGAGGAACCTATATCAGCTGACTGAGCTCGGGAGCTCAATTCTTTCTTAATAGCTCGATTCTTGATTCGTTATTTCTGACCCAAAAGCTCTTAATCAAAGTCTTACTTAAAAAAAAGGACAAGATATTCGACAGAAGCTCTCTTTAAAGAGTTCGCAGTACTCAAATTGGGAGAGCTAATTGACAAGATAACTATAATTAAAAAACATTAGGATTTACATAGCAACTAAATGAAATTTTTAGATGAGGGAAAAACAAGAACTTGTGGACAATTTCTTTCTAAACTGCCTTGCCGTAGGACTCACCATGGCCAACGGGCGTATGATTACTGGGGAGCAAAACTGTTCAATGCCCTACCCCATGAGCTCCGCTCTATTTCTAAAATTGAAAAGTTCAAAAAAGAACTGAAAAAACATATAATAATGAGGCAATCTGATGAGACCCATTAGATAATATGAAAATTTTAAGATGGTAACTGGATAATTCCTATGTATTCTGATTTACCCGATGTATACCTATTGATTCTAATTTACCTATATTTACTTACAAGATGATTATTGAATAAGTTATTGAATGAGTGCGCTGATTATGTATTACTCCTCCCCACAGCACAAGTCTACGACTTATAGTGGGGAGTAGCATTTCCTGATTTGTGTAACTTTTTTGACATGGATATGTCTTTGCTCTGGGGGGTCAACCAAAAATTTCCGTGACGCAAAATTTGTGTCACAATTTCAGTATTTTTCACGTACAACCCAGCCGTTGCTAGGGGAATGGAACTTCCGCAGTTTTCATCGCACAGAAATCGTTCGCCACTCGTTGGAAAGCGCTTGATTTATGTGATAAATGTTCACATCTCAAGCTACCAATTTCCCCCTCCTTACGTACCTGGCTACATTCCTAAACTAAGTTGATTGGACTATAAACAATTTTAATAAGCCGGTTACAATATTCTTAACGTAAAGCAATAGCATTATTTACTCCACTCCATAGGAAACATTTTCATCCTCTTGACAACAGTCGACTGTTAACAACAACTCATTGTAGTGGCTTCTCTCCACAGTTATTTTCAACATTTCTATAAGTAAACCGTTGTTTTGTTGGAATTAGTCGGAATGCGGCCCAGGGATTTGTTTAAAGTTAAAGGATTTGTTCACAACTCTCGAGGACAACCGTTATGAAATCCCCAATCAAAGACATATCCATGTAACATGGTATCTGCTTGTAAAGCAGATAGTGGAACTCGTTTACGAGTTTGGTTTCTTATGATTCTCAGGTACAATCATGCCGTTGATGTTTAACCATTTAATTACATCGCCTTAGTTTTGTATTGCAATACCCATCTAAATAAATGCGTTAAAAAAAAGAAAGGAAAAAAAATAGACCGAAGAGACTGAAATTTGGTGTGGAGCCTCCATGTGCCTGCTCTGTACGATTGACAAAGTGTGGGACCCCCCAGATCTGCTAAGTGAGCTCAGGAGCTCATTTCTTTCCTAATATACCCAAGAGGCTGAAATTTGGGTATTGAGCCTTTTATGGGCCTGCCGTGCACGATAGACATATTCAGGAACCACCTAGATCAGCTGAGCGAGTTCGGTATCCCATTTCTCTTCTAATCGATCTAAGAGACTGAAATTTGGTATGGAGCCTCTATAGAATTGCTGTGTACGATTGACTAAGTGAGGACCCACCCTGAGCTCATTTATTTCCTAATAGACGGAGGAAACTGAAATTTGGTATTTAGCAACATTATGATGGGGGATACATGATCATGGTTTCATTTATTGGCTTCAACAGAAAATCTTTTCTAGATAAACATTTTTTGTGTATGCGCCATTATTAAAATCTGAAATTGTGACCGTGCAAAGGAAAAGGGAGCTTAACTTGCCAGAGGTCAAATATGTGTTAATATTTTTCTCCACATTTTGCTGAACTTTTTTTTTTTTTTTTTTTTGATTTTTCTATCATTGTTCAATCAAAATTTATGATTTTTCAAAGTTTGGGCCCGGAAATTTCAAATTTTCAGCAGGTTTCAGCAAATTTTCAGCAGACTTTCAAAACAGGAGTTTTTCACGATTATAAATAAGTACAATAAAAAATGTAGAAAATTCAAGTTTTGATGATTATTGGGGAAAGAGAAATAGTATTGGTACCCAAAAAAATATTACAAAAAAAAAACAGTCATTTCTTGATCTAATCTTCTTTTAGCGAATTTTTGAAGAAAATTAAGCTATTGCTCTCGCCTCAAAATTTGTAGAATGTGAATTTTTGAAAAAAATTTATGCAGAAATCCGTTTCAGGCTATTCTGAATCATATTCTGAAGTTTAACGCATTTTTTTATGTATGTATGTATATATGTATATATGTATGTATATATGTATATATGTATGTATGTGTCATTCCAGACGATAACTGTCCGTAGAAATGTGCTAGAAACTTCAAACAAATTTTAAAATGTTAAGGACACAAAACGAAAGTTCAAGTTCGTTGGCCAGCATGATCATGGTTGAAATTTTCAAAAATGTAAACAACTTCAAAATAGCCTGTTTTTTGCGATTTGTTGTGCGAAATAATTTTTTCAGCATACTAACATGTGGTATATTCGGAATCAGCGTAAAATTTCCTATAAGAATATGTATCAAGTTTTCAAAAATTTCAAAGTTGAAAAATCAGTCAAAAATCGAAATAATGCCGTTCGCTAGTTGTAAAAATCGGTAATATTTGCATGAAACATAGTCCAAATTCAGATTGAACTACTCTTATGGAAGTATCCCTGTATAACCAATCCTAGAACCATGCTGTTTAAAACGTAGGTAGTAGGTGCTTAAAAAAAAAAAAAAAAAAAAAAAAAAAAAAAAAAAAATGTAATCACAAATGATGAGTTTACTCTGTGCATGTGTTAATAATTTGATTCCATGTTTGAAAATTTCTCAACACGATCAATTGCGACTGAAATGTCGAAGATTTCTTCAAAAATTCGCTCATGGGGTCATGCTGCATGACTGGACTTTTTCGTCCTTCTGAAAAAACAAAAGCCTTGGAAAGTCTGGCTGTTTGAACTTGCCAGAGGTCAAATCTGAGTTTATATTCTCCTCCACATCATGCCGCTTTTTTTCTTTTTTTTTTAATATCATTTTCCAATGAAAATTTATGATTTTTCAAAGTTTGAAAAAAGGCGGGCCCAAAAATTTCAAATTTTCAGCAGGTTTCAGCGAATTTTCAGCAGATTTTCGAAACTGCCGTTTTTCGCAGTTACATAGCTTATTCAAATTGAATTCGCCCTTTTTCAAAATGAAACGTCCTTTTACAAAGGGGATTCGTCCTTCAAAAAGAGGGAGCAAATCTTGAAGGCAACCAGAAAATGATATGCAGCAACCTTTTCTTTTTTCGAAGAACAATAATTTATTGCATTGGTTTGCTTAAGTACCCCTAATTAAGATGTAATGGAAGAAATTTACAACGTTTACAAGGAATTTACGCAAGAAATTTGCACGAAATTCATACAAAGCCACAAATTTTAGAGTTTGGGTTTATTATTTCCAATAATGAACCTTTGTAATCGACCGAGGGAAAAAAGAAACCCCCTCAAAATTTGTTGGTTTACGTTTAAAGATGCATAGAATCTTTAAAAAAAAAAAAAAAAAATCCGTCCGTCCACCTGCCAGAGTTTTTTTCCAAAACTACTGGACCAAATTTTATGAAATTTGGTTGAAAAATCATACATTGGCCGGGGATGTGCCAGTGACATCGGCATCAATTTTGATCAACAATAACGGGTAATAATCAAGGGCTGAAATATTGAAAAATCGAGATCTCGAAAACGTTTAAGGTACCTAACACCGCTGTTTTCCAATTCACGGCACTGCATCATCACAGCTCGTGTAAAGGAAGTTTAGGTGTGTTATTAAATTGTATCAATTTCTCTTCAGTTGGCGTTTACACCTATGCAGCCACATTAGATAGCTACCTACATAATGATTCGTTTAGTAACATAGACAGTTGTTCTGCGTAGAGGAGCTACACAATTCAGAAATAATAAACCTCCGTGTAATAATTTGCAGCATTTTCGATGCAGAGGCTGTTCTGTCGCTGCTCTTGGCATGAGGGAAAGCATATGCATTACAAAGTTGGTGCCTACAGTAATTTGCGTTTGATCTGCGTAAATGTAGGAGAGAAGATTTTCGCGCACTTGCATAAAGACTGCATTCCGACCACCGTTTTCCCGTGCCCCAGACACCGCCGTAACTAAAATACCTTCAAGAATTGGTCCCTCTTTATTTAGGACGAATTCATTTTGTAAAAGGACGAATTCAATTTGAAAATGATATAAATGCAGTGAAAAATGTAGAAAATTCAAGTTTTTATGATCGTTGAGGAAAGAGAGATAGTTGTTGGACCCAAAAAATAATACCAAAAAGAAGTAATTTTTTGACCCAATCTTCGTTTTTTCGTTCTCCTGAAGAAAAAAAAACCTTGGCAAGTTATGCTACATTTTCCCTTGCACGGTCACAATTACTGGTTCACTATATTCTGTTGTTTTACTTCTTTTATCCGTGAGATATGGAAATTTATCTTAGGTCCGGCGACGGACGGTTATTTCCGCATTATCTATTCATTCTGTCCTTAGAGTAGGTACTTGCAATGTAAGTGTAAAACTCATTGCAACGTGACACAAGAAAGAGTATTGAACTTTTTAAGTCAATCAATAATAAATCAAATTGAGAGACATAAATTAAATGTTCTAAAAGGCTCAAAAGTGCACAAAACTGTGTTTTCAGACCTTACATTTCAAAAATTTTCCGAGGGAGGGCCCCCGGACCCCCTTCACATTTTACCTGTGGCTGGGGGTATTCCACATCCCCCGGTAGGGGCATGAAATGTGAGTCTTGCACTCTTGCAATTTTTGCCTTAGGCCGGCCCTGCTAGGTACCTACCTACTTTTAAACTAAAAACACCCAATGGTTTACCTTTCACATTGAATTACAACAAAAACGTCTTGCCAGAAGGTTCTGATTCACAATACTCAAAATGTTTCTTATATCGCGCGGACGGTAATATTTTTGAACCACAGCCAGTATCAATCTGTGTCAAATTTCAAATTTACATTCAATACCTACCATTAACTTCAACATTCGTAGTAAATGTCTCGCTGGTAATTTTTCCGAGACATGAAACAACGATTCTTCTAACAAATCGTCCTCTGCTACATAATTACACACAATAGCATCACAAAATACTTACCAATATGAGAACGCAAACACTAAAACCACTACCGAACCCACCAAATACATCTCAAATTCAACCAAATGGGAACATCAACTTAAAAAAATATTCAACAAGCACAAAAACTTCAAAATCGCCTGGCGCTACGACCACAAAATCTCTAAATACCTACCTAAACTGAAAGACAAAGAACCACTACTCAACACTAGAAATAATATATACTCCCTACCATGCCAAGACTGCAACAATATATACATAGGCGAATCATACCAAAATCTGCGTAAACGAATGGCAGGCCACGACTACAATATAAACAACAATAAGCAACAAACAGCTATAGATTACCACTGCAATGAAAATAACCACAAAGCAGATTTTAATAATGTAAGATCACTAGGCTACGAACCCTCCACCATCAAGAGAAAAATTATAGAAAATATCCACATCCTTAAAAATAGCCACATATGTATGAACAAACAAAAAGACATTAAACACCTAGGTGAACAATTTATACCACTATTTATAAAAAAACCTAAAACCTAGAAATAAGATGTACCCCTACAACCTATATAACCTAATAATAACTAATAATATATAAACTTATATATCTACAGTATAAATAATCTTAATATAACTCCTTACAGCATAAAACAACATGTAAATAGAAATGCAATCAAGCCAACTTCACAAGCATAACCCTATATACCGTACACACTTTGTGACCACCACCACCCGGGCAGAAGTAGCAGGGATGAAAAGCACTTCACTATAACCTTTTCAGTCCCCATCTCCAAAACATGCTATATCATTTCAAAGAAGCCTGCTCTCATATCATAGCAAATCGTTTTTATTATAAGTACACATTTTAATACACAAAATTACGACTAATTACTACATAGTAAGGATCATTATGACTATAAGCCCGTTGCGACACACTCCAAATGAGACGGTGAGTAGAAACTCTAACCACAGTATATAAAACCAAGTTGAGCCGATTGCATTTCTACCATACTTACACATTACTTTTCTCATTACAGGATACCAAATAAACATATCGAAATAAACCAATTGCTACAACAATATGTAAACTTAAAGTAAGTAGACTACCTTATATTACTGCCCCACCTCTGGTGACCTATTCCCACTATTTCTACCACTAATTACTTATAATTACAGCTTTATAAATAGGTACATAACAACTTAATAACTTTGTCATTACCATCACTCAAACTACACCTAACTTATAATTACTATAGTTACTACAAAAATGCCTGTTATCCTTTGTACACTACAGCTCCCTGATGAGGCCCTAATGGGCGAAAGCGCTAGGAGTGGCCCAATAAACGATGAGTATAGCAGCCTATAATAATATCTCATCCCCTCACTACCACGCTAACCACAATAATGGAAAGGCTACCAACTGTAATGATTAATACTCAAAATGTTTCTTATATCGCGCGGACGGTAATATTTTTGAACCACAGCCAGTATCAATCTGTGTCAAATTTCAAATTTACATTCAATACCTACCATTAACTTCAACATTCGTAGTAAATGTCTCGCTGGTAATTTTTCCGAGACATGAAACAACGATTCTTCTAACAAATCGTCCTCTGCCACATAATTACTACGATGTACAAATTGTTTCCTACCATTCTTTTTCGTAAAGTTGCTGTTATCATAACCTTGTTCATTCGAAGATTTATTAGAATAATTAGTTTTTTGGTGAATACCCTTTCAAGTGACTTCCTTTACAAACATCACGTATTCGCGAAGTTAGATCTTTTCCAGACCTATAAACGAATGGAATTGGAATAGGAAAGCGAAATATTGGTTGCCATCACTACATATAAGGGACTTTTTGTGTGCACCTGCGAAATTCAAAAAAGTTTTGGACACCTTGCTCGAAGGGATAGATGGTGTAGGGGCCCTACTGGATGACATGTTAGTTAGGTAGAAAAGATAAACGAGTCCGAGCTCGTCTCGGGTCTAGGAGGTCTTGTCTCGTCTGGAGGGGGCAGAACTCACGCTTTCCGAGAACAAGTGTGAGATCAGTCCGGAACCTTAGATTTACCTTGGATATATTGGTTCAAAGGGGTTGCACACAACCGACGAGAAAGAGCGTGCACTAGTTGATGCACCTAGACTAGGTAACGTTAGAGAACTCCAAGCCTTCTTAGGTTTTGTAACATATTGTCCCCAAATTTTTGCCGAAAGTTGCTGAGTTCTTCTCTCCTCTCTATCAATTGCTTAAAAAAGATGTTCTTTGGAGTTGGACCCCAGAATGCGACAGAGCCTTTATAAGTATCAAGCGACAGGTGCAGAGCTGTCGAGCTTTAGCTCATTATGACCCTAACGTTCCTTTAAGGTTATCTGTTGATGCTTCTAATCGAGGTGTGGCAGGAGCTCTGTCTCAGATACAGGATAAAATAGATAGGTAGACCCATCGCATTTACTAGTCGAACGTAGTCCAGCGCTGAAGAGGCTTATTCTACGATACATCGGGAAACGTTAGCAATACTTCGTTGTGTTGAGAAATTTCACAGTTTTCTGTTCAGGCAAAAATGGACGCTAATATCAAATCAAAAGCCGCTGTTAACCATTTTTGACCTAAACAGGGTTTACCTGTTTGTGTGTTTGCCAATAGGTTACAGAGATGGACTTTAATCCTCTCTAATTAATCATACGAAATGGAGTATATGGCTTCCAAGTATAACTCAGCAGATTGGTTGTCGAAAGCGCCTCTGCCTGATAGGTAGGTACTGTTCCATAAAATAAAGAATGTGAGGTAACTGTGAATTATGCGTTTGATACTAATTTAGATTTACACTAAATTTTCCACACAAAAAAAATTAAAAGATTAGATATTTTATCTAAAAAAGATAGGATATTTCTTATTAAAGTGATTGCTTATACTAAGTTAGGATGGCCAGATGGTGTTAGTCCTGAGCCCTATCACCTATTCACAGACATAAAAACGTCTGCCAAGTTGGGAGTGGCCATAGCTTTCTCATTTACATTTCATGAATGTTGTGAAAATGTTTTAATGATTTCGAAAAATTCCATAGCGGAATAGAGAAACCAAGAAGTAGCGTGAAACGTCAAATTTGGTCAATTAAGAAACAAAAAAATTAGGTATACTCAATGTAATTTACGTTTGAGCATGCGCAGAATGAACAGATGAGTTGAACAATTAAGGTTGTTGAGAGAGTGAAGATTAGATTTTTGAAATCTATGATGTTTCTCCCAAGGACTACTCCCGATGTGTATGTAAGGAAGGAATTTGGTTTGTGGCACTCCAAAGTTGACGTAGCAAGGAGAGTTCTGTGATGGTGGGCTAAATTGTTAGCAATGAATGATTCGCGTTACCCAAAAAGATGTTTCTTACGTTTGAAAAACCTTTCACCAACAGATGACATAAGGTATAACTGGGTTCACCAAGTCCAAATGCTGTTTGGTTCAGAGGGGGTTGAGGCATTGGAGGAGACTGAGGTTAAAGCGTTCCGTACACACGTAGACAGGCTAATATCTGGTCTAATATCTAAATCATTTTCTGAGGATTTAGCAAAAGTTCAGGAATCTAAATTTAATAAATACTTTTGTCGGCTAGTTTCTGAAGTACAAGCATCGTCTGCATACTTGGAGGATAAGAGATTGTCACTGTATGCTAAACGATTCGTGGCTCAATTAAGATTGGCTGGGCATAGGAATATTTCTTTTTACCTCACTGGTGTTAAAACGATGTTTGATGGGGATGTTGTTTGTCCGATATGCAATACCGGGGAACGGGATACCCTCACTCACCTTATATGTAGTTGTCCCATTTTCAGAGGTGATAGGAGAAGATATGGAGGAAGTGATGTGTTGGACGAGGAGCATCTGGCTAGACTGTTGAACGTAATAGACCCTCAAGATTATAGGAAGCTAAATCGCACCCATCCTAGAATAAGGGTACAACTCAAAAATTGTCATTTTCGGTAAATCGCATTCAAAGTTTTCCTTCCACACCATTGGCTACCCGTTCTTTGGAACACGATGAACATAATTTATCTTTGCGAAACTTGTTTCCTACATTATTACTCTAACGCCCCATGGTGAATAAATAGTTTTTTTGACAGTGGGAAGGGAGTGGGGGGAACGGTTTTGTTGATTTTGTAAGAATTTTTGAGTTGTTCCAACTCAAATACTGAAATCTCACCAGTCAGGATCCAAAATGTTCAGAAAAGAAAGACACAAGTTAAAATTGTCCACACAAAAAGGAAACAACTCAAAACGAAACACAGACTATGTGAACTCATCTGAGTTGTGTCTTTCTTCCTAGGACGTGAATTGGTTACTCCCTCCATAGAAGAAAGACACACGCACTCTCTAGCGGAATTAGAGTGCCCTACAAATATCTCCACCTTCTACAGACAAACTAGACCGTTTCTACTTCTCAGAACCACAACTAACTCAAAAATCGCTTTTTTTTTTTTTTTTTTTTTTTTTTTTTTTTTTCACTTATTACTAGTATAGTGCCTATTTATTTTACTAAGTAGTGTAATGCAACTCCTTGTAATGCCTTTAGGGCTTATACAAATAAAAATTCATTCATTCATTCATTAAGGTCGTTACAAGGATTTAAAATTGGCGCATGCGCAGTAGCTATTATTGATACAATCAATCATGAAAGAGTACTAGGACCTAGGAGATTAAAAATTATGTTTCCGATCTTAGGACTGATTTGGATAAGACATCACAATCAGGTTAGGGACAGAAGAGTTGCTCCTACACCAACCACGAGTGTGGGGATGGCTTCTCTTGCAAAATTTCCTCAGATCACTCCACATAGCTCACCAAATGTTACCCTAGTTTCCCACAAGAAATCCATTAATACCCACGAGCATAGCTCTCCCAAAGTAAAAAAAAAGGTGCTGCTCCTATTGGTAATGGTAATGCAGGGTCAGTAGATACGCCCAAATCTGGTAGGCTTGAAGTTGCTTGAAAAGAAGAAGAAGTTCGTACACGTATGGGTAGAGCTCTCAAGAAAACTAGAAGGTTAGTGGAGGAATTTTGAAAAGCAGAAACTAAATTATAAGAATTATTTTTAAAATTTATTAGGCTAATAATGCGTATAATTTGTAAAGTAAATTGTAATTTAGCTTTTTAAGTTTGTACAGGCAATAAGTTATTATAGTAGGTATTTTGAATTGTCCCTCCGATTACATCTGCTTAAAATGTTCCTACTGCCATAATATATTAGATGCCATCTTATGCTTTGACACCTGAATTAGCTTAAAGAAAATAGTTGGAAATTGAGAATAAAACTGTGTATCTTCAACTGGGGTAAGTAGTGTGGTGTATGAGGCAACACTGCTACACCACTCTGATCATGTCCCCCCACTCTGATCATGTTCTGTTCCAACAAGGTAGAAGAGACTTTGAGTCTAACTTATGTGATTTCGTGTGAAATAAAGTTAAAGCTATGAGTAATATAGTTGAAAAGCATGTTTTCTTCAAACAACATTACAGAGGTAAAATATACAAATTGTGCTAACCAAACGGCCGATATTTTCATGAAACCAATGAATGGATCAGCATTTAGGAAGTTGTGAGATAGCATGAAGTGTGTAGATTGCTTGGAATAATGTTTGAATAACTGGAACCGTTGTTGTGAACATACTTTATTATGTCTATTTAATGTGCTGAATTTAACTTTGAAATTAACTGAGTTTAACTTTAAACTTTAAATATTCTGTTTCTGAAATTTGATTACATTTGTGAATTATTAAAACTTGAAATAACATAAAAGTGTGATATTGAGGGAAGGTGTCGAGTTGCTACATCACATTGCATGGATTCGATCATGGATATATGGATATTATATACCTGTCATATGTACCATCTCTTGTTGTTAGATTGGTTGGTAGCTGTGCACCTTTCCGTGGTGATGTAAGGATCGCTATAGTGTGTACCTATTTCTGTTTTATCCACGCTTCTCTGTTCTTTTACTCTCTCTTATTAAATCGACATTGATCTAATAATTTTGCAGTGTATCTTTCTTATTTCACCTTTTAAATTTATCATTTTATACCTACTCACGTCAGTATAAATATTCTTTTAATATTATACTTGCCGTAGCAACACTTAAAATTTGTATCGCATGTGGTAATGATAGACCGTGTTATTAGTGTTCTTCGAATTCGTTTTCTTAGTTCTCCTTTCAATAATGATTACATTTGAACTTCATATTATACATTGAATCGATCTGATTGATCTGATTTACCAATACAAGTGAGTGATTACTTACAGCAATGAAAAGTTGTTTTCCCGAGAAATTCTTTACTTGTTGGAGGTCAGGTAACTGCAACTGAATAAGTTCTAACCAAGGCTCGTGTTCCGAGGGAGGACCAAATATGTAGTTAGAGAATCCAGTCAAGGTTTCACCAGTATTGTTTTTGTTGAATGCTGCTAGAATACCTTGGTACGATGTTTTCTGAGGGTGAAATATCAAACTTGATTAGAACATAACTTTCCTTCAAGTCCAAGAAAGCAAGATAAGACTGTTTTGTTAGTGGTGTTTGTAATGAATGAATCGACATAGATACCTATGTGGGTATCTTATTGAAACGATATGAGAACTAATATTTTCCCCATTTTACCATAATCACCCAAACCAGAAGCAGCCAAAGGTACATTGTTACTTTTATGGCAATCACACAAATGAGAATTGAGAGGAAAATGGTAAAACATATAGGTGAGTAATGCGTTATAGGGCATCATATCCCTATGAATGAATTTTATATAATTTTGGTAAGAATTGAAATAAGAGAAAGAAAAACAGAAGTAATGATTTCTCGGACCCTCTTCGCTGACAGTAAATTTGAAACTTCCGAGGTTGCATAACTGGATAAAATTCTGGATTTAAAAAATAAAAACTTACAAAAAGTCTGATGAATATAATAAAAATACCACGATTTATCGTAATTACCCCCTTCCATCATGAAATTTGAAACTCTTGTACATTATCCAAAACTAGACCGAATCAAGTAAAAAAAATCACGAAAATCAGACAAGAATTGTTAAAACATCATGATATATCAGTATTACCCCCTCCATCTACCCTTTCTCGATGAGATTTGAAAATCCTGGCACACTTTCCAAAACTATATCAAATTCATAATGGAACAAAATAAGAATCATGAAAATCGGTAGATTTGTAGCTTGGGCAGTGCTTGAAAAAATCTGTTATTATCCCCTCTACCCTCCCACCTCGACAGCAAATCTGAAATTCCCGAGATTTTTCGCACAACTACACTGAAATTGGAATCGAATAAAAAAAAGACACGTTTTTTCAGCTTCCCCTCCATTCCCCCTCTTCCATCTTGAAATTCGAAATTTCCTAGGTTTTTTGCACAACTATACTAAAATTTGGGATCGAACAAAGGAAGAATCCCCAAAATCAGTTAAGAATTGTGGACTGGGCAGTATCAACAAAATTTGGGTCACACAATCACACACTGACTTACACATAAATGGTTTGTTCACAGATTCGGTCTTAGAATGGTCTGAAACGGATTTGTTTGCCGTTGTTTCTTTTCTCATGCTTGTGTTGTCCCCTACACCCCTGGATCAATTCCAATAGGCGTCCCTCCATTGACAAAGTCTTCCCTATAATTCATAGCTTCAGAGGGATTCAAAGAAGTTTAGTTCTCAAATAATTGTTACATGGATGATGATTCCATCCAAAGAAGTTTGACATCAACCGCACCTTCAGGGTGATGTCAATACATTCCTCTGGTCCGAGCTTGGGTGTACCTGGACCTCCCCTTGCCAACTGTAATAATATATCACCGGTGTAGGAAACTTTGAAACAATATAGTAATAAAACTACACATCATAAAAGAGTGCAGATGGTGACAAATATCTTGGAATAAAATCTATCTTCAATAAAAACTGAACATGTGGGTCTCTCAACATAAATTCATTTGATAAGCCTTATAAGCAGAGCCAAGTACTAGAGTAGGGGGTGTAACCCCAGAAAGAGGGCAACGTGACTAGAGGGAGGAGTATTAACAGCCATGCACTGCTCTTAGAACCATCTCATGCAGTTCAAACACAATCAACAACTACCCTTCTCTCTTATCAAGCTCCATTCCTCAGTTTGCAAGAACATTTCTTTTCATTTGATTGGTGTTCCACATCCGATCATTCCAATTTTAGTTGGACAGTTCTAGTTCATATTTTTATTTTCTTAGGTAGGTACCTAGGTTGAATTATCTAAGAAGCCCTCGGGGTCCAGAGTTAGTTTGTGCAACTGGCAATGAGGAAGTTGCACCCATCTGAAATTCGGCCTCAAACCTTTTTTAATATACCTACTCTAGATCTAGACCACCTCTGATTTCCAAATATATGATGAAACATGTCAACAAATTTCATTTTCATAATTAAAATCGAATTTTAAAATCGAGAGAAGGGAAAGGCGCTGAGAACGCTACGTGATTGGCTAGCTAGTGTGTGACGTCAACATTTCATGAGCTGTTAGGAGCATGGCCATTTCCACTTTGGTATCAACTACACTAATACATAGTGTAATGTAATAAACATGTTTTTCACGTTGCTTACTGTGATGTTCCAACATCTACTCGCTCACAAGAAGTTTCTACATCGGATCACCAGACATAATAAATTAAAACATAACTCCTAACAAACGGGTAAAAGAAGAATGAAGAAACAATGAGTCTGGAGGACCCCCATTTTTACCAACTAAGTATATTTTGTTATTTTACATTATTCTTTTTTTAAACAATCAAAATTGTCTCAGTTCATCTTATAATACTAATCAAAAACCAAAATAATAATCAAAACAAAAGCAGTATTACAGAGTGCCCCCCCCCCCCCCCCCCCCCAAAAAAGGGGGCCCCCCCCCCCCCCCCCCAGACGTTTTGTCATTATAAGTAGGTACTAATCAATAACTAAGACCATGTGGATTTTATATTGGATCGAAGAAAATTATAAGTAAATACAAATTTTATCCCACTTCGCCCCATCCTACGGTAAACATTGTACCTATAGACTCCAAGGGTCCCGGGATAAGACAGGTCCTGAATTCGAAGTGATAAAACAAGAAATATGACGGAACTTTCTTCAAACCTAGATTTATGTTTTATTTTGTTTCCGATTTTTATCCAACCCAGAGCAAATAATTTTTCCTGATTAATAGATGGTAAATATACGGGAGCTAATAGATTATGAAAATAATTTTCATAATTATAAGCTTAGAACTTACGGTTGTCCAAAATCTCGTATGGTTGGTCCCAATACTTCTTATTCCGTAGAATGGTCGAGCATAGTTGTACAATGACTTTACATATATACTCAATATTCTTTTCAATTTGTCTTCATTTTCCGAGTACTGCAAGAGAATAATATTCCAATCTGACACTATTCGTGTAAATCTAATGATTATCGTGATTGAATTCCTATCTTTTCTCCTATGTTTAATATTGTCCAAGTCAATTTTTGGCCATTATTGAGGTTCCTATTGTAATTTTTCATGCTCTTTCCATTGGAATAGTCAGTTTTAGCATCAGGCCAAAGGAAAACCCAGAAAACAGTTTCATGTAGCACTAATTCACAAATCACTTGCATCCCGACAGGAAAAAGGCAATAAAACACATTCAACAAAAATGTGCTTCTCTCCTGTCAAAGTTGGATAATAGGTATACAAGAGAAAATGAAACCGAAGGACTTAGTGCATTTCTCCTGCCAATAAATATAATTTTCGTGTCACTTAGTGCTTCACATTGCGATAAAATCCATCGAACACCTCAGGAGGTATAGACTGGTTCCATTTGAAATCCCCCCCGTCCAACCATGGACCTTGTCTAGGATGCACGTTGATTTTTGCTTGAAGGTTGGGTTTAAGGGCAATACACCCTCACATGTCCTCAGATGTTACAACTCAAAGACAATCCAGCGATATGCTGGACACACTCTCTTATTCACTGATGGCTCAAAAATACCTGATGGTGTTGGCCTTGCTCTATGGAGCCCCAACTTCCAAGTCATTAAACCTACCTATCTGCCTACCACGCTGGCTGTTCGAAACTGCCAGCTATTGGGAGTTGGAAATTATGTGATCTTTAGTGACTCACTAAGTACCATCGAGGCGATTAGGGCCCCTTTATTCATATGATCCCCTAATACAAAGCCTGTGTATGTCACTACACCGAGCCACAACAATGGGCACAAACATGTCTTTTATATGGGTGCCAAGCCATGTGGGCATTCATGGCAATGAGTGTGCTGATGCCCTAGCAAGGAGAGCCATTTGTCATGACTCCATCAATATGTTGCCTATGCGCATTGAGGATCAAATCTCCTACATGCAGCATTAATCCAATTCCATCTGGCTCGAGCAATGGCAGAGCGAGGTCACTGGTCTGTTTGAAGTCCTTCAGGTCCTTTGCCTGGTTGATCCTTTCGTCACCCACCTTCCAAGGAGGGACCGAATAGTGGTCAATCGGGTAGCCACTGGCCATACTCTTCTTACTCACAGACACCTGCTAGATCCAGTAGGTCGTGATGTTGTGTGTGAGAGATGTGGGGGTAATTTGTCTATCCGCCACCTTTTTAGAGGATTGCCCAGCCCTCATGGACTTCATGGTCCAGCATGCACCCCCTCAGTGGGTGGATGTTCTGTCCGTACCAGACAAGGTCCAGTCCCTGCTGGTGTACCTGAAAGCCACTGAGCTTTACAACGAGCTGTGATATTCTGATCTGTGATATATTTATTTATGTGCATCTAGTCATTCCTTTATTCAACTAAGATGTATAGTATTTATCATAATATATTTATATATAGTATTTATTATGCATTTGTAAAGATTACCAAGTCGTAGTTTAGTTTTTATTATGGGTTATTTTTATCCGCTGTAGAGGTTACAAAGTGTCTTTCGCTGTATCCCTTGAGGTAGAGAGCGGCGATGCTTTATTGGGTTTAATAAAGATAGACCATTTATCTACGTTGAAGGGCTATCCAACAAAGTTCATGTGGAACCAAGAAAAGGTTAGTTTCATGAACATTGCAGTAACTATCAGAGCTGCCAGATGTAAAATTTGTGTACGTGAGGAAGCTATACTGCCCACCCAACTCGGGAGACGTTTTTTTACTGTTGGAAATGACTATCAAAGGAGGCACCTTATATGGAACCACGAAAAGTTCAGTTTTAAGAATGTTTCAGTATTAACGGGACTATCGGATGTTAAATGTTTGTACGTATTTGTTTCCACTGAGATACCAGCTCAACAAGATGGGTAAAGCCAGGACAGGAGATTATTGCCTCTGCTGCAATGAGCTGAAACAGCGGAACATATCCTCGGTGATTGCCCTGATGTTGCGTCTTTAAGATTCTAACATTTCGGGAAGGGTACCATCCCCCCTGCGGATATTTCTCAGGAAATGCTCAAAAAATGCCTCCTCTAGGGGAGAGAACAGGCAATAAAATGGGTTCTTAAATGATAACAGGAACTTCTTCTCACAACAGACCAATATTGGTCTCCATGACATGGTTCGGGTGTGATTAGAAAATTTCAAAATTGCTTATGCCCCCTTTTGGAAAAATCCAAAATGATCCCCTCCACTCAGCCGTTTGGCTGTGAATGGCATGAAAAAAAAAGTTTCATTCTTATAAATAATAGAGATAAGATCCATCAATACGGACAAGTAAAATAAGGAGAGACTCGATACCTATAAACACGTACCAAAGGCCACATACAGGCCATCGTTATATTTCCCCATTTCGTTTCTTTCCGGTTGGATGTGAAGACCATATTGATATCTTCCCCACTATTCTTCATCACATAGGTATTTCGGCTACGGATACATTCGGGCAGTAGGTACCACCATGACAACTAGGTATGTAGCTCTGATAGAGTGAGCATCCAAATCCTCATATGTGGGCATCCAAATCCAAATGTGCGCAGCCAAATCAAGCGGCACTACATGTATTTTGAACGCATGAGATAGTTTTCGTTCACATTACAGGAAAATGTTTTCTACCACAACCTTGACCATTATTTATGTGTTTGTTGACGCATTTGTTATACCCAATTATGTTTAAAATATGCTACGTTGATATCTATTAGAGGTGGACTGTTCGAAAATCCATCCATTCGGACTCAATACAAAGCACGTTGAGTTGTGAAACTAATATAAAAATAAATTAATTAAAAAGACGCGATTAGCCCTTACGAATAGGTACTTATCTGAGGAAAGTAAATTTACTTAGTGCTAAGTTCGGTGGCTTGTTCTATAAACATGAATAATTTTGATGACGATTTTTATGACTGAATGTCTGCGTTTTAGATGTGATGTGAAAATACAATGATGCATTTTTCTTTCTGGGAGGATATCGATGAATCCTCTGGTGAGGATAACGATATGTTTTTCTGGCTGTGGGAGGATATGCATGAATCCTGGTATATACCTACCTTATAGGTTATATACCGATATATACGGATGTACTTGAATAGTACATTCTTTGGATCTCAATATCAGATATTCGTCATCGGATTCCATAGGTGATTAGAAAGAATTCCAAGTTGACTCACTATTATCATGAAATCCATCTCCAAACTATCACTCTCATGACCATGAAAAGTTAGTTGAACCGCCATTCTCATCATGAAATTACTTTGCAAATGGGCCAAGTTCCAACATCTTGCAAGAACACTGAAAAAAAAAAAAAAAAAAAAATATATATATATATATATATATATATATATATATATATATATATATAGTAAAGAAAGGCGAGAAACGAATCAAGAACTTTTATAATTACATTTTTAAAGAATGGAAGAACAGTTTGTATAAACTTTAAATGAATGCACAAATAAGCGTCCTCCAACTTAAAAACTTCCACCACAACCGGTAACCCTTCCGTAGTCCCTTTTTCTTCTTTTCCTTTCCTTCCTAAGACCGGCACATCAGATGACGGGCATTGTGTATTGGGTAGGTGGATTTAGTGCTGTCTCCCCGACATATATTTATAAATGAAAAATATGCATTAAACACTTACGAATACTTATATGAGGAAAGTAAATTTACTTAGAGCTAAGTTTCAGTGGTTTGTTTGGTAAACACGAATAATTTTGATGACAATTTTTATGACTGAATGTCCGATGTTTTAGATGTGACCTTAAATATGGATGGTTAGGGATGGAACTATCTTGGGCATAGCCACGCAGTACACTTGCATAGTCATTCATGTGTGGTGAGGGACACGAATTGGTTCAATCATATAAATATTATTGGCAACTTTCCTTCCGTAATTTGAAGGTATCAGAAACACCATTTAAGAACTCCGAGTAAGGCCACAATTTAGTTCACAAGCCAAGGAGAACTTCTAGACTTTCCGTGAGGTCTGCCTAAATCATCACGGTAAGTGAAATTATTGTTATTGTTTCATACATTGTGACCTTTTCTCGTGTTTCATTCAGCCATATTTTGTCTGCTACAAGAGTCACGAAACCATAGTCATTCGGGTCACCCCTCAATTGAATTACGTAACTTTCAACATTCACCAACATTTCTAGTTTGAAAGGGACTGGTACATCTTACTTATACCAACGTGCCTCCCTATTGACACAGTGGCCACAGTGAGTTGAAGACAGTCATTGCTGAAAAATTCGTCTCATCCACACTTGTGGTCACATATACCTCCCACGTAGGCCCTTTTAGCGTTCCTGTGGTAGTTCACCCCCCAAGCAGCTATTTTGTCGCCACACTGTTCCCACCTTCAGTGGCAATATCTTTCCACTATGTAGTGACTGTTTGGTAACATCCCTTAAGTAACAGACCTCTGAGTAATAATTTGCATCCCTGTAATTTTGTCCCTTTAACTTGAAAACCGGCTTACAATGCTAGTGGCTGCAGTGGGATCTTGATTGTCTCATCACTGTGCCCTTTATTGTAGGGTCACGATGATAATTTTCATGTCTACTATTAGGTACCCCTTTGGAAACCCCGATCCAAGTTATCCCAACATTTTGATTCATTATTTGTCAGCCAAATAGTGCATTTTGTGTAGTCGTAGGTTACTAATTGGCTAAAAAAAAAAAAAATGTTTTCAGGCATTATGAGGACATACAAAAAGAACGGGGAGTATATGGATTATGACCAAGCAACACTTCAAAAGGCAGTTTCTGATATAAAAAACAAGAACATGAAGCTAAGACATGCAAGTAGATTGTATGGGATAGCTGTATCCACATTATCACGTAAAGTGCGTAATTTGAACCCCAAAAAACATGGGGGCCAATGTATTTTATCGATAAAAGAAGAGAATTACATCTGCAAAAATTTGGATATCGCATATGAGTGGGGTTTTCCATTAACATCTATGCACGTCAGAGGTGTTGTGCAGCAATATTTGAATGTGAAAGGTGTTAAAATACGTGAATTTAAAGAAGTCTGAATTTTTTTTATCCAACTTCTGTGATAATTGATGGTTTTAGTAATTTTATAATAAAATACTTTTTTTTTAAATGGAATTTCTGTTACAACCTTAAAATCACAACAGAGTTCCAAGACGCCCCTGGAGTATGTACAAATGAAAACTGAGGCGTTTGGAATGGGGTTTCCAAGTCACCCCACCCACGGGGTGACTTGGAAATTAGCACTTTAAAAAAAATTAAAAATACAAAGGGTGCAAATAAAACAATTTCAAAAGGTGGATTCTGTAGAAGAAGTAGCGTAACATGTTTATAAACAAAAGTTATCACTTTATTGTTGATTTTTGACATATTTACAACTTGTTAAAGTTCGAAGTTGTACCAAGTCACCCCACTTGACGGTATCGCAAAAAACCTCCCCCCGTTTTCGCCACTTGAACTTGCTCACAATAAGTGGTGGCAACGGTGAGATTTTGAACTCATTTACTTTTTTTTACTATTTGTGTCGCGTTTTTCCGGAGACGCTCCCTACCATCCATGCTAAGAGTTCTCACACACGGACGTCAAATAACGCCATCTTCTGTAAATCCCACACTCCTCTGCATGCCAGATCCCCTCGCAATCCTGGATTGGTCGCCGATGCCTCATCGATGATGGGCTCTCTAACACAGTTCCCCCATGCTGTTGACAACAGCACTCCCAAGGTGTCCCCTAGAAATCAGGCCTCCAAGCTTGCAACTTAGCGCATGTTCTTGTGAAAAGTTAGTAGGCACACCCACAACCATCACATGAAGTTGGCATCTCAATAGGTGTCCTCTTGTACCGCATCGCCAGTGCATCGTAGAACTCGTATCTGGATAAATCAAAGTTGTGCTTCATAAGGGGCATTACCGAGAGCCATCTTGAGGGTTTATATTTATCCGAAATAAAACGTCTTATTACCCTCTTCATATTATAAAGTATTTATGAATATAAAATAAATACGTGGCATTGTAGTAGAAACTTAGCCATAAAGCTCTCCTAAGAAACCCCCTTCCTACCCTAGGAATCAGTTAGAGTAACTATTTCTTGTCAGCGATTGGTTTCCATAATATTCGCCATTTAAAGCTAATAATAAGGACAATACGCACCCTGTACAACCAAATGCTTCCTCTTACTGACACAGTGGCAACATTGAGTTGAAAATCGTCCCCTTTCACGGCAATTCAATTCAGACACACCCATTTCCACATAGGTACCACGTGAGTCCCTGGTCGTAGTTTTCATGGTAGTCAGCCCTTCAAGCTCCAATTTTGTGGCCAGATAGTTCCCGCACTCTGTGACTACACCTTTCTACAATATAGGGATTGTCTAGTCACTGATTCCCCCTACCAGTTCAGCTTACAGTGCTAATGCACGTAGTCTCTAAGTAAGTAATAATAGCACTTACTCAACAATATCTCCATATTGATACTCGATCAACTTCACTTTGCCTCTAGTTAATATCCCATAGTCAAGTACCCATTCTGCTGCCTTATGAAGAATATTCATTGCTGATAGTCTAACGTTCAACCAATCCCTGAAGTCTTTTGGTTCAATTTTGTAATATTCCGGGTAATCGAAGTTTTCTGCAAAAGCGTACAGGCCTTCCTCATAGTTGCCTTCCATTGAAAAGAATACCATGGTAAGAATGAAAATCAATGCCTGGATATCCGTTTCTTTTAACTTCCTTTTCTAGAAAGATAAGCAAAACACAATGTAATAGGTAGGTACACAAATAACTCAAAACTGATCTTCAGAGTATGAACTAAAATGCGGCTCTTCAGCTCGTATTTAATAAGTATTTTCAACTTTTTAACATCATGGTCTCAAAGAACATTGTCAACTGCTGCATAGGAATTGAAACGCTATAGGGGTCATTCATAGTTCAGTAGTTCTGATGTCAAATCGCCGTGATATGTGATGATTCAATGTACCCTAGGCTGAAGCCATTGAAAGTAAGATTTCGAAGATCTACTAAGATTAAGTAAGATCTGGTTATTCAGATCTACTGATGTCAAGAAAGTTGTTTTTTTATTCTGAAGTTTAAGTTGTGTCAGGTTTTATGTTCATTGTCTTACAAATAATATTATCGTTCATTATTTATAACCTGATTAGAACCTACATTGATTTTGCTTTCACCGATTCCCGCATGAGACGCTACTTAGCATTTTGGTTTCAGACAAAGGAGCCTCATGACACCAGCGCTTCTCGAAAAGTTTTGGGTGAAATACACCATAAATTATGTGTATTTGTCAAATAACACTCACTCACTTATCGTCACCAGACTATAGGTACGTAACTTTTGGGGTATACGCAATAACTGCTATTCGAGGATTATATACATGGGGCCTTTGGAAGGGGTAATCAGGTCGACACAGTGTATACAGACTACTCCAAGGTGTTTGATAGGCTCTCTCACAGTAATTTAGATAACAAACTAATAGCTTTTGGTTTTCACGGTAGTATTTAGACTATTTAAGCAATCGCTCCCTAATAGAGAAAATGAGAGACTGTAAATCTCGCCCGTTTATTGCCCCATCCGGTTGCCCTCAGGAATCTCATTTGGGACCTTGGCTGTTCCTGATATTCATCAATGACATTCAAACTATTTTTGACAACAAAATCAAGTTTTTGCTGTTTGCGGATGATGTCAAAATTTTACTGAGATGAATGATCAGTCTGGCTGCCTACTATTACAAACCAATCTGGACAGATTTAGTGCTTGGTGTTCACAAATGGTTCGACATTGAACTTCTCCAAGTGTCAGACACTCTCCCGGCGCGAACCTTTACAGTTCTTATATCATATCGATGGACACGTTTTTGATCGTCAGATGGTGGTGCGGGACCTGGGTGTACTATTTGATGTTCAGCTGAGCTTTTCAAATCATATCAATTTCATATGCAATAAGGCAATGAGGATTTTGGGCTTCTTGAAGAGAACGACATCAGACTTTACCAATGCCATGGCCTTGACTCTTTTATACACCACACTTGTTCGATCCACGATTGAATACTGCGCTATAGTTGGTCTCCTTTTTATAATATTGCTAACGTTAGATTGGAGAAGATCCAGAATAAATTTATAAGATTTTTAGCATTTAGAGTGGGAGTGCCGATCATTGGTGACTCGTTACATGGGCATGGATGATGGGCATTTCAAGTGGTCTGACTCCGTTACAGACAAGACGAAGGTGGATGGATGCAGCATTCGTTCTCACGCTGTTCAATGGTGGAATCGACTGTCCCTCACTCTTACCCTTATTTAATTTAAATGTCCCCAACTACAACATACGCCACCATTTCATTTTTTCTATTCCTCACACTCACAATAATTATTTATTAAATAGCCCTATAACTAGAATTCAGAAACGTATAAATTATTTAGCTTCATTGTCCGAAGATTTAGATCTGTTCACCTCCGGTCTTAGTTACTTCAGGAAACAGGTTTTGTCCCTTGTTTTAATAATTAGTTCGGTTTCGCTTTCTCATGTCAAGTGACCTTATTTATTGAAATATGTGTTAGGTAATTGATAATGTATTTTTCCTGTACCTTGAAATTTTGGTTAAGTTTAAAAAATTTCATGAACTCCAGCATCCATGTCATGAACTTTTCTGTTTTGTTATATACATCTATTTTTTTTGTCATGCATATTGTAATTGGGCTACTCCCGTATCTATTCAAGTAAACAAACAAAGACGTAAATCGCCAAGAGTTCAAATCTCGTGTATTTTCAAAAATAACCCTTAGCAGAAATTTAGCAAAAATTAAACATTTTTCTTTCTGTATTTAGGCGTGGAAATGAGCTAATAACTCCATTAATTGATAATTTATGATGCTCCTCATTTTTTAATTTTGACAGTTTTCATTTAGAGAGACCGCCAATTTTCTACGATTGATTGTGAAACAATCACTGAACCGAATTTCAAGTGAGGGCTTTATTCGATGCAAAATTTAATGACCTTTAGAATTGGTAAGTATGCGTAACATTTTCTGTCCAGTGCACTGTTTAGGTATTATAATCAAATAACTATGATAAGTCCCAACATTTTGCGGTTTTTATTTATTTATTTTTATTATTATTATTTTATTTTATTTTTGCTCTGAAGAGTTGACCATCGCTCAGGAACCGTCACAAACTTTATTTTGTTTAATTTGAGGTCTCCAAAGTGGTATAAAATCATAACCGCTTCGAAGCGATCTTTTATGAGCCACGGCCTTTCTTTTCGTCCAATTCGCCTGGGCTTTTTCCTACATACCTAGAATATTTAGATATTTCGGCATACCTATATAGGTATTTCAGAATGTAGAGCAGTACCTATCTACTACAATTTTTCTCCTTACCGCTTGCACCCTTTCAATCAAGCCCAGCACTAGAGTTTTGTGGTCCAGATGATTATCAGTCCAACGAAAAAACCAAATGTCTCCAGCCATCGGCTGGATTGTAATATCGTTGTAAATAGCAATAGCCGATTTAATCAGTAGTTCAGCGTCATCACCTTGGATGTAATGGTCAATAAGCTCTTGGTATAGAACAGTTCTACGAACAGTTTCCTGAAACGTAAAGAAAAATTATGATTACAGCACGAATTCCCTTTCAATAAAAGCGTTGACAAAGAAGACTGCTTAATTGAACCCACCTATATCATTTTATAAGAATGAAACTCCGTCTGTTTGTTTGTCCATGCTATGCACGGCCAAACGGCTGAGTGGGGGGATCTTCTTGGGGTTAAGCAGGTTTCAGGGGACATAAGGGATTTTAAAATTGTCTACTCCCACCCGAACCATGGGTTGGACGGCGGGGGGGGGGGGGGGGGGGTGGAACCCTTTTTAATGTACAGTTTTTTAGCCAAGCGCTCGAACCTCCATCGGCTGCCACATTAAAATTTTATCGAGAGCAGTTCGTATGTCAGCGACAAAGTTACGTTTCTGGACCCGTAGAGCACGATGATGCCGTTCAAATTGCCGGAAGATGCTGTCTTCCCGGAGAAATCAGCGAAAATATGCGGGGAATGACGAAAAATATGCGTTCCCCGTCATGTTTTTTTTCCGCTTTACATCCAGTAAACGCCCATGGTTTTAGCTTGGGTTTAGTTCTGAAATCGGCCACCACGTTGTGCTTCAAAATGAACTCAAACGAAAATGAGGAAGAAATGTCCCATAAATGTACTTCGAAATTTTTATTTTGCGCTTGTTCAGTCCAGATTACAATACGGAATTGAATGCTGGGGAACAACGGCAAAAACCCTTTTAAAATCCTTAACCAAAATTCAAAAAAAATTCATTCGATTAATCTTTGGAAAAAATAAAACAACACCTTCCCTTCCTCTCTTCAAAAAAATAAAAATAATGCCAATAAAAAAACTTCTAATTTCAAGAACATTTAAAATATACATTTCAAAAAGTAAAGATAAATTAAAGCAGGAAAACAGAACTAAACAGGTTAAACTCCCCCAAGCAAATATAGAAAAGTTCAGGAAATCATTCACGTTTATAGCCCCACGCCTGTACAATTTACTACCGTCCAAAACAAGAAAAGAAATTAACTTCAAAAATTATAAAAAAATAATAAATGACTGGATATGGGACGTGGATGAAAATAGTGGAGAAGTATCAACATTATTATAACAACCTTTTATAACTAATTGATCATTACTAATTGATTATTATTATCCTTTTATAACTATTAGACTATTATTAAGTAATATCTGAATTTGAATTGTAATTCTTCACCCTATAATATCAGTAAGACATTCTAACTTGAATTTTGTTGTCCTCAATTGTTTCAAATTGGAATTGCAGTCTTTATTATTTAATTGTACAGAAGAAGAAAAGTCATCAAGCCATCCAAATAGTGTTACACATACTGATTTCGTCAGAGCAGAAGCTGAATAACAGCTAAACTGACGAAAATTTTTATTTGCTTTTAAAATGTTTGAAAAGCATATTGAATCTATTTTTGTTGTACCTGCCTTATTTATCTTATCTTGAGGGATCTAATATTCCTGAGAGTTTTGATGGATGAAGCTCATGGAATTTTAGGAGTCTGAAAAAATTTCTGAAATTATTTTACAATTCATAGTTGAATCGTAGTGCTTTTTGAACAGAAATACTGAACCATTTCCTTTTACCACACAAAAATTTGTGTAACTGGATAGGAGAGAAATGCTTCCGAGTTGTAAAAATATGTTTCCGAGGTTGAAGTATGAAGCAAAAAAAAAAGTTGAGCCACACTGGAATCGAACCTGGGAACCTAGACTCAGTAGCCATCAATGCTCACTTTACCATGGTAGAACTTACTATCTGATGACCAATCACAATACTTTTTTACTAAGTAGGAAATGCTTTTGAGGTTTTGAGGGAGGCTGCAAGATCACTAAAAAACGATTCATGGCCATGGTGAGGAGGGTGTCACTGTCCGTCACCACTAGAGGATGAGACACTCCTCCCAACAGTGCTGCCTTCAGGTGAACAAATTTCCTATCAAAATCGGGGATGATTGGCAAGTGGATTACGCACACCATCTGACAAATTTTCTTGGCAGAATGATTCAAATTTCGATGACGATGAAATTTAAGGATGTGTAAGTATATCGTTTTTGTAGTGAAATATGCACACATACATGCATTTATTTACTTTAAAAATGATCTATGTACTTGCATATAATTTTGTCACAATTTTGGCGTAAACTAGGTCTAGATCTTTATGTTACATACAATAAATTAGATAAAAGTACTACCCACACTACTGGGCACGCTTCTTTTCATTCAAACGTAAGAGATGGGGGTAATTTAAGCTTACATTCAATTCTGTTGTGGGTGAACAGGCACGCATCATCGAATCATGGACGCACAACATCACCGTATCGAAGTCAGGAGAGGCTGATAAGTTCTGATGGTAGTTACTCGATCCTAGATCAATACTATCTGAAAAAAAGAAAAAAAAAAACGCTAGATCATTATCGAAAATTAATACCCAATGTTATCATAGAGAAAATCTAGATGATCAAATAAATATACGCTCTCACACATTTGCGAAACTGTGGGTATCATCAAACACCTATGTTGTACACTGGAACTTGCTGATCATTTTTCGACCGCTCCCATCACTGACTGCCCTCTCTTGTACCGTCCTACCGGTACCTGAGTAGCAAGGGACAGTGAAGGTGTCCCCTCAAAACGAAATCAAAGGAATGTAATAATTTGCAAAAAGAATATCGGGTACTCGTGAAGCAAGTATCAACTGGCTTACTAACTGTATACTGAATTCGATTGTCACTTGGGGAGAAAGAACGTAACACAGCAGTTACATCAAGGTAATGGTTTACTCAATATAGAATTGAAGCGGTGCATGCATTAGAAAATGATACGGTAGGTATATGATGAGGTGTGATATTTACAGATGAAATATATATTCTTACTGACTAAACTTACGGGTATGAATAACTTATTGGCAAGAAGATTGATACAAATAGGTACGTTCTACATTTGAAACTACAACAATTTACACTCCTAAAAGAAATGACTATGCATACTGCATCAAGGACAATCACGAAGAAAGAAAATGACTCTCAGAGATAAATACTCCACACAGGGGGGAGGCGTGACATTTTCCCGCACTCACCACAAAAATGTTCCCAATGATTAACCTCACGAGAAATTCAATCTGTAAAACTTGAACAAAGAAATGAGAAATCGCTTTCAAAAGTGAAAACACAAACGAAGCTGACCTTGCTAACATCAGTTGATCTGACAGTCTCAGGAATTTGGCAGGAACTAGGTAGATAGATAGATTTTTTATTGGCAATATAAATTAATACAAATCGTTATTACAAAAATTGTGATGACACAAAAATATTGTGCTATGGTATGGAGTTGGGTGATGTAACGACGCCAACTCACTCTACTAGCTGTTTTTTGAGCGTCACTCAGGAACAGCTGTTATATCTTCCCAAACTACTGCTTGTGTGAGTTAGCGTCATTTCCCTTGCCAGAATCCTGACCTGTAATAAATAGGCATGTTGGGTGTCACAAATGAAGGGTGGTGAGGTGCAGTAAAAATCAGTTCATCTACCTTCCCCAACCTCCTACTAGAGTGATTCAGCGTCGCTTCATCTCTTCATAACTCACTCCCATGCCAGAAATTTATTTTCACCTGGGAAGATGAATAGAAAACGAAATGAATTTTGCTGCTCCAAGAAGTATGAAATGGATGAAAGTGGAGTCAATATGACTACCAGAAAGGAGCATTCGGTGGGAATAAGAATCAATGTGACTAAAAGAAGGAGCGTTCATTGGAAGAAGGAGTCACTATGACTCAAAATGTGAGAGCATGAATGGAAGGAATAAGACAAAGTGGCGGTGTTACAACTACCTTATTGCAAGAAAGAGTCAATTTGACGTAATGGCTTTTACCTCTCACCAATATGCGGAGCTCTAGGGGGTCCTACTCGCGGCGGAACCAGCACAACACTGTGAGGACCAAGTGGGGCAAGCATATCTCGGAGGGGAAGAAGCTCCCCCAATCACCAGCCACACCTCAATAGTTTTTAAACGAAAAAGAGTCAAAATAACTCTTTCTTCCATTCCAGGGTTAATTACTCAGAATCATTAGAAGTAGGTGATTATTACAACAAAAAACTTTGAAAAAAATCCAACAAGACTGAGGAATGGAGCATTGGGGCAATACCGCCATGGCGGAATTAGCCTGAATTTGGTGTGGCGATGTTGCCCCAGTAAACTTTTCGAGATAAAAACTACAGTTTTTTTAAAAAAAAACGAAGTACTTAATGGGTGGATATGAAAGCTAAATGATTTTTCTACGTCGTCATGTCCAACAATTTACATAAACGTATGAAAAACTCTTATACCACGAAAATTCGGCAACAGTAAAACTAGAATGCAAAGCTTCAAAAACTGTGAACTCGCTTATCTTAGATAAAAGCAAATTAATGACCCCCAACCAACTTTCCAACATTACTGCTGATCTAAAGATGACGATGTAGCAAGTCCATATAAATAAAATTAAAATGTATTTTATTCCTGTTATTCTGTCTAGTGTCGGTCGATGTCACCTTACCTCTTCCTTAGTAAAGAACTAATATGTAATTACTTAGGTGGTTTATCTATATAGATATATAGATACATTTAGGGTATATGGAAACAATATACTCGTAGTAGTATCTATATTATAGCCCAAGTATCGATATTACTGAAATAACCACTAGAACATAATTATAATGGAGCAATGAACATGATTGTTAGGGTAAGCAATGTTGTATCTACTCACCTTTTAGTTTACTATTTATCTGAACCAGTCGAAACTCAGCAGGTCCAAAAAAAAAATTTGCTGTAGTTCCTGGATCTAGATCGTAATGAATTTTATTAACACCATCTTTCATATCATACGAATATGTAGGTTTAAATTTGCTGATTTCTCTCCACAGATTGTTTGTTACGGTATCAACAGTCGAAATCAGATCTGAAGCATCTGAAAACAATTCATAAATGGGTCACAAATACATGAATAATACAGAAACACTAATTTCACATTATTGTTGTTGCAGCGTGCTTACCTACGTTTATGACCTTGAAATCTATTAGGTATGATATCATACTGATGATAATATCTCGAGAATAAATAATAATGATTGAAAACACGCACTTTGTACGAAATCTCAAGAACAACAAACATTTTAATTGATTATTCAAGAAACTACGAAAATCCTTACTCCAAGGTTTTTTAGTTTCTTAAATAATGCAAAGATTATTGCTGAAAACTAGATAGTCCACAACATCTCAGGCTGGTGTCTGGAACTTCCAATCCTTCATTGTTCGTCAACTCTCCAACACACATTTCACTGGGATCTCGACTGCACTAACTAATCTTGCGTTCATTAGGTTTCAGGACATCGCCGGACAACAGCTTAATATAATTCGCATACAATTTATTACCTAGGATAACAAAAATACCTACTGAACCATAAGAGTTTACTCGTCACCATGACAACGAGATGCAATATTCTCGAGAATAAGGTTTTTAGACTTGCCTCTATGTAAGGATGCGCTAGTGTCGAAGTCTCGAGAATATCACCCATACATAATGTTTCATTACCGTCGATGGATGCTGTAATCCTGACATCAGTGAGGACTGTGGCATAGTCTTGCAAGGGGACTCCATGAACTCGCATTATCCGGGTTGTTGACAGGGGGAGAAAGGCTGGGTTGCTGACATCAAGTTTTGATGGGTCCAAAATATCGTCGCCAATTGTAAACGCCCAGTGGACCGATGCGGGGACGTAGGGGTCTGTCTGTGCCACTAAAATTGATCTATACTGGCTGTCGATCGGGTAACAGTTGTACACACATCTAGAAAATCACAATAATAACTGTTAGGCAGGATGATAACCATGAACTTCCTTGGCATGGTGAATTCCATTTGTTCAAGGCAAATGTGATATGATCACGGACTAGTATCATGTAGGAACAGGAAATTTAATAATAATAGGGAAAGTACTTAGCCGACATTATCCCTTCCACTCCTGACTATAATTTTTTGGGAGTCATTACAAAGAGTAGACAAGATAGGATCAGCCTATTCACATAACGTATCCATCAATCTAAAATTAGTCATGGAGCTTTCCAATAAATATCAATCTCGTAACCTTGCATAAATTATATTTATCAAATCGTAAGCTTAAATGTTACAAGCCCTTTAGGTCAAAAGCACTAACTGCCTTTATTTAGGTAGGTACCTAATAAACGATTGTTAGTCCTCCTTAAATGTGCTAGTATAGATACACACAGAAGATTTTTCATCAGTCTATTAATAGGAACATACAAGTTTTCCTGTGTCTCATTGAATAAGTAGATTGATTGGGCAATCATGAAAATAACGAATGCATGGTGAAAGTTTGGATACAGAATAGGGAACCAGAATACTTAAAAAAGCCCTTACGTTTTATAAATCACTTGATTGAATCTTCATCAGATAGGTAACTCCTGGTGATCCTCCTATACAAAGTTAAAGCGAGCATGCATGAACAGTGTAATATGTTAGCATTGGAAGTAAGGGATGGGTTAAGTCCGTGCGAATGCGAATTGGGAACCTAACTTGAGCCGACTGAGTGCGCTGATTGCTGCCCCTCGCCGCTAGTCTAGGTTCAGTTTACCACACAGTCAAGCGGTAGCGCAAAACCCACCCCCCAAAAAGGCGGGAAACAACCTCCCCTTGCGTGGGAGGTCAACGCTCACCCACTTTTCTCCGCCCCACTCCTAACGACCCACCCTCTCCTATCCACAACAACATCGGTTTTTTAAACTGTTCGCCTCTCCACTGATATAATTTTCATAGTGTCTCTTCGTAGACCCATAGTGCAGCGACATGAGCTCCCAGCGGCCTTCCTCAAAAGCATTCCCTACTAAAGGCCCTTTTACACGAGCGATTTTTTCCGGCAATAATTGCAGAAAAAAGTATTGCGCAACTATTTCAAAAAAGTTGGACAACTATTCTCTCCTCGAAAAAGTTGCCGAAGATTGCAGGCAATTAATTGACGGGAGTTGTACAACATTTCAGGCCCACGAGCCCTCTCGGCAACTGTTGCATCGTGTTGAAATGAAGTCCAAGGGGTTTGGAAAATTATTGCACTATTGCGGCAATTTTTCGGCCTTGGGTCGGGAGATACAATAAATCTACCTTCTTCTAATGCCTTTTTATACAAATACCGTGCTTTTATATAACTTGAGCTTAATGTCCCTTAATGAACTTCTTCAATCCTTCAATCAGAGCCTGGAGTACGTCTGGCACTATTTGGCTTATCGTAGTGTAGTGCACCCGAAACGTGTACATCAAACTCTTGAACGAATCGCCTGTTGCCAAAAAGCGCAGAACGATGGCCAGTCGAGTTGCCACTGGAATGCTCAGCCGTATATTCGTATTTTGTCTGCAGACTCGGGTCCAACCATTCCAATTAGCATTTCAAAATCTGCTTTTGACATTCGGGCGAAGTTCAAAAATAGATCACTGTCAAACAGAATTTCAGAGGTGATAGCCAACCCACATTCTCTCTGGCTCAGAAACTGGCGCTGCCGAATTCCCCTCTTTTTCCTTTGGTTGGCAGCAGCAGCGACGACGACCACAGCAGCAGCGACGACCACCTCTTCACCGTCCATGGCGCAAACTGTTGTCGCCCGAAACGAAACAATTGAGCAATTTCTATTGCTAAACTTTATTGGTGTAACACAGTGCAATTAATTCCTTGCAACATCTTGACGCAACACGAGGCAATTTTATTGCTTTGTGTTGCGTACAACTTTTCTAGTGCAATTTTTTTGGAGTTGCGCAACTTATGTTGCTCGTGTAATCGGCCCTTAAGTAGCGAATGTAAACAGTAATAAATTGTACTCTACTGATTTGAAGTCTGATTTGGCGTAGTGGTTAGCCTCACTGTCCCATGTGATAAAGGTCCCGGGTTCGACTCCAAAGTGATGTGAAATGTTTTTTTGCTTCCTTACCTCTGAAATATATTTTTAAACGTCATTCTGACCTGTAGGTATGTCCAACTAAACTGTATTATTTGTACTACAGGATTGACTACTTGCTCGTGTATTTTCGAGATGGGAGCTTGCGAGCATCCAGACCACCTAACTAAAGACAGCATTCTGACCTTTATGTCCAGTAACTAATTAGTATTTTTACCAAGGGATTGACTACTTGATGTAATGCATTTTTGAGATGCGAGCTTGCGTGCATCCAGACCACCACACTATACACAGCATTCTGATCTATTTTACCAACTAATCTATATTTTACTTTAAGAATTTTGAGGAGAAACAAGTTATTTTTGTTGATTTGAAAGCAGAGACGATTTGACCCACGCCTCGCGATCACTGCTCATCTTTCGAAATTCGGCGCACACAGGCGATAGATAACTTCCGTTTATTCTGAATATCATTTTTATACTCAATGAACAATAAAAATGCAGTATAATTGAGCACAAATCGCGTTTAACACTAAACTTTAGGCGAGCTATAATGCGATGGTACTGTACCGAAAAAAGAAGTGAAGACAGATAAATGGGAAACTGTAGGCTACAACGGCGGGAGTGCAGGTGGAGAAGTCTGTGGAGGGAATTCCAAACTATATAGAGGCGGTGATTTCAAAAATTTTGTTTGTTGAATGCTTTGCATTCGCTGGTAATATTATCTTTGAAGAACGGTACTGAATCGTTCATAGAGGTACTAGATGGTTGTCGAACATCTTCAGGCGTCCGTAGGGGTATAATCTCCTATTCTAATATAGGTTTTGAAATTTTAGTTTTTTTTGCAGTTTTTATCGATTTTTTAGCAAGTTTTAATGAGTTTTAAGTACATATTTCAGCATAATTTTGTACATTCATTTTTGAATGTTCCATTTCATAGTTAATAAACTTTATTTGAGCAATATTCTGACAAAAATATTGATTTAACGATTTTTAGCCATTTTTAGTGATTTTTTAGTACATTTTTTGAAGTTTGACCAATTTAAAATTTGCTCAAAAAAGTGCTGGTCAACGAACTTATCCTTTCGTTTGGAAAGCTTGATTTTTTTGGCGCAAGAACCGAATGTTGTATCTCAATCCGAAGGAAAGTTATCGTTTAGAATGACACCAAACACACTCACACACATACACACATATATAGGATAAGTTATATCTATATATAATTAACACAAATTTTAGAAAAAACAAAAAGTTACACCACATACTATTTTTTATATTTCATCTTTAGTTGCCTTTTTTAAAATATGAAGAACTAGAATAATTTTTTGTGGGAATTTCGACGTTGATATTAAGCAGAGATGTTTGCCATGGAGAAGTTGGTTACCCGGCTAACGCCTGATGTTTAATCCAGGTGGATCGTACGCGCCCAAAACATTGGAATGTGCCTTTTCAGATTGGTGAAGCATTCTTTTATTTTCTCCTGGCTTCATCTTCGTTACAACTTCTAAGTATATGAGTTGTTGTGCAAGGAATGCCCTGCATTTTATGTCGGAAAAGCCGAGACACAGCTTAACCTGCGTGTCAACAACCACAGAGTATCGGTGGTTACAAAAACGCAAGATCTGCCTGTGAGCCGCCATGCCGCCACGCTTTGTTTTGACGTTTGTTTTGGCATAAAAGTTGTAAAGAAGATGAAGCCAGGAGAAAATAAAAAAATGCTTCACCAATCTGAAAAGGCACATTCCAATGTTTTCGGTGCGTACGATCCTCCAGGATTAAACATCAGGCGTTAGCCAGGTGGTTAGCCAGTTGGTTGGTTAACCAACTTCTCCATGGCAAACATCTCTGCATAATATCAACATCGAAATTCCCACAAAAAATTATTGTGGTTCTTCACATTTTGAAAAAGGCAACTAAAGCCGAAATATAAAAAAAAATTTGTGGTGTAAATTATTGTTTTTTTCTAAAATTTGTGTTAATTATACATGCTCTTGTAGAGCCACTTCATTGAATTGAAATATATATATATATATATATATATATACATATATATATATATATATATATATATATATCCTTTCGGACAATAACTCTTCAGGATTGAGATAAAAATTCCGTTCTTGCGCCAAAAAATCGAGCTTTCCAAACGAAAGGATGAGTTCGTTGGCAAGCATTTTTTTAGCACATTAAATTGGTCAATTTCAAAAAAGTGCTCGAAAAATCACTTAATAAGTTCCAGTCATCCAGCATGATCGTACGAGCGAATTTTGTTGTACTGTAATATGTTACATTGTATTGAAAATTGGACTTTGAGGGGGAGAAATTGTTCAGTACCAATTTTATGGCAAAAAGCTAAAAAATATTCTACGATTCAAAGAGATGCTGGATTTTTAACTTTTTAGCAGTTTTTATAGATTTTCAGCACATTTTAATGAAATTTAAGTACATTTTCAGCTTTTTAAAATCAAGAATATAAATCAAGCTTTCTAAGCAAAAGGATGAGTTCGTTGGCCAGCACTTTTTGAGCATATTAAATTCGTCTAATTTCAAAAAATGTACTAAAAAATCACTAAAAATGCCTAAAAACGGCTAAAAGTTGTTAAATTTATTATTTTTTGGTGGAATATTGCTCCATAAATATATTAACTATAAAATAGAACATTCTAAAATTTATGTACAAAATTATGCTAAAATATGTACATGAATTTCATTAATTTGAGCTAAAAACGCTGCAAATTATTTCACAAAGGTTTATTATTTTTTCAATTGAGTATGATCGTAGTTTTAGTTGGCTTGCGTACGTCATAAGGCCCGTCCAGACCCCTCGGCGTGTCCTATTTCGAGTTGCCACAACCTATACTTCTATAATTATATACGCATGTTTATATTTCTCGATTTGAGCTCCTATCTATTCAAATAGTTATTGCCTTAATAATATCATTATCTAAGTACGTACGAAAAGTCGAGAGGATATGTTATTAAATATGCGTAGGAAAAGCATTGGTATTAACACACAAATATGACCTAGAAAAAAACATATTATATTCATGCCTCGAAGGAACGCCGTACCCACCCCATGGTGCCGTGGTGTATTATATGGGTATAACACTTAGAAGTAATAAATATCCATTCTCCTACGCCCCTGGTCACTCCAGCCACCACAAGGTGCCGCGGCGCCTCCTCTCACTATACCCTCCGCTCACCACCCCTCACCACCCACCGTGACCTCCTGCCAAGGGTGCCAGGCGTGCGTCTAACACGTCTAACACTCAAAGCCTCGAAAAAGACACTTTTTCGCCCGTTTTTGGCCCATAGCATATATGCGAGTAAAGCGATCGGGATGGTTAAACGTTAGGACCAACTAGACCCCAAATGGAGTTTATGTGCGAAAGAACGGGTTTTTAAATAAATTCTTAGGCCTTTTATGGCCCGAACGGCGGACGGCGGACGGACATTTCAAATTTGGATTCTACGATCCTTGAAACGTAAGGGAACCTTGAAACGTTTGAGGGGGGGGGGGGGGGGGGGGGGGGTTATACAATTTTTTTGCTACACGATCACATAGGCTTATTATTGGAAATAATAAACCAAAAATGTACTTAAAATTCATTAAAATTTGATGAAAAATCGATAAAAACTGCTAAATGAGATGAAAATTCAAAACCTCTATTTGAATAGGAGATAATATTAGAATACGTTTTTTGCCATAAAATTATAGTAAACAATTTTCTTGCACTCAAAAAGCTTAAATTCCCAAAACAATTTAACATTATAGGATAAGATAATTTACGAAAATTCGCTCATACGATCATGCTGCATGAATGGAGGTTTTCATCACTTTGTTTGAAATTTTTCCAATTTAATGGGCTCGAAAAAGTGCTGGCCAACGAACTCGTTCTTTGGTTTAGAAAGCTTGATTTTTTGGAGTAAGAACGAAATATTTATCTCAATCCTAAAAGAGTTATCGTCTGGAAGGACATATATATATATACGAAAACATTTTAAACTCTGGGATTTTTTTCAGCAATAGCTTCTACGAAAATTCGCTAAAAGAAAACTAGTGTATTAGAAGGGAATGTGAGATAAAATATATAAATGAACAGACTTACGCGATACTTAAGCTGATGTGATTACGAACGTAGTGTATTAACAATCTCAGGCTTTGCTTTACAGATTTAGTAATGAAGTGTTCCACTACTATATTGAATTCATAAACAGCACCACAAGGCGTATGAAATTTTCTGATGATCGGCACTGTAACAGCATCAAACGAGTATATTTACTTTAGAGTTTTCCTCACTTGAAGTAATTATAGGTAAGTAGTACATATTATATGTTTGGAAGTTGGAGTGGTGTTGATTAAAAAAAAAAAAAAAAAAAATGTACACAGAGTGTCCCGATTTAAGTTCATCAAACTCTGACGGTCGATTCTAGAGCTTATTTCTGATCGAAATTTCTTCATAGAGATTTTTTTAACGCTTAGTTTTCGAGTAATTCAATTTTTGAGATTTTTCGACGTTTTGTCACTAAAACGATCATAACTCCCTTACTTGCTGTGTAAATTCGAATTTGAGGATTCTATTGGAGAGAACAATAAATATTCTATGACAGATGCCTGACCTCTTTTGAGAATTAAGTTTGAGATATAAAGAGAGCCATCTGAAAAGAAAATCCTACCTAATATGGGAAACCTCGAGATTTTGTAATCGACAATTGAATTATGGGTACCTATATTTTTTCAAGATGTAACTGCTCCGAGAGTTCTCCTTTTCAACGGTGTAGTCAATTTTACTTTTACTTTGCTAATTAGGAGAGAAAACTATGTTTTAATGTTGAAAAACATTGTTTTTTCAATGAAATCCAGGGTTTTCTTGAAAAACGATTGTTGATGTTGGTAACAATTCATGTGTAGGAGTGCATGACGAGAAGGGCGTTATTGAGTCTGGGACAACAGTCGAGTAGTGTCGTTGTCATTGTTCGTTCTAAGCTGTATTCAATTAAAACATTACTATCGTTCATCTACATTAATTTGTGATCTAGCCCCTCTACCTTCCACAGGCTATGGGCGTTTGTGTGCTTATATTCACGGTTCTTTATCTAGTGTAAATCGCCGAAAGTTCGCGATTTTTAGCGAATTTTCTTAGAAAATAAAGCTATTGCAATGGCTCCAAAAATTTTAAAATAAAAATTTTTAAAAATTTTCTTCATCGAAATCTGTTTTGAGGCATTCTGAAATGATTCCTGGATTTTAACGCTTATATATATATATATATATATATACATATTTATATACATATATGTATGTATGTATATATATATATATATATATATGTAAGTATGTATGTATGTATGTATGTATGTATGTGCCATTCCAGACGACAACTCTCGATAGAATTAAGATAAAAACTTCGTTCTTTCGCCAAAAAATCTAGATTTCAAAAGAAAGAATGAGTTCGTTGGACAACACTTTTTGACAACATTAAATTGGTCAAATTTCAAAAAATGTACCTACCAAAAAAAATCACAAAAAATGACAAAAAAAGGCTAAACACCAGTGTTTTTTATTTTTTTTTAGCAGAATATTACTCAAATAAAGTTTATCAACTATGAAGTTGGTAATTTAAAAATTAAAGCACAAACCTATGCTCAAAATTGTAATTAAATTTAATTAAAATGTGCTACAAAATCGATAAAAATGTAAAAAACTCTAGAAATCCAATATCTTTGTTTAAATAATAGAATGTTATTTAGAACAAATTTTTCAGCAATAAAATTATTATTTTATACTGAAATTGCTATAATTTTAGTACAATTTATCAAATATTATAATACGATAGGTAATTATTAAGAAAATTCGCTCATATGATCATGCTGCATGACTGGAACTTTTTCTTATCTCCCGGGAAAGTGCTGAGTTTCAAGCATGTTTGCATTCGCAATATGGCGAGTACCAACCAACTGTTCGCGGGAATTAAACCTTTTTATGGAACAAATTATTCAAACTAGGATTTCCAGAACGAGGGGGAATCCCCGACAGAAGATGGGAAAAGGGAAGAATTTGCGGAAATGGATGTGAAGGCCAGGAGCCTTTATTGCTTAGTGTTTGGTGGACAATATGCTTGAAATTGCTAGATCGATAACTACCGCAAAGGGTATGTGGCTCTGTTTCAGTAACACACTTACCTATTCAAAAACAGGTAGATACCTACCATTTCGCAAGTATATTTGCAGTGAAAACTCAGAAATTTAGGTAACTCTTTTATGCAAATTTTCCGCAGAGTTTGAGAAAACAGTCGCCAGTTTGAGAAGTGTGGGAGGAAAGATGGACGATCAGGAAATAATGACATTGTTGGTGGCTATGCCAGAATCCAATGATGCTGTTACATCTGTGATTGATGTTTTGTTTTGTTGTAATGCTGGAATAATTAGTCACAGTATAATTCAGCTGCTGAGGGAAGAGTCAAGAAAATCGGCAAGGGAACTGGCTTGGTAATCTCAAGATGGAGACGAGCAACAGGCGTTTTTCAATAATCACCAAATTCGAGAGCAGAAAAGGGTTTTTCCTTCTAGGTTTTTATTTCATAGATATTGCTTCATCTTGTGAAGTTACCTACATTTTAGAGAGAACTCTTTCATCTATTGTACAAGGAAACTTCAAACGATAAAAAAAAACTTTGATTGAATCTTTGAATCTATATGTTCGTTTGAGAAACGTGGATTTTCAATTGACAACTACCTAAGCTCCCTCTTGCTATCATTCGCACACAGCTTGATAGAACCATTGCGGTGGTGTGCAATTCATGGCTGGTCTTCAGAACTTTGTGACAACATTGGACAATCACCTTTTGTGGTTGTCAAAAGGTATTAGTACTCAAGAGTCTTCAACTCGAGGCTCATTGAAAAACGCAGTTGTAAAGGTACTTTAAGTTGGAGATAGCCACTGCTTACTCCTAGTCACTGTAGCTGAGCTTGAAGAGGACCCCTGTAGCCAAGTAAGCCGCAGCAAGGGAATGATAACAACCTTACATGAGGAGAGCCGCCCCCAAAAATCCAGGAAGCATGGCAAGAAGGAAGACACAACCCTGATGGGAACAAGACATGAAGACACACTTCTCAGAAATCATATGAATAATGCCACAATAGCCAGCCATGGCATCGTCTCGGAATCAGACTCGGCATTTACTAGCAACCATGGAGTGAGAAACGATGCCAGCAACGTGCTTACAAAAAGTTTCAGGAATCAACCCCCATCGAAGTACAACGATACTGGACAGCAACCGGGGCAGCATGCCGGCAACTCTCCCACAACACATCTCCAGAAGACTTCAAACATCGATTCCAACCAAGACGCACCAGTGCTAAACAGTCACAAATATAGCAGCATTGCCAGCAACGCTTCGACAACGCACTTTCACTTCCAAAAATAAAAGCCAATACAAAACCCACAACGCCAGAGGGCACTTGAGACAGCAAGAATGCCAGAAATGTTTTAGCAACGCATTCTCTGAAATTTCTGGAGATCGATCTGAACGTAATGATGCTGACTGGCTAACTACTGTTGGACTTCTGTCAGCGATACAGCACGTTGGTGAGGACAATCGCTTTCTCAGTTCTGTTCCAAGATCCTCGACGAACGTTACCAATACTTGACATGATTTGAACCTACTTATGGCGAATACTGATGGAAGACCAACTATCGTCTGTTAGACAATTGACAATGACCTTGAGCTTTTACAGACCTGCTGTTCTATTCATTTATCAGTGTCAACAGAAGTGAAGTAAATAAATAAGTGTAAGAGGGGATACACGGTGCATGCATCGATATATATCAAGATCACTTCGCTATGTTTCCTCCCTCACCACTTGTGAGACTGTGATCTTCCGTTTTTCAGATCCTCAACAATTCTTCTGAATAACTTGATTTGTACTTCGTATCTCTACAAAGATATAATAAAACCACGGCCCCTGTTAAATATGATCACTTCAAAAAAAGTTGGCATGATAACTTTATACCGACTATATCAAGTTAGACACACAAAGCGATCTTACTCATGTGACCACTACCTCCAAAATCACGAACATGCATTAAAAAAGTTCACACGGCCACCTAGCATGACAAGGGACTTCTTAAAATTCTGTTGTTTTCATCGAATTTTAAAAGTTTCGTTAATTCATAAGAGAACTGGAGCATAAATGAATAGGTAGAGCTTCCATATATGGACAATTATTTGAGAGAAGGGTAGGATCGTAGTAGTTATACTAGTACCTAATCCACATGCGATCAAAAATTTTAAAAATATACTGGCAAACACGTTTTACGATTCAATTGTTGAATTTACCAATATATTATTTGGTCATTTGACCCGAAGATAACTTTCATTGCTGTAACAGTTAGGAACCAACCTTCAGTAGTCCGCACTTTACATTCCGGATCTTCATGCCCAATAGAGGCATTTATCTGGCGGCAACTCGAGGTGAAAGTCATTTCGGATATTAACATGCTTGGGTTTAAACTGATCAAGGTTACCTCTTGATTGAGAAAGCATGGCGATGATAAGAGGTTGCCTCCTTTAGCCTGGACTTGCAATGGTCCCAACTCCACCTTGATGAAGCACTGTAAACATGAAAATGAAACTTAAAACATGAAAAGTGACCTACTGCTTAGTGCAGCATGATTTAGATACAAGGATTCATGTTTTGGTATCTATTGATTTTGAAAATGTAGTTGAGGACATTTTAATATGTAATATATTTAAAAAGTAAGATTGAAGCACTATGGAAAGTATGATGAAGCGGCTGAATTTTAAACCTGGTTTTTCAGCATCTTCCTAAAGAAGCCCCAGTTTCTTGGGGAAAACAGTGGGATGGAAATTTAAAAAAAAAAAAAAAAAAAAAAAAAGAGGGCAAACATGCCTTTTTATTAATGTTTTTTAAAAATAATTTAAACTGTCTAATTAAAGAAACGTTGCGGCTGAACAGCATCCATTTCCAGCTCTTGTCAGGGAATCCACTGTATGCTGTCGTATGTGCTAGGATGTATGATGGTGCAAGCCACATAGTCAATCAAGTATAAGGACCCTTTGATTGAGAGAGACAAGAACGTGCAGCAAGTAAGGGAGATGGACATATAACACCTGCTTCACAAGGGTCTTTGCCCTCTTTATGCAGAGGGACAATGACAGCCTTCCTCCAGGCGGAGGAACACTTACCTGAGGCATAGATAGAACTGTACAGTCTCTAGAGCGTGTGCTTTTCCTCTTGTGGAAGATTGATTAGCATTTCATAATGGATCATATCTTTCTGTCCTAGTTGGTTTATTCATTGCTCTTTCTAATTCACCCATTGTGAATGGTATGTCAATTGACGGGCTGAACAACAGAGTGAGCTGAGGGAGAGGTGCCATTTCAACCTCTGCCTAGTGTTGCCTAAAGTCATTCGGGTATGCATCATTACTGGACACTTGGGCTTAATGAGAAGCCAGTGTAACAGCAACGTGCTTGTGTTCTCCATGGTACGCTTTATAGGTACCATGGATAGGCGACAAGTATGTTGTGTGTCTATAAATTATTTAGTGAGAACAATGATGCAGTCGATGCCGCTTTCTGGGCTTGCACTTTGGCTAGCCCTTCTTTTCTTAGAAGGGGCCTGAGGGGGTGGTGATGCAGACCCCGATAACGCGTCTTTCCTCTTTCTAACCTGGGTCCAGCCGCCACTGGCTGTATCCTGGTCGAACTCTACTTCAGGAACAGAGGAGTTGGGGGAGACGTTCTTCACAGTTTTCTCAGAGCCATCCCCCTTTGTTGATGTGGGGGGTTTGGAGGTTGGCTTCAGTGCGAGGGAGGGGAATTGTTAGGGGAGGGTGGTAATAGTGGAGGATGAGGGGGGAGGAGAGTGGGCCAGCCTTGATGGCTGGAGCGGAATTGATTAGCCGGTGTCTGGTCAACGGATTGTTTTAACTTGGATGTATATGATTCCTTTTTGGAAGTAGAATCATTGCACATTCTACGGGCCACAGGATAAGGGAATTTTTCAGTTGCCATAATGGATAGGATGGCAACTTCTTTTTAAAAGATTGGGCACTCCTTAGAGAGTGCTCCATGATGGCCATTGCAGTTGGCACACTTTGGAGGCTTTGAGCATGATGTTTTCGCCTTATTGTGTGATGGAAGACCACAGACGCACATTTCATGCTCAGCCGTGCATCTGCGGCTAGTATGCCCAAATTTAAAGCATTTGTAGCATCGCATTTGTGGGGAAATGGCCTTACCTGCAGGTCACAAAGCAAGGGACCAGGTGACACAGTCTTGGGCGGATTTTGTAACGCAAATGTGAGCAAAAAGGTGTCAGATGACCCTTGATGCGCTAACACATTGGAGAGGGGATGACTTCAATGACTGAATCCTCTTTGAGATTCTCGAGGATCTCGTCAGCCGAGACAGGAAATCAGGTGACCGAGATGGAAATTTATGAAGTTCATGTACAAATTTCTAACGATATATATGAATTAATAACACGTAAACTAAATCTTGAAGATCAAATTATAGAAAATATATGTATGTCAATCAAAAGTGCTATCACCCAGTACCTCCCAGAGGGCGGTACTCCTCTTTCACAAATATAATGTCAGTAAGAACAACAGCCCATAACACACCTGTAATATTTTTACAATGGAATGTAAGATCCCTTGTTTTTGGGAAGTCTAGAACATCTACTAAGTCAATCACATATAACAGCTGTTGCAGTATCAGAAACTTGGTTTCACAGTAATGGAACATACCAAATAAACGGTTACAACATTTTACGCAAAGACAGAGACGATGGCAAAGCTGGAGAGGCTCTGTTAATTAAAGACGGTATCGAGTATACCGAATTATAAATTTCATCAACAATCAACAATTCTCTTGCATAGGTGCTACGATCTCCATCGGACACACCAAAATTAACCTCATTTCAATTTATAATCACCATCGAAATGCTATATCTAAAAGAGGTTGTGAAACGTTCTTCCAGAGCGTCCTCCGTCCATGCATAGTCACTAGAGATTGGAATGTTGATAACGAATTGGTTGGAAGTTCATACACTGATACCAAGGGAAGTAACTTGATGAACACAGCAGCACAGATTGCTCCATTGTAACCAAGATTTGCCCATCGTAGGTAAATGCTTCTCAATTACAAGCAATCACCAAACATTAATACATACATTGAAATGAAACGAGCAGTGGACGAAGCAAATAATGTCATAACCGCGGCTAAACGATCATCTTGGGGACGATTCTGGGACAGACTTATCAAATCTACGCCCTTAAATGAAATATGGAATCAGATAAGAAAAATAAAACACGCCCAATCCTCTGAAAATAAGCTGCAGGAAATAGCATGGGTCCAATATTTTCTTCAAAAACTTACACCAGATTGGGTGATAGAGCCAACATTGCCCCATCAGGAAGGTGGAGAGGATGAAATACTTTCTTCCCCGTTTCTGTTACGCGAGCTTCAGGCTGTACTGCAAAAGAATACAAATTCATCGCTGGGTATGGACGAGATAACCTACCAGATTGTACGCAAGCTACCTGAGAATTACCGAAGAATTCTTCTCCTCCTCTTCAACGAATTCTGGAGAATGGGAAAATTCCCTAATGACTGGTCCTACCTACATAGTTATCCCTACACTAAAACCAGGGAAGCCAAACTATGATGCCAACTCATATCGTCCCATCTCGCTTGCCTCAAGTTTTATGAAAGTATTTGAAAGAATAGTTAAATACCGTCTACAATGGTGGATTGAAAACAAAGGATTACTTCCCAAGCCAATTCGGATTTAGACGCAATCGTTCCACAAACGATGCCATAAACACCCCAATCACTGACGTGCAGAATGGTCTCACCTACAATAAATCTACCACCGCAATTTGCTTGGGCATAGCCTCAGCGTTTGATGACGTGGAATGGCCCATATTATGTACTAAACTAGCAACATTCGGGATTCCAAATATGGCTATAAAAAATATCAGGAACCTTCTTTCCACCTGCAACATTTTCATTCGAACCAATGGAAAACTACATGGTCCCATGACGCACATCAAAAGGTCTCGCACAAGAGGCAATTTTAAGAACAATTTTCTATGCTCTGTATATGGTAGGACTCGATGATGTCCTCCCTGAGGAGGTGTCCGTAATACAGTAGGCTGATGCCATTTGTATATATAGTACTGATCTGGACTTAAAAATATTTAAGTCCTGACTAAACGTTGCAGTGACGAAAACTGTGGAATTCTTCACTAAACTGGGACTCAACATACCTCCCACTAAGTCGGTGGTGTGCCCTTTCACCAGGAGACGAAATGTTCAATTCGGTGATACTATCACTTTAGGCAGGATAACCTTTCCATGCATTAGAAAGGTGAAATTTCTAGGCCTCCATTTGACGAGTAAGCTCTCCTGGAACTATCATGTTCAAATGATAATTTAAAAAACGGATCAGTACTCAAACATCTTAAGATCTTTTACGAGCACTTCCTGGGGAGCAGATCCAACCATAGCTTTGAGATTTTTCCGAGCAACGATTCGTAGTGTCATTGACTATGGGTCAATCTTCTATGGGCCTGCCTGTGAATCAATCCTCAAACTTCTAGACCGAGTACAATACAAAAGTCTCAGAATATCAATTGGTGCCTTAACATCTATGCCGATTAAATCACTACTGGCAGAGACGAGCGAACTCCCACTGAGACAAAGCAGAGGTATCCTAAGTGACCGGTACTTGGTGTCACTATACAGTCGAGATGAAAACCGTTTTCCAGAAATCAGAAAACTCGTAATTAATATGTTGACTCAGCCATACTGGGAAAAGAAGGTCGGACCACCACTATGCAGTAGTTTCCTCAACATACATACCGAGACATCGTGGATCGCTTCAGTAACCCAACCAGAGATATACTCCCTTCCCTACAACACCCTTCTAGACCCACCTCATGCGACCATTCGTATTGATTCAGAATAGGTATACCCAAACATAATTACCACATTACGAGAGATATGGCAGAATGACCACTTCATATACACTGACGGCTCAAGAATAAAAGACCAGGTTGGATGTGCTTTTTATGACTCAACAACTAATATTCTGAAAACCTTTAGACTCTGGGATCATGCATCAATATTTCCTGCTGAGCAGGTAGCCGTCCTGCAGAGCATAGTATATGCAAACACATTTAAAGATGATAAAAGCTGAAGAAACGAGGAAGTGAAAAATTTGCGTGAGTTCCTCTCCCGGAAGAAAGCACATTTTGGAACATCAGGACTTTTACGTTTCAATTCTCCGCGCTGATCCTGCAGATCTCGTGCAGTTGCTTCACTTACTCCTTCGTTTACTAGGTAGGTACTAAGACTGGTTACAAAGCAGTCTTGGTATTGTTTTATTCCAGTTTACCTCTACAGTGGTAGGTATTGAGATTCTTTTACACCTGTTTGCCGCTGGTCCACGGCACCAGTGTGCTCTCGCGCAATCCTGATTTTTTTTTTTTTTTTTACTAGCTAAAAAGAAGTGTGTGTGTGTTTCCGAACAAAAAAACAATTCATTTTCGGGTTTTAACACTAAGAACCAACCATATCTCAGTTACTTTCGTGAAAAAAAAACAGCTCCAGCTTCAGCTCACTTCCAGCTTTTGATGCATTTGAGCAAATTTACTTCCGTTTGTTTGTAAAGGTACAGATCCCCTCTAATCAGGGCCAATAACTCTGATGCTAACCAGAGTGTTTGTTCAGGCTACCCAGGCTTCCAACTTTCAAGCAAATTTCGTGGTTGTTTCATATTTGACTTGAAAATCTAACTGCCTATTTTCAACCAAACATACATATTCAACCTTTATTTAAAAAAAAAAAAAAACACTTACTTACCCTACCATAAATGGTATATTCAGTAGGACCACCAAAGTGTGGGGGGTCACCCATCACAATCACCGACACTTCAATCATGTGAATGCCATCCGTAAAATATCGTTCTGGAAATATGATCATCCTCGCCTCTCCGAAATCCACCTTCTTTGGAACAGTATCGTATTTACCTGAATAAATTAAATCACCAATTTAGTCAGAATAAAATCACATCGTTGTACATACAATTTTAACTCAGTTCATGTACGAAAATCTATGTATATCAAAGTACGATTATCCATCCCAAAACAAGTTTTGGTATTGCGGACTGGCCCCGTGGAATCAAGGCCCAGCGAAAAAGACCTTGTAGTCCTGGCGGCACACAGGAGGGTTCAGAAACCCCTTTTTCCTGGCCGAAAATCAAAAAGTCGAAAGTCTTTGGAAGGAGAACTTACTGACAACCATCTGTAAAAATCGTTGGATCCAAGCAGTGGTGCTCCCTGTTGGGGTAGTGGTGAAATAAAGACTTATAAACGGAACCGGTGGGTCGAGGGAGCGAGCACGAATTTATTCGTGCATAGCACACCAAAGCAGTCTCGAGTAGCTCGAGTATTCTCGGGAATAGCTTGGCAAGTAATACACTTCCGCCCGAATATATTCGGGTATAGCATCAAAAAGGTTAAATTCAATTCAGAATACTCATTCTTCGTTCAATGTTCACTATCTAGAATATGAATAGTATAAATCATGAGTTACCGTTATGTCCAGGACCTCTTTGAATTGACCATGAATATGAGATGTGTCGGGTGCCCACACAATTACTACTCTTGATGATATTCTTGATCATAATAGTGTTCCCTCTCAAGTAAATGTTTGGTGGTAATGATATGTCGGCTAGGCTGAAAGTCAGTGTGATTATACGAAGGATTTATTATAGATATTTTATAGATTATTTATAGATAGAGGAATAAAATTCACTTCTATCTGCAAACGAGCCTGACAGAAGCAACTAAAGCACTTCATACTGCATAGGTTGGCTGATCTGGGAAACATGTCACTGCTTCGGTAGAGAATGTCAACCCTTAAGCCACTCCTCCACCAACCGAACAAGTCTGCTTAACATTGTTAGCGAACACAAAAAATTGACAAACATTAACAAAGCGTCAAAACATCATGCAATCAATTTTGAGGTGTCTACGAGGATACCCTCCTAATATGACCCATATTCTCGTGACGTCACGCCTGGAGTAGGTTCGCGTTTCAGCCAAAGTCGGCCATGATACCGCCCTACGTCAATGAATCGCTACTCAAACAACCTATTTCTCACAAGAAGTTTGCCGTCTCACGTCAACATAATTCGTGGTTATAAGGCCATTTTTCAACAGTTTTGTTTTGAAAAAGTATAATATTGTAGCAATACAAAGTTTCAATTCGACTAAATTTTATAATAATCATGCCTGCCAGCGCAATAATTGATTGTAGATTGCTGTCAATACCAATCTAACGTGAACAAGTTTTTATTTGGACTAGGAGCCTAATTATAGTAGTTAATCAGTGTCAGAAAACTAAAGAACTTCCTTCGTTTAGGCTTTGAGAATAATTAACCTGAAAAATAGTAAAGAAAAGATGATTGAAAATTCCTCAGGTGTCTGTACTGCTGTGTAGGTACCTAGCCTTTGCTCAGGTAGCTTCATCAGCGTTTTATTATAAGTTCGTAGTACTATGCTTAACTGAGAAGCTTTACTTGTTATATTGAATGAATAAAAGGAGAGATTTGATAGTTTGTCAAAATAAACAAGGCAGGTTGTTGCTACACCAAGAAACGAAACTACTTAGGTAGGTAGTTACGTACGTCCTACCAGATTTGCTGTTGGTTTAAAGTGCCTAAACAAAGTAGGTGGGTCGTTGCTTTGCCGACGAATACAACCGCTGATTAGCAAGTTTGTCAAATATCGAATCAGGGACTATGCAACATGAATTAAAAAACCAGCTGCAAGGAAAAAACCTTGAAATGCATTTCTCTGATGGTAAGATTTCATAAAGACGGCATTGGCAGTGCAGTTATTGCGCGAGTTTTGCAGTTACACAAATTTTATGGACAAAAAAAGTAATTAGGTACCTACTTTCGTTTTGATCAATGAAGTACCTACATGAACAAGTAATAGTAAGTATACGGAAAGTATGTAGGTATACCTTACCTCTAGGTACTTACCTTTCCACATGTGATACAACTTACTATTCCCGCCTAACAGAGCTCTCATAACACATCCTTTCACAAGACCACTTTCACAGTACTCTAAAGATTTTTAGTTTCAATTGATTCAAAGAACAGTTCTAAAACTAGATAGGTAATCCACAACATTTTTGCGGCTGATGTCTGGATCATCTAGAACACTTGTACTTATGTCAACTCCCCAACAAACATTTCTACCCCATAGATTAAATCTTGCATTCGTAGCGTTTGAGGTCAACACCTGATAATAACTTGGTGTAATTTGCGTACAATTTATCACCTTGTGGTGAATTCCACCACATCAGGTCAACAGCCTTTTTCAGGGCTACCAAAAAGAGGTACTCACGACACAATTACATATAAAAGACGTCGAGTTACAACGCAGCAAAATAACATATCTCGCCCGAGAGAATATGCGAAATATTCACTCACGAACGAAATATTCACAAATAAGCAACAAGCCAAACACCCACTGCAGGAGAAGGGTTCGTCGGGACAACTCACAAAAGTTGTCTTGAAAACAACAGCCCAAGGAAATGATCAATCGACCTCTACGAAAATGCAAGGGCGAAACTGGCAAACCAACTCAGCTATCATATTCACAGATTCTGAGAAAACACTGTGCGAGCCAATAAGGAAACACATGGTGAACTAATGAAATTAAGCGGACCAACCAGGGGGCGGCAGGAGGCTGCCACCTCCCTATAAATACCCCGCTCGGAGCCCTCCGTATTCATTCCACCTTCTGCTCTCACTGACATCTCTTCTCATCTCTCGACGAAGTTACTACACGCATTCAAGACTCAGAAAGGCATATCTTCCTCTCCTCACAGATTCTCTCGATCTTCTTGGCATTTACGAGTCTAGTCATTGCACTACTCATTGCCCAACGTAGATCTCCAGTCAGGGTCCCACCCGGCACGTTTAAGACTCCGTCTAAAACGTCGCGTCCGCAGGGAGACCTTAGCCGTGTCGCCCGAATCTCGCAGCTTTCGGCTCTTGATTGTCCGAGGGGCACGCCGGGAAATTGCACAGCTCATACGCTCCAATTTACCGTCCAAGGAAGCCTTTTTAAAGGCTCGGAGAGGACCCCGACATCAAGCTGGGAGAGAGCTTTGTCGAGCGAGTCCCTCCTCTACATAAATCCTTCATCCGAACGGAAAGGTATTTTTCTACCGAGTAAACACACTCGGAGATTTCGATGGAGCAAAGCCCCTCTTATTTCCTCGGGTTCGAGGAAGAAGAGCTTGGCGATGGAACGGGCATCGGCCCCGCTCCAGCTCCTTATACGAAACTCGATTCCCACTCAAAACGTAGTGTCAAACTACTCGGGCCAGCTCCGCGCCCAAAGCTCGAACCTCTCGACGAGATCGCAGCTTTGCCTAATAAACCCTCAAAAAGTTTGTTAGCTACTCCCGTACACACGCAAGGGGTCGAGGATTCTTTTCAGAATCTCTCGGAAGGTAGTTCTTACGATTCTACCCATGAATATACTAAATATTCATCTCACGATCGCACCGACGATCCGAGTGTTAAACACACTCCTATCCTGCGTACACCGCACGGACCAAAAGGTACTTTCCAGTACTTCAATCAAACACATTCCGTCCCTCCTACAGATGTAAATCTAGGACCGGAATATTACACAACGGTTCTACACCCGAATACGCATTTCCAAACAGCTCGAACCAAACCTGGCGCCCCTCGCGGCCTACCAACGAACGAACCACGAGTTTCAAACACCCAGCAAAATGTCCTTGACAATTTCGCTCACATTTCCTTCGGAAATAATGCAGGGAATAACCCGCATAACCAAGACATGGGTACTTTTCACAACGTCCCACTTGGTCTACCTACACCAAGTAGAACATATATAAATCCACTACAAATGGTGACCCCGCCTTTGAACAGGCTAAACACGGAGCAATACGTTCCCTCATATGAAGCTAGTGGATTTCAGGGAACCACTGCGGGCGTGCGACCCCCGCCGGGCCTCTACGCCCCACATCTCACACTTCAACCCTCTCCACAAAGTGGCTTCAAAGCACTTTTGGAGGAAATAGGTGACTATCAAAAACCTATTTTTCAGAAGAAAAATATTGATCGAGCTCTCGCAGAGTTCGATCAGTATTGCATTCGCAAGCATTTGAGAACACAAAACGAGTGTTTCTCCGCCATTTACAAGTGGGTACCTGAGGAAATGAGAGAAGCTATTGACTCAGCGTATCTCACGGCACCCCACGCACCTTACGACGAGGCTAAGAAACGCCTAACACGAGAATATGGGTTGTCTTTGCAAGACAGACTCCTCGCACTAGAGGATCCATCATCTCTCGCCAAAAAACCCAGCACTAAGTACCATGAAATGTATGCTAAAGCAGTTGGGTACTTTTCGGAGGCATTGATCACACAAAAGTGGATCGAAACTCTGCCAAACGACGCACGGGGTCTCGTCGCAGCACAAGCAAGCACGAGCGCCCGGCTTGACCTGGCCGACACGCTACACGCGTATAAATCAGAAACTCCTTCCCTTAATATTAGGGGAGTCGAGTCAACCAACAAAACAAGCACTTCAAGCCCTAAGAAGTCTGTTACACAAAAAACTGAGTATAAACCTCACAAACCTAACGTCTACATCTGCCGAAACCACACTCGTTTCGGCACAGAGACACGTAAGTGTGCGGATCCGCAGCACTGTGATTGGAAACCAACCGTCTCGAAGTCAAACAAAAAGGCTGCAGCTATTAGCCAGCCAAAACATAAAATAGTTTCGAAGGAAACTACACCGGAACCGGTACCCGAAAGTACCATTCCCACTTCAGACAACGAGTGCTCGGAAAACGAGTAACTGCCAGTGTAGCAGAGCCTATACGCCGGCAGACCAAAGATTTTAAACGGCTCTTTTTCAAGTGTCAACTTCACGGCACCGAATTCCTCATTGACACGGGAGCAGAAGTGAACATTCTGCCCCAAAATATCACTAAAAAGCTGGGTTTGAAGGTTCTCAAAACCAATGTCAAGCTCACAGCTGCAAACGGCGCCCCAATCGAAACATTGGGACGAGCCAACACAACGATCAACATCAGTCTCGGTGACATGTCCACCGATTTCATGATCACAAAAGTCGACCTAGCCATCCTAGGTATTCCCTTCCTTGAGTCCTGGGACATCGGGATCAGGGTCAAACATAAATACATTTATAGACAAAAAATGAAGAGCTATGCCGACCAAACAATAGCAGCTGTCATTCAAGAGAAATTCTCTGACGAACAAATCGAAGCGGCTATTCCTCACTGGGACAACAGCTCAAGCTCAGAGAGCACCCAAATTATTGAGGACAAGAACATAAACTCAATAATCGAAATTTATAAACGGCAAATGGACAAGCTCCAGGGCAAGTGGAAGGACAACGGAGTTTACCACCGTATAACTACCGAAGGTTCGCCTGTACACTTCCGAGCAAGGCCTATGGCACGTGAAAAAAGATCCCAAGTAAAGAGCACTTTCAACAAGATGCTCACAGACGGCATAATCGCCCCGTCTGATTCCGAATGGGCATCATCCCTACACTGCGTGCCGAAAAAAGACGGGACGTGGAGGATCACAGGCGATTATCGTTTCTTGAGCGCTAAGACGAAGAAAGACGCCTATCCTCCACCTCACATACGCTCTTTCCAAGCCAACTTGCACGATACACAAATCTACTCGACTATAGATTTAAAATCGGCATACTACCACATCCCGATGCACCCCGATGACGCTCACAAAACAGCCATTATCACCTCTTTTGGCCTGTACGAATTCAAAAAAATGAGCATGGGGTTAGCCGGCGCTGCCCAGACTTGGCAACGCTACATGGACAATGTAATGCGAAAATTCGAATTCGCGTTTGTCTACCTGGATGACATTTTGGTTGCTTCCAAAACCTACAAGGAACATTTGGAACACCTCAAAAAAATTTTTGACAAATTAGGAGAACACGGGCTCCGAGTAGGGTTCGAAAAATGCATTTTTGCTCAACCCACCGTAGATTTCCTGGGTTTTACTATCTCAAAACACGGGATAACCCCTAAAAGAGACAAAATAGAAGCCATTGAACAGTTTCCACGACCAATAGACGTACGGAGCCTACGCAGATTTTTGGGAATGTGTGGTTTCTACCGAGCTTGCTCCAGTAAATTCGCACACATGGCTCAGCCCCTATACGACGCCATTCAATCAAACAAGAAGAATGACAAAACTCCGATTGAATGGACACCTGAAAGGGAAGAAGCTTTCACTAGCTTAAAACAAGCAATGATCAAAGCTACATTGCATAACATAGCTCATCCTCACCCTACAGCGGAATGGAGGATAGTGTGCGATGCGTCCGACACTCACATCGGAGCAGCACTAGAGCAAGAAATAACTAACAAGGATGGCTCAAAGACATACCAACCATTGGGTTTCTTTAGCAAAGAAATTCCGGAACAATGGAAAAATAAAGCCTCCTTCGACAAAGAGATGTTCGCCGCGTATCAAGCTTGCATACACTGGCATAACGACTTAGACGGACGCTCTTTCCACCTATGCTCAGACCATAAGCCACTGCTCGGCACAATGTTGAAGAAAAATGCTCATTTTTCTAAAATGAGACTAAGGTGGTTGACATACATATCACAGATGACAAGTGATATTCGACACATACCCGGAGACCAAAACGTCGTGGCAGACGCGCTCTCCAGACCATTCGACCCGGTTGAAATTCAAAAAAAGTCAATTTCAACTCAGACAGACGAAGGTCCGGCGGAAGCCGAAATTTCGAAAGTAACGGCCGCAGTGGAGTGCAACCTTTTACTTCACGTACTAGAAGCACAAGAAAAATCTCCTCCCACGTCAGAGGACACACGGAAACTTACAAAAGTTGAGTTTCCACAAGGGGAGCTATGGTGTAACCTAGACTTAGGACACCCCAGGCCTTACATACCGAAAGACATGAGACACGATATCATCAGCCAAATTCACAATTTGGGTCACCCAGGTATACACTCTACAGTATACAAGGTGAAACAGAGGTATTTCTGGCACGGACTACGCACAGACGTCTCAAACTGGGTAAGAGCATGTGAAACTTGCCAACGAGCCAAAATCACACGCTCTGTTAAACTACCTTACACAGAATTCGAAACGGCCACGAAATTCTCTCATGTCCACATAGACATAACCGGGCCATTACCATTGGCAAAAGGACGAAAACAATACCTTCTCATGATGGTCGACAGAGCGACAGGTTGGGTGGAGGCTGTCCCCCTAACTAATATTGAGACGTCCTCTATAACTGACGCATTTATTAAAATTTGGGTATCTTCCAAAGGAGTTCCCAAATACATTACCAGCGACCAAGGAGCCCAATTCGAATCAGCTCTGTTTCAATCAATAATGGAGCGTCTAGGGGTAAAACATACCCACACACTACCATACAAACCTTCGACAAACGGCATGGTGGAGCGTAGAAACAGATCACTGAAAGATGCGATCAAAGCTCAAAACGAAAATTGGCTCGACGCACTACCTAAAGTACTACTAGCAATGCGTACAGCGGTGGACCCAGCGACGGAAACAACGGCTTTCCAAAAAGTCTACGGGATAGATGTACCCCTTCCAGGGGATATATTCGTTACATCAACGAATATTTCTGAACCAATATTTTTCCGCTCCACCCATATAAAGCATAATAACACCAAATACGCTGTGAATATGCCCAAAAACTTGGATACATGTTCATACGTCTACATAAGAGTGCCGACTCAATTGTCTACATTGCAATGCCCATACACAGGGCCTTTCAAAGTGATAAAACGAGATAAAGTTTCTGTCACAGTGCAAATTGGTGAACAATTTAAAAAAGTTCCCAAACAGCAAATTAAACCAGCATATACTCTGGATACAGAAGAAACAGTGTCACGAAACCCAATTAATACGGAAAGGCAGGAGGAAAATCTCCAAAAATCCGCCAGAGGGCGCGTCCCCTCCAACAGATTCGGTGAGAGTTGGGTGACCACGCTCTGCCAAACTACCCTCCCCGCAACCAGCCCTCCGCGGCCGCGGGGCCAGCCCTCGCGGGTCTGGTACCCGTCGACAAGGTGCGGATCAGGGGAGACCAAAACCCGACGCCCGTCGCAACCGACGGGGCCGGAGGTCCCCTCCAAGGCGAGGACGGCCTGTTACTCAGCAACCTCCGCCCCAACTGGCAAGGATCTCGTACGGAAAATTCCGTGTTTCCCTGCCAGTTCTTCCCCGAGCACGTCGTCGTTAGTAACACGACGTCTTGGGGGGGCGCCTGTGGTGAATTCCACCACATCAGGTCAACAGCCTTTTTCAGGGCTACCAAAAAGAGGTACTCACGACACAATTACATATAAAAGACGTCGAGTTACAACTCAGCAAAATAACATATCTCGCCCGAGAGAATATGCAAAATATTCACTCACGAACGAAATATTCACAAATAAGCAACAAGCCAAACACCCACTGCAGGAGAAAGGTTCGTCAGGACAACTCACAAAAGTTGTCTTGAAAACAACAGCCCAAGGAAATGATCAATCGACCTCTACGAAAATGCAAGGGCGAAACTGGCAAACCAACTCAGCTATCATATTCACAGATTCTGAGAAAACACTGTGCGAGCCAATAAGGAAACACATGGTGAACTAACGAAATTAAGCGGACCAACCAGGGGGCGGCCACCTCCCTATAAATACCCCGCACGGAGCCCTCCGTATTCATTCCACCTTCTGCTCTCGCTGACGTCTCTTCTCATCTCTCGACGAAGTTACTACACGCATTCAAGACTCAGAAAGGCATATCTTCCTCTCCTCACAGATTCTCTCGATCTTCTTGGCATCTACGAGTCTAGTCATTGCACTACTCATTGCCCAACGTAGATCTCCAGTCAGGGTCCCACCCGGCACGTTTAAGACTATAAGACTATAACGTCGCGTCCGCAGGGAGACCTGAGCCGTGTCGCCCGAATCTCGCAGCTTTCGGCTCTTGATTGTCCGAGGGGCACGCCGGGAAATTGCACAGCTCATACGCTCCAATTTACCGTCCAAGGAAGCCTTTTTAAAGGCTCGGAGAGGACCCCGACATCAAGCTGGGAGAGAGCTTTGTCGAGCGAGTCCCTCCTCTACATAAATCCTTCATCCGAACGGAAAGGTATTTTTCTACCGAGTAAACACACTCGGAGATTTCGATGGAGCGAAGCCCCTCTTATTTCCTCGGGTTCGAGGACGAAGAACTTGGCGATGGAACGGGCATCGGCCCCGCTCCTGCTCCTTATCCGAAACTCGATTCTCACTTAAAACGTAGTGACAAACTACTCGGGCCAGCTCCGCGCCCAAAGCTCGAACCTCTCGACGAGATCGCAGCTTTGCCTAATAAACCCTCAAAAAGTTTGTTAGCTACTCCCGTACACACGCAAGGGGTCGAGGATTCTTTTCAGAATCTCTCGGAAGGTAGTTCTTACGATTCTACCCATGAATATACTAAATATTCATCTCACGATCGCACCGACGATCCGAGTGTTAAACACACTCCTATCCTGCGTACACCGCACGGACCAAAAGGTACTTTCCAGTACTTCAATCAAACACATTCCGTCCCTCCTACAGATGTAAATCTAGGACCGGAATATTACACAACGGTTCAACACCCGAATACGCATTTCCAAACAGCTCGAACCGAACCTGGCGCCCCTCGCGGCCTACCAACGAACGAACCACGAGTTTCAAACACCCAGCAAAATGTCCTTGACAATTTCGCTCACATTTCCTTCGGAAATAATGCAGGGAATAACCCGCATAACCAAGGCATGGGTACTTTTCACAACGTCCCACTTGGTCTACCTACACCAAGTAGAACATATATAAATCCACTACACTCCTTGCATATTACAAATAATGAAAATATTGACTCGGAACTAGGTGAAATTATGTTATGCTGTTGTCCAGCTGTGACTACAAATGGGGCATTTTCGCATATGTTTACTCGTCACCATGACAACAAGGTGAAATAACTTCGATTTCGCTTGCCTCGACGTAAGGATGCGCTAGTGTCCAAGTCTCGAGAATATCACCCATAGTGTCTAAGGTAGCAAAGTTGCAGCTTGTAGCTCTGAAATTAAATGGGCCAAAGAATTTCCTCATCTAAGATAACCAAAAACGCAGGAGAAAGGTATAAAAAGCAAAACGTTCAAGTCTTTTATTTATATCAGAACGAAATATAAACTTCAGTCAACTTTTTAGGCATATAAACTCTTAGTAGGCCCATTGTTTTTCAATAAAATACGGAACTACAGCCAACACAGAACTTTTTCGAAAACTGCCTTTTCATATTGGCTTTTCGCATGGTGCCTACGAAAGTGAGTTTACATTGAGGAGCAGGCAGTGAGGGGCAAAGTGGCTATAAGGGAGGGGGGGAAAGGTGCGCATGGGGTCCACCTGGACCCCACGTGGTCGACGTTAGGTTAACATATAGTTCACCAAATATGTTCGTAGAGCATTTTCTGTTGTTCGTGGACATACAAATTAATGTTCGCGAATCAGTCGAACATTTTTGTCACTGTGGTTTAGTTGAGTGAACTTATTGGTGATGAGGGCATCTACGCAGCATCGTTTTGTGTTATTAGCGTGCATAGCAGCTGGATATGTGACTTTTACTGCTCGTTGACCCCATCGATGCTGGCAGAGACAACTCTTTAGAGGAAGAGAGAGTGTAGTGACCAACTTCGTGTAGACCTGACAGCAAGTAGCTTGTTCACAAATTTTACAAGGGTTTGCAATGAAAATTTTGAATTACTTGGGCCCAACTATTTCCAAACAATGATTGTTTGGCTGACTTAAGATTTTTGGCAACGGGCGATTCCTATACATTTTTGATGCTTTTAAGATTACAAAACAAGACATTTCTGAAATAGTGCCAAAGGTAATTGAAGCACTTGCTTATGCTACAACGCCACACAAGCAAAAAAAAAGCTCAGCAGCATTACTAATAGAGCGAATTTTCAAAGGAAAGTTGTGGATAAAATTAAATTAAGCACTTAAATTCCGATCATTGAGGCCAACCATGTTCTGAATAAAACTGAGGAGATAGTCATGTGAAGATCACAGAGAAAATTTTAGAACATGCAACCGAACTCGAAATTGTGGTCAATTATGGGAATTTTTAACCTAAAAATGGATTTTTCTCACTGATTTATGAATCTTGAAGATCTGGAAGAGGTTGCAATAGTCTCAGCGCTAATAAGTTCTTCGACTGTGACACCCCACATGCCCTTTGTAAAAAAAACCGATTTTTTTAAAGCATTTTTGGCCCATTACATATATTTTAAATTTGAGCCTGAAATTCTGGAGCAATGAGGCTGGCCTACAAACTTGACCTGTCTTTTGCCAAGACGGATTTTTCAGTGGTGTTTTAGTAGTGGAAAAAATTTTGTACGTACTTTTAAAATTTTAAAGCCATCTAAATATCTACCTAATTTTTTCTTTGAAAAATCGCTAAAACTGCTCAATTTGGGCCGACAAACACCTGAGTTCGACTGAAATGTTCGGCTAGTGAGCGAACTTTGACAGCCAACAACAGGTGCCCGCCACTGCTCCCACAACACCCCTCATAATGTTCGAGAAGGCGTCCACACCAAACCAACACCAAAAAATGTTCGGCAACATCAGGATAGTTCCAGCCAACACTGTCCGCCGAGCATGTTCGGTTGGTGAAGAAGCGACTCTAGTGCTTGACATTTCCACATATCAGTAGGTATGGGAAAAATAATCATTACTCAATATGATTACTCTAACATTACTCAGTAATGATTACTTTACTACTCTGCTGCACGGCTCCCCATGAACAGGACTTTGGCAGTTTTTAAGGTCATTTTGCGTCCACACAATCGGCAGTGCCCAATGTGGTCTAGGCTTGCGTGGCATTGGCCACTGTGTAGAGGGGGCCTTAACTGTTGATTACTTACCATCCATCGAATGTGATTGTCTTCTTGCAGTTATTCAATACCTTTGACACCGAGTATGTGAACAGAGGGAACGACTGATGGTATAGACTGAAGAAACTTTTTCCACCCATCATATAGTCTATATTTATCTCAACTTTCCCCATTTGTCCGATTATTTTTGATTCGAATGATACTTCCGTCCCAGGTTGGACTTTAGTGTGAAATTGAGGGTCAAACGAGTAAACCCAGTGATCTGAAAATTTTCAAGACAAAGTTGTCATCGACAATATTTTATTTGACATGATAATGATGTTATTATAGGATGATAACGAGTTGAGAAGCAAAATATTTATTGTTTTTATAATATAAGAGGTGAAAAAAGGCCATTCAGAGTTCTAAACCTTCACTGTGGCGTTTCTCAAAAAAATGGTTTAACCCTTCGTAAACCGTGTGAGGGCACAGCATGCCCAAAATCAGGAAGTGATCAGGAGTGCTAAACCTCGTAATGATGTTTATTTATAGATATTTGCAACACCAATTTGGGATAACACCTAGAAATTGACCAGAATTATTGCACTTTTCTAACACATTTGCACAAAGCGTACTAAATTGTAGGTTTTTTGGTGTTTTCCCAAGTTGGTTTTGCAAATATCAATAAATGGACAGCATTACGAGGTTCAGCACGAGAAAATACTAAAATCATGTATTACATGTGGCAATTGAGTGTCTTCAAAAACTCTGTTATTGCAGTTTTGGAGTGAAATCGCCCCCGTTCACGCGCACCTAAAAAATCAAGTGATGGGCAATTTCTTAATGAAATTTCACTTTAAATCTAAATCTGCAATAAAAAATGGGGATTCTCATTTAAAATAACGAAATTGATGTCAATTAAGCACGTTTTCGCACGTGCGCAATGCGCAATTTTGTCATTTTAGAGATCCTTACAAGAAAACATTAAGATAGAAAAAAAAATGTATTTTTTTGACCCAATATTAACAATTTTAGAGGGGGGGGGGGGGCGTTTGAAAAATTGCAAACTTCAGGAATCGTTTCAGAATGCTTCAAAATGGATTTCAATGGAAAATTTTTTTGAAAATTTTAATTCTAAAAACTTCCGAGCCATTGCAATAGCTTCATTTTCTACGAAAATTCGCTAAAAACTACATGTAAGCTTTTGCTTATTCAACTGCGGACTTCCGCCTTACATTTTGCGGCAAATCAAATCCTAATGCCTGTAGAAATTATTCCTGGAAAGATCAGCTGCAGAGCTGCGCAGACTGATCCTATTTTTCATAATTGTTAGCGATTTTTTTATAAAGAAAATCAAGCTATTTCAGAGATATCCGATATTGGATACATCTCGGCTCCGCCAAAATGTTGGTATCGATGTGAATTCTGATAAATTGACATAAGACAGGGTTCCAAAAAAAATCATTATTTACAAAAGAAAGAACGAGATCAAAGGCCAGCCTTAATGTTTCAGTCACACACAAAATTTTGTAATACATACATATGTGTTTTTCAGTCTTAATAATCGTTGAAAATTGCGAAAATAAATAGGAGGTCCTTGTGTGGATCTCGGATGCTTTTTTTGCGCTTCAGAGTGGAAAATGATGACTTTTATCATGGAAATGTTTGCAAATTGATGAAGCCGTTGCTATACAATATCCTGCAAATATTCACAAAAAGAGCACTTAAGATGAATGTGGATGTAAGTTCATAGGTACCTATGAATCTATCAGTTTTGTTCGTGACCAACTCTATTATGTTTCCTGTTGCACAAGTTTGCAAACCAAATGTTGAAAATTTGAACCATTGTTGTTCACCATGGCATGTAAATCAACTTTTACTTACCACCTTCTGGAAGAAATTCGCAAACTCTGATATCGAACAAATCAGGGATGGCCTCCGAGTCACGAACGCAAATTTCTTTTACATTTAGTTGTTTGAATTCGGTAGCGCGCATAGGGTAATAATCGCGTCCATCTGGCACCTTAATGTGGACTTTAACCTGAAATAATACCAAAGTTTGGGATTCTAATTTCCAAATATCATGCAGTGCATGATGATGTTACACAATCAGCCATCAACCGTGCGTATTTCCCCCCTCCCCAACCTCTTCATACATGTGTTCTGTTTGTTTCTTAAGCCGCTCAGAGTGGAGCGTGTACGTCAAAATTTTCCATCAAGTCGCTCCAAGCGCACTCCGAGGGCGTTCCGTATTTTTGACGATCCTTCCGCGCTCGAATTCCACCAATGAACCAATTTCAATTCAAGATAGGTAAATCATTAAGTTAAAGAATTATTATTGTTATTTATGTGATCATCGAATTTGTTGGTAATTACTGTTGCAATGAAATGTTCATATTTGTAATGAACTTAGACGCCCCGAAGTGCAATGGGAGCCTAAATCCACACTCATAGATAGAGAGGGGTGTGACAGTACCATAAGAGATACAACTCGTACCAATAGCATATATGCTACGTTCGGAGAAGATTGGTTTCCCAGTTCTAGGATCACCCATCCATCGCCAAACACGGCTTTCGAAAACATAGGAATTAGCGCCCGACGCCAGTTGGGAAACAACGGCGCGATGGCAGCGTATCCCTTGGATCTCGCTGGAACTGTCACACTCCCCGCCTTAAAAAACATACTTGATTGAAGAGCAAGTATGTAAACTAGGTGGAATAGTTTACTGGTTGAGAACTGATGCTCACTAATAAATAGCTGCATTGGTGATTGAGGATAAAAAAGTGAAATTAAAACAGGACGGATTGTCAATGAATCTTCATATGAAGTATTCATTACGTAGTTAACCCCCAATCAAAGATTGGAACAATCGGGAATAATATAACTTACTCAACCAGGAGACTTACAGTAGGGAGTTGCCCAGTTTGGGGACTTACGAAAATGGGAACTATGCCCTGGGGAATTAACTTGCTCAACTTTGGAGACTTACAGTGGAAGGTGCCCACTATGGGAACTTATGAAATAGGGAACGATTTCCTGGGTTTGGGAACAATGCCCTTGAAAATTAAGTATGTTAAATAGAAATAATATGAGGGGATAAATTGAGAAATTAATAATCAAGAACAACCAATGAAAGTATTTTATGTATCCAAGGGAGTATAATGGGTATTCCTCCTGGAAACCCGGGCCATGTTTCTTCTGAAACATTAACGCTCCAAAAATAGTGGATCGGATTACTAGGCGTTAGCCGTACATAATCCTAACCACGCTCTGCTACCATGTAATGAACTTAGACGCCCCGGAGGTGCAATGGGGGCCTAAATCCACACTCATAGATAGAGAGGGATGTGACAGTACCATAAGAGATACAACTCGTACTAATAGCATATATGCTACGTTTGGAGAAGATAGGTTTTCCAGTTCTAGGATCACCCATCCATCGCCAAACGCGGGCTTTTGAAAACACGGGAATTAGCGCCCGACGCCCGTTGGGAATCAACGGAGCAACGGCAGCGCATTCCCTTAGATCTCGAGGGAACTGTCACATATTTCTATTAACAATTTATTGTAATCCATAGGGGGGAGGGGGTATCTATTCATATTTATTCTCTACTGCATTTATTCATTTACTATTTTATGTCAATTCCAGGCGTTGTGCTTTTTATTCTTGTTGTACTGGGATGGATGGGAAAGATTCCTCAGCACGTCAAACTGTTTATAAAATGTCAATAATGTCAATAATGTAGCACTGAGACGGTAGCTATTCGTCCCGGATCCAACTCACGGTGCAGGATAACGAGGGCCAATCGTTACCAAGCGTTGACTGTCCAGTGTAGAAAGATGCCAGATTTCGGAGCTCGTCTTATAAATCGTCGGTCAGTCGGCGTTTTGAGGTAGAGTCACTGCTGAGGCCAGTCTTCTCACAGCTGATCCGACTCCAGCCTTTTTCGTGGGGCCTCTCAACATAATGCTAATCTGGCCGAACATGAAGTTGACCTTGCTGTTTGACTCCAGCTTGATTGCTGAAGCCATGTCCACAGACAAGTTCAGGACGGCCATGTGTCCCTCGTTACGGAGACAAAACCCTCCAGTGGTCCATAAGAAGTCCTTTATTCTGGCCTCTGATTAAGGCAAGAATCCTGTCCTCTGCAACATTAGCACTGCCTGGAAAGTATTAAACCTCGATCTGGGCTCTAGGGAGATTATCCCCCTCCACCGGACGCAGGTTGGCCTCCTTAGTTGTGGATATGTTGTTTTTCAACCACTGCACTATTGCATCATCACTGCAGGTGATAGATAACCATCCCCTGTGGTAAGCAAAGTCCAGGAAAACGGGTTTTGGCCCTTAGCCTTCCTGGTCAATAATTGCTTGAAGAATTGACTCTTGTATCTCAAGCAACTGACCAAAAATAAGGAGTGTTTGGGGAAAGTCAGCATGCAGTATAACAACTTTTCTTCCCACTACAGCATCCTTATAGGAACCAGACCCGGCTTGTATTGTGCCTTTGAAGGACACGCTTGTTTTTGGTGGTTCTATTCTGGCACTCAGGCATGGTTTCATTAGAAGCCCTTCTTTTTTTCCCCGAGAGCTCCTGATTTTTCGTCTCCCTATTCATGGCATGGAGGCTTCTATGACGGCCTCTTCATTTGATCTTCCATGACGGAAACAACCACGAAAATCGTTTTCTGGCTGCACTTCGCAATTTCCTGTAGGGGAGGGGGGGGGGGGTTGTTATTGGCTTTGTCCCCGCGATCGGATACCTGTTGGACATTACCTGACCCTGCGATGAGTTCGAAGAAACCTCAGGTGCAGTGATCAGGCTACCTTCAGAAACTTCCATGGCCTCTGTTTTGACCTCTGCTGATGGGCTTTTAAGTACTCCTCCTCAGCATCAGTCGCCATATCGCTATCGACTTTAATTTTATTAATATTCAAATTATCCATAGTGTGATTTCATATCAGGGTTCTGATAAGACCTGAAGCTCACCCTGATTACCCCACGTCAGCATTTATTAAAACCAGGTGACGCCACTAACCTGGGGACCACACAACCATCAGCACAGCTGTTCCACCACTGGTTTAGAGGCGAATAAGAGTGAAGGAAAGGAAATCGAAGGAGGGGTTGAGGATAACGTACATAGGGCTAGAGAGCACAGCAATTCGCCACTACCACGACCCCACACACCTCTCCCGTTGGTTCGGAGAGAGTCCCTTTTCAGGGGTGCTTTCTCCTTGACAGGCCGTATCACGAAACAGTGAGAGTGGGAGTTGGGTAGAAAATAGGCTGCCCCATTGGTGGTCCAACACATCAATATAGCAGTAACCATCTATTTGTGTATATACCTACACTACATACACAACTACTTCCAAATAATCTTACTCCAGTCTCAGCCAGCTTCATGATACCAGGCTGGGGTCCTGGATCATAAACCAAATGAAATGGTACTCTTTCTCCTTTCCGACCACTTTGTACTTGGTAATATATGTACACCGGATTTTTGACGTCTGGAAAAGTAAGTGAGAGTTAGAGAAGTACCAAACTTATACCTAGGTCCCTATTGAATATGAATAACTGCGTACACGTATTTTACCATTTCTGTATAGTGGAGTCCAATTGCAATTTCACGAATATATTTATATCTTTGTATTTATATAGTTGTATACAACTTTGGTTTCGTCTCTGCTTTGTGTGTGTTAATGTGTCTGTCCGAAAATACTTGCAACAAGTATATAACTTCTACAATTGTCATCCGATTAAGGGAGAAGGGATGTACCTTGGCTAATCAATGAGCTAGTCGTTGGTACGCTTACTGTAGGGAGGTTGCTAGAGTTAGATCGAGAAGTTCGCTCTGCTGAGCGCTCTTGGCTGGGTTTTCCCAGGTTGTCCCAAGTGCCTATATCCACGCACCGGTCGAAGTCGGTGGGCTCGGTATTGCCTCTCTCTCAGCCAACATACCATCTTTACACCGACAGTACCTGCTCGCCCTTATTAGGAGCTCAAGTTGGGAGGTCGTCCGCACTGCTGCTGACTTGGACTATGTCAGGCAGCAGTTGCTGTGGTGTGACTGAGCAACACCAACTGCTCCAAAACCAAGCTCATCTGCTGAGTTCGATGCTGTTCTACATGAGTCAGTAGATGGTAAAGAACTCCGACAGTGCTCGGAATCCCCCATTTCTTCCTAGTGGTTGGAATGGGCTTCAGAGAGCATTGGGGCCGTGAATATAACCATTTTCACAAGGCTATACTAGGAGTAGTCGCAGGACAGTGGACACCCTTTGCTGTGCCTGTCGGGGTAAAATGAGAATCTTTTTCATATGGTACAGCACTGGTCTTGTACTCATCGTGGCCGCATACGTCACGATGCAGTTGCCAAGCAGATAGCAAGTGCTTTGTCATCTAGCAGTTGGGATGTCGAAAGGGAAAGACTACATCACATGCCGATTGACCAGGGAATGAAGCCGGATATCATTGCCGTCAAGCCCACAGAGTAACAGAACACTTAAACAGAGAGGAAAACCAACACTAAAATGGTCGGCAAGCATGGATATTATAAGCGCGAGCATCAATTTGCTCCTAGCGCACTTTTCTGACACAGGCGAACTAAAATCCGCCCTTCTTGTGCCTTTGGTTTCCGTGATCTCAGTTACTCTGCCCCCCCCCCCCCTTCTATTTCCACTCCTCACCCTTTTTCATAATATCCCTCCGTTTTCCCAATAAAATATGAAAGTGAAACCTTTTCCTAGTTATTCCACTGCTCGGTAACTGCGTCCAAGAGTAGACTAAGAAGTAATACAAGTTTTACTTTCAAATTAATAGGGGGAACGGAATTAACAAAATTTCAAGATAGGTAAATAAATAAATTATGTTACAAAAGTACAATAAGGTCATGGAGTAAATACAAATCGGTAGAAAATAATTGTTTTTAATTTTAAAAATGAATTTCTGGAAATAAGTAGTAATGATAATTTAAAATAGAATAATTACTTGGAAGTTACACGTGGAATAAATAGGTAAATTGTTCAGAGAAACATTTACTATAGATGAGTTCCACACTATTGTACTCAGGTTAAACAAATTAATCAATATAATATAAAGAAGATAGTATCAAAGAGCTGACGAGGCAGAAGGTTTCAGCAGGATCATCACGTTGCAGACCTGCAAAAAAAAGAAGAAATTATTAAATAGATTAATGCTAAATATTACGATATTAAGCATCATAATAAGGGAACGAAGTATCACATGTCAGTGAGCCGCCCTCAAATCGTAGTATTAGTATAATAGAAGAAACCAAGGCATTTTCCAGCAACAAACTTTCAAGGTGCTTAAAGAAACTGTACGTATATTACTTTCAAAATACAGAACGGGAGACCTATGCTGTATTTAGGTTTATATTCATATAGGAATTTGCGTATTGTGAAACAAAGGGAATCGCACACTGGCAAATACGTAATCACTAGATAAAGGCGGCACAGCTACAGAACGGCAACATGAACAACTTATCCACATCTCTCGATATTCATCTCGAGTGCTACCTTCCATTTTCCCTAGTCATTTTTCATGAACTTAGGAGGGTTCCTCCCCTCCTAGGTTCATGACAATCGTTTACTCTTACAAAACGAAACAGCTGGCAGGATATCTGTGATTACTTCCTAATCATAGCATAGGTAGGTACCTACCTACAGTTATACCAGATTGGGCGGTTTCCCGCCGTTTGGGCTAGAAAAGTAGCTGAATAGGTATGCGGGGAAAAAATCCGATTCGCGGAATTCCGCCAAAAGGGCTAGTCATCTCAAAACATTGGGCGGTTTGGGCTAGAAGACAAATTTTTTGTCTAAATGTTGCGATCAATCGATTTTTATCATTTGAAGTTTACCGCGCTTTCAGAAGCCAATCATATCGACGGAAGAAGATACGTCTGCTTGATCACTTGATGTTGTTGAAAATTACTTTTCATTTTTATTACGATTACATGTGCAATGTAGAAAATAAAATGTAATGTAAAAATATGTTCATAAAAAAACTGAGATTAATTGAAAATTATTAAAAATTGTTTTCAATATAATTTATTGTATTTCAATAAACGCTTTTTTCTTGTTTGAATTGAGAAAATAATTAATTTTTTTATTTTTTACCCTTTGTGATTGTTTTAGCGAATTTTCTTAGAAAATAAAGCTATTGCAATGGCTCCAAAAATTTTAAAATAAAAATTTTCAAAAATGTTCTTCATCGAAATCTGTTTTGAGGCATTCTGAAATGATTCCTGGATTTTAACGCTTTTTTATATGTATATATATATATATGTATATATATATATATATATATATGTATGTGTCATTCCAGACGATAACTCTCGATAGAATTGAGATAAAATCTTCGTTCTTTCGCCAAAAAATCAAGCATTTCAAAAGAAAGGATGAGTTCGTTGGACAACACTTTTTTAGCACATTAAATTGGTTAAATTTCAAAAAATGTACTAAAAAATTCACTAAAAAAGGCAAAAAACCGCTGAAAATTAAAAAATTTCTATTTTTTAATAGAATGTTACTCGAAAAAAATTAATCGAACATGAACTAGGTTGCTATAAAATGTATAATGAAATTTTTATTTGTCCCCAAAGTGCTCAAATTTCAACAGAATTTAACAAAAATGTAATACGACCATTTATGAAAATTCGCTCATACGATCATGCTGCATGACTGGAACTTTTTTACTTGCATTTGTTTTTTGCAGTTAACTTTGTTTTTTTATTCAATAACTTTTTTTGTTTTTTATTATTACTTGAAAAGTATTAAACATTTTTATTATAATAAAGTATATTATTTCAATAAACACTTGTTTTCAAATTTTCATTACAAAAATATGCAAATAGGCGATTGGGCGGTTTGGGCTACTTCTTCGCCATCTGTCGGCGATATAAGGTTCAGAGCATCTGGCAACTCTGGGTACCTACATGAAATATGAAAAAAACTGAGAGGTGCTTCATTTTTATAGGTTCGAATACAAGCTCCAAAGTTTGAAAGGACTTACCTTGTACTGGGCTTTTACATGTTCACCATTTCCAGAAAAATCTTCAGAATGTTATCAGATTTGATGAATGTAAAATAGAACATGATGTATATGTAGGACAGACCATGAGGATTCGTGATAAGCAAAAACAAAACTGACAATTTCACGGAAGAAAAACCAAGTTGAAATGGGGAATCAACCTTTTGATTGGAACAAGGACAAGCTCTTTGGAAACGAACAAGACGGTTTCTCCAACATGGCGGGTGGGCCCAAATAGAAAAAAGTTGCAAAACAAATTTTTGAATACTTGATTTGAGTACTCGTTGGATAATTTTCTCCCAACATTGATAAAAATTTAATACTTGAATGTTTACAATAAATGAATTTTAATTCTGCACTCCGTTAATATGTTAGATGTATTCTTTTGAAATATATGGATGCTTTATTACTGGATTTTAGTATCCGTGTTGAACAAAAATTTTGGGTAGAACCGGAGGCAAGTAAAACGAGATGCACGCTCCCTTTAGTGTTCTGTTACTCTGTGCACACTCCTTTCCTTACACCCGTTGGTGGTGCTATCTAAGAGTTCTGACACTAACTTCGTCGGAGCTCGACCAATCAAAATGCTTCTCGAGTTCTCTGTACCAGCTTTCAAGCCCCTGGTCACGCACAATGGGTCTGCTATAATCCTGGATGTCAAGGTTGTCAGTGGCAGCGTGGACATGGAGCAGACCTGGTGAGCTAAAATTAATAAGTATGACAGAAATGACCTGCGGCAAGCGATTTCCGAGCTAAAAGGAGTGCCAACCAATAACATCAAGGTCATGGCTGCAACCGTGTCATGGCGCAGGGGTGTGGCGCAGGAAAAGTGCCACGGAGTTACTTGAGTTGGGCATCTTGGTGGGAGTGCTCCGCGGTATCACCATCCGCTTCCTGAGGGTTTCTTACTTGAACTGGTGGTCATTTTATAGGGGCACTTCTTTTCATCCCATTCTTCCTCCTCTTCCTGCAATTTCCCTTATCCCTAGAGCCGGTGTTGGTTAAACCTGGGCGTCCTTCCCACTTTTTATTTATTTATTTGTTTATTTTTCAATTTTATGGTGTGCCTTTGAGGGAAGTTTTGGTTTAAAAAAAAAGTGTGTGTGTGTGTGTGTGTGTGTGCATCTATGTGCCATTCCCGACAATCAACTCTCCTTGAGATTGAGATAAAAGTCCATTTTTGTGCCAAAGAAAATCCAGATTTCCAATTGAAATATGTAATGAGTTCGTCGACCAATACATTTTGAGCACATTAAATTGGCCACATCTTTTAAAAATCTACAACAAAAAAAATCACTAAAAATGGATAAAAATTGTTACGTTTCTATTTTTAGCAGAAATTTGGTCAAAAGAAGCTTGGGTATCAACAAGGAACTAGAGCATTAAAAAAATCTATGCACAAAATTATTCTGAAATTTAGTCTGCTAAAAATGATAGGTGGGTACTATTCGAGGTGGCAGTAATATGACATATTACATTGACATTGTGACTTGGCTTTGTTCAAAACCAATCAAGGATAAAAAAGTAAGTTTTCTATTACGTTTCAGTACCATTTTTCTGCCACTGTTATTTTATAAGGATGATTTTCCTTGATCATAGATTTGAATCTATGAGGGCGTTTGTAATAAATGAGGTAAAATTTTTTTATTATTAGGACTCTTTGTTTCAGACTTCTGAACTATAGGTTGGCAGGTAGGTCCTCTAAAAGCTAATAGTAACTATGCGATCTGTGGAAACCTAGGTAATCATTAACTACCTACTACTACTTTGGAGAAGGAAACCCTCTTTGGAAACTCATTTATGAAGATGTGGAATGAAAAGTTCAATTTAATATTGATAGGTTAACGAAATGACGCACGAGTCTGAACTGAATAATAACACTTTTATTATAGTAAGCAAAGAGAGACACAACCATTCACACTGAAGGCGAAACACATACTAGTACTGGTGGGGGAGGTCCATCAGGTGACTAAGGCGACACCTACAGGATTAGTTTATGGAGGATTGCCGCCAAGTTTGAAAAACAACATTTAAAACTTACCTTTAAGCATTGGGTGTGTGATGTTGCAGTTTTGTCCGTACCAACCGGATGCACAGTCGCAGAAGTAAGATCCAAAAGTAGGAACACATGTACCATGTTCACAGGGTGGAGATTTAGCTTCCGTACAAAAATTTTTCAGATTGTTGCAATCTTCTCCATTTGTATAGAAAGGATCACCAATTATACCGCACTGCTCAGCCAAGGAATTGCAAGGAACGTCTATTGGGCCTTGTCCAAAGTCCAGACAGAGAGTGCCATACCCGCAACAGCACTCAGGGGTCCGCCCCATTACCCCTCCAAATCCCATCAAAAACCAATATGCAAAAACTGCCACCTTCATTATCTGCAATATATCAGAAGTATCTCACCAACAAAAAAATGAAATTCACGAAAACTCCAGTAATATGCAGTGCTATATTACTTTCTTTCACATGCTATTGAGTATAAAAAAGATGTGGAAATATATATTTTTTAAATTTATATATTTAAATTTATTATATTATGTTTTATTTGCAAATTACAGATTAACATGCCAAGAAAGCCGCAGCCGCAGTTTCACTTCTGATTCATGTTTAGGAGGTCCTAAAAGGTAGGAAAATGGATGATTCCGGCGTCGGGGAGGGCATATAAGGTGGGGAGGGGGTGGGGCGCAAATCGCCCTACTGCGCCTAATTTATCGTCTGTATGTCGGCTACAATGGGGTTTAGAGAAACGCAGTTGGTCTCAAATCGTTCATTTCTGAATTCTCCATAATTCTTATTATATAAAATATCATTGTAAATTAAATATTTCTCACAGAATTCGCCTCCAAAGTTGGAAAAAACGTTAAAATCTAGGTCTATAAACAGTCCTCAAAGCGTTTTACTTAGTGTTATTGCACACACACCGATTTTGGACGGCCGGTTTTATTCTGGCCGTCCAAATTCCGATAGTGAACCATTGGATGGAACGGGACTTGGCACACACGCCGACCGTAAAATAATACCGGTAAAATATCGGGGAGTAGCCGGCCACTGCCACTGCAGACCGCCGGTACCGGGAAGACCCGACCCCACAGTGGCGTACATAACTAAATACACGCTTGCTCACTAACTATTATTTACCGACCGATTTCAGTTGTTCTACTAGAAACTAGGCATCTTCTATTCCATTTGAGTGCTCTCGTGATATGGGACTAGTTTTTTGATTTCGGACTACCAATTTATTATGGAGTTTGTCGAAAAATTCAATTGACATTCTAAAGAAGTTGAAAAACCTGGAACCATCACGCCTCAGTTCTTCAAAAAGAGTGTAGAATGTTCCACTGTGTTCCCTTCTTTGATTGATAGGATGAATCCACCACTTACGCATAATCCTACGGCGCTTAATGTGGCGATAAAATAACCACATTGCAATTACACGTTTAGGATTCATTGTTGTTCAAGAATCTCGCGTCACGAACACCAAGCAACTGATTGTTTTGCCGATAAAAATCCGATGTGTTTGCAATCACCTGCTACCGATAAAATATCGGCCGATTTTTTACCGACCGTCCAAAATCGGTGTGTGTGCAACTGACCTTACTCAGTAACTGATGGATGTAGGTCATTAATGATGTAATGCAACGCAAAGGCTTCCCAGCTACTGATGACGTGTTTATTGATAGTATGCCAATTTGAGGATGCGGAGAAATTAATGTAAGTACTTCTTTTGCTTATGCCCTCTTCTTGGTAAGTAGTTCAATTTTACATATCTAAACATCTTTTCTTCCCACTATTTTTATTAACGAGAAATATCAAATTATATTACTTCAATTAAAAGAGTTATTGAATGAATTTCGTAGAAAATATATAATTATGTATCAAATTCGTACCAAAATTGAAAATTTGGTCCATTTTTAGCCCATTTATGACGAAAATTTCAAAATTGTTCATTTTGATGTGGCTACTCAAATTTCAACGCAATTTGAATGTATTATTTATCCTTATAGTAATGATTTTAATTATTACTAATAGTATTATGGGAATTCACTTTTAATTCGTAGAATTTAAGTAGGTAAATTTTACAAAAGAGTGCCTACATATTTTTTCAGAAAACTATCCGGCTAACCTGGGAAACAAAAAAACATACAAACATTGTCAATAATTGATTATCAACAATAACTCTGTAATGAAGAAAATTGAAATGTGATATATTATAATTATGTAACAATGATTGAGATAATTAATATTGATACACCACTCTCCTTCACCTGACAGGAAATGCTCCTGGCTCCTCCACTTGAAGTGAATCCGCTTGTCTGGATAATTAGCACATCCATGTCTACATCTACGTTTACCTTAATTTCTCCGTAGAGGATGCCTGGCAAGTTTGTGCAGCTCTCACCAATGCATTTGATGCATCTGAGGCCTATCTTTATGCAACCGCAGGCCCCAGCGCACTCCCTCTCATTTCATTTCCACATGATAAATAGATACGGTGACCATATTTATCTTAAGCAAAATCGGGACGGATAGAACTATAAAGGGGGTCTGAGGGGTATAGAATACCCTCCATGGGGAGGAGGGTCCGGGGGTCCACCCCCGTAAAAGTTTGAATTTTTTACCCTTTAAAAGTTTGTTTTTAAGCCTATTTCATCCATTCAAACATTGGTTTATTAAGAGCTTCGTATCAAACTAAAAATATGTAATATTCATTAAAGAATGTGGCACTAAGAATTACATGACAAAATAATTTCAAGAAGTTTATTACATACACAGAAAGAATATGTACCTTTTGCACGAAAAAACTGAACTTCACGAACAACAGGTAAGTTTTTAGGTCTCTAGACTCTCCTGTGACTATGATACACTCCTATTACGGTATAATAGTTATGTTGTGTGCGGTGTAAAGAAATTCCACGGTACTAATCATTCATTTTAAAATAAAGCTAATAACTTTTCATGATGATTTGGTTTGAAAAAATCTTTATTGGTGAAAATCGGGACATTTCTTTCCCAATTCGGGACCCCGGGACACAGGCTTTAAAATCGGGCCTGTCCCGATAAAATCGGGACGTATGGTCACCGTATACATAGATCGTTGCTGAGCGTCTGGCGTGCTAGGTTTCGCACACTGGTGACGTCAAAGCACCCCTCCCGCCGGGTCGGGACCTCCATCCCAGATTGACGTCACCAGTGCATCAAACTTTGAAAAATCATAGAAAGAAAACTACTCATCGTAGAAGAGTGCGGATGGTGTTAAATTTCCTAGACTTGGATCTATTTTCATTAAAAAATGGCATTCCTGTCCCCCTGCTCCTCATTCCTGTCAGTAGGGCTAACCTCATGCCAAATATTTTTGGACAGTGCGGTATGTTTATTTATTTATTTATTTATTTGTCAAAACATGATAATTATGTGTGACAATTGTCAATTAGATATGCATTCAAACATGCAAATTATATTGTCCAGATACAAAATCAACGAAAATGACAATAAGAAGAATAATATAACAAATGGTAAACAATAATATTATCAACAATTGTATCACAGAAAAATAATATGAAAAGCTAGCACGAGTACTTTTATAAAAATTCCTCGGCTGCTGACAAGAAAATCTACACAATAAACACATAAACAAATAAATAACATGAATCATAAAATGGTATGTACATAATGGTCATCGATTATATTGCCTTAAAAGGATATTTTAAAAAAGTCGTTCACACAATAAAGTTCAGCGGCGATTTAATGAACAGTTCTCGTTCAATACTGCACTCGCCTCAGCCGTTTTTGCTTGTAACAAGGTTAGTACTTTAAATATAAATGCTTGTTGTCTCATAAGTTTTATAATAAGTTCGCGTGTATCCATAGCGTCAATATCTTCCAGGATAAACGGATCGTCATCAATTTTGTCAGATGGGCAAGCTCCATCGTCGTTATCTTTATTTCAGAACATGATCTGCATGTCCAAGTGGTTTTTAATTCATTTTCGTCACTGGGGTAGTCTTTGTCAAAACAAATCCCATGTATAAACGAGCCACATTTATTCGCACAGGAAATAATGTAATCATTCCTGAGGCCTTTCATAACCTTATCACAAGATGTGCATCGATCAAAACGGTCCGAAGTCATGATGATTGATTAAAAGTTCGCTAGTGGCAAAAACAGCCTTTTCTTATTTCAAATATGATTAAAAGAACTTTGTGGCTAGTCACAAGTAAGACATGTTCTTGAGAAATACCTTTTGATAGGAAAATAGCAGGAGCGAAGTTTCGAGGCGAACACTGATAACTGATAACTGTCGTTCTCATACCATGACGTTTAGAGATATCTAAAGTTGACCGATGTCAGAAAGATTAATTTCCTTCAATACAATTTTGGTATTCAAGGGCTTTCACAACTCTTATCCGTACCCCCACAGGATTCTCCGTCCTGTTCTCATGCCAGTCATTAGGGAGTCAGTACCCATGTGTGAAGCACACCACTGTTTTTTGTGTGTTTACTTCACTAAATGAACCTCCATACTTTTTTTAGAGACACCATACTGCCCAACAATAGTTGCAGCATGATACAAACCCGTTTGACAGGGGTTATATAACAACTGAACATGGCCTAACATCCCGAATACACAGCAATGATCCTTATCTCATGTGGGTGTATTCGCTGGGCTCTGCAGTTGCAAAAATGCAATCCTCAGACGCTCATCTTCCTGCTTATAAACATTGTTATACAAAAATTGCATACAAAGTCAAACAGCCAACAAGTCAAACATTGCATGCAAACATATTAACATGTGTATTCATCGGCGACAGCTGCATGAATACCTGACTTCCCATAAGCAAATTTGAATTACCCGAAGATGTGGATGAGGATTAACTAATTTTCCAGGTTATATTTGAAGTGGAGGAGACAGGAGCATTGCCAGTCAAGTGAAGGAGAGTGGTGTATTAATATTAATTATTATAATCATTGTTACATAATTATAATATAGGTACCTTATTTTAGTTTTCTATATTACATTATTATTGTTGACAAACAATTATTAACAATGTTTTAATGGTTCCCCGGTTTGGTCGGATAGTTTTTTATTCATTTATTTCAATTCTACGAATTCGAATTGAATTCCAATAATGCTATCAGTACCTACTCATTAAAGGATAATGCATTCAAATTTCGTTTAAATTTGAGTAGCCATAACAAAATGAACCTAATTTAGGTGTAAGAAAGAGAATCGGTCTGGTGACAATTTGGAAATCTTCGTCATAAATGCACTGAAAATGGAAAATTTTCAATTTTGGTACTAATTAGATACATAATTATAATATGTTTTCTACATTAATTCAATAACCTTTTTATTTGAAGTAACCGTTTCAACGCTCAAAAAGTCATGAAGCAAAAAATCTCCCAATACGGAAAATAGGTAAGTATTGCAGTTTTTTGATTAGCGATTGCCACTACTATAGTAGATAAAATTTCAATTTTAATAGGTTATTCAACGCAAAATTTAACTAACAATTAGCAAATCACATTGTAAAAGAATATTTTATGGTAGTAATATTACTGATCATGATTTGGTTGCTGTAGTCTTACCTTTTACTGATGAGAGCCTTATTGATAAGAAATCTTTTTGAATAAATAAAATTAATTTTGACCAACTCAATTTTTTGATGAACGAATCGTGGAATAATTTATTCTGTGAGAATAAAGTTGATGTAGCACTGTCATATTTCATAAACCAACTCAAACATTACATTTCTTGTGCTACTTCGTGCAGAAAGTGTGTTGTGTCGGGTCGGAAAAGGAATTTTAGAAGCTGGGTAACGAAGGGCATAATTGTTTCCTTACGTAACAGAGACAAATTAAGTAAAAAAGTGAAGCAGCATCCACAAAATAATAATATGAAAAATCAATTTTCAAAGTATAGAAACCTGTTAAATGTGAATATTAAGAAGGCAAAAAAATGCCTTTATTTAATTACGTTCTTTCGAGTCAAAGTGCTTATAAATAGAGTGGGGAACTTTGATGTGTTCGAAGTTCACACTTTTGACTCAGATTCAGATTCAGCGTTATTGGAAACCCCAGTGTAGCAATTTTCAGCTCAAAAGACTGTATATTTTTGCCAATGAACGGTTAGGACGATAGCGAAAAGTAGCGCAAGTGAGCTGAGGGTTTTCCCCCGGTCGGGAGGGGGCCTTGACGTCATCAGATACCCATCATACAGCACCTTTTTGGAAAGCTCTCGCTCAGAACTTATTGAGCAAATAAATAATAACTATGAAAATTCCCCATTGGAGGACAAACTTTTTTTTGCCTGGCCGCCTCGCCCACGTGACGGGCCCTGAAGGCCTGGCCCTGAGTGTCCCGTGTAGAAGGGCTATCAAATACAGGAATAATAAACCTTTGTGTGAGAACTTGCAGCGTTTTTTATTTGTAGAATCCTATGTAAGATAGCTCAAACTTGAATTTAAAACAATAAAATTTATTTAGTAATTGTTGTTTGTGTAATTTAATTAGAAATTGTGTGAATACTTGAATGTTCGTGAGCAAGCTACGTTTCCCATTAAAGTGATAGAATACTCAGTTGCACCTTCTATTAATTTGGTCCATGTGACTTACAGCAATACTTTGATGAGTGCGCAGATAATTCTTCTGCTTGACCATACTGACAAGTTTCAAATCAGTTATATTATTTTGATGTTATTATTTATTCTTCTGCTTTAAAACAATCTCAAGATTTTTAAATTCAACAAGATCAATACCAAATTCACTTTCAGCGTGTACTAACCTAGAAACTCTTGTTACCTATTCATTACCGACTAAATTCTTTGTATAAACAATCGAGTAGACTTCGAATTTGGTTCAGGAATTTTGTAAATCACTAGATTGCCGATAGTAGAATCTGGTGATATATTGTATCGATCTGCCGATATGATATTTCTTGAGGCAGGTGCCTACCGAATCGGCATAGCATTATGGTTGGTCAGTAGCAGCATACGTAATTGGTGAATAGGAATGAGATTCTGAGTAGGTACTAAGGGTACTAATTCAGAGTTGGTTTAAGGGCCAGTAACCACGCATGAGAGACTGTTAGCGAATTTTTGAAGAAAATTATTAGCGAATTTTTGGAGAAAATTAAGATATTGCTCTCGCCTCAAAATTTGTAGAATGTGAATTTTTGAAAAAATTGTATGCAGAAATCCGTTTCAGGCTATTCTGGATCATATTCTGAAGTTTAACGCATTTTTTTTATGTATGTATGTATATATGTATGTATGTATGTATGTATGTATGTGTCATTCCAGACGATAACTGTCCGTAGAATTGTGCTAGAAACTTCAACAAAAAAAATTTAAACAAATCAAACAAATTTCAAAATCTTTCTTTTTCAAATTCTTCTTCAAACAAATTTTAAAATGTTAAGGACACAAAACGAAAGTTCAAGTTCGTTGTCCAGCATGATCGGATTACATCTTCGGGTTGAAATTTTCAAAAATGTAGTCAACAATTTCAAAATAGCCTGTTTTTTGCGATTTGTTGTGCGAAATAATTTTTTCAGCATACTAACATGTGGTATATTCGGAATCAGCGTAAAATTTCCTATAAGAATATGTATCAAGTTTTCAAAAATTTCAATGTTGAAAAATCAGTCAAAAATCGAAATAATGCCGTTCGCTAGTTGTAAAACTCGGTAATATTTGCATGAAACATTGTCCAAATTCAGATTGAACTACTCTTATGGAAGTATCCCTGTATAACCAATCCTAGAACCATGCTGTTTAAAACGTAGGTAGTAGGTGCTTGTTGAAAAAAAAAAAAGAAAAAAAAATGTAATCACAACTGATGAGTTTACTCTGTGAAATATTCCGTCCTCCAATTCTCTCGGTCGCTCTCTTTAATGTTTTACGCTCAACTATTTTAGGACTTGATGTAGCTTTAATACTGACTGTGGCTTAAAAAATATCAGCCATGAAATTATGAAGAAGTTCTATTTATGTACGTACTAGCACGCAGACCCCATGCAAGTATTTTTAATAATTTGATTACATGTTTGTCTATCAAAAGCATAAACTAAAATTTCTCTACACGATCAATAGCGACTGAAATGTCGAAGATTTCTTCAAAAATTCGCTCATGGGGTCATGCTGCATGACTGGACTTTTTTTTTTACTGTTTTGACCATTATTTATTAATCTGACAAAATTAGGGCCATTTGGCCATCTCAACCATTTTGGCAATCTGCAATTTTCATTATAAGCTTCTAATCTTGATATCACGGGTGATTCGGTGGCTCAATCGATAACCTGTCCGACTCGAGAGCTAAAATTGGCAGCATCGCGACTGTTAGTTTCCCGTCGGCGGCAGCACACATTTTTTCTTCCCGGTCACTTGCAAGATGTTTCTTTTTACACGAAGGTCTATTTTTTATTTCTATTATTGAGTTTATCGTAACTTTTGTCACCTACAGATGATCAGTGAATCGTAGTTAGGTGCCTTATTTTATCTCATTAATTTCAATTCGTATATGGCTCGATCGATGTCGATTTATACCTGTGATATGTATCTACTATTATAGGTACTTATGTTTCAGCTCTTGTTATGTTTGAAGGGGCGAATAATGTGTATTTATGATTAATTGAATTATATTAATTTCTCCATGTTTTGCTTGTCACTGATAAATATAGTCCCAAAGAATCGCCTCCCGCAACGCTGTACGTTGAATGGCTATTTTCTCTAATCAACCTACTGAAATACATTAATCGTAATTGATGTGCAAAGAACAAGCATATTGTTTCAAAACAATATGCAGTGTATGCAAACCTTTTACTTGATAGGAAGATGACAGACATAGGATCATTTCGTTCCTCAACTCCAGTCCAGTCCAGTTGTCACACAGTGCGTTTCTTGTCTCCGTTCAACCTTCAAAATTGCCTGTTTCTAGTGAGTCAATCAATTTGAATTTTCGCTCAGCCATTTATCTCATATCACCTTACTCGCATAACACTTGGGGTTTTGTAATCATCGAGTATTTTTCCTGCTTTTACCACTAATTCATTTGTTCTTTTACTGTTCCTTTCCTTTGTTTCTCGCCGGTGAGTTGACCTTGAGATTGCCACGTCCTCTCAACTTTTACCTCCGAGCGGCACTCTGTGTTAAGCATCGCACTAATTCGCTCGCGATCCTTGCCCCTCTCGCATAATTTAATTGAAATGAAGTGCGCTAGATGTCAGGAGAACCTACTTGCCGAGGATTCCCTCAAATGCGCCGGCTGTAGTTCAAGCTTTCACTTTGCGTGTCAGCAAATTCGCGAGTCTTCCTTCCGGAATATGTCAGCGGCTTCCACGCTCAACTGGAAATAATGTTCATCTTGTAAGATTCGTTCTCATTCGCCTGATCCCTCGGGAATAGTATTAAAAAAAGATAAAGTTTCACCGACTGATAACGAAGAAGCCTTAACGAAGAAGGACATGGAATCTTTGATTCAAAATCTTAAAGATTCGTTGTTGACGGTTGTAGAGGGTGTCAGAGATACTATGGTGGCCAAGGTGGACGAATGTATCAATAAATTTGTTGATTTGTCCGCAGACTTACAGCAGGTGAAGTCTGATTTAGTCGAATTGAAGAATGAAAAACTACCTGAAAGAATAAGTAGAATTGAGGTCCAGTTGGCTGGTGAGTCGGGTGCTTCGTGTTCTTCCGTGCGTTCGGATCTTCCTCCTGGACATGATTTGGAGGTATCCGTTGCCGAACTAGAAGAAAGAAGGAGACGCGCTTCGAACTTGATAATTTTTTATTTTCAAGAGTCGAGTATTGAGGACAGGTTCGGGGCGTTGGAGGATGACCTGGCTCGTGTTCGTGCTTCGTTGGCGAAATTGTCCCCTGATTTTTCCGTCTTGGTCCAACGTGTTTCGCGACTCGGCAGGCTTGATTCTCAGAAAAGACGCCCATTAAAAATGGTACTTGAAAGCTCATCTTCCGTGACCAAAATCATTGTGGCTAATCGCTCGGCCGGCCCTTCATCTTTGGCGATGTCAACCGATAAAACCCAGAGTCAGCGTGATTGGTTTTTCCATTCTTGGATTAGAAAAGAAACGAGAGCTTCTTCGAAATGGTCATTTCTCATAGCATTGACTAAATCAGTAGTTCGTTTTTGGCCCTCACTCGTTATGTTCCATTGAGTGAATTTTCTTCTCCTCTGGCACTCAAATTCCGCTGTATGTCTTTGATTGAGGGTGTTATGTATGTGTCGAACACGATGTATACTGTCTTGCACTTCATGTTTACTATTTTTGTGAGAATTGACTTAGCCACACCGCCAAATGGAGGGGGTAGATGGTTACCAATCAATTGTAAGAAATAAAATCCATCAATTATTATAACATCTATCCTTGATGGAATTTGATGTTCCACTTTAGTTTCTAGGTAGTGAAACAAGGCACTTTTATTCGTTTTCATTAAAGTTTGCTTCTGAAATGGTAAAGCTCATAATTCGAAGGACCAATAAAATTAAAGAAGTGAAGATTCCAAGACTTTCTAATCCAAGAATGGAAAAACCAGTTTACAAAGAATATCTGGAAGGCATTAGTTTTTACGCTAACGAAAAAGATGATTTCTTTTTCTACTCATCTTCTTCAGAAGGAGTCTTTCAATACAAAGTGCCTTCGTTGACCAATTCCCATGCTGAAGCGGACACGAATATATTCTACATATTGTGCAACATTACCTATGGCAACGTTGTAATAAAATCATCAGATATAGGTATTATGGTGATTGCCATAGGTAATATACACCATGTACGCAAAGAGGTGAATGTTTTCATTGAAACCGGAACCATATCTAAGAACAGCATAAGATACATTGATCTCAGAAAGATTTCAGACCAACTTGGTGCTAATCTCTCTCAAGCTATGCCTGCGTTCCATGCCCTAACGGGCTGTGATTTCACATCATCTTTTTACAAACTTGGAAAGTGTAAACCCATGAACATTTTGGAATCGAATCCAAATTTTCAGTCTACATTGAGTACATTGGGGTTAAGTGAATGTTTTACTGAAGAGGAATTCAAAGCAGTTGAAAGTTTTGTTTGCTCTTTCTACAAGAATAAAACATTCCTCCACCATCAACGATCTCAGGTTTGCAATGTTTTTTGATGCCCGTAATAAGAAAAGCAAAAAGGACCCTCTGAAACTTCCCTAAGGAATTAACAGTTACAGCCTACCGCCATGTCGGCAAGTGTTGAAAAAAGCCACAGTTCCTTTAAGCCTGACGGCTAAAATTAAAAAACATGAATAGGCTTTAGCCGTACACGACACACTCCTCGTCGATTCTCTGAACCCGACCCCCCATCGGCCTCTGAACTCTGTTTATCATTCTGCCATCAATCCTAAAACATGGAATCATGTTTTAGCTCCTCGCTCTCACTTTATTATAGAAATGATCACGACCATTGAGCTCTTGTGAGATGATGATCTCCTAATAGAAACTCGCGAGTAAACATTCACTTTATTATAGAAAGAGGCTACATACGAAATTACAGCTTCCTATAGTGTAAAGTATAGAAATTACCTATTAAAATAATTTAACCACCGCTTCACAAATCTAACCGTTCTCGCAATATTCGGATCACCTGCTATGAATCACATAATCGAAACACCAGCTCAATGAAATCATCAGAAATTAACAAGCGGTTGCAATCATGTTCACAATATCAATAATTGAGAATGATCACCTGTGTGTAAACAATTATTCATATAACCATGCTCATAACTCAGCTTGTTGGCCACGCACTTCGCTGTAGTTAATATAGTATGGTTGGATAAATCGAGAGCTTACGAACGAATGTCAACGAATTTTGTGGGATGAAAAACGACGAAGTATCATATCCCTAGCAACGACTCGGTTGTAAGCGGAAATCATCACAATTATTGGCGCTACTTTCGTTGCACTCTCGTGGGACATTTTTCGGTAGTTAGGTCACGGCTAAAGCATATTCATGCTAAAATACGTTCTGCGATGTAAGTTCGTCGCCATTTTATGGTCCAACTTGAACTTTCCACATCCCCCGAGAATCTCGCCCACTGACTACGGATGGCTTGAAGAGAATGGAATGTACGTGCTACATGGTTCAAAGGATCAGCACTGCCCAATTCACTAGAAGATATTCTGTTATGTACCACTGAACATGAGGATGACGAGGATTATGACAGTAATAGCGAGATATCAATGTCTGAAGATGATTGTGAAGATGAATGACGTACCTAGATTCATATAAAACTACTGATCCCTATGTACATCCAAAAGTAGTGTTCAGTTTATAGATTTTACATTTTAATCGAAATTATCATTTTGATGTAGTAGATTAGTATCATTTTGATGTAGTAGATTAGTAAACATTACTGAAAAATATGGCTTTTTAAATCCAGATATTACCTTTGGATATTCAGTCGCATCATTTTTCGAAACCAATGTAATAAAGTCAATCGTTATCATAAGACTGAAGTCCTTTTGAACCCACTGAACTTAGAATTATAAGACTTGATGTATTAGCATTTTTGTTGAATCAGCTTTTGATCATCTGCTTTGTGATATACACTTGTCAACAACAATAAGTCAGTAACAGTCATGCACCTAAATGTTGAGTATAAAACTGGGGGATAATAATGGGGATTATTTTAACACACGATTATGCATCCATCCCTCATACATACTAATGATAATTTAAGGAGGCTTTTGACTTTTTAAATTAAACAATATAAACATCCAATCAGGTAAGCCCCACTTGTATTTCATTATTATAAATTAAAGAGATTTTCACAAAACTACAGTATTTTCTTCAATATTTTTCCACTCTACAACATATTTAGGGTAACGAAATGTTGTGGAAGATCCCACTAGTATGATGACAAACGTATGCTTTCAAGTTTCCAATTACATTTTTAATATTGTAGGCCAAATTTTCAGCAATCTACAAAATTAATAAATTTGGAAATCGTGGAAATTATCCTCTAGAACATACTAAGTATGATATATTGGGAATCACATTGAAAATTTCTATCAGAAAAACCTCATCAGAACTTCAACATTGGCATCTTTAAAAAATAGTGAAAAGTTAGTTGAAATGGCATTTTTAAAATTCGATCATCAACTAAAGCTGCATGACGGGACTTTTTGAAGTCCGTCTGCACCAGAAATCCATCAACTTTTCGATGGCAGACGTATATTTTCATGTTGCATACCAAACCTAATATTACAGGCCAAAATTTCAGTCGTCTACCTGTAAGTCCAAATGGACCCCAAAAATTTGTGATTTTGGCAAAATCCGTCTGCACTGGCAACTCAGCGACTTTTCAACGGCAGACGTGCATTTTTATGTTACAATTTTCGCCTAGTATCGGGGTTTACAATTTCAGTCATCTACAAATGAGTCAATTTTGGACCCCCCGGATGTGTGTTTTTGGACTTCATCTGCCCTAGCAACCCAGCGACTCTTCAATGGCAGACGTGCATTTTTATGTTACAATTTTCTCCTAGTATCTTTGTTAAAAATTTCAGTCATCTACAAATGAGTCAATTTTGGACCCCCCCCCCCCCCCCGGATGTGTGTTTTTGGACTTCATCTGCCCTACCAATCCAGCGAATTTTCAACGGCAGACGTGCATTTTTGTATTGCGCGTACATTCAAGTATCATCGGCTAAAATTTCATTTATTTACCAATAAGTTGATTTTACCCAAAAATATGCGTTTTTGGACAGCGTCTGCAGCGATACTGAAGTGGCAGACTTGAATTTATACGTTACCTATCAACCCACGTATGATTGACCAAAATCCTCAGCCTCCTCAGCCTGTGGCAGACCGAACGGTTCGACGGAACGACTGGGTGTCTGACCCATCATATGATTCCGTTGGAGATTGATGGCCAGGTGGATGGTCCCCGAGTTTCACACAGTCCAGATACTCTCTGGACACGGGGACCTCCCCTTCAATTTGCACCGGCTGGGGCTAGCTGAAAGCCCAGCCTGTGCATGGTGTCCGGGGCCTGTGGGCTCTGCGGAGCATAGTCACCGAGAAAGCCCAAGATTCTGGCACGGCCCTTGAGGCCGTGGTATTCCCGATGGCGTGTGGGATGACTCCCCTCCCCTCACCACCATATTACGTGGCAGATTTCTTCTTCCATGTTTCATCAGTTTGTGTTTTACAAAATCATTTTGATTTATTTGTGTTCTTTGTTCATTTTTGCTGCCTTGTCCGAAGGGTGTGAGATGACTCCCCTCACCACCAACATACATGGCAGATTTCTCCTTCCGTTTAATTAGTTTTTGCTTTACAAAATCATTTTGATTTATTCGTATTCTTTGTTCATTTTTGCTGCCTAGTGGAGGGGTGTGGGATGTCTCCCCTCACCTTCAAAATACATGGCAGATTTCTCCTTCCATGTTTTATCAGTTTGTTGTACAAATTCATTTTGATTAATTCGTGTTCTTTGTTAATTTTTGCTTCCTTGTGGAGGGGTGTGGGCTGACTCCCCTCACCACCAAAATACATGGCAGATTACAACTTCCATGTTTTATCAGTTTTTGTTTTACAAAATCATTTTGATACATTTGTTCTTTGTTCATTTTTGCTGCCTAGTAGGGAGGGGGAGGGAGAGATGACTCCCCTCACTATCGAAAAACATGGCAGATTTCTCCTTCCATGATTTATGAGTTTTTATTTTGCAAAATCATTTTGACTTATTTGTATTCTTTGTTCATTTATGATGCCTAGTGGAGGGGTGTCGGATGACTCCCCTCACCATCAAAATACATGGCAGATTCCTCCTTCCATGTTTTCAGTTTTTGTATTACAACATCATTTTGATTTGTATTCTTTGTTCATTTTCGCTGCCTAGTGGAGGGGTGTGGGCTGACTCCCCTCACCATCAAAATACATGGCAGATTTCTACTTCCATGTTTTATCAGTTTTTTTTACAAAATCATTTTGACACATTTGTATTCTTTGTTCATTTTTGCTGCCTTGTGGAGGGGTGTGGGATGACTCCCCTCACCACCAAAATACATGGCAGATTTCTCCTTCCATGTTTTATTAGTTTTTGTTTTACAAAATCATTTTGATTTATTTGTATTCTTTGTTCATTTTTGCTGCCTAGTGGAGGGGTGTGGGATGACTCCCCTCACCACCAAAATACATGGCAGATTTCTCCTTCCATGTTTTATCAGTTTTTGTTTTACAAAATCATTTTGATTTATTTGTATTCTTTGTTCATTTTTGCTGCCTAGTGGGGGAGATGTGGGATGACTCCCCTCACCACCAACATACATGGCAAATTTCTCCTTCCGTTTTATCAGTTTTTGTTTCACAAAATTATTTTGATTTATTTGTATTCCTTGTTCATTTTTGCTGCCTAGTGGAGGGGTGTGGGATGACTCCCCTCACCATCAAAATACATGGCAGATTTCTCCTTCCATGTTTTATCAGTTTTTGTTTTACAAAATCATTTTGATTTATTTGTATTCTTTGTTCATTTTTGCTGCCTAGTGGAGGAGGTGTGGGATGACTCCCCTCACCACCAAAATACATAGTATTTTTGTATATGTCGTTCTTATGTGTCTTTTTTGCGTGCTTATGGCTTCAAATGTTGGCCAGAAGGTCTCAATATATCTCTTGGATAGGAGGTCTCAATGCAAATAATTAAAAATAAATACATAAACGATTGATAAATCTAAATTAATGTTAAATAATGTATAAAATTCAAATTAATATAAAATAATGTGTTAACGTAGCCAATAAATTTAAAAAAGGGAACAAGTCTGATACACAGGTTTATTTCATCATGGATTTGTTTTTTGCGCTGTAGGACAAATGACAGTTTTTTCAGAGCAGTTACCTAGAAACGTTGCTAACTAGAAAGGAACAACTAAATAACTGGACCAAGCTTTTATCAGGACCTATTCGCATAAAAACGAGACTTTCTCGCACTGACACTGTGGCAATACTGAAGTGTGTCGTGGGAGCAACGAAAAACGCTGCAAATGATTACACAATGGTGTATTATTTCTGTGTTAAATAGCCCTTCTACGCAGACTATTGGTCTATAATTGTTAAACCCCGTATGTAAATATGATCAGAACATGGCGTATCGTGCCTCCGAGAAGTTTTCACACTTTTACAGTTACAAGACCCTGCAATTTTACGCTTCATAGTAAAAATGTTCGAAAAAAATTCGATAGGTAACAGTGACGTAGCAAAGCAATTTATCACGGAGGGGCAACAACAACAGCCAAAGATTATATATGTAACTATAGTATAAATATGTATGGTGGGTACTACTAGTCACAAAGAGGGCATTGTAGCATGTATACAGGGTGTCCCACGGAAAGGTTACTCCCCCCCCCCCCCCCCCCTCATTTCCCCTGAATTCAGCGTAAAAAATTATGAAGAATGATGTTCTCCATAATTTTTTACGTAGACCTCAGGAAAAATACTTTCGCGCTCGCCACTTGCACCAGAAGTTTAGCAATTAGCAAAGCAAATGTAAAATCACTGAAATACCTTATATCTGCACAAAACCGAAAATCCAAATTTAAAGTCCTTGTCAAAAAGTCCGGGTCATATAAAATCAATGGAAATCTGATATATAATAAATTATAACGAAGAGGAGAATGTAATGTATGTGTGTGTGTGTGTGTGTGTGTGTGTGTGTGTGTATGTGTGTGTGTGTGTGTGTATGTGTGTGTGTGTGTGTGTGTGTGTGTGTGTAGTAGATGGGAAAAAGCGTTATGCTTTGTACGACGCACAATAGGTATTTATTTTGTACTTTGTCCCGAACGAACCTAGAAGTGACAATCGGTATTTTTACCCATCTGATTTCGCAGAGGAGAAATGGTTGATTGCAAAGGTTCATTGTTGAAAAAAATTAAGCGAAAACAATCACTTAAGAATTAATTTGAATTTGAGTCTTAGGTACCTACCTACCTACCGAGAGAAAACGAACATAAAAGTAATCATTATGTAGGGAGACGAATAGGGAAGAGCAGACACATTGTATTATTTTTACAGCATAACCTTACGTACCTTAAATTAAGGTAGGTAATTAACCCTTCTTTTGATGGACACAAAAAGAACATTCTTACCAAACTAAATCTGTCTTTATTATGAGAAAATGCTCATGAACTGGGGAGCTCTAGGCTTATCATTGACTTATCGTTTCCAATCCAATCGTCTTTGTAGATCTTGATGTATCCCTCCAAGGGGTTCATAACTCGTAACTTTAGCACTCACTTTTACACTAATTACGGTTCCTTTCATGTTAAACATTGTATGACAATTACCACGGAATAAGATACAGGATATAGGGCATTAAACATTGATGAGAGACATCACAATATCACAAAAAGTAAACAAACTGAAGTAAAATGATTTATCGGTTGGTTCGCATATCGATTCTTTCAATTGTTTCCATTCGACTATGGATATTTCAATCACCACAGCACAGACATTTTTCAGTCCGTGTAAGGTTCTATTAATTTTATTTTACCGTTATTCCTACTGGGACACCAAAAATCAGGGATAATTGAAGACTTTTATGAGTTAGAAAACATATTGATGGTAAGAAGGACACAATCGATGCTACTGCATTGAATCGATCAATCGAACGTGAATCGGGGGGGGCTGTGAAGGTGGAGAAAGGTAGGGGCAATGAGAGTGGGGCAAAAATGACTTATGGCTTCCAGGAGGGAAATGATGAAGGGCGGGCCCCCCCTCAGAAGAGGAGGTGATTTCACCATTGTTTCACTTTATAGTATCCAGCATACCATTATTTTTACTGTAGTTATTTCGCTTCTGTTGGATGGGCATTATGGGCAATTATATTATCCACGGCGTTTGGCCCTCCCTGGAACCAGCCTTGGAGGAGCGTTCTAAGTTGCTAGGTAACTGGACCCACATAACAGGCGTGCTTTGCGGGTTGCATTCTCGAACTCACCGTAATTGGTACTGACGTTAGTAACGTGAAATTATAATTATTGTTCACGCAGCATCCGTTTCAAGAAGAACTTCTACATCCTCTGTGATCGTGGGGGGGCTCTGCCCACCCTGCCCCTCCTCAAATTACGCCACTGATAGGTAAGGAAAGAAATAGGTTCAGGGGCCCCTCAGCTGATCAGTGTGGCTCCGTTCCTTGTAACTGTTTCCGAGGAATCCCAGAGAAGCTCCATCTAAATAACAACACTGTGAGTCGAATAGGAAAGTTAGCTTCGGTGGTTCCGAAGCTGATCTGAGTCCCTCCCTACTTTCTTATTGTATTCCAGATCTCCAAAAAGGACTGCATTTCAGGTTTCAGCATCATAAGTGAATTAAAAACCAAATGAGGCTCAGAGCCTCAGAGGCCTCAACGCTGATTAGTGTGCACTGATATTGAATTCTTGATACTGTGGAAATTCAAGTTGAAGCTTCTTCATAATACTTCAATATTGATTGATTTATTAGATGCTTGGTATTTTTCATATGTTTTTATTAGAATTGAAAAGTACACTTGATTCGGAATTCGATCTAACTGTGTAGTCTCGGCTTTTTACAATCTAATTTATTATAGGTTATGGGCCCCTTTGACTGATATTATATTGACTCAAGTTTCAGCCACAAAAGAGGCGATATTTCTCCGTCAGTTTTTGAGTGTGTTGGGATTGAGAAAACATCAAGAACCAACTGTTATTTACAATGACAACCAAGGCTCTCAACAACTCGCAAAGAATAAGGCTCACCATTCACGTACCAAACATATAGACATTCAGCATCATTTTATAAGAGATTGTGTAATTGAAAAAATTGTCGAATTCAAATATATGTGTACTGCGGATATGCCAGCAGATATGTTAACAAAACCACTAGCATCATGTAAACACAAACAATTTACTAATTTCATTGGAGTTGGAATCAATTGAAGAAGAAGAAGTAACAACTGGAGGGGAAGTGTGGAAATTCAAGTTGAAGCGTCTTCATAATACTTCAATATTGATTGATTTACCAGATGCTTGGTATTTTTCATATGTTTTTATTAGAATTGAAAAATACACTTGATTCGGAATTCGATCTAACTGTGTAGTCTCTGCTTTTTACAATCTAATTTATTGTAGATACTACAAAGGAGGTCAATTGCAAATTGCAGATCCGAAGGTTGACATCAATATACCTGCGAAGATATAGGCACCTGCAGAGGGAAAATTAATGCAATTAATTAAAACATCTACATTTTACAAGTCCCCATTATCTCAGTACAACGATATTTAAGTAAGTAGGTACCTACCTACCAATTCAAAATAACAGATGTATATCATTGAAATGGTTTTATTAATCATTAAAAACTCCATAATGAATATAGTCAATCAAGATGAAGATAACGTAAAACATGGAAATCGGTCATTTAGGAAACGGGAAAATGATACTTGAAGTAATTTACGTTAGCGCAAGCGCAGAATGGGGTAATGATTTGAAAAAAATGAAATTGATAGGGAACAATCTACAGCCTAACCCACAAATTCCCAGAAAATGTACCTAATCAAAATCTGATAAAAACTAGACATTGTTTTCGGAGTACAATTTCGCGCGTGTGCAGGACCTGATAATGATGCAATCATGTTGAAATTAACATGGAATAATTGAACCACCGCTCCCCAACCCAACTATGCACCATATTTGAGCGAGATCAGACGATTAGGGCTTTAAAAAAATTTACGTTTGCGCATGCGCGAATCGAAGTTATGATTTTAGAAGAATGGAATCATTAGTGTAACCCACACATTCCCTGAAAATTTCATCAAAATCGGTTGAACATTGTGACAATTAACCTTGTTACAAGGATTTGCGGACATAAAAAAACCGTTAAGATATGAATGTTGGAGGAATTTTTATGGAAAAATCGTAGGTTTGTCGCTTTTTGAAACATCTTTGATATCTGAGATTGGTTTCAATCGACTCAGCGTGAAAAGATGTGGGGAAACCGAACCCCCCTGCCTCTAACGTTGAAACGTCAATTTTTATCATTTTATATACAAGTAAACAGTGACACATTCGGGCTGTGCAACCTACTAATCATATTTATAGCCAAAACACATATTTTTAGCGTTAGAACGAATTTGTCATCATGTAATTTGAGTTTTGTCCAGCTAGATTGGAGAAAAAAAACTGTGTGGCGGGTGGCGTGCTTTTATACTGCCGGAAAACTTTGAAAAACCATGAAAGGAAACTACTTTTTGCAGGAAAGTGCAGTCGGTGTCAAACTTCATTGGATGAAATTTACTTACATTTAAAAATAGCAAAGTACCTTTTTCACACCCATGGGTAGCGCTCATTACCCCCCTCGGTTATTCAGGGTTGAGATGAATCCAATTAGATCGCCCAAGAACGTATTCAACTTCACCACATATCTTAAGGTAGACATTCTCTTCGAACCGTTCTTTGAATATTCGTAATGAAAGTAAAAATAAATTTTAACTTCTATTTGACAGCATTTTGGGGGAAAAAAAACAACAATAGAACAAAGTAAAAAAAGTTTTTTTCTAATGAAATTTGAGGGAACATAATTAATTCGGCTATTCAATATGAATGAAGTTGTACAGAGGCTATATGTACATAAGCCTGCTTCATTTTCCAATTCTATGAAAGATCGTTTTTTTCTTCTCTAATACATGATATTTATGTAATCGTAGGCAATAATTAACAGTACAGCCAGATTAATGATGTATGCGCTGTGAACCCTTATATATTTGAAACATTTTGTGAACCCTTATATATTTGAAACATTTTGTGAATGACTCAACAGGGAGAGTTCCCTATGGACACCTTCATTTAAATGTAAAACGTCTGGTGTAGAAATGATTAGCATTACAGAGGATGGGAGGTTTTAGCGTTGAAATTACAGATGGATCATGGCCACAGAAGACAGTCCAGTTACATCTGACCGCATTGGGATATGAGAACTGGAATTTTAGGTTTGTTGTTAGGTCCAGTAGGGACGTTTTCTATTTTCCTCATAACAAGCATTCCATCGAGGACGCGACCAAAAACAACGTGTTTACCATCTAGAAAATTGCATTTGGCGCAGGTAATGAAGAACTGGCATCCATTTGTGTCCTGCCCGCTGTTGGCCTGAAAGAGACGGTTTCATTTGTTAGATAACATAAATAATCGCTGCAAATTATTACAAAAAGGTTCATTATTTCTGTATGAGATAAACCTTCTATACAGATCACTGGTATATAATTATTATACGCAGCTATGGTATAGGTACTTTAACTAAATATAACCACATAGATGTAAGCAGCTAACAAGAGAAAATTAATAAAATTAAATAAAATATCTACACTTTACTAGTCACTCAGTACATGTAACAAGAGTTGATAAATGAGAACAACCCTACGCTCGCTCAACAGTCAGTCACTATATTTATAACCAAAGGTTATAATAAACTCGGTTTCTTGAAAAGAAAAGTGTATTGAAATTATATCAGCAGATTCGATCGATGTAGTTTATAAGGCGATTTTAACTACATCTACAACAGTGTTAGACCTAAGTAACGTAGTTTGGAGAACAGAGCACAAGTAGACAACCGTTCTATAAGATGGTTCACATTCACAACAGAAGATATTCCAGCCAGGCTGAGATACAGTGGTGGGAGGAGGGCCCATCTCTGGGCTCATGACCTTCAACCTTCTAACAAGTCTACATCATCATTTCCCCTCCTCCACAAGAGAGAAAAAAATTATAGGAATATATACATATACATAAAGTAAAAACCTAACAGAATCTTTATTATGTTACCAAATTTAGGTAACTAAAATTCAGAAAACAAAATGCTGAGCCTGGCTGGTACAGACAAAAATATTTATGTAAAACAATAAAAATGAGTAATTTGCTACATGAGCTAAAACAAAATGAGGAACTAAGAACGAATAAAACAGTATAGTTAACTAAAATTCGACCCAAATATTCAACATTAAACATGATACATATGAAAAGAGAAAAACATATCTTACAGAGTATAATTTTACAAACAAAGATATTTCAATAAGGTGTCTATTGACCTATCTCGGAATGCCATAAACATGACCTGAACGAGTATGTGAAGGGGAGACAGGAGGAGTTGAGGGTCTCTCCTCACGCTGACCATAACAGTGTGCCCATCATGGGTGACGTTGGGGTCCATGGGGATGATAGGATTAGGAACCCCTACTGCAGGTAAACTGCCACTGTTTCCAACGCGTTGTTGAAGCTGAGATCTATGGACCCGATGCAGGCCTCCCCCCTCCACCTGAACCAAATATATAACCTGAGATAGCTGCTGAAGCACCACCCCTTTAAGCCAGACTGGAGGATGGACAAATGGGTGGAGTAAAAACCAAATTAAACCACGAACCTCTTGTTTTGAATTCACCGGGGCCAACTGTTTAGTGGATGCTAACTTCCGCAGTCTACATAGAACCGTACGAGGGTGAAAGGACAAAATTGATATCATGGGGGCAACACCAGTGGACACTGACAGGGTAGCTCGATAAGTTGCTAAAGCATGTAGCAAAATCGATGATGCTTAGGCAGAAGGTCGTTGCAATGTCAGTTTCCTGATCAACTGTTTGATGGTGGAGAAAAAATTTCTCCACTTGACCATTAGAACAAGGGTTGTAGGGTGGTGTGAAACATAACTGAATGTCCATCTGCTGGCAGAATTGCTGGAAGTCAAATGAAGAAAATGAGGGCCCATTGTCAGTTACCATACAAAAAGGTACACGAGAATGGCACACACAGAAGAAGAGGTGTAAGTAGAAACAATTTTAGCTTCTGGCCACTTGGTGTGTGAATCCACCAACAGAACGTAATTATTCCCATGAAAATGAAATAAATCTACATGAACCCTTTCAAATGGATAATGTGAAAGTGCCCAAGAAACTCGATGGTGAGGCTCAGGCAAGTGAGGTGCGAATTTACGGCAGAATTCACACTGCTTTGCATAATTTACTATATCCCTGTTTACTCCCGGCCACCATACATAAGATCTTGCCATTAATTTCATTTTGGTTTCTCCTGGGTGACCATCATGGAGCACCTGCAACACATCATGGTGCAACCCTTCCGGAACCACCAGACCATCATTGAAATAAAGGCAACCATTCTGCTTAGGTAAATCAAACCGTATAGCAAAATAAAGCTTTAGCGATGAATCTGTGCCTGGCGACTTCCAGAAGCCCCTGATATACCTCATGACCTTATGAGGACAGAATCCGCAGCTGTAGCTGAGGCTATCTGTTGAATTGTCAGAGGTGGTAGTAGAGTACGAAGGAAGCAGCACTCAGGAATTTCAAATGTCTCAGGTCAAGGAAGTCGAGACAAGGCATCTGCCTGGGGAATCTTCGTTTCACTTTTATGAACAATTCGGTAATCATATGTGGACAAAAGCTCAGCCCAACGAACTAAGCGAGAAGCCGCAATTGTGGGAATATTTTTTGTCTCTGAGAAAATGGACTTTAAAGGAAGATGATCAGATTCGATCAAAAAGGAGCGACCATACAAAAATTTGTGAAACTTCATAACTCCAAGGATATGCCTCCCTGTGAAGCTGACTATAAGCTTGTTGAGCAGAGTTGAGAGAGGCTGACTCAAAAGTAATGGGGATCAATTTCCTGAAACCGAATGGCATAATACCCACACACACACTCTTATCGAACTAACATCCACAGTAAGGACAAGAGGCTTACCAGGGTCAAAGATTGTAAGTGCAACCCTCTCAGATAGTAGCGATTTTGAAGCTTGTCACAAGAACTGTCCCAGTTCCACACAACGTTTTTGCGAAGGAGATTGTAGAGAGGCTCCAAAATGTCATTGGGGCACTTAAAAAAACTGATGGATGAAGTTCAATTGCCCCAAGTAGGCTCACAATTGAGACACATCGGATGGAACAGGCATCTCCTTAATTGCCCTAATCTTGGAGGGTGCTGGGGCTCTTCCAGATACTGAAATATTAAAACCCAGAAACTCAACAGATTGAACAAAAAACTCAGATTTGTCCATATTTATTTTCACATTAGCTCCATCTAACAAGTACAACACCCTACGTAATCGTGACGAACATTCTGCCTTATTGCGTCCTCCAATTAAAATGTCATCGAGGTAAGAAGCAATTCCCGGAGAAGTTCTGATCAGCTGATCAATGAACCGTTGGAAATCAGGTGGGGCCGAGGATAGTCCAAAAATTAAACGCTTATAACGGTATAAGCCAAATGGAGTGTTGGCGGTTAATAATTCCTGACTGGACGGGTGTACAAGCAACTGCAGATAAGCATTGGCCAAATGGAGACGACAGAAAAAATTGCAATTCAAAAATAAACGATTAAGTTCATCCAGTCGTGGCAATGGGTAAACATCCAAAACTAAGTGAGGGTTAACCAACTTTTGGAGGTCAACACACAGACAAATTTATCCAGACTTTTTCGGTACCACTACCATTCGGATGAAAAAAACAGGAGAAATCATGTCCAGTTTTTGGAGTCTCTCCAATTCATGGCGAATTGAGTCTCTCAAGGCAAATGGAATTGCATACGGTTTTTGAAAAATGGGCTTACTGCCCTGTTTCAGGTGAATGTGCACTTATCATCATCCAGTGAATTGAAGGCATGTGGGTATGAAGAAACCAAATCTTGGTGTCAACTAGTTATAGCTGCTGATGAATGGGAGAAAGGAGCTGTAAAAATAGAAGGCCAATCAGGCACTATTTTGTATAGAATATCTCGCCCCAAAAGAGCAACAGGTGAGAGTGACCTAGCCACAAAAATTGTTGCTAGAAAAGAAGGCATACCATCCTTAAAAGACAGGTAAACAACCATGGTACCAGCAATCTGTAATGGAGTGGAAGAGGCGGTGGAAATCAAAAAAGGGACACCAGAAAGTACTGTTTTTATGAAATTGTCATCTACAAGAGTAAGGAAACTGCCAGTGTCCACCAAAAAATTAATTGGTTTGGAGCCATTGAGGGAAATGAGAAATATCAAGGCTGGAGCTTCCAAATTTTTATCATTGAATTAAGACATGCCAGCAACCTTTGAAAGGCCAGCAGGACCGCCCTCACCCTCCTTATCAACTCGTGGGTTGAGAAAACGAATGTTGGGATCAATGACTTCTTCAAAATTCAAAACATTAAAAGCATCATAATAATTATCAAAATAAAATAGTGGATCTAAATTGCTTTCAAAATGGTCAGTTGAGACTGCATTAGTAGAACTTTGGTTGGTTACATAATTTTGAGAGGTATTATTATTATATTATTATTATCAATGATTGGATTAAAACTAGAATCATTAATTTTACAAGCATTTGAGAACTGAGCAGGAAAACTCTGGTTCAATGAAGGTAGTTGAACATTAGACGAGCTTGGATCTTGAGAGTGTTCGTAGTTGGGGACATTTTGATACTCGTAAAAATGACTTGGCTGAGTTAGGGCTTAATAACTACCAACCGTATTTACTTGGCGCTGGTTACAAAACCTCCTTATGTGACCTCTAGAATTACAATTACTGCACAACCAATCCTTAGCAGGGGATTATGAGAGGTCACAGGAGGGGTTATGAGAGGTCACACATCCATTACAATACGAGGAGGTTGAGATCCTTGGTAGGACTGAGAGTGAGGTGGGGGAAACCGCCCTCTAGGTGCAGCGACATTTCGAGCTCTTCCAAAAATCCTTCCTTGGCGCGCCACGGTTCCCAGGGTTCAATGAACGCTACAGGGTAGACACGTTAGAAGACAAAGTCGGTTAGTTAAAGCAGATGACGTCATACGGATACCCTCCGCAGCTATGGCAGTTGCTACCCAATCCTCAAACCTTTTATCATGTCCCAACTGCAAAAGCTGAGTCACAATGAAAGGTTGTGCTCACACTCAAATCACATTTGGAAGCAGCCCTTCTCAAGGAAACAAGGAAACCATGCACTGTTTGACCTGGGACTCGACATAAAGAAGACAATACGTAACGTGACTTGGCGATATTTACATCCGTTCTAAAGGCAGATTTCAAAGCAGCAACACATTCCTCGTAAGTAGATTCGGTAACAGTTCTAGGGTGAAGAGTAGCCTTCAATCACGAAAATGCATCAGCTCCGATCTAACAGAAACCAATCGACCAACCTTTTTCTCATTTTCAATAATTCCCTCACCAAGAAAATAAAGTCCACGCCGCTATAAGAATTCTGTTATATCGTCACCCTCTGAATAAGTAGGTACAGGTATATTACCGGACATGGTTGAATACAGAAAAAAATGAAAGAGACAGATGATGAAGAGCGAATGCCGCAATAATAATGGTCGAAAATAAAAATAAACATCGTTCACCGAGGTTACCTTACAATGAGTGAATCCCGACTCGGCGCCAGTAACGTAGCTTGGGGAACAAAGCATTAGCAGACAACCGTTCTATAAGATGGTTTATTCACAACTGAAGATATTCCAGCCAGGCTGAGTTACAGTGGTGGGAGGAGGGCCCATCTCTGGGCTCATGCCCTTACATGACCTTCAACCTTCTAACAAGTCTACATCACTAAGGAACTGCCTAGTCCTTAGAACAAACTGATGAACGAGTGGCGATAAAGGTGGAATCTTTCGATTCCATGGAATGATATCTATCAATATAAACCAAAAAATCATCATTTTTAATTAGAAAGTTTTCAAAATCCTGATTTGTCAATATTTTAGCCCATTTATTTTACCCTTTACGGTTGATAAAAAATATTGTGATTATATATCATGCTTCATCAACGTTGGTCTAATAGCTTGGGAGAAAAGCTCTGAACAGCGTTGTTTTTTTTTCAGGTTTTGGAATATACGAAACTTGAAACAGCATCAAACAAATTTTGAGAGGGCTGAGCATATATTTTTCTTGGTCGATCACAAAAGATCATTATTGAAAATAATAAACCAAAAGTCAACGTAAAGATTATGGCACGGATACAGGAAAAAAAAGTCTGCCGAATTGGGTGAGCAGTATAGCTTCCTCACATATTGTAACGTGGACGTATAGAATAATTTAAGAACAAAGTACGAGTCGAAATGATTGATAAGTATACGTTATAAGAAAATAATGTAACCGCATGCGCAATGACTACTATTAATACAACGGCAATGAACTGTATAGGGAAACGTCTAAGAGCTAAACCGCACAATCCTTGAAATTTTCATAAAAATCGGTCTTTTAGTCTCGAAGTTTTGTTTGTGTCGATCAATTTTAGTTTTGTGCATGCACTATAGTTACTACTCCCATAATCGCAATATAATTCATAGGGAATTTTCCTGGGAGATACACGCATCTACTCCTTGAGTTTGAACGAAATCGGACCGATAGATGATATGAAATCGACGTTATGATAAATTTAAGTTCGCGCATGCGCACAGACTACTATTTAGGTGACGACAATGAAAGTTATACGAGATCATCTACAAGCTATGCCGCAAAATCCCTGAAAATTTCATCAAAATCGCTCAACTAGTCTCCGATTTTTGCCGGAGTCAATCGATATTGGCATGCCCAATGGTTATTACTCTACCAATCGCCATATAATTTATAGAGCATTTTTCTAAAACATATACCTTTTGACCTACCAAATTTGAACGAAATCGGACCACAGATGATGAGAAATCGAAGTTATGAGAAATTCACGTTTGTGCATGCTCACAGGCTACTGTTGATTCGACGGCATTGAAAATTATAGGACATCGTCTAGGGACTCACACACACAATTTCATTGTAATCGGACTAAAACTTGATATAGTTTTGAGCGTGACAAGGATTTACCACAGACAGACACGGAACCAGAATTGATCAGCAAGCTCTGAAACGCAAAAAGCAAGACGAAATTTTGATTTTGGGAGACAAACATTTTTTTGTAGTGAGCAAGCAATATTCAAGAGTTAGTACAATAATATACACATGCTCCAAAGATTCGTGTGAGTGAAAGATGTCAAAATACAGGAATATACTCGTATAATAGAAGTTATTGAAGAAATACATTCGTTTCATCTAATCTGGTATGATCATGTTGTTTTCTCGATGTTCTATTTCATAGAAGGGACACTGGAAAATGGCAGGATTCAACGAATTTGAATGAACACCAAATCAAATACCACACCCAATCCGACATCAATAAAGGTAGAGGAGTGTGACAGCTCTGCTAAAACCTCAATAGTCGGTAATTTGCAGCTATCAGGAATTCCCTTCCTCAGTTATTCGAGGTTAGGATACCCCCAAATATCGCATTTAAAAGGATTGGGAAGAGGGGTCGGTCAACTCCGCGATAGGACTCTAGTAGTCACACTCCTCTCACTAAAACTCACTTATTTGAAGAATAAATATGTTCAATGTGGACAGAATACTGTATAGGTTGCAATCATGGAAAACCACAAAGCTAATTAGCTTCCTTCATAAAGGTCCTACTCAACCAAACAAATATTCAAACTCAACTCAGTTCCTTTGATGGAGAACACTTATGCTACAGAGTAAATACTTAAATAGATGCATTGGTTGACCCATGACAGAAAACAGTAAGAGCCTTTAGCCTGCCATGTTGAATGAGGACCACCAAGAAAAAGCACGGATTGGAGTGAAGGATTGCCCCCTCCCTTACTAGAGCAAATACTTCACTGATAGGTGAGAATTGCTTGGGTATCATGGATCTAACTGACTGACACAGTTCTTTAAGCTAGCCTGTAACCTTGCTCAGTTATTGCACCCTTTTCCAGAACCTTATTGGTCATTTTCAAAAATAAATATTCATGAATAGTCATAATGCAGCCAAAGAGTTGACTTGACTGAAATATCAGCAGCGTTTCTCTGAAGTCATATAAAGAAGTAGTTCAAATTACCTTTCACTTACGAATGTGATTTTATTAATTAGCAAAATAGCACAATTGGACTGGTAATAGGTAATCCTCTTATTAGAAACAGTGGTATAGTTGTGCTGTTGAAAAGTAGAGTAGATTTCCATCTAATTCAACATTCATGGAGATGGTAATGAAATATCTTTAGAGGAAAATACAGGCAGTCTTGTCAGGCATTTGTGTTTGCCTTCATCCTTTCCAGAACCGCATATTTCCGAAACACGGGCAGTATGAAAAGGCTTAAGACACCATGGGAAAGACTATGGAACATCAAGTGTAAAAAATAATAAATTAATAAAACACTTCCATTAAAACCTGTATTTTTAAAGTCAAAATGTGAACAACACTTTTCAAAATTAAGATTTCAACCCAGATTCATAGTTCAGAAAAACCCAGAAATATTTTAGAATTTGAGCGATAAAATCGTGGTTGGTCCCTCCTTTCAGCATGGCGAGATCTCAGAGTGGCCGAGCATGTGGACTTCGGAGTAGTGTCCAAAGGTGCTTCAATTGAAAAGGTCCACAAGTGGCAAAAAGAAATTTCCTATAAATAAGCCCAAGCGTTGGTGTTTTTTTCATAATATCCATTTAAGACAATTGTTATGGAATTTCATACAACTTAGAATACATATAATTAGATACCCTCTTGATAGCGCTGTTCGACACTTGGTTCTAGAGAGAAGAGACTCAATTTGTGTAACAGTTCACTACTAGGTCCCTTATACTGAGATACTTTGCACGTAACAAACGGTAACCTTGCTGCCTCCTGATATTAATAATGGCAACTCACTGATTCCGGGAATGATCACCGATTTGCTCCTATGTGTGCTCAAATAAACATTGAAATCTATCATGCAAGCCGTGTGGACCTTGGTGGAGCACTAGCTCGTGTCACCAAGGCTTCACTGAAGCCACAGCAGAAGCTATGGGCTAGCCTTTGGCAGGCTTACTGCGGGGAGGCTACTTGAGTTAGACTGGGAAGTATGCTCTGCTGTGCGCTCTTGGCTAGGCTTTCCACCTGGTGTCCCAAGTGCCTATATCCATGCAACGGTCAAGGCCGGTGGGCTTGGCATTGTCTCTCTCTCAGCCGCTATCCCATCTTTACGCCGTCCTTAGGGGCTCCAGCTGGGAGTTCGCCCGCCCGCACTACTGCTGACCTTGATATGGCCAGGCAGCAGTTGTTGTGGTGCGATCGAGCAACTCCAACTGCTCCAAAACCCAGCTCAACTGCTGAGTTCGCTGCTGCTCTGCATGATTCAATGGATGGTAAAGAACTCCAACAGTGCTCTGAATCCCCCATTTTCTCCCAGTGGGTTGAATGGGCTTCAGAGGGCATTGAGGCCCGTGACTACCGACATTTTCATGCCGTCCGCGTGGCTACATTGGCCACTGCGGTAAGGTGTTCTAGAGGTAGTCGTGGGACAGTAGACACCCTTTGCAGTGCCTGTTGGGGTAAAAATGTGAACCTGTATCATGTAGTGCAGCAATGTCCACGGACTTATGGTGGCCGCATTTTGCGTCATGATGCGGTTGCCAAGCAGATAGCAGGTGCTTTGTCATCCAGTGGCTGGGATGTGGAGAGAGAGAGAGAGAGAGAGAGAGAGAGAGAGAGAGAGAGAGAGAGAGAGAGAGAGAGAGAGAGAGAGAGAGAGAGAGAGAGAGAGAGACTGTACCATATGCCGAGTGACCGGGGCAAGAAGCCAGATATTGTTGCCATCAAGCCCGATGGGTATGCCATAATCCTGGATGTCCAAGTTGTCAGTGGCAGCATGGACATGGAGCAGACCTGGAAGCTAAAATAAGTAAATATGATAGGAAGGACCTGCGGCAAGCGATATCAGAGCTAAAAGGAGTGGCGCCTAATAACATCAAGGTCAAGGCCGCGACTGTGTCTTGGGGCGGGGTGTGGTGCGGGAAAAGTGGCATGGAGCTTCTCGAGTTGGGCATCTCGGCAGGAGTGCTCCATGGTATCACCACCCCCGTTCTTTGGGGCTCTTACCCTAACTGGTGGTCATTTTATAGGGGCACTTCCTTTCATCCCTCTCTCCCTCCTCCATCTTCCCTAATCCCTAGGGCTGGCATCGGGTGAACCTGGGCGTCCTCCCCACTTTTTAACTTCTTTTTCTTAATGGCGTGCCCCCTCCGTCTTTGAGGGGAGTTTACTAAAAAAAAAAAAACCCGGGGCTCCCCCCGCCCGTGGTACCGATTTTGTGTCTGAGATCTACCATTAAACTGGCCAACTCATGCACCAGAAGCCGGATCAGTCGCAGGCCCGAGGGAATGAGGCCCTGTATCTGCCACTTTGTCCTCAACTCTGCCAGAGCAGAGTCCATTCATAATGGATGACTGAGGAAGAGAGACTATGAGTGGCTCACCAGAGTTGGTCGTAACCGAATACAGGCTCGAACAACACAATAATACTGTGGCACCTGTTTTTCCCCAGTTGGGAGCCCTTGAGAAAGAGCTTCTTCACCCCACTTGGAAGGGTTGGAGTTGGCTTCGAGTTGGCCTCACTGGCCTTAGTCCCTCTTCATCTTCTTCTATCATGACCTCACTTGGCTTAACCCTTTCCGGACGAAACCCGGTCAGGACCCGGCTAGGCAATATCCGCATTTGGACGGAACATTTTGAGAGAGGGATGTCTCACAGGACGAATGCCGGTCCCTGCTCGGCGACCTTGTTACCTCGTAGGGGTCGAATGCCGGTCACTGCTCGGCGCCCTTTCTTGTCTTCACAGACGAAACCCGGTGGTAGCTTGGTATTTTTTAAATATTGGGGGCAATTCAGTAGGTTTTACTGAAGGTTTTGACAATAGATCGCAGCACTTTATTGATAAAATGAACCCATTGGGAAGGAATATGAGAAACCTTTCTGTGACTGGTTACTACTTGAACTTCGACTTTTTATCATTATTTTCTCACTGATAACTGTTTCTAGACATGTGAATCATGATGTAAATATGATTTTCACTTGAAAAATAAATTTGTTTTTAGAAAAATGTGTTTTTTCCTTCATGGTGAAAACTTGCTCATCATATTCCCGTCTCAAACATGACACTCTAAATAAATGAAGAATAACGTCGTCCAAAATTGTTCATATTTTTTGTTCTGGGGAAATGATTACAATAAAAAAAATAAATAAATAATAGGTAATCTGTGCTTTTATTTGATGAATATGTCTTCAAACGTGATGTACCGTTTTTAGGTGACCTATTGCAAAAAGCTTATCGTCCTTGAAACATATAATGGCGTGTAATAAGTCGTCCTGTTAGGTACATGCATAATGCCGGTCCCTGACCGGGTCCTCTCCTTGTGGACACGATCGGAATTCAACTTTCGACCGCAAAGGGTTAATCCCTCTTTGCCTTCTTCTATCCTGTCTCTTCCGCCTGGATGTGCCACTCGCAGAATGGGTGTAACCGCATCGGCAAACATTTGCAAACTGGCCGCTCTGTTCGGAGAAGCCAGCAATCCGTCAATGGGCACACCCACCAGACCTCACTCCTCCCGCAGTGCGTTGTAGATGCTGCACTCTCTCAAAATGTGCTCAGCCAATTCTTCCTGATGCCCACACTCGCATGGCCGATTGTTCATTAAACTAAAGCTCGCCAGCTTGCTGGTGAACTCGCCATGCCCCAAAATGATTTGTGTCAGTTGGTGGGTTGGTTTCACCCATCTCCAATCCAGTCTCTCATGCACATTAGGTATTATCTTGTGGGATAGGCGGCCTAGTTCCGCTACATCCCACTCCTCTTGCCAAGCCTCGAGAAGCCCATTGTTGAGCTCTTTCAGAATCATTCCGCTTGGCCTGCTTCCCGTCTCAGGATTGTAGGGCCATCAGCCTGGCACCACAGCCTCTTGCTTTTTCCCGACTCTGTAGGATGTCCACCTTCGCCATGCCTCCCATCACACCGGGAGAACACCTGGCAAATGACATGTACGCATGTGCGTGACAATTGTCAAATAATGATATATTAAAGATGATGAATATATCTGACCAATAGCCGTTGTCACCGTCTATTTATTATGTTACAAATAACAAACCGTGCCTGAGTACTCTGACAAATATTCCACGTAGATAGCGTTGACAAATATTCCTCATAGACAACGTCGACTTATCAATCATTTCGACTCGTATTTTGTTCTTCAACCAATTCTAAATGCACGTTAAAATATGTGAGGAAGCTATACTGCCCACCCAACTTGGTAGACGTTTTTTAATTTGAATCAATATGTTGAGAAGCTAGAAAGGTGTTTTACTCACCATGGATAGTAAACCTGGTGTGTCGTGTGACAACTCGAAACTCTCATCAGCAAAACTGGCTCCACCATAGATACTAATTACTCCGGTTCCGTCACCCTAGGGGAGAAAAAATCTAAATGTGAATTTTTGTTCAACTTATGCGCTCTAAAACATAATATGATGATAGCTGAAAATAACATCAATAAAAACCAATGGAAAATTTATTAGAAATACTGGCTACCTATAGAACAGGTTGTAGATAGAGATTTTATAGTGTGATGTTCTAAGATAAATATTGAAGATTCATCGGATGTTGAGCAACCTTTGTGAAACTTGGTAAAAAATTTCAAGTTCATACCAATACTTTCGATTCCATTATAAAATTGTTGCCCATCTAATACGTTTTAACAGCATTATCCTAGGATGTGTAGAGACTTGGTGGTATTTGGAATCAGCCGTTCACTGAGGTAGGAACTGCCTCAAGAGCAACACCAAGAAACTCCTTGGAAACACAAGTGCCCTGCCGGTGTAGGAAGGTAGTACAGATGAAAGTTGATAATATGATGATTTGCAAATAAATAGTTGAATGAGATCCTAGCTGTTGCAAGCACAGTTTATATACAGCATGACAGGATGGCATCCATTTCGCTCAGACCACATAGAAAAATGGGGTGCTTGTGCTGCTTTCTAATGATAAATACACTTGGAAGTAGATGGTAGCACAGTTTTTATTGCGTTGTACCCAGGCCAACAATAGAAGAAAGATGTTTGCAAATAATTCACAAAACGACGGTACCTTCAAAATACAGTATTTTGATACATTGAAATAGTGCAAGACAAATGAGGGTATTGGCTGGTGTCTTAGGTTAGGCTCAGTCGTAAACAAAAGTTACTCTTGCTGGCATCAACTAATCACTGTACAAATTTCCTACATTACATCATCTAAAAGGTCATTAATAAAATAAATAAAAAACTCAGTTTTGTATAAACAGTGGGTTGTCTTACAATTGTTATTTTATTACTTATTGGTTCTGGGTGGTGTTTACATAACTTTATTTGACGTCGTTAGAATACATTTTGTGGTTAAACGCCACTCATCTTTGCTATGGTTTATTTTTCGAGCAGTTCTGTATGGCTTCACTCTTGTCAAACCAGCTCCACTCTAGTTAATCAATCACCGCCTCCTTAGGTGGTCATAGGATTCACTGGATGAGGTTTAGTAAGTATTTACACTGAGATTTTGTGTGTATTTGAAATTCCGGAGAAACCGACCCCTAACAAGTATTTTCCTAGGGTGTCATTTTTCACAAAACCCTCGATTACATAGGAAAAAAGTTACAGTAATTTGCTATCAGGTAACGAGGAATTCTGAGATGTGCATAGGCCGTGCGGGTGGTGGGAGAGGCTTCTCGAAGTCACGCAAGTTCAGCCGGCTGCTGGTAGATGGCAGAATTGTGCTCACCGTTCACCCCGTCACCACCACCTTCCCCCCCCCCCCCCCCAGGGGATTGTATCACCCGCCCGCCCACCTCAGCTCCATGATCCCTCCCCTCACTAACTCCATAACTACTCATCCTAGGCATCGACCGTGGTGGGAAGAAACAAGGTTGGCTGTGGGGATTTCCTGAGAGCCAAAATCTGACGGCATACTCGAGACAGGTAGCCTATAATGCCCATTACTTCAGATGGGAAATTAGTTAGTTTCCTTCCACTATTGTGTATATGTTTGGCTCTCTAGACAATTCTAGTCTAAAGACACAATAGAAATTCTAGGGACATTAAATTTTACAATTTTCTCAAGAATAAGTGCCTCAGCAATAGAAAAACTTGTGCGGAAGAAAATATAACATTAATATACAAACTGCAATTATTTGCTCAGTTCATTCTTCAAAGGACAGCTTCGAACTACCACTAAGGTAACTACCACACAGAAAATGTTATAGAACATATTGTAACATACAATATAACATATTACGAGTACAACAGAAAAGTTCCAGTTATGAAGCATGATCGTATGAGTAAATTTCTGTAAGTTATTGTACTATAATTTGATACTCCCAACATCTCTGTAGATAGTTTCTGAGATGTACCGTTTTAAAATACATCGCATTTTCGGTTTTGTCAATTTTAGGGATGGTTAGCTCCAAAAATCATTTTTACAATTGTGCAAAATTGTGGAAATCATTTTTGTACCTACCCAAAGAGTAAATCATGTGAATTTCATCAAAATTGTTGGAGTCATTTAGAAGAAACCTTCGCTAAAAAGACCGCTAAAAACTGCATTTTGTCACCCCTAAATTACGAAAGAGCGAATTTTCACAGGGTGCTTTGTACATGCTAATAGGCACCTGTAACGTACTTAGGTAGCCCCCAGAGGTGTGTGGGGACCTAAATCCGCACTACATATAGAGAGGGGAGGGAGAGTGACAGTACCGTGAAAGATCCCCTTACTAATAGCAGTGTAATATGTTATGTTCAGGGAAGATGGTTTTCCGGTTCTCGGATCCTAATCTATCGCCAAGCACAGCATTCCAAGAACTCGAGAATGACGCGTTTAACCCGGCGCGAGAGCGACGGATAGACGCGCATTCTCTTGGATCTGAGGGGAACTGTCAAACTCCTCCCCTTGAAGATATACTTGATTGAAGAGCAAGAATGCAAACAAGGTGGAATAGTTTACTGGTTGAGAACTGATGCTCACTAATAAATAGCTGCATTGGCAATTGAGGATAAAAAAGAGAAGTTAAAACAGGATGGATTGTCAATGAATCTTTATATGAATTGGAACAATCGGGAATAAAATAACTTGCTCAACTTTGGAGACTTACAGTGGGAGATGCCCACTTTGGGGACTTATGAAAATGGGAACTATGCCCTGGGAATAATAACTTGCTCAACTTTGGAGACTTACAGTGGAAGGTGCCCACTTTGCACTTATGAAATAGGGAACGATGCCCTGGGTTTGGGAACAATGCCCTAGGAAGAAATTAAGTATGAAAAATAGAAATAATATGAGGGGGAAAATTGAGAAATTAAATGTCAAGAACCAATGAAAATATTTATGTAACCAAGGGACTATAATGGGTCCCTGGCCAAGTGTCTTCTGAAACATTAATGCCCACAAAAATAGTAGATCAGATTACTAGGCGTCAGCTGTACATAACCCTAACATTCTGCTACCATGTAGTGGACTTAGGTTGCCCCAGAGGTGCAATGTGGCCTAAATCCGAGCTACATAGAGAGCGGGGGGTGTGACAGTACCATAAGAGATACAACTCGAACTAATAGCGTAATGTGCTATGTTCGGTTTTCCGGTTCTCGGATCCTCATCTATCCCCAACCACAACATTTCAAGAACTCGAGAATGACACGTTCAACCCGGCGCGAGAGCGACGGATTGATGCGCATTCTCTTGGATCTGACGGGAACTGTCACACACCTAACCCCATAACTGGAATTGTTTTATATCATTCCTGAAGGGCTCAATTCTCTACACAGACAACGGACAGACAGACCGACCGCATACAACTCTCTGATAGGTGGAGATTTGATTTCAGTTCAGATCCCCCCCTTGTAGGAGGGGCAACAGAAATCGTGTTTTCAAACGATAATACAACTTTCCTTTTTCTACCCTACGGGGCGTTGAAAAAATAAAAAAAGTCCAGTCATGCAGCATGACCCTATGAGCGAATTTTTGAAGAAATCTTCGACATTTCAGTCGTTATTGATCGTGTAGAGAAATTTTAGTTTATGATTTTGATAGACAAACATGGAATCAAATTATTAAAAATATAATTTCATGGCTGATATTTTCTAAGCCACAGTCAGTATCAAGTCCTAAAACATTCGAGTGTAAAACATTAAAGAGAGCGACCGAGAGAATCGGAGGACGGAATATTTCACAGAGTAAACATCAGTTGTGATTACTTTTTTTTTTCTTTTTTTTTTTTTTAAACAAGCACCTACTACCTACGTTTTAAACAGCATGGTTCTAGGATTGGTTATACAGGGATACAACTTCCATAAGAGTAGTTCAATCTGAATTTGGACAATGTTTCATGCAAATATTACCGATTTTTACAACTAGCGAACGGCATTATTTCGATTTTTGATTGATTTTTCAACTTTGAAATTTTTAAAAACTTGATACATATTCTTATAGGAAATTTTACGCTGATTCCGAATATACCACATATTAGTATGCTGAAAAAATTATTTCGCACAACAAATCGCAAAAAACAGGCTATTTTGAAATTTGTGACTACATTTTTGTAAATTTCAACCTGAAGATGTTATCCGATCGTGCTGGCCAACGAACTTGAACTTTCGTTTTGTGTCCTTAACATTTTAAAATTTGTTTGAAGTTTCTAGCACAATTCTACGGACAGTTATCGTCTGGAATGACACATACATATATACATACATACATACATACATACATACATACATATATACATACATAAAAAAATGCGTTAAACTTCAGAATATGATTCAGAATAGCCTGAAACGGATTTCTGCATAAAATTTTTTCAAAAATTCACATTCTACAAATTTTGAGGCGAGAGCAATAGCTTAATTTTCTTCAAAAATTCGCTAATACTTAGTTGGGGGGGGGGGAGGTCCCTGCAGAAAAATTATCATAACTTACTCAGAAGAATAAAATGTCTCTAAAAATAAATTGACCAATCCGAAAATTCGATATATTTGAAAACGCTATATCTCGAAAACTATCTGATCTGGGTGATGATCTCAAAATGTAGCAAATTCAGTCCTCTTTAAAAGTGTATTCAGTAGGTGTTACCGAAAAACTGGACCTTCAGAGTTAAAATCGCCAAAAATTGAAGTAAATCCCCTTTTCCTCGACGGCTCTCCCCATCGTTCGCCTCATCGACACCCCCTGGCCACGATACCGGCTTGCGGGTGAGCTGCTTTACTGGCCAACGCTCCGACCTCCACTGTCCGGTCCCCCCTTAACCTTTCAGTACTCGCGTCGGGTCCCAGATGACCCGGTCAACTTTCAAGTTCTAATTTCAACGTCTTCCTATCGGTTTTTTCCCCCGACCCTCCTTGTATTCTCCTAGCTCCTGGAAATGATAAGTTTAGTCACCTTTCGAAATTTGAACAGGGCACACGTTACTCACAATCACTAATCTGACCCGACGCGAGTGGTAACGTCCGTAGTTTTTACCAGGTGTTGACCCGAGGCGAGTACAACCGTACCTCACCTCATATGAACTAGGTAATTCATTTTTCATTCAATTTCCTCACGTTTATAAAGTCTATCCCGGTATTTGCTACGAATGAAGATATTAGCAAGTATCATGTTTTACCAAACTGGGTTTTTTGTTTGAAATTGAGCGAAATTCAGCGCGAGCCGACATGTTTTCTATTGATTTTCACCTACAACCAATGCGTTGCTAGGGAAGTGTAACTCCCTTAGTTTTCATAGCAGGAGAATCGTTCGCCACTTTTTGGAATGCTCTCATTTTATCACAACATCGCATGATCCCTAAGCCATTGCAGTGTCAAGGAAAGCTGATTTATTATTCTACGATATAAACTAATATTGCTAAATAAGCATGATGCGAAAAGAAGGACTAGTACATGGTAGGTACTATTGAGTTGTAGGTACTTGTAAGCAGTAAGTACTAGACAATGCATGGCTATAAAGCTGATTTCTATGGTATTTAATCTCTGAAGCTGAAATTTGAAACAAGGCCTATGTATATAAGACAGGTAGAATAAAATTTCGTGCGGAACCACCATAATCTACTGAAATTGAGCTCGTAAGCTATAGAGCCTCTATACCTATACTAATACTTTACTGAAAAATTACGTTTGGAAATAGATATAACCCAAGACAATATTATTTGCACAAAAGCTAAGTGCTTTGCAGTTCCTAACTGGCTGTTCGATTTATTTTATATTCGTAATAATGTGAAAGATGGCTTACTTTAGGGACTTGTTTTGCTATTATAAATCATTTTATTCTTCATGTTGGAGGAATTCATTTGTAAACTAGATGTAGGGGTTCAATATTTTAATTAGCTCGTCTTCGAATAATCTTCTGGTGGTTCTCGGCATTAAATTGAAAATAGGTAAACTTGGAGAACTGGCAAAATCGAGGTACTTTTTCTGATCAAAGAAAAAATTATGGTTGAAGTACTTTTGTGAAGTTTCGTATTTTTTTATTAATGATTATTGATTCCTGTGGCTTGGAATGTTCTTGGTTTATTATTTTACTCCTTTATTAATTTATTTAGGTAAACTTGGAGAACTGGCAAAATCGAGGGACTTTTTCTGATCAAAGAAAAAATTATGATTGAAGTACTTTTGTGAAGTTTTGTATTTTTATATTAAATATTATCGATTCCTGTGGCTTGGAATATGCTTGGTTTATTATTTTACTCCTTTACTAATTTATTTTTCGATAATCTTCATTATGGGTCACCAGTGACCTGACGCAAGTACTAACGTGAATGGACATCACGCGGGTTCTGAAGGGTTAATAGTAAAACTGTTTAGTGGAGAGAGTAGAAGCTGTGCTTATGTAGTGGAAAGTCTCAGCAAATACCAATGGTGAGCAGATTTTATTTTATTTTATTGGGTGGTGATCCACCAGTTGGTAACTATTATTCTAGTCCATAACAATTTACTATTCACATTTCACCCTTTTTCCTGTGAACAGTCATTGGAGCGTGAGGGGTGAACAATCCAAACTTACAGAAGATTGAACTGATTCATAGAATGTACCTAACTTATTTACATCGATAACCATTCCATTGGGCAATTACACAGAATAACATATACTTTTCCTCACATTTACGAAGTCTCCTCCTTGAATCATGAAGTCTTTGATGACACGGTGAAATGTCGAACCTTTGTAGCCCAAAGGCACGCCGTCCTTTTTGTATTCACCAGTGCATAACTGTCTGAAGTTTTCACTCGTTTTGGGGACGATGTGCGCGTAAAGCTCCAATATCATTCTCCCAATTTCCTGAATGGAAAAAAAATAAATAAAGATAAAAATAATAATAATAATCAAACAAAATAATAATAATATAATGAAGGTATTGGATTTCTTTGATAAAGGTCGTATTTGATAATGAGGTAACTGGAGTATCCAACAGTAATTTAATGATCAAGTGTCACAATAATAGAAAATTAAACACCACACTTCATACTTTTTTCGAGTTTTGCGCACATTTAGCACAAAATCGCGCATATATACACTAACGGCCAGTTTCACCAAGATTTTTATCTGAGTTCAAGACACGGTTTGACTATAGAACGGAGATCTTCCACAATATTGGATTTCACCGTGGAAGTTCAAGGGGGGCAAAAATTCTAAGAGCCCTAGTTAGAGAAAAATAGTAAAGTTCCAGTCTTGCAGCAAGATGTATGAGCGAATTTTCGTCAATCATCTATTATAATTATGTTACACGTTTTGAAATTTGAGCAGTTTGAGAGCAAAGAAATATTCAACTATCAATTTTATGACAAAAAAAACCGTTCTAAATAGGATTTTTATTTATCTTATATTCATGTTTTCAATAGACTTTTCAGCACGCCACGAGTTACGAAGTTCTGCCAAAATTCCAAGCATATGCTGTATTTTTTATGAAATATGAATTGTAAAATTATCCAACATAATATAAATATTACAAATAAAATAAAATCTTTTGGGCTAACTTTAAAAATCCACCTACTGTCCTACCTGGAAGAATCCTGATTCAGCAAGCAGACTGACAAAATGTTACCACGGATGCTCAACCTTCATCTCTGGATATAGTGCAGCCAAACGCCAGCCGCTAAAATTCACTCCAAAGCTGAGCAGTAAATGCCAATATTGCACGCACAATATTTATTATTTCGTTTAAGAAATACTTATCCAGTGGACGCCGTTTGGAAAAAAGTCTCTCAAAAAGAAATACTTGATTTAAGTAGATTTTTACTGATGTAACTCAGCTGTACGCTTTGAAAGATATAGTAGTAACTGATAAAGTTGATGCAGTTGTTGAATCAACTGTATCAAGTATACTATCCATGTCCAAACGTTAAAGTCCAGTTCATTACCAGTTACTGGTCTTTTAAAGCGAGTAACAGGTCGATTTCATTCGAAAACGGCTGAACAACATTCTTGAACCAAGAAAGGTGATAAAAAGCCGGAGTATAAAACACGAAGTTCGCAGTTTCAAATTCCGCCAGCGAACGGGTGGTTTAGCCGTCATATTGTCTTTCTTTTCTAAAAAAAAAAAGTCAGACTTACCGTGGCACCAACACTTATGTCGAGAAAAACGACTGGATTGCTGGGATGCTTCAGCTGCGATTGTATTTGATTCCAGGACGGCATGATTTCACACCGGGAATCAAAAACTGCGTTGTAGTTAGATAAACGTACCCAGCTACTATTTGCACAGGAATTATAGGTACTCACTATAAAATTAAATAACTATGAGTATCAAGATTCAGAGTGATACTTTCCACTTGAATCTACAGCTACAATCCGATACCTACAGAATTAAAACAGAATAGGTAAATAAAGTTAAGTAATCCCGCTACTGTGTTATGTGTTGTGTATTGATGTGTATCTCCTACTTCAAAAACCTCCACACAAACATGGACTTGATAATTGTCCACCCAAACATGGAAATATCCAGTCCATGTGGTCTTTGATGGAACCCACTGAATATATTTACCTGCTAACGCTCGTGGTGGCCTTCCCTGAAAACGATTGTAGGTGGGGTAACAAAATCGAATGGCCTGGCGCAAATAGGAACGCAGGCTTATGAGGTGACACCGAGTTGTCTCCCGACCCTCGAGTCACAGCGTTTGGCGTACCATAGTCCACCTGCCGCAAAGTCCTGGAGCCAAGGCCCAAATTTGGAAGACATTTGAGAAGATTAGATTTTGAAAATTTAGACCGCTCTGAGTGAGAAAATCTTTGTCTGCCGTCTCAAAATTGGTAGAATATAAAATGGCGGCCTCATAAAGATGGCTTAATTTGCCCATTTTAAAGTTTTTCTCGGTCAAATCCTAAACCGTTCATCTTGCAGGGAAGATGTAGAACATGAAAAAACAAAACGATTCGATCCATACACCCTGAATTTTCTTAAAATAAGCTAATTACAAACAATTGAAATTCGCGCTAATTTTAGGCTCCATTTGAGAGGATTTATTTAGTTCTGAAAAGAACTAAATTTCGGGGACTCACTTTGGAATTTAATTCGATGGGTCCTCCAGAAGGGGTCGACTGTTTGTCGATCGAGTGAAGCTCTTTCGATCAAACAGGTCCACCTGATTCGGAAAGATCGGCCGCTGTGGGCTTTCTTGAGATCTTTCCGGCTCATCCCAGTGGGCGGTTCACAAATAAATCTGTGAACCTGGGTGGTGAGGCTTTCTGGAACCAAGACAGCGTCGTTCGTTTCGGAATACTGCTTGGCGTCTCGGCTGATACGAGACTTAGGTTAGAGAACGATACGAAGTGTAAGGTTCGATCTACCCGGAGTTCTAGTAGTCTGGAAGAAGGTGCAATCTCATGTAGAGAATCTCGTTTTCAACTGGCTTGAAAAACTCGTCCTCGTCAATCCCGATGGAGTTGTGATCGCAGTAGGCTGGAAGGCAGAGGTTCGTCAAGTATCAGAGTGAAGTGTGAAGATCGGGGGTAGAGATCGGTATGAAAAATCGGGTCTGGAGCTGCTATATTTATACTTGTCGGGGAGCCGGATGCTGCGTGTGATTGGCTGCTCCGATTTGATCGCTCGCGCTTGGTGTTTGGAAGATGAAACATCTTCTTCTCCCCTTCTTCCATAGAGCGCGTCTGGCTTTGTTCGCCCTTGCTCATTGTTTCAATGTCATCCGTTTTAAGGTAATTTTCTTGTGTTAGATCGCCGGCTTGCCAAGCCTCGCTCGTGCAGTGAGTGTTTAGCTTGTCGTATTTTTACCTTCTGACGTGTTTATTGCCTTTGTGATTATGTAATTTGTATAATCTTTCTGGCGATTTCTCTTGTTTCGTCTAGAGGTAGTCTGACGTCTTTTTATATAGTTCTAATCCCCTAGCAATCTCAATATCGGTCTGATTCAGGTCTGCCAAACCTCATTTGATTCAAAGTTAAATACTTTTCAAGGCTCGTATCAAGCAAGTTTTTGCTCAGACCGTTTCCCATTAAAATACAAAGTAGAGAGCCGTTTTCGTTAACTTTATGTATAAAATGATATAAAATTCATAAGTTCAGCTCTAAGTCAATGGGGAAAGGTCTCAGCTAAAATATGCTCTATATGAACTTTGGAAAGTATTTAACTGAATCGAATGAGGTTTAGCAGACCTGAATCAGACCAATATTGAGGTCTATAGGGGTTTTTAAGGACAAAAGTCTAGACGGCGAGGAGGAGAGGACTCGCCCAAAATTAGCCCGATCTTAAACTTTTGGCAATTCGTTTTTTTGCTTCTGAGACTGCAAGGCAGCGGAAGCTTTGTTTTCACTTTCGAAATGAAAAATTTTTTTTGCTCCAAAATCAAAATTTCCACTCGCATTTTGCGTTTCAGACCCTCCTGAACAAATTTGGTTCCGTGTCTGTCTGTCTGTCCGTCCACATTTCCTTGTAACAGCTATAACTTCCACAATTTTGATCCGATTTTAACCAAATTTTCAGGGATCGTGCGGGTTAAGCTCTAGATGGTCTCCTATCAACTTCATCATGATCGAATCAACGATAGCTTCTGCGCAGGCGCTAACTTGAATTCCTTGTGACGGTCGTAACTCGATCAATGTTGAACGGATTTCGGTCAGATTTTCAGGGATGATGTGGGTAAGGTCCCTTGAGATCCCATAAGACAATCATCATAATTGCATAAGTGGTACGCTCTGTGCATGCGTGAACGAAATATTCTTGTTATGGTCCTTGCAAACAGCCGTAATTTCCACAATTTTGATGCGATTTTCTTCAAATTTTTAGGGATCGTGCGGTTATAGCTCTACATGGTCCCCTATCAGTTCCGTCATGATCGAATCAACGGTAGTCTCTGAGCAGGCGCAAACAAAATTTTCTTGTTTCGGTCATAACTCAGGCAATTGTGAACGGATTTCGGTCAGATTCTCAGGGATGATGCAGGCAAGGTTTTGATCCGATTTAGACGAAATTTTCAGGGAACATGCGGACTGCATATTAAAATCAAAATTTTCCTTATTCATTTCATTTATTATATGTACCATTCAGCTTCCAATTTCCCACTTTATTAATTCCCTGATGCCAGAACCGGTCGTTTCTAGTTTTCTGGAATTTAATGGTGACGTACTGTGAAGGTCACGAGGAAGCTCATGTGCCATTTCCTTGGCAGTTTTTTTTTTTTTTTTTTTTTTTTTTTTTTTTTTTTTTTTTTTTTTTTTTTTTTTTTTTTTTTTTTTTTTTTTTTTTTTTTAATGCTCTACAACTTAGCTACGTATAAAAATTTCTGTAGGTTGCACGGTTCAGGAAATATCAGATTTTGTATTTCACCAATTTTTAGATGGCAAACAAAGATTTTCTCACTCAGAACGGACTAAATTTTCAAAAAAAAAAAAAAATCTAATCTCCAACCTTCTTCTCAAATTAATACCTATTTTCGGACTTGGCTCCTGGACTAGCTGATTTCAATTGGTGGCCGACGTGAGTTGAGCCTTTGATACTGTGATAATGGACAAAATAGTGGTTGAAGCCGAGTGGAATGGAACAGGTTTGTATGATACAAACCCCCCTGATTAAATGAAGAACAAATTTAAAAAGTTCAAGTCATATTACACGATGCTGAGAGAATGTTAGTAAATTATGGGATACTTATACATCGATACTTTACATCGTTTTGAAATGTGAGCACTTTTTTGTGGCAAAAAAAGAAATAAATAAAATATAAAATAATAATAACACCCAAAAAATCGTTTTTTAATACTACTATCTTTCAATTCTAAAAAGATATGAGATTTTTTGGCACTTTTTATCGATTTTTCAGCTAATAGTTTATTTAAGTAGGTACGTCTTTCAGCAAAATTTCGTGCATAATTTTTTTAATAACCTAATTCATTTTTGATACATTTTTGTTACTAAAATTGTGCTGAAAAATATTAATTTAACTTTATGTAGCCGTTTTTAGTAATTTTTCGTGATTTATTCAGCCTTCTTTTTGTTTGAATTTGACTAATTAAATGTGCTCAAAAAATGCTGACCAACGAACTCATCTTTTCATTTGGAAAACTTGATTTTTAGGCGCTAGAACGGAATTTCTGCCCATGGTCCGTCTGCTCCTCCAGGATCACTGCTGTTAGGTCTCTAGAAATAAATTGAGGTAGAGGCATGAAAGGTACCCAATTACTTACAAGAACGGCTGCCGTGCACTGTTCAGCCTCTGGAAGTATATAAGTTTACCTAAGTTTGATGGAATGCCTTTTACCTTGCCCTTTCCTGCCCAGGGCTCTTGAATCAGGGCTGTTTGGTCCTCCTCCTGGTAAACGTGTCACAAAGAGCGGCCGATGCTACTTCAGCTCCGTGGAGTTTCACCTGGATGAAGTCCAGCCCTGTGTTCCCTTTCTTTTTTCTTCGTCATTCCTGATGAGGTCGGACAGGCTTCTTTTTAGTGAACGCCTGATGTAGCTGCAGCCTGCACTTCAAGGTCGAGCCTTTTTGTCCTTCTCAAGCTAGTTTAGTTAGTTTTGTTCTACCCTTGAAAACACGTTTAATTGAGCATAAAAAATAAACTTAAAATTCGTCAGTTAAAGTGTACAACTTGGTTATAACGGAGTTGGGGAGATCTGGGAGTATGACCATTCGATACAGCATGGAAAAATACGTAGAAACCAGTCCCAAACTTGTATTTTCTTACTAGGTCATTTTTCATAACCCTCAATTTCACAGGAAAAAACTGTTTTTCAACATAGGTACAAACATACTTTTCCCTCCCAATTAACTAAGTAAAATTGACTATAGGTACCATTCAAAAGAGCTGACAGTTACCGAACCACCCCAATCAGCTATCGATGTACTTTCTATGCAATTTTTCCCAAGATGCTGAAATTTAAAATGGAATCTTTGTAAGATAGGTAGAATAGAATTTTAACTTGACAAACCACCCCAACTAGCTGAGTGAGCTCTTGACGCTAATTTCTGAAAAATCTGAAATTTAATATGTAGTAATAAATGACACCGAATACACTTACTAAAATAGTTTATTACAAAACATACATTCATTGACAACATAAAACAACATAAAATAAGCTTCGGGTTCGTCAAAACTAAACTAAAAACGCTGCAAATTATTACACAAAGGTTTATTATTTATGTATTAGACAGCCCTTCTACGTAGATCTCTGGCCCATAATTATTAAACACCGCTTATAGTATATTCAGCATCGGAACTCGGAGCTTCAGACCTCACAAATGGGTTCAATCCATTGCAGCAGCGGAATCTCACAATTTTACGCTTTTTAATATAGTTGATAAACAACAATTTATTACCAAGTCATCTTTCCAACACATAAAAGTGTTACCTATACTGTATATTGATATCATTTAATTGGTCAAATTTCAAAAAATCTGCTGACAAAATCACTGAAAATGGCTAAGAATCGTTAAATTGATATTTTTTAGCATAAGATTGGTCAAATAAAGTTTATCAACTATGAAATAGACCATTCAACAATTTATGTACGAAATTATGCTAAAAACTTGAACTTTATTAAATTTTGTTTTAAAAAAACTATAAAATTACAAAAAATAGCCTAAAACCCAAAATCTCTTTTTGAATAGAAGAGTATCATTTAGAATACTTTTTTGCCCATAAAATTAATAGCTAACATTTTCTTTTCACTCATAAATCTCCAATTTCTATACAACTTGAAATATACGGAAAAAAAAGACACTTTTTCACCTATTTTTGGCTCATAGCACCCATGAGAGTGGAGCGATCGAGCTGGCGAGAAGTTAGGACCAACTAGACCCCATGTGGAGTCTATGGGCGAAAGAACAGATTTTTTAAGTAAATTCTAAGGCCTTTTATGGCCCGGACGGCGGACGGCGAACGGCGGACGGCGGACGGCGGACGGACATTTCAAATTTGGATTCTACGCACCTTGAAACGTAAAGTGACAAAGTTTGAGGGGGGGGTTATAAAAATTTTTTGCTATACGATCACATAGGCTTATTATTGGAAATAATAAACCAAAACGCTGCAAATTATTTCACAAAGGTTTATTATTTTTTCAATTGAGTATGATCGTAGTTTTAGTTGGCTAGCGTACGTCATAAGGCCCGTCCAGACTCCTCGGCGTGTCCTACTTCGAGTTGCCACAACCTATACTTCTATAATTATATACGCATGTTTATATTTCTCGATTTGAGCTCCTATCTATTCAAATAGTTATTGCCTTAATAATATCATTATCTAAGTACGTACGAAAAGTCGAGAGGATATGTTATTAAATATGCGTAGGAAAAGCTTTGGTATTAACACACAAATATGACCTTGAAAAAAACATATTCATGCCTCGAAGTAACGCTGGCGCCGTACCCACTACGAGGTGCCACAGCGCCGGCGCCTCCTCTCACTCCACCCCCCAGCTCACCCTCCTCTCCACCCACAGTGACCCCCTGCCAAGCGTGCCAGGAGTGCGCGCGTCGAAAAAGACACTTTTTCGCCCGTTTTTGGCCCATAGCATCTATGCGAGTAAAGCGATCGGGATGGTTAAACGTTAGGACCAACTAGACCCCAAATGGAGTCTATGTGCGAAAGAACGGGTTTTTTAAGTCAATACTTCGGCCTTTTATGGCCCGAATGGCGGACGGTGAACGGCGGACGGACATTGCAAATTTGGATTCTACGCACCTTGAAACGTAAAGTGACCAAGTTTGAAGGGGGGTTATAAAAATTTTTTGCTACACGATCACATAGGCTTATTATTGGAAATAATAAACCAAAACTAAAAAAAAAAGCGCTATTGTACTCACTTTGTCCGTGTTTTGTATGTATGTGTATCAAGTGCATTACTTTGAGAATATAATGTGTTCAATGGACCAACCAGACTGGACTTTGTGATGATTTTTTAATGTAGCGTGTTGTAATTAATTTTCTATGCGTTACTGAAATTTAAAGGTCATAGGTGGGAATTGTTAATAAGTTTTCAGGAATCTACTTTGATAAAAAACCTAATAATTCACCAAATATTATGATAAACTCAAATTAGTGCTTTATACCATTTTGCATTTAAATAGGTAAAACGGAAGTTAGTGAAAAACGTTGTCTATTTCCACGAAAAATAAAAGAGTTACAATGTTAAATCGATTTCGACGGTTAGGCCATCATCAGTAACAAACAATAACTGAAGACACATTAGATAGGACACAGCTTATATAGAGACAGGTGAAGGGAGATTGAATCCCATTGGTCGAGAGAAAGGAAAGGGGCAGGAGGTACAACCAATCAAGTGCATACAAAGTGAAAGGGAGATTGAATCCCATTGGTCAATTTCAATTCAATTTCACCACTGATAGGTCCATTTCTGTAAACCTTGGAATTATCCCTTCACACTGTTGAAACCCTATTTAGTTATTTCCCCCCTTTCACTTCATCTGATTAGCTATAATCCCCTTTCACTTTGTATGCACTTAATTGGTTGTACCTCCTGCCCCTTTCTTTTCTCTCGACCAATGGGATTCGATCTCCCTTTCACTTTGTATGCACTTGATTGGTTGTACCTCCTGCCCCTTTCCTTTCTCTCGACCAATGGGATTCAATCTCCCTTCACCTGTCTCTATATAAGCTGTGTCCTATCTAATGTGTCTTCAGTTATTGTTTGTTACTGATGATGGCCTAACCGTCGAAATCGATTTAACATTGTAACTCTTTATTTTTCGTGGAAATAGACAACGTTTTTCACTAACTTCCGTTTTATAATGGGTTTCCACAACTTCGTCGCGAGTGATTTAGTTCGTATCAGTTCTGCAAGTCGAGCAGAAATCGCGAGTTGGTATATCAAACTGAAAACACGCATAGTTATCGCGGAAAGGAACATTTGGTTTAATCAACAGTGTATTTCCAACAGTGTAATTCCAAATTTTGTGAAAATTCAATGTAAGCACCCTTCAGGTGCCGCGATCCGAATAATCAATGAGGCCCAAATTAAACTTGTAAAAAGTGAACTCCATCGATGGTATAGTGTTCGTGATATTGCTCGGGAAAAACTTTACTATATGTTCCAAGAACTCACCACCCGCTACACCTCCTGTGAATGGGAATTTATCGAGCAACACGCAGTTGAAACCGCATGGAAGAAAGGATTGACGAAAAAGAAGATTTTGGAAGGTAAATTAGTACAACTTTTGAAGTCTAAAAAGCCAGTCCTTAACCTGATCGCTCCCACGGCCGTGTTTAAGCGCAAAACAACAGCGTCGCCGTCATCCCAGGCCCGCGTTTAAGCGCAAAACTCCGATACAGCCCCTGGTCCCATGGCCGTGTTTACGCGCGAGCCGCACCATCACGCGATCTGAACTCCTCTGCCATCTATCTGCGAGGCTAATGAACTTATTTTTTAGATAGTGTTTACTTGGGTATCCGAGAGACATCGCTGACGTCATAATCGGCCTTGTTAGTTTTAGTGTCACTCGGAAGATCGCAGAAAGATCAGAAAGTAAACATCAGAAAGAAGTGAGAAAGAGGGATGGGAAACACACTTATTCTCCTTTGCAAAACAATAAACAACTATAGTCCATTTATTCATAAGCTGAATCGTAATCTTAATGACTATATTCAGATGTTGGAAATAGAAATATATAAACAAAAAAGACAATGTAGGTAACTAGCGAAACATTGTTTGGTTATGAGTTATGATGAAACTTAATCCACACAAAGAAAAAAAAAAAACGGGGAAAAACTTGTATTTCAAAGAAAAACATTAAGTGAACACTTTGCTTGTCTAAATGTATCATGAAGTATGACGGGATTGGCGAAAATAGAGGGGTGAACGCAGCGCGAAATCGTCGGGAAAAGGCTGAAAAAGCTTGGGCTGGAGGGTGAGACGGCACCACAGCGTCTTGGGCTGCAGCGGGAGGCGGGCGCGAGATCGCTCGGTAGCTATCAGGTTAAGACTCCATCTCCATCAACAGTATCCGTCCCATTCTTCAAGAAAGTGGAGAACCTGTCGGATGTCACATTTTCTCCGGCAGAAGTATCTCTTCTTGAGAAAGGGTTGAAGCACAACCCATCTTTCTCCCTTGGAGATTCAGCGATTCGGGATTTGGCATTTTCCGTCGAGGCTTCGAATGGACCATCAGCCACCAAAACACTTTGTGCTGAAGAGATTCAGTCCTCATCAAGATCACTAGGACCACCACCCGGGAAGGAGGAGACTATTGCAGCTGTTCTAAAGAAGAAGTTTGCCCAGAAAAATATTGTTGCCCTCAAAGCAGATAAAGGTAATACAACTGTCATTTTAAATAAGCAAGATTATGTTTCGAAAACTGTAAAATTTCTAGAAGATAATAATTGTTCAAATCTCCCATCTGACCCAACTTCAAAATTTCAAAGATTAGTTCGAAAAGTAGTTAAACAATCAGAAGATAGCCTACTAAAAAATATGTACATTCCAAGTTTTGTAGAAATGAACCCTCATGCACCCAGGTTATCCTGTCTCCCTAAAATTCATAAGGAAGGAGCGCCGATGAGACCGGTGGTGTCTTATATTGGTGCTCCTGCCTACAAATTGGCTAAAAAACTCAATATTTTATTTAGAAACAAAATCAACTTTCGGCCTCAACATACTGTACTAAATTCTTATGATTTGGTCTCCAAAATTAAGGACATTCAGATGCCTCCAAATGCTAAACTCGCCTCTTTTGATGTGGTTAGTCTGTTCACCAATATCGATGTAGCTAGCTGCAAAGATGTGGTATGCAGGCTGATTCACGGCTCTAAACTTAATATTTTCGAAAAGGATGAATTGTTTAATTTGATGTCTGTCTGTATGGATCAAAATTACTTTTTATTCGAGGGGCAATGCTATACACAGCCAGGGGTTGCTATGGGTTCTCCGTTATCTCCTCTGCTTGCAGATATTTACATGGATTATCTTGAGCAACAAATATTTACAACTTTTAACACAAATAATCTTCTCTATTGGTATAGATATGTCGATGACATCATCATTCTATGGAAGGGCACAGAAAGACAACTAAATTCTTTTCACGAAAAAATCAATAAATTAGATCCCTATATCAAATTCACCCTCGAATTCGGCGGGAATAAACTAAATTTTCTTGATCTGTCCATCTCTTTAGTAAATGAGAAGCATGATTTTTCAATCTACAGAAAAGATACATATAGCGATATAACGATCCATAGTAGTTCAAATCACCCTTTAGTACATAAGCATGCAGCCTTCCATAGTATGATCAACCGAGCACTATCTATTCCAATGAGTGAACAAAATTTATCAAAAGAAAAATCCATTATCAAAAGCATAGCGGCTAGTAACGGATATGGAGGAGATCTCGTTGATACCATATGGGATAAGGTTCTTAGGAAAAAGAGTAGGGAAAAAGTTTCCAATCTGGCTCGGGAAGATGTAACTTTAGAAGAAAAGCAATGGATAAGTTTACCTTATTATGGGAAAATTTCTGATAAAATTGGCAAAATTCTATCATCGAGAGGTTATAAAGTAGGTTTTAAAAATAAAAATAGTCTTAAAGCATTACTAGGATCCGTTAAGGATAAAATTAGTGTGCAGGATAAAAGTGGAGTTTATAAATTAAAATGTTCTTGTGGCTACGAATATTGCGGTCAGACTGGTAGGAAATTTAGGGAAAGAATAGACGAGCATATGGAGGATTTCAGGGAAAATAAGGGTAAGTCTACATTTGCAAAACATCTTAAGGAATCTAATCATAGTTACAATTTTGATTTGACAGACAGACAGTTTGTAGAATTTCTTCATTTTTGCCCAAAGGGAGGTATGTTGAATGTACTTGAAAAATTCGAAATTATCAAAAGTGACAGGTCTGGTAAATGTTTAAATGAGGATATACCTCAATATATTTCACCACTGATAGGTCCATTTCTGTAAACCTTGGAATTATCCCTTCACACTGTTGAAACCCTATTTAGTTATTTCCCCCCTTTCACTTCATCTGATTAGCTATAATCCCCTTTCACTTTGTATGCACTTAATTGGTTGTACCTCCTGCCCCTTTCTTTTCTCTCGACCAATGGGATTCGATCTCCCTTTCACTTTGTATGCACTTGATTGGTTGTACCTCCTGCCCCTTTCCTTTCTCTCGGCCAATGGGATTCAATCTCCCTTCACCTGTCTCTATATAAGCTGTGTCCTTTCTAATGTGTCTTCAGTTATTGTTTGTTACTGATGATGGCCTAACCGTCGAAATCGATTTAACATTGTAACTCTTTATTTTTCGTGGAAATAGACAACGTTTTTCACTAACTTCCGTTTTATAATGGGTTTCCACAACTTCGTCGCGAGTGATTTAGTTCGTAAATAGGTAAAGTTTATTCACCGTTTTTTGCATGAATTTTCTTCCTATACCAAGATATTTACCATTGAAGTAAGCATGAAAAGTGCTACCTATTTACCTAGGTATTGTGTATTACCCAATAGTGGAGCTAATGACGTGCGAAGCATTTTTTCACATTTTCATTTACTGTGCTATTGAAAATGTTTCAATGGAAAAGAAAGTTTGCAACTTGTAATTTTATAAATACTAAAGCTATTCATGTGCAAAAATAATTTTTACAAAATTATTTCGTTACAATGCAACAAGTTAAAGTTAGATGCACGGCATTATCCCACTAGTTAGCGCTAGTGCTGAAGTGTCTCTGAGAAGTGAAGGCATCGCCCCCAAAAATGATTGCACCCTATACTTCTAGTTCTATATTATTTATCATGGATGATGGAGCTATATGGAACATCTATAAAAACCACAAAACATTTTAAGCGTGACTTTACATTTCAATGCACATTTGATGTTGCACCAATTTCCAATTTGTGAGAAACGTCAAATTACGTATAACATCAACTTTGAAGATCAAGTCTGGAGAACTTCTCTTTTGTACCCATTCCCTCTTTGTGCAATCTTCCTGTGTTACCTTCTCTGAGGCGGCGTCTTTGCCTATTCCCACGTCTGTTCTGAAAATTTAGTCTTCAGTTGGGAGGAAGGTCATGAAGCACGAAGAAAGCCTCGACGATGGACCGACAAAGGGATTCGAAAGTGCGACACTGCAACTGGACAATGACGGCCTTAAAGCCAGGGATGATAATCTTGCTGACATCGACTCTGATGGTCTCATGAATGGGAACCCCCCTTGTGAAAAACAGTCAAAAATTTCCTCAGCCGGTGAGTATAAAATGATTGTTTGTGTCAAATTACTGTACACGGCAGGTAGGGGAAGACTGGGTTAAATAGTGTCTTTCCAGTTCCTTAATCCCTGAAATACTTGCAGCTGTATAAATATCCAGTTACACCAAAGTGGCACTCCTAGAAGATTTTTCAATCAGAGTGGCTGATTCAGATCAGATCCCTACCGCGTCATGTTATATAGGTACTCGAATATAATATATAAGTCTACAATGAGCACAAGTGTATGATCCTAATAATAATACGCGAATACTTTATTTTCAAACTATTCCAAACGACAAATAGATGGTTGCTATAAACAGGATGTGGATAGTTACTAATAACTATTAAAGGATACTACACGTCAGACTCGGCGGTAGCCCTACATCGGCCCGTGGTTCCCTCCTCCGCCGCGAAGCGGCGCTAGTCTCCCGCTTTTATCTCCCTCCTACTGAGGACTGAACCATTGTGATTGTCTCCAAATACGATAGTTAAGGTGTAGCACAATGGATAAGATTACGGTCCCGCGAGGCAAAAGTTGTGGGTATCAAATCCTATTTACTGGTGAATTATTTTTTGCTCGTAAAACTCCCGAAATGTACTTCTAAAACGTCATTCTGACCTGCATGTACAACTAATTTGAATTTTCACTAAGGGATTGACTACTTGATGTTATGTATTTTTGAGATGCGAGCTTGTGAGCATCCAGATCACCAAACTATACACATCATTTTGATCTACATGCCCAACTAATCTGCATTTTTACTAAGGGATTGACTACTTGATGTTATGTATTTTTGAGATGCGAGCTTGCGAGCATCCAGACCACCAAACTATACACATCATTCTGATCTACATGCCCAACTAATCTGCATTTTTACTAAGGGATTGACTAAGTACTTGATGTTATGTCTTCTTGAGATGCGAGCTTGTGAGCATCCAGACCACCAAACTATACACATCCTTCTGATCTACATGCCCAACTAATCTGTATTTTTACTAAGGGATTGACTACTTGATGTTATGTCTTTTTGAGATGCGAGCTTGCGAGCATCCAGACCACCAAACTATACACATCATTCTGATCTACATGCCCAACTAATCTGCATGTTTACTAAGGGATTGACTACTTGATGTTATGTCTTTTTGAGATGCGAGCTTGCGAGCATCCAGACCACCAAACTATACACATCATTCTGATCTACATGCCCAACTAATCTGCATTTTTACTAAGGGATTGACTACTTGATGTTATGTCTTCTTGAGATGCGAGCTTGCGAGCATCCAGACCACCAAACTATACACATCATTCTGATCTACATGCCCAACTAATCTGCATTTTTACTAAGGGATTGACTGGTACACAATCTCCTCACCAATAAATATATTTTTTCTTTTGGCATACGGATAAATCCGTAGATTTACAGGTTGGAGCGATAGTACAAGCCCAGACTGATAAAAGAGGAGTCTAGCAGTGCCGCTTCGCGGCGGAGGAGGGAACCACGGGCCGATGTAGGGCTACCGCCGAGTACACGTCAGTGTGTTGAAAATTTCTTTGATCGACCGACTAAAAATTTGCGCTCTAAAAAATCGAGATACAGAAGGTGTTGTTATCATTTAATAACGATTAACAGGACGTTTCCATTTGTTTTCGTCACGTCACGGTGGGGTTTTTGAGCGTCCCATCACGATCGAAATTGCACCATCGAAATTATATCACGTTACTATGTTGGTTGCGAGCGTCACAAAACGATATAAATAAAGAGACTAGAAAAAAACGAGTTCCACCTACCATGTTACATGGATATGTCTTTGATTGGGGATTTCATAACGGTTGTCCTCGAGAGTTGTAAACAAATCCTTTAACTTTAAACAAATCCCTATGCCGCATCCCGACTAATTCCAACAAAACAACGGTTTACTTAAATGTTGAAAATAACTGTGGAGATGGAGAGAAGCCACTACAATGAGTTGTTGTTAACATTCGACTGTCTTCAAGAGGATGAAAATGTTTCCTGTGGAGTGGAGTAAATTATGCTATTGCTTTACGTTAAGAATATTGTAACCGGCTTATTAAAATTGTTTATAGTCCAATCAACTTAGTTTAGGAATGTAGCCAGGTACGTAAGGAGGGGGAAATTGGTAGCTTGAGATGTGAACATTTATCACATAAATCAAGCGCTTTCCAACGAGTGGCGAACGATTTCTGTGCGATGAAAACGGCTGGGTTGTACGTGAAAAACACTGAAATTGTCACACAAATTTTGCGAGACGGAAATTTTTGGTTGAGCCCTCAGAGCAAAGACATATCCATATCAATAGTTTCGTTATGCCTGCAGATATAATTTTGGCTAAACAAACGTTAATCGTTATTAAATGATCTGACTGTAGAACCGTAGGTCTACCGTCCGTTTTTTTTTTTTTTTTTTTTTTTTCATCATATCTTTTTTAAAGCATCTTGTAGGGCAACAATTCAAGTTAACTAATAACAAAAAATGTTTTAGCTGCGTAGAGAAATAACTTTGTAGCGACACTTTTACAGGAAAGATAAAATCGGAGTAAATAGATCCATCCCACCCCGGATTTTTATGTCAAATATGCTAAACAGTTGACTGGAGTAAACAGGTCCATAGGATGAATATGGAGCCTTTCCAGTTCTTAAATCCCCAAAGGGCACTCAACTGTATGGAAACAGATGATTTTATTTCGACTCCTCCTTTTAATCGACAAAGAAAATAGATAGATAAGTTAGAGTTTCAAGCTGCGTCGAATAAAAAACAAAAACAGAAAAAAAACCGTCCATGTGCCGTTTGGGTCTGTTGTCTAGCCTTTTTCTCTGAGAATACTGGACCAAAATTCATGAAACATGGTTCGATAATCACATATGGGGTCTAGTTTGGTCCTTAAAGCCCGGCATCGATTTCAATCAACCCTAAAGGTTAGAATTTAAGGGATTAAGGGGGTCTTAAACGTCTGATCACCAGTAATTAGTAGATAAGTAACAGTATGAATTCACCGAAGAAAAAAGGTCAAAGTAGGAAGGAAATGTATGTGTATGTGTGGTATCCAACTATAATATAGTACATTGGGTACAAAAATCAATTATTTGCGTCAATATTACGAGCATCTATATACCCGAACACCGGGGTAAATATGGCCAAACGACTTTTTTCAATTTTCTGCTTGTAACGTTTTCAGTCATGATTGAAAGCAAAAAAATGCGATGGTATAAATATGAATCATTTCTTCAACTACTGGTGAAATTTTCGTTTGTATACGTCGATTGCGTACCTCTCACGGGCTCCCAAAGTTAGTAGGCTCTATTCACCCGTCTTCTCTACAACCCCCACATCATTAGCCATCACAGTGCAGAGTATATAGAACAAGTGTCTGCTTCTTCTAATACTCAGTAGGTTAAACCCTATTGATGTGATTTGCGGACTTCCTTACTCCATCTTCATTTGGTATTATAACTGTTTTTGTGATTCCACCCCACAGGAAAGATGCTAAATTAAGCAATTTATGTTTTACTGTTTTCAGATCGCCCTAAAAGTTTAGCATTGATCCCGTGGTCGGGAAACTGTCCCACAGATTTCTTCTCGTATAGGGACGGGTTGGTTTCATCAGCAGTAGAAGAGTGCCGAGCGGAAGTGATGAATGAAGACGATGGAGCACTCTTGGGAGCTTGGTTACTCACCGAGTAAGAACTATTTTTATTAGATATGTGGGCACGAGGAGCCTTGAATGCTCTTTGCCCGTAGGACAACTAGTATATATGGGTCAGAATTTAACGATAAAAGAACATACTAAATACCTAGTGGTTATTTTAGACAGGAAATTAACTTGGAAACCACACATTTAGTGGAAATACAAGAAAGCTCTAAACAGCCTCTTCTGTGTATGCAGTGCTGTAGGTAAGACTTGGGGACTTACTCCAAAAGTCATACTATGGATTAACAGGACCGTCATACTGCCAAGATTATTATTCGGAGTGTTGGTTTGGTGGCCAGGGATTAAGGGGGAGGGGGGAGCATCCTGGACAGGCTTAACAGAGTTATCTGCCTGCCTGTGACGGGTGATTTCCGGACTACTATCACTAGGAGTTTACAGGTAATTTTGGGTCTTGCACCCATAAATTCACAAGCTATGGTACAGTCAATGAATGTTACCATCAGACTAATGAGGACAGGAGAGTGGGAACCCAACTTCCACACACTAACTCATAATAGACAATCAAGTCATACCCTAATAGCACCTAATAGGAAATTAGGATATCCCTCAATATTTTCACCACTGATAAGTCCATTTCTATAAAGCTTGGAATTATCCTTTCAAACTGTTGAAACCAGTAATTCTTCCCCTCCTTTCACTTCATTAGCTATATTCCCCCTTCACTTAGCTTGCACTTAATTGGTTGTACCTCCAGCCCCCTTTCCTTTCTCTCGATCGATGGCTCTTGACTATATAAGCTGTGTCCTTTCTAATGTGTGTTCAGTTATTGTTTGTTACTGATGATGGCCTAACCGTCGAAATCGATTTAACATCGTAACTTTTTATTTTTCGTGGAAATAGACGTTTTTTCACTAACTTCTGTTTTGACAGGCGCTTTTATATACATACCTGAATTGGGTATAGCTGAGTGCTTCACTCTGGATGCACACACCACTGTCTTCCAGAGTGAGCTGTATGCCATTTTCAGGTGCGTTGACAGCTTAATAAAGAATAGCATGAGAAATTGACAAGTAGTTATACATACAGACAGCCAGGCTTGCATCAAAGCAGTGATGAATCCGGTCACTACCTCCAAAATGTTAAATGAGGCTAAAGATAAACTGACCAAATTAGGCACTCAGTTTGACAACAAAGTGTATGTCAATTGGATGCCAACCCACGAGGTGCTCATGGACAATGCGGAGGTAGATCTAGGCAGGAGGCCCTGGGACATCATATAATCGAAAGGGCCTCACTCAGAGATCTGTACTGAAAAAAAACAAAAAAAAAACGAATTTTTTGCAATAAGCAACAAATTTAGGGACATAGCGCAGCCGTAGAATCCCCAAATTACAAGGGGCCCTTTTGGGGAAATATAAGCCATTAGGCCTGGGGTTTCTTTCTACGGGAGCCCCTTGTAGTCAGCCAGTCAGGATTGTAGGAACAAAACTGCTTGGTCCATTCTTGTATGTATCGACCTTAGTCGCCTTCATTCTCCTGGTCTAACTGATGAATATATGCAGTGATTGTATCTATTATTGAGTTTAGTAACAATTATAGACCCCCTAAGGTCGTTCCCATTGCAATGTTCCATGTTCCTTAGATTTTCAAGTTTCCATTTCATCTGAAAGGTGTGGCGGAAACTTTCAATTTTTTTCTGTTGAAAAAAATCATCACTTGAAACAAACTAATCTGCTGCCAGCTCTAGCGTAGCTCACTTGCTTCCAAATGGGGTTGAGTTATATTATTTGTGTGTGCAAAAAGTTTCTTTCTTTTTGATTTTGAAAATGGATAACCTTGGAAGAAGTTACTAGTTATGTTCCAAGCAATTTGATGAATTCATGTTCCTAAACTCTAAATAAATTATAGGGTTGGTTTAGTTTCTCAGCTCAACAACTCATTGGTCTGTACGAATTGAGCCTGCTGCGTTGCTCTCGTATTATCAACTGGGTTCGAGTTCTGAAACTTATCCCTGTAGAGTGCAGCCATGTTTTTTAACTCGGTTCTGGAAGTTCTTGAACCTGCAACAGTGAGAGAAATGTTTTTTTAATTTCTAGTTACGTGGAACAGTTGTCGTGCACAGCTGGTCTGCACTGAATACATCTTCATTTAGATCACAGCTTATGTAGGTTGCTGCTTTGTCCTATACACTGTAGCTGAGCCCATCAGCTTTAATAAAAGCTGTGTTCTAAGTCTCTTGATGTGTGTATTCATTTACTTAGAATGGTACGGGCGAGCCCAATTACAAAATAGGTAAAAGTAAATAGGTACATATAGACATAGAACGTTACATAATAGGATAAAACCTAGAATATAGAGTAGGATGATGAATGAAAAAAAATTAGATTCTTTAAATAAGGCGAAAATATACTGTGAATATTTAGAAATAAATAATTAATAGGAACACAATAACTCGTTGCTTGAAATGAATTGAGCTAAATAATAGCAAGTACTAGTGTTGCTCTCATGTTATCAAAGAGGTTTGAGTTCATGAACTCATACAGAATTACAGAAGATGTATGGTCAGTGCGGAAAATTTCTTGTATTCAATTCAGTGAGTTTCTGAAGCAGTAGGAGAGTGGAAGCAGGGTGTGAGAAATGAGTTTCCGAACTTGGGCTGCTCTCTGAATCAGAACAGAGTTTGCGTGTGCAATGAGTCCTCAATTAGAACGTGGCACAGTGGTTCAGAAACCTGTTTTTCCTGGCCAAAAATCAAAAAGTAGAAAGTCTTTGGAAGGAGTAGTTTGATATCCAGAGCTGTTAAGAGGTTGTTGGAGAGTCACTAACACAGGTTCCAACTGGTATAAAATGTTTTCTTGTTTAGCTAGGCTCAGTCATTATTCATTAGTGCATATGAGGCTGTCCAGGCTTACTCTTGATTTTTTTTTTTTCCTTAAGTCAACATCATGGCCAACGTTTTGCAAGGCTGGTTGAATTTTTGTGTTTTAATAAATCAACTAGAAATATTACAATTTTACTATGCTCATTTTTAATTTTGAAAAGCAATTACTACTGGGGTTGCTGGAGATCGCAACTAATTTGGTGCCTTAGGCTGTCCGTCCAGTGGACGCGATTTTGCGCGAAGAGGCGAACAAGCGGAAAGAGGCGATTTCGCGCGAACGGTTCGCCTCTGCCTGATGGTTCTCAAATATATGTAGATTAGCTGCTACTAATTGCTACCCATAGGTCCAGATCATTAAATATATCGAGATTTGGAAAGCAAAATTTAAAGAACAAAACGATTCTAGGTGAACAAAACTATTTTATTAACTATTATTATAGACAATTTTGAGCTGATTCCGAATATAGCCTCATGTCCCTATACCTACCTAAAATAGCTTCTTCGACACAAGTAATAGATTTTTGACAATCTTGTTCACTTTTTTACCTTTGGAACTTCCTACATTTTTTTGTACTGAAAAAAGTTGCAGAGGAAGAAATTTTGCATCGAATGAGACCACTGCCAGCTCTCTAACTCGTTTCTTCGATTTTTGGCGATTTTTCAAAGTTCTTGTGATGAGGATTTCCACAGGAGTGGGTAGTGAATAGTGAGAACTTTGAAAAATCGCCGAAAATCGAGGAAAAGAGTTAGAGATATGGCGGTGGTCTCATTCGATGCAAAATATCTTCCCCTACAACTTATCAAAATCCTTCCAACTTCTACAAAATTATTTTGTCCACCTAGAATCGGTTTCTGGCCCACTGTGCTTGGTTTAGAGAGGGAAAGGTGGTGAGGCCGTTGTTACCACTCGGGCCCCACCCATAAGGTTCTCGATTAGCTTGTAGACCTATATATATACGTCAACTGCCCTTGAACCAACTATTTTGATGAACAACTGAAAAACCAGTTTGAAACTGAATACATTGTATTTCTATACCACAATTTACAGTATAATTATACCACCTTTACTATTAAAGGTCGTTAAATGGTGGTAAACAGCTGTATGGTGTTAAGTTTCTAGTGTGTATTAAACACTGCAGGGCCTTCCAAGTTGTAAACAATTTATTGCAAAAATGTTTAAATCTTATAACCGACAATGACAATAATAGCATCTTACCTTCTTCACAACTTTTTTTTTTTTTACATCATTACAGGATTAGCTTTTGGGACAACGAGAAAGAGCGCCTCGTTCTGCTAACCACCAAAAGTCTGATAACTGTGAAGTACGACTTCATCACTTTGCGGCCACTTGACCATAAGAAAGTTCCTCTTGAGTCGATTGATACCTTCATCATTGGAGATTTGTCCTACCCCTCGATATCCATAATCCCGTGAGTTTTCTAGGTCATTCCTAAGTATTGAGTTGATTATGATATTATTGCTTCCTGATTTGCTAAATCCACACCAATCCTGTGTAAATCTTCTTTGCACTCTCCTCTTAATTGCTATCGCATGCTGAACTATATGATATACCAACAATGATTAGGGTAATACAGTTTTCTAATGACAGTCTCATACTTTATTTGCTAACTGCTAGTCATTTGGATGGATTGGCCTCGGGCGTTACTAATGTGGTGAAAGGATGTTTGGTTCGGCCACTTCAGGAACGGTGGGCAGGAATGCCACCCTGCACTGCAGCCTCTAACACATTCGCATTTGACAATTTTCATCCAAGGTGAAGTAGATTGATAGCATTTTTTATCAGATTATTTATCTTTATCTCCATGCTTTTAATTGAAGTGTTCAGAGGAAGAACAGGCTATCATGGTTTTTTATAGTTTGGAGAAAAACGAATTTGAATGAAAAAAAAAAAAAAAAAGAACTCGGCGCCCTGCACCTTGCCAGTGGGCAAGCGCCTGGACCCCGGTTACCTCTATTTACATACTTTGAATGAAATTATGGAAACACAGAATGTGTTTTTAGCTCTCGCGTTTTACATAAACCCGTGCAACCTGCATATAAGAATGACTCAGATTTTGTGGTGTATCTTATCACTAGATGTCAAGTTGTTTTATTTTATTTGAAACCTCCTCGTCATAAGCTTTCATTTGAGCCCTCACATGAAAAATGCATATTTTGCAGCCCCCCCCCCTCATCATAATCTTTCATTTATTCATATAACATGAATTATCAGAAATTAACAAGCAGTTGCAATCATATTCACAATATCAATTATTGAGAATCATCACCTGTGTGTAAACAATTGTTCATATAACCATGCTCATAACTCAGCTTGATGGCCTGCACTTTGCAGTAGTTAACATAAATTGGTTGGATAAATCGAGAGCTTTCGAACGAATGGTCAACAAATTTTGTGAAATGAAAAATGACGAAGTTCCATTTCTCTAGCAATGACTCAATTTTAAGAGGAAATCATCAGTAAATTGTTGCAACACATTTTCGTTACACAAAAACGCAACACACAAATCAACACACAAATCAACACATTTTCGTTAACACAAAAATGTCAAGGCTAAAACACATTGTTAAGGCAATAGAAGGTTTTGTTCACGCACTTGACTGCAAAGCACTATCGTAGTGCTTACAGTAGGTTTAAGTTAGTAGTTTCTTGAGTCCTAGATGGACCTTATATTATTGTGATAGGGAAAGTGTCACCGCAATGTTGTGTGCACGAGTGGAGAGTCGTCGCTATCACATATGAACCCCTGTGTCACCCAATGAGGCTGAAGCACCCCCTCTTGGTTTTCAGTGCCCAATATTCCCCGGGATTTCCTGCAGTTAGTTGGCTCTGAATAGCTGTTCAATAAATTGCTCTCAAATCTTAATCCCTTCAACGTTTCGCCATTTCAATTGGTGCGTTCTAGTGTGGATCCACTGTACTCCGTGTTCTTCGGGATTCATCTTTATTTGAAGACTTCTTTATCTCCAACCGATATCGATTGAATTTTCAGACGAGAGAGCAGAAACGATCGTATCCTTCGTATTCAACGCATTCATGCTCTTACTTGGCCTTCTGTCCTCATTACCATTTTTCTTGGTGCTGCTTGGGTCCAGGGTGTCCTTGGCTTACTACAGCGGAAATTGGGAGCTTCCCGCCTACAGGACTATTGCGGCGCCACGAGGTGTGGATGAGCATTGAGTTCCTGCGCTGAACATTGTGGGATCGATCCTCTAAACGGTCAGACTTTCCTTTTAGCGAATTTTTGAAGAAAATTAAGCTATTGCTCTCGCCTCAAAATTTGTAGAATGTGAATTTTTGAAAAAAAAAATTATGCAGAAATCCGTTTCAGGCTATTCTGAATCAAATTCTGAAGTTTAACGCATTTTTTTATGTATGTATATGTATGTATGTATGTATATATGTATGTATGTATGTATGTATATATGTATGTATGTATGTATGTATATATGTATGTGTCATTCCAGACGATAACTGTCCGTAGAATTGTGCTAGAAACTTCAAACAAATTTTAAAATGTTAAGGGCACAAAACGAAAGTTCAAGTTCGTTGGCCAGCTTGATCGGATTACATCTTCGGGTTGAAATTTTCAAAAATGTAGTCAAAAATTTCAAAATAGCCTGTTTTTTGCGATTTGTCGTGCGAAATAATTTTTTCAGCATACTAACATGTATCAAGTTTTCAAAAATTTCAAAGTTGAAAAATCAGTCAAAAATCGAAATAATGCCGTTCGCTGGTTGTAAAAATCGGTAATATTCTTCAAAAATTTGCTCATGGGGTCATGCTGCATGACTGGACTTTTAATCATTACCATAATTTTGTTCATCCTAGTCTGGAGAGCTAAAGGGTATCAAATACCAAGAATTCTATTTATTTTCTGCATTGTTGTTTGATATTGCTTGAAATCAATTTATTTGATTAATTTCAACATATTATTCATCTTCCAAGGAGCTCCTTTTAGGTAGGAATGTTTTATTTCATTTGCTCATTTGATAACGATACATTGACTTATTTTTTATACCCACGATTTTGACTTTCTATTGAATAAATATTTCATTAAGAGTTGGGTTAATTGGTTGTTCTAATTATTTAAGAACGCCCCTACTCAGTATAAACACACATTCTGTATTAAAACTCAATAAAACGTTTATCTTGTGTTCAAAAAATCTGAAGTTTTGAAATCATAATGTCAACGTACAGTTAGAAGTAATAAAAATACCAATATACCTCAAAAAATTAATTTTATTGAAATATAACGGGAAAAAAGTGTCAAACGTACAAAAAACAGAGATAATACGGGATAACGCCCTTGACAGCAATTGATTTCCTCCCTTGTGGGGTAATTTCTCGAAATATCTCCTGGCATTCTCTGTATAAAATATTGTTAAATGAATCAAATCCCTGAATTTTTCGGAAGAGATCGAAATTTTTCTTGTGTAGGTTCTTGATAGGAAGTGAAATTCTGATGGACCAAGTGGTTGCTGAACCGAATCTTCTGAAATCTGGGCACCTTTTCTTGTTTGGCGGATTCGGTGTCGCTGATTTGCTGGTGAATTCTCCATTATAGCTCTCACGGTAGTAAACTAGCCAAGGATCGTCATGAAATTTCACTTCTCTCAGCCGCCTTGTCGTCTTTGGAGCTTTAGGATTATACCTTGTGTCAAGAAAATCCACCCAATCAAATTATTTGATTTTGATCAGGCCAAAAAATCAATGTGTGACACAGGACCAAACGATGAATATTGAATAGAGGTAGCAACAGGTCAGAAAAGTGGAAGAATGTGAAACACTGCTAACCTGCTGTGATTCACAGGCTGAAATGAAATAATAAGGATGGGGGAAGCGGCAGCTCTACGTTAGTCCGTTCTTTCCCTGGACCGCTCCCCTAAGCCCATTTTTTTGCTTTTAACTAAATACACACCGTTGTTTTGAAGCATTTAGACCGACCCGTTCTTTCCTTGTTTTGACCACACCACCGTGTTCGGCTACCCCCAACATAAGGAGCCATTCTCAACTCACTTTTGACAACAAACCGAGTTAGCCCGTTCTTCCCCTGTACTCTTCATATTCTTGTCTACTGTACTCACTGTGTAGAATAAAATTTCTTAGTACAATAACCTCCTTATCCCAGAAATCTGAAATAAATACTTTTTAAAATTTTTTAATTTTATTTAATGAAATCTAAACTACTTTTTCAAAAGGTCAGAGGGTGGTTTTTCCTACCATCATAAAATATGTTCCCTATTTCTTGGTCTGTGCTGTAAACATATTTGCGTTGTATGTGTGGAACTAAATAAAACGTAGGTATTTCTTGAAAATATAATGTACATATAATAAACGAGGAAAAATCTGTATAATATTTTTAAAAATCGTGAAAGTTATCTATCCGCATCTATAAATCAATTATTTGTTTTTTGAACATTGCATTGACTATTGCTATTAAAAATATCTGGGTCTTGGCTTCCCACTACTTTCTCAATGTGTATTTACCTTGCTTGGGTGCTTGTGTTTGCTGTGTAATGATTTTCTCATTCCTCTAACGTTTCAGTGTCCCATAACTATTTATATAACAGGTTACCCAACTATTGCATGTTTTTAAAACGCTGAGAGATAAGGCATTTTGAATATCGATAAATGGAACCCTGATCCATAATTTGAAAACATGGTTTCGTGCTTCTAAAGGGGTATTTACGATAGTAGTAAGAGTAAAATAATTATTGACATACCTTTCAGAGAATTTTGTCGTCACTACTAGCAAGTCGAGTGCAGGGGGCGAGTGCTTTCGATGTAAGTACATCATCATCAGGCTATTGAAGCAGTTACTCGACTATTTCAATGGCCTGATGATGATGTACTTACATCAAAGGTGCTCGCCTCCTGTACTCGACTTGCTAGTGATGAGTGTAGTATCATCGTGCTAACCTTCGACTCGATTATTTATGGAAATCTAGCAATATTGTTTTTCAGTCACCAAGCACTTACGATGATCTATGTTCTGTACTTGATTGACGTGTCTTTCGCTTAATATATATATGATGAGTTTGTTCTAAGCTTTAATAGTATTTTGTTAACACAGTTAGTTGAAGAAGTATTTAGTAGGATACTACATAATGGCGACGAATTATGTTATTTATTATGTTAAATAACATAAAGTTAACGAAATTATGTTATTTATTATGTTAAATAACAAAGTTAACGAAAAATGTGTGTAGTTCTTTGGGAACAGGACTCCGAAAAGTATGTAAATGATGATGGCTTAATCTGTTCAGTCATATTTTTTAAAAACAAGCAGTTTGCTTAAGCAGTGCCAACTTTTCAGATGGAGATAGGTAAAATATAAGTAGGTAAAAAGTATTTAGAACTCTATTATTTTCTATGAATCAGAAGAGAGGAAACATCATGAATTACAGAGAAATTATGAATCACTTGCCAAAGAATAGGTATAAGGGAAAGTTCACAATATTGGCATACGTGAAAGTCGAGTTTCACAGAACAATTTTCGGTGATTACTAGGTGAACCGTGCTTAATAGTAATTTTGTCTTTACCACTGGAAAATTTGTTTACAAAATGCTTTCCTATTAACATGCCGCTAGTCCGCGGAGATGTTGCAAAAAACGCCACGGGAAGCGGTCAGCTGGAGCTTAGGGTGGAGCCCGTCATTTCATTCGTCCCTTGATGTCCTAGAGAGGCTCCCTATCGAATTTCGTTTTAATCAGACAGACGACAACTTTTAGCACAGTCAGCTGATCAGAATGGAGCCTGTATGGTGGTTCGTCTCTTGTTGTCCCAAAGAGGCTCCTATCAAATGTCGACGTCCTACAGTGAATAGGAGAGATTTGAGCACGATGGGGCTCCAAACTTGAGAAGCTCAAGATGGAGCACAGCACGTAAACAATGACCTTACGGGTCGCTACTCTTTTGTTGCCTATAAGGGCAGTCATGACGGACACAAGTTGTTTTTGGTTCATTATTTCCAATAATAAGCCTATGTGATCGTATAGCAAAAAATTTTTATAACCCCCCCTCAAACTTTGTCACTTTACGTTTCAAGGTGCGTAGAATCCAAATTTGAAACGTCCATCGGCCGTTTGCCGTCCACCGTTCGCCGTCCGCCGTCCGGGCCATAAAAGGCCTAAGAATTTACTTAAAAAACCCGTTCTTTCGCACATAGACTCCATTTGGGGTCTAGTTGGTCCTAACGTGTAACAATCCCGATCGCTTTACTCGCATAGATGCTGTGGGCCAAAAACGGGCGAAAAAGTGTCTTTTTCGAGGCTTTGAGTATAGACTTACGCACGCGCGCATGCCTGGCACGCTTGGCAGGGGGTCACGGTGGGTGGTGAGGGGGGTGAGCGGGGGGTGGAGTGAGAGGAGGCGCCGCGGCACCTTGTGGTGATTGGGGTGACCAGGGGCGTAGCAGAGGGGTGTAGGAGAATGGATATTTATTACTTTTACGTGTTATACCCTTATAATACGCTGCGCCAACCTGAGGGGGGTGCGGCATTAGGGGCATAGTGGAGTTGCAGAAAGGTGTCCGGGGCATATCGGAACAGATATAATATATATTTTATATTATATTTTATTACTTTTACCCCATATAACATTTAACCTACCTTGAACACACTTATATTTAGTATATTATATCATACTTCAGTATGTTACAAAAATAATTGATCCAGCCCATCTAAAATCTCCGTTGTTCTTCTTCCCAAAATCTTCTCAGATAGTTCGAATCAAATCGTTTTTAAATTAAAATTGCATTACATGGGCAGATTGGAGTCTGAACCCTCTGGATGAATAGCTGTTTACTTATATTTCTGCCTTAAGTGGGGTGTTGTCACCCAAGTAATTTCGGACGCAGAATCGACTGGGATAGGTCCCAGATGTTTTTGGAATCCAGTGTACCTACGGTTTTAGTTTGATTCCTATAGAAATCCACTCGGGTACCACTCGTTACCACTCGGGTAACGCGAGAACAGAGGTGGATACTAGAAAAGAGACTGGCGAAAGCCCCATAGCATGCTGGTTAGCTGGCTATGTGATTCAGAAATAATAAACCATTATGTAATAATTTGCAGCGTTTTTGTTTGTTGGTGTGATTCTTCATTATTATAATTTTTTAATTAATAATATAATTTTCATTTTTGAAAAAGATTGATAAGGTGTGACAGAGTTCCCGTCAGAATCCCAGAGAAAGCGCTGCCGTCACTCCGTTGGAAAACAAACGCCACCTCTCGTGTTCTTGAGAGGCTGAGTTTGGCGTTGGATGGGTGATCCAGGTCCTGGAAATCCAATCTACTCCAAACTAATGCTATTATTCGGAGTGGTATCTCTCTGACGGGATACTGTCAACCTCCTCTACCTCTTTTTCGAGGATTTAGGACCCCATTGCACCTCTGGGGGGCGACCTAAATCCCTGATAAAGGTTGGTGGTGCGGGGAATGAATTGTAGAGCGAAATGGGGCGACGCAAGGTGCAGAAAAGGGGAAAATCATGTCATAGACCATTTTCTTTAGGGTAATGCCCCCCTAGCGTTCCTAGTGGTGGACCTCGTTAGTTCGGAGCCCCATTATGATTGGTATTGCAGCTCGTGGTCAGCGCATCCTCACCAAAGTCAGCAAGGAAAACAAGTTATGACATGGTAATACAACATACCAAAATTTGGTCCAGATCAGACCAGCGGTTTCGGAGGAGTAGTGAGCTCAAAGTTTTGTCCATAAATAAATAAATATATATATATATATATATATATATATATATATATATATATATATATATATAATTCTGAAAATTAATGACTATTGTAAACGTTTTATACACCTTCTGAAAGGCAAAGAAAATGCGTCCCCACTGCAATGTGCCACTGTGCCGATGGCTGTAATATCCCCTTTTCTACAAAAAGTTGGCTAAAATCAGTAAAGTATTAATTTCTCTTTACCGTGGCATGTTACAATCATGTTTCTTGTTCGCCAAATATTGTGGTTTCAGTAAATCATAATGCGCGAGTGCTTCCTTCGAAGAAGTGAGAAATTATTGACATAGTGTTGAGTCTGTCTACTGACGAAAATCGACAACGCTTTTCTAAACTGTGTAACTTTTTGAAATATGTGTCCATGTATTGAATAACCCCAGATTGGGTAGCTAAGGTTGGCGTCTCTGCTCACCATGTGACTTTGAACTCTGTGTGACCTCGGTTTCCCAGTTGTTTTGTGATGCTTCTGCTCAAAAAGTGATGTTTCTCACCAGATACCTCTCAATCGTGGAATTCATAACTCCAAACATGTATTTGGTACCTAGATGTTTCGTCCTCTCATTCAATTATTTTGGTAGTTGGGGAGTAGTTTAGCCCAGTTTCGTTTTTCAAGCTCCAAACTTCTATCGTGATTCTTTCAACCCCGGTCCTTAACTTGCTAGAATGAAGGAATACAGATTGCTGTTCTGGGATACAGAATGAGAGAATTTAGTTGCCTACAATGGGAAACAACACTGTGTACTACTTATAATCTCCAATTTTATCCCAAGATTATTATTTCGTAGATATGATTATTATTTCGACTAAAGATTGAGTACCATCATGATATGAGCATAAGGTTCTGTGGTGAAATCCACCACCTCTTTTCAACAGCCCTTTTCAGGGCTACCAAAAAGAGGTAGGCACAACACAAAAATATTTATAAGACGTCGAGTTACAACTCCGCCAAACAAAATATTTCACCAGAGAGAAAATACTAAATTCTCTCTCAAAAGTGAAATATTAAAGAATAACACGCAAGGCGACCTCCCCAAACATTTACTGGGCGAGAGAGATGCGACAAACATCTCGAAACAAGTCGCCTTGAATGAGAAACCTCAAACAGGAAAACTCAAGGTCGTTCAGCCACCCCCGGGGACCCCGTCACAGCGACGGACGCAGGGAAACCACCTCGAAAGACCAACTCAGCTATCGTATGCACAGATACTGAGAAAACACTGTGCGAACCAATGAGATTGCACAGTCGAATTTATGAAATTAAGCGGACCAACCAGGAGGCGGCAGGAGGCGGCCACCTCCCTATAAATACCCCGCTGGGAGCCCTCCGAATTTCATTCCACTCTCCGCTCTCGACGACGACACCTCCGAAGTACGAAGAATTCTACACGCTCTACGCTGACGAACCTTCTGCATTGCGAGTTCATCTCAAGAACGGCTTCCTACTGCTTTCTACAAGCCAGACCTTCTCTCCACACAGATTTCGCATTGGCATCTACGAGTCCAGTGATTATTCATCCTGCTCATTGCCCAACGTAGTTCATCTGTCAGGACGCCACCCGGTACAGCTATCGATATTCTCTTTAGCTCGTACGCCCGAGGGACGTTCCGAGCCGTGTCGCCCGGGTTTCGTAGCATTAAGCTCGTAACCGACCGCTGTGGGCACGCCGGTAAATTACTCAGCTCCTCCGCTCTAATTTACCGTCTAAGGAAGCCTTTTTCAAGGCTACGAGGTAGGACCCTGACATACGAGCATTGGAAAGACGCTCTGTCAAGCGAGTCCACCTCCAAAACCCTCTATTTTTCACACATAGAGGCATCGAAACGAGCTAAAACTCGGTCATTTCGATGGAACGTCGGCCGTCCTACTTCCCCTTGCAAGGGGAGGCGGACGACGGCGAAGCCGGGCCGAGTAGCCCACGTAGTGCTCCCTACCGGCTACACGGCGAATCCGCTGAACCCAGCGACAGCGCAAGGCGCGACCCTCACGTCCGGATCGCCTTCTCGCCCGACGTTTTCGTTCAAGAAACGTTCGAGCAAGCCTCACCTATACAAAAGATCGAGGAAACCTTTCAGACTCGCTCTGAAGCCGATCATTACGATTCGACCAAGCTGTCCGAATACCCACGATATTCGACGCAGGCTTACCCGGCCGATCCGAGTGTCAAATACACTCCAAATGCACAAAAAGCGAAGGATACTTTTCAGTACCTCAACCAAGCTAAACATATTCCCCTTTCAGATATAAATCTAAGGCCGGAATATTACAAAACGGCTCAGTACCAAACTGATCGAACCCAGCACTTGCTACGCGAGCCCAGCGCTCCACGCGGCTGCGACACGAACTATCTCCCCTTTCAGTCCGCCAAACCAGTTGACCTTGGCGGATCCGCTCACATTCCTCGCGGGAATGACCCAGGGACCAACCCGCATAACCGGGATATAAATGTCCGACTTGGCCTACCTACGCCAAGTAAAACATATCTAAATCCACTACAAATGGTGACCCCGCCTTTGAACAGGCTCAACACGGAGCATTTCGTTCCCTCTTATGAAGCTAGTGGATTTCAGGGAACCACTGCGGGCGTGCGACCCCCGCCGGGCCTCTACGCCCCACATCTCACGCAACATCCCTCTACACAAGGTGGTTTTCAAGCACTTTTAGAGGAGATGGGAGATTATCAAAAACCAATCTTCCAAAAGAAGAATATCGATCGTGCACTCGCCGAGTTCGATCAATACTGCGTGCGAAAACACCTGAGAACGCAAAACGAATGCTTCTCAGCTATATACAAGTGGGTACCAGAAGAAATGAGGGAAGCTATAGACTCAGCTTACCTCACGGCACCCCACGCACCCTACGAAGAGGCCAAACAGCGCCTCCAGCGAGAATATGGGTTGTCCTTACAGGACAGGCTCCTCGCACTCGAGGACCCCGCATCTCTCGCCAAAAAACCCAGCACCAAGTACCACGAAATGTACTCGAAAGCTGTTGGGTACTTTTCGGAAGCTCTGATCACTCAAAAGTGGATCGAGACCCTTCCCATCGAAGCACGAGGTATGGTCGCAGCTCAGCCTACCACGACCTCCCGGCTCGACCTAGCTGATACGCTACACGCGTACAGAACAGAGAATACTTCTCTGAACATACGAGGAGTAGAATCTACTCCGAAACCCATAAATACTGGTTTCAAAAAGGCCCTCTCGAAACAAGCTGAGTTCAAACCCCAACCAGTGGAGAGTAAGCCTCACAAACCGACGGCCTATGTCTGTCGAAACCACGCACGTTTCGGTAACGAAACTCGCAAATGTGCAGACCCAGAACACTGCACTTGGAAGACGAACACTGCTTCCAAAACTAGCAGAAAGGCTGCGACTATAAGCCAGCCTAAAACCCGGGTTTCAACCGAAAATACTCAGCAATCGGTACAAGAAAGTACCGTTCCAACCTCTGACACAGAGAGTTCGGAAAACGAATAACTGCCAGTGTATCTGAGCCTATACGCCGGCAGTCTACTGAGTATAAAAGGCTCTTTTTCAAGTGCAAACTAAATGGCACTGAATGCGGAGCATAAGTAAACATTCTGCCCCACAATGTCACAAAAAAATTGGGCTTGAAAATTCTTAAGTCCAACGTTAAGCTCACAGCAGCTAACGGAGCCCCTATAGACACACTAGGGCGAGCTGACACAACAATTAACATCGGCCTCGGGGACATGACCACCGAGTTTATGATCACGAAAGTTGATCTAGCGATCCTAGGTATTCCATTCCTCGAGTCTTGGGATATCGGAATACGGGTCAAACACAAGTACATTTATAAAGATAAAATAAAGTGCTATGCCGATCAAAAAATAGCTGCAGTCATGAACAAAAAGTTCACTGACGAACAAATTGCAGCTACTATCCCTCACCGTGACAATACTCCTCAACCAGAGGACGTGCAAATCACGGAGGACAAAAACATTCGCTCTATCATTGACAAATACAATGATAAAATGAGCAAAATTCAAGGTAAATGGAAAAACAACGGGGTTTACCACCGTATAACCACGGAAGGAACACCTGTACACTTCCGAGCAAGACCCATGGCGGGCGAAAAACGGGCTCAAGTCAAAAGTACTTTTGACAAAATGCTTTCAGAAGGCATAATTGCACCATCGGATTCCGAATGGGCATCCCCGTTACACTGTGTGCCAAAAAAAGACGGGTCACGGAGAATCACCGGCGACTACCGTTTCCTCAACGCGAAAACGAAGAAAGACGCCTACCCTCCTCCTCACATTCGCTCTTTCCAAGCGAATTTACATGATACGCAAATCTATTCGACAATAGATTTACAATCAGCGTATTATCATATTCCAATGCACCCAGATGACGCTCATAAAACTGCAATTATTACACCTTTCGGTCTTTATGAGTTTAAGAAAATGAGCATGGGTTTGGCCGGAGCGGCTCAAACATGGCAAAGATACATGGACAGCATCATGCGAAAATTTGATTTCGCATTTGTATACCTAGATGACATCCTGGTGGCTTCTAAAAATTATAACGAACACATGAACCACCTCAGACAAATTTTTGACAAACTAGGGGAACACGGACTTCGAGTAGGTTTTGATAAATGCATTTTTTCAAAACCTACCGTCGATTTCCTGGGTTTCACTATCTCGAAGGAAGGGATAATTCCTAAACGAGATAAAATAGAAGACATAGAACAATTTCCTAGGCCAGTAGACGTACGAAGTCTACGCAGATTCCTAGGTATGTGTGGTTTCTACCGAGCATGCTCAAGCAAATTCGCTCACACGGCACAACCTCTGTATGACTCCATTCAGTCAAACAAAAAAAATGACAGAACACCTATCGAATGGACATCAGAGAGAGAAAAAGCTTTCAACAGCTTAAAGCAAGCAATGACCAAAGCAACATTGCATAACATTGCTCACCCACACCCTACGGCGGAGTGGAGATTAGTCTGTGACGCATCCGACACACACATCGGAGCGGCACTAGAACAAGAAATTACAGACAAACATGGCTCGAAATCGTACCAACCATTGGGATTTTTCAGTAAAGAAATTCCAGAACAATGGAAGAACAAAGCATCGTTCGACAAGGAAATGTTCGCCGTTTACCAAGCGTGCATTCACTGGCACAACGACTTGGACGGCAGATCTTTCCATATTTGTTCGGATCACAAGCCTCTGCTAGGCACGATGCTTAAGAAGAATGCACATTTTTCTAAAATGAGATTAAGATGGCTAACATACATCTCTCAAATGACGAGTGACATTCGTCATATTTCCGGAGAGAGCAACGTCGTCGCCGACGCACTCTCCAGACCCTTCGATCCGGTTGAAATTCAAACGAAATCAATTTCAACCCAGACGGACGAGGGTCCACCCATAGCCGAAATTTCGAAAATTACGGCTGCAATAGAATGCAATCTTCTACTGCACATTTCAAATTCACAAATTCGTTCTCCCCCTACCGCGGAGGACAAATTGAAACTCACACGAGTTGAATTCTCTCAAGGAGAAATTTGGTGTAACCTAGACCTAGGACACCCTAGACCTTATATTCCAAACGAAATAAGGGAAGAAATAATAAGCCAAATTCACAATTTGGGACACCCAGGTATACACTCTACAGTGTATAAAGTTAAACAACGATATTTTTGGCACGGACTCCGTGCAGATGTCTCAAACTGGGTCCGAGCGTGCGAAACTTGCCAACGAGCAAAAATCACGCGCTCCGTGAAGCTCCCTTACTCCGAATTTGAAACGGCAAACAAATTTTCACACGTACACGTTGATATTACCGGACCCTTACCTTTAGCTAAAGGAGGGAAACGTTACATTTTGATGATGGTTGATAGAGCAACGGGTTGGCTAGAGGCAGTCCCTCTTAACAACATCGAAACAACCACAATCACAAATGCCTTTATCAATATTTGGGTAGCTTCAAAAGGCGTACCTAAATACATCACGAGTGATCAGGGCACTCAATTTGAATCAGATCTGTTCAATTCCATTATGGAACGTCTCGGAGTAAAACATACTCACACGTTACCATACAAACCATCAACAAACGGAATGGTAGAACGCAGAAATAGATCTTTGAAAGAGGCTCTCAAAGCTCAGAACGAAAATTGGCTCGACGCACTTCCCAAAGTTCTACTCGCCATGCGTACGGCAGTAGACCCGGCGACCGAAACTACGCCTTTCCAAAAAGTTTACGGAATTGACGTACCACTCCCAGGAGACATTTTCGTAACTTCTACGAACCTTTCGGAACCTCTTTTCTTCCGGCCTACGCATATTAAACATAATAATACGAAATATGCCGTAAACATGCCCAAAAATTTGGATACATGTACTCATGTCTATATCAGAGTGCCCACACAGCTCACCTCTCTGCAATGTCCTTACACGGGACCATTCAAAGTGGTTAAAAGAGATAAGTTTTCGGTTACAGTGCAAATTGGCGAACATACTAAGAAAGTTCCCAAACAGCAAATCAAGCCAGCTTATACTCTACACTCGGAAGAAGCTGTATCGCAAGGACAATCTGTGTCACAAAATCAGACAGAAAGTAAGGAGAAAACTCCCCGAAAATCCGCCAGAGGGCGCGTCCCCTCTACCAAATTTGACGAAAAGTGGGTGACTGCACTCAAAACAAGCCACGCCCATTTTTCTCGGGTAGGAGCAGTGGGAGGTATAAATATGGAACACCCCACAGCCAGAGATCATACCAATCTCAACCATGGCAGCCTCCAGTCCTACCGACATGCTCACAGAGGAAGTCGAGGAGTTCCTCCTCGCAGAGTCAACCCTCCCAGCTCCGCTCGGCCCGCTCCCGCCTTCGCCGAAGAGAGAGGCAGAGAAGACGAACAGCGCTCCCACAGAGGTAGTGTGGACAAGGCCCCGGCCTTTCCAGCCACCAGCTCCACCCGCCCAGCCACTACCTACACCTCCACCCGCTCACCAGCTCCCAGCGATCCCACGCAAGTGGATCAGCTCGGGCGACGTGCCCGTGCCTCGGTGGGAGGAGATGAGCACTGCGGGGTGGTCGGAGCCGAGCACATCTCGAGCACCTCCGCAACAGCCCAGCCGCGGCCGCGGGCCAAACCCTCGCGGGTTTGGCTCCCGTCGGCAAAGCTCGGGCCGGCCACGGCCGCCCCGCGGCGCTCGTCGAAACCGACGAGGCCGGGGCGCACCACAGGAGCGGGACGCGAGGCCTGCACCTCCGCCTCCGCCCCAACTGGCGAGGTTCTCCTACGGAGAATTCCGGGTAGACCTCCCAGTTCTCCCCCATCGGCGTCGTCGTTGATAACACGACGTCTTGGGGGGGCCCCTGTGGTGAAATCCACCACCTCTTTTCAACAGCCCTTTTCAGGGCTACCAAAAAGAGGTAGGCACAACACAAAAATATTTATAAGACGTCGAGTTACAACTCCGTCAAACAAAATATTTCACCAGAGAGAAAATACTAAATTCTCTCTCAAAAGTGAAATATTAAAGAATAACACGCAAGGCGACCTCCCCAAACATTTACTGGGCGAGAGAGATGCGACAAACATCTCGAAACAAGTCGCCTTGAATGAGAAACCTCAAACAGGAAAACTCAAGGTCGTTCAGCCACCCCCGGGGACCCCGTCACAGCGACGGACGCAGGGAAACCACCTCGAAAGACCAACTCAGCTATCGTATGCACAGATACTGAGAAAACACTGTGCGAACCAATGAGATTGCACAGTCGAATTTATGAAATTAAGCGGACCAACCAGGAGGCGGCAGGAGGCGGCCACCTCCCTATAAATACCCCGCTGGGAGCCCTCCGAATTTCATTCCACTCTCCGCTCTCGACGACGACACCTCCGAAGTACGAAGAATTCTACACGCTCTACGCTGACGAACCTTCTGCATTGCGAGTTCATCTCAAGAACGGCTTCCTACTGCTTTCTACAAGCCAGACCTTCTCTCCACACAGATTTCGCATTGGCATCTACGAGTCCAGTGATTATTCATCCTGCTCATTGCCCAACGTAGTTCATCTGTCAGGACGCCACCCGGTACAGCTATCGATATTCTCTTTAGCTCGTACGCCCGAGGGACGTTCCGAGCCGTGTCGCCCGGGTTTCGTAGCATTAAGCTCGTAACCGACCGCTGTGGGCACGCCGGTAAATTACTCAGCTCCTCCGCTCTAATTTACCGTCTAAGGAAGCCTTTTTCAAGGCTACGAGGTAGGACCCTGACATACGAGCATTGGAAAGACGCTCTGTCAAGCGAGTCCACCTCCAAAACCCTCTATTTTTCACACATAGAGGCATCGAAACGAGCTAAAACTCGGTCATTTCGATGGAACGTCGGCCGTCCTACTTCCCCTTGCAAGGGGAGGCGGACGACGGCGAAGCCGGGCCGAGTAGCCCACGTAGTGCTCCCTACCAGCTACACGGCGAATCCGCTGAACCCAGCGACAGCGCAAGGCGCGACCCTCACGTCCGGATCGCCTTCTCGCCCGACGTTTTCGTTCAAGAAACGTTCGAGCAAGCCTCACCTATACAAAAGATCGAGGAAACCTTTCAGACTCGCTCTGAAGCCGATCATTACGATTCGACCAAGCTGTCCGAATACCCACGATATTCAACGCAGGCTTACCCGGCCAATCCGAGTGTCAAATACACTCCAAATGCACAAAAAGCGAAGGATACTTTTCAGTACCTCAACCAAGCTAAACATATTCCCCTTTCAGATATAAATCTAAGGCCGGAATATTACAAAACGGCTCAGTACCAAACTGATCGAACCCAGCACTTGCTACGCGAGCCCAGCGCTCCACGCGGCTGCGACACGAACTATCTCCCCTTTCAGTCCGCCAAACCAGTTGACCTTGGCGGATCCGCTCACATTCCTCGCGGGAATGACCCAGGGACCAACCCGCATAACCGGGATATAAATGTCCGACTTGGCCTACCTACGCCAAGTAAAACATATCTAAATCCACTACAGGTTCTCTGAAATGTTCATTTTACAGAGATTTTACCCCGGCATTTAGATATATTTGTTTCCCAATTTTTTATTTTTTTATTTGAAAACTTTTGAAAAAATTTCCATTATGCGCAAGTGGCACCCTATTGCATCTTATTGTTGTTTAGAGAAATATTTTGCTGGTTACTGTCACGTAGCACCACTTTCTTCAGAGGTGGAGAGTTATATGAGGTTTTATATTTGTATTTACCGATTAAAATTGTTGATTGGCATAAGAGTTGACATGCGAGTAGAGATCAGTAAGCCTACTAAACCAGAAGCTTGCCAAATACTTGCATTACCAACACTTCTAAATAGAGAGAATGGAATGTATTTTAACACAGAATGTGTTTTAGCCATGGACTAACTAGCCGAAAATGGAACGCGGGATGGTAACGAAATGTGTGACGGATGATTTTCACGTACAACCGAGTCGTTGCTAGGGATATGGTAGGTACTTCGTCGTTTTTCATCCCACAAAATTCGTTGACCATTCGTTCGAAAGCTCTCGATTTATCCAACAATATTATGTTAACTACTGCGAAGTGCGTGTCCAACAAACTGAGTTATGAGCATGGTTATATAAATAATTGTTTACACACAGGTGATCATTCTCAATAATTGATATTGTGAACATTATTGCAACCGCTTGTTAATTTCTGATGATTTCATTGAGCTTGTGTTTCGATGATTTGATTCATAGCAGGTGATCTGAGTATTACGAAAACGGTTTGATTTGTGAAGCGGAGGTTAAATAATTTGAATAGGTAATTTCTATACTTTACACTCTAGGAAGCTGTAATTTCGTTTGTAGCCTCTTTAGGACATTTACTTGACGATGCTCAGGGTCCGGATCAGATGTGTGGCTCTTAAAGCTAATTTCTATGCTTTACACTCTAGGAAGCTGTAATTTCGTATGTAGCCTCTTTAGGACATTTACTTGATAAATCGCTCTTGATTTATCACGAATTTATTTCGTATTTTTTTTTCGTAGTTTCATACTATAACTATATAAATTGATGTTATAAATGAATAGTAAACAATGACGCTTGTTTGGTTGTCACTTGGTTGCGCGACAACGAAAACACATTCTGTGTTTCAATAATTTCGTCCGAAGTATGTAAATAGAGGTAACCGGGGGTCCAGGGGGCTTGCCCCCTGGCGAGGCGCGGAGCGCCGAGTTTTTTTATCTGGTTGTGTTTCTCTCTACTGTGTCGCATTATTAAAAAGTTCCAGATGCAGCATTAGCGAATTTTCGTAAATTATCGTACTAGGTACATTATTTTGAAAATTAAGGACTTTGAGGGAAAAGAAATTGTTAACTACCAATTTTATGGCAAAAAAACTCGTTCTAAATAATAATCTGCTATTCAAAAAGAGATTTTGGATTTTTAACTTTTTCTCAGTTTTTATCGATTTTTTAGCACATTTTGATGAAATTTATATAGGTACATTTTTTAGCACAATTTTGTACATACATTTTTTAATGCTCTATTTTATAGTTAATAAACTTTATTTGAGCAATATTCTGTTAGAAAATATAAATTTACCAATTTTTAGCCGCTTTTTGCTGTTTTCAGTGATTTTTTTCAGCACTTTTTCTTTTAATTTGACCAATTTAAGGTGCTCTAAAAATGCTGGCCAATGAACTCATTCGTTTTTAAAGCTTGATTTTTTGGCGCAAGAACGGAATTTTTACTCAATCCTAAGAAGAGTTATCGTCTGGAAGGATACATTATATATATATATATATATATATATATATATATATATATATATATATATATATATGAAAACAATGTTAAACTTTAGTATTTGCCTCAGAATGTCTCAAAACGGATTATAATGAAGAAAATTTTCAATAATTTTGATTATAACATTTTTGGAGCCATTGCAATAGCTTTATTTTCTACGAATATTTGCTAAAAAAAATTAATATTTCTATAATGAATGGTGATTTTTATAGGTTCTTAGTTAGAGAACAAATTATATTTCCTCTCTATAAAGATCGTATAATGTTTTCAGAGATTACACCAAGCGTCATTGGGATTGTGTGTGGGGTGCATATTTTAGCGTTTTTATTATACTTCCTTTTTCGGAATCGTTTTATGTGAAATAATTATATCCTTGGGTTCATAATGCAAATTTCAAGGTTCGTGTTGATGAGTTTGAATTCCAGAAACTGTGATATACCAACATTTTATCAAAATTAGTGGATGGTAATTGAGTAAAACATGGAATGTAAAATAATTGTTTCCCATGAAAATCAATCTTTTTGAATGTTTGTGTTTTGTTTGGTTTTATAGATCTAGAAATATGAGTGGGGTGCGTGTGATGTGGAATCAAGGCAAACCTCTACCTTTCGTTAAAAAATGGAATCCGTTTGAAAAAGAAATTCCGTTCTGCACATTTACATCCCATCCGTTGCTGTGGCACACTGGTGCTGGTGAGTATAATTGTTGTATGTAGAACATGTCATCGAAATAGCCTAATAAGTGTGTTGAAGCATGGCTGTCAGTATTATAACCAATGTGTCAGTCATTCAGCATGATCGTAATCAGCGAATTTTGTAAGTTATCATATTATATTATGTTGCGTTGTTTTGATATTTGAGCACTTTGAGTGCAAAGAAATTGTTCACTACCAACTTTATAACCAACAAATTTATTCTAAATAACATTCTGCTGTTCAATTGAGATTTTGGAGTTTTGATTGATTTTTTTAGCAAATATTAATGAAATTGGAATGCATTTTTCACCATACAATTTTTAATGTTCTAATGTATAGTTGATGAACTTCTTCGGAGCTAATCGACCACCTGGCCTCAACTTGAATGATTAATTGAAAATGTATCAAAATAATAATTATTATCTCGGCCATGGATACGATTGTCCCAAAGAACGCAAGTTAAATCATTTCTTTCTGTGCCTACATATCTGTGATCAAGAATACTATTCGAAATATCAGATTTACTTACTTTCGTTCTTTCATTTGTGAAATTACGCTTCTAAATTAATTTATCATATAGTTCAGTAGAACCAAACAATCAATAACCAGATATATATATCTGGTTCTATTGAACTATAAGTAAATTAATGGATGAATGAAAGAAAATTTCACAAATGAAGTTTCGTAGAAAATGAAGCTGTTGCAATGGCTCCAAAAATTTTCGAAAATTGTCTTAATTGAAATCCGTTTTGAGACATTCTGAAACGAATTCCAGATTAACATTATTTCTTGAATATATATATATATATATATATATATATATATATATATATATATATAACTCGGCGCTTTGCGCCTCGCTGGATCTTTTCTCTTTTCTACTGCGTAGAAAACGAGGATAATTTGCTATGCAATTCTTTGCCTGAATCAACTTAGTTTTGGAATGTAGCCAGGTACGTAAGGTGAGAGAAATTGGTAGCTTGAAATGTGAACATTTATCACATAAATCAAGCGCTTTCCAACGAGTGGCGAACGATTTTTGTGAGATGAAAACTGCGGAAGTTTCATTCCCATAATAACGGCTGGGTTGTACCTGAAAAACACTGAAATTGTGACACAATCTATAGCAACTACTCGGTTTACGTGAAAATCATCTTTAATTTCGTTCCGGATGTTACAAAAAAAATTATTGGGGGTCGGCCTAAGAATTGCATAGCAATTAAGAGCAGGCTGTGGTGTTGGCCATGTTTTCTGCTCCCATAAGGAATCAACGTTATTTTCCCGACGTCATAAATCCCCGAATCATGCACCGATTTCCATGATTTTTTTTTAAATCTTCAAGTGAAACCAATCTTTAGCAATCCGTCGAGGCGTTTTTTGAGAAAAATGTCACTAGAAGCTGCAATTCATCAACAAAGTCACAGCTAAGAGGGTTTTTCTATTCGAGTGATGATTGCTTTATTGGATGATGATTTATCGCAAATCTACCCTGACGGATGTCTTCCTTAGATTTCACGCTTCAATTTAAGTGTTCAAACAGCAAAATCGGTTGATTTTTCATGAAGTTCTGTGATCGGGAAACTGAATTTGCGATTCGATGGCTTTTCAAACTTCCGAAGCGAGGTGGGCGTCGAGGAAGTTCAGGGGTTTCACGCAAGATGCCACTGACTTCGACCACTCTTTCCCGCCTACGAATTGCGAATCGGGTCCCGTTTCTCCCAAAATCTGAGAGCGGGTCACTAGGGCTTCTGATAAAACATTTTGCGTTTCTTTGATTAAACAATGTGCCATCAATGTACCATCCCTTTGACAAAATGACATCCATTTTTTTGTCGGAACCTGTCCTTACTTTTTTATAATTTTTTTTCCTAATCGAGCTACCGTGCTGAAATATATATAGATATTTTCAAGGCATCTAGACTACCATTACAAGATTTGAATGCGCAAGGCGCCGTGTTTATTTAATGTACCGTATACTACGTCTAATAAACATATATGAGTTATTTACCTACGTAAAAGGGCTATCTAATACAGAATTTGTTTCAACTGGATTTTCGGATTCTAAACATTTTGAAACCTAAAACAACGAATTTTGAGGGGTGTTTAAACAATTCGAGTTAGCAGTCGTACTTGAAAACAACTCGATGTGTGTGTAATTGCCCTTAATAGAGAATTTCTCACTGTTCTACAGATTGTCAGATTCACATTCTTGCGAATTTTTACTATATCTGTTCGCCGTTTTTGGGAAATATTCTCCGGGATTCATATTTATTACATCCTGCAATCGGCATACCTAATTCGAGTTGCACTCTGGAAAGATTTTTGTTTTCTTGTTGGCTTCGATGTAATAAATATTTTGTTAGTCCGAGTTGTCATTAATTATTAGTACGAGTTGAGCTAATCCGATGACCCAGCCCTCTGCAGGTATCCACGCGGTTAATCGCGGATTGTTGTCCGTATTTGTTGAGACCAAAGCGTTTTTGACAGTTCATAGGTAGGTACAGGTATCTACTATTTATTTGTGTGCCCGTATTCTGAACAATGGGGATTGCAACCCAAGATTGACTGAAACGAGAAATCTCACTATGGTCATGAAAAATAAGCTGTTAGAAAAACTCTTAACTCAAGTACCTAAGTAAACAGACCCCAAAAGGCATCTATGTAATAAACATGTCATTAGTCCATTAGTGACGACTTGAGCTAATCCCATAAGGGTGTGCCGCACACCTGGTTCAGTTTAACAAAAATCAGTAGGTATTTGAGTGATCGGTATTTGAGCGATTTTCCACAGAAAATTCAAATAGTTACACGAATGTAATAAACTAATAAACATGTCATTAGTCCATTAGTGACGACTTGAGCTAATCCAATAAGTGAATACAGCCCACTTCAGGTATCCATGAGGACAATCGGATGACAACGTAAGAGTCTTAAATTCCCCCTTGTTTGAAATGGACAAATCAGTTAATAAATACAAATCAAAAGTACATTGTAATTTTAATATTGAAGGTATCGTCTGAAGGTATCGTTGAAAAGATCATTTAATTCTCTAGAACCGTTACATATATAAAATTTACATTTTTAGACCAACTTTTATTAGTTAAGAAAACGTCAGTTTACTCATACTAGATCTGAAATTTTTTTAATACCTATCAACGTTTTTTCTACCCCTTTTTTTCAGAAAGAAGGTTTTCTCATGACCTATGAGTCTACGAGGTTGGAAAGTGTTGCCATTTTATTCAGCGTGAATCAAACATGGAAGCCCGATGTCAAACTCATTTTAGTGTGACAAGACAAATCGGTGAAAAACGTCAATATATGCGCGGCAAGGGTGTAGAATGAGGGCCGAGTCCGGTTCTCAGTTGGGTTCCGAGGGCGTTCGCCTCATCTAGGCCCAATTATTTTCGGTAAGAGGCTTTGATGACCCACCCCAATCACCAGGTACCTTCAGGGTTGCTCATCACCCAGCTACCTCTACCGGATCTTCTTGTCACTCGCTTCTCTTGGTCAAACTTGGCTAGTTAAAGCTTTTCACGCCGAATGACATGGCGCTGTTTTGGCAGCCCGCTCTTAATATATAAAGTATAACGCTGGAATTCGTTTCTGGATGTCTCAAAACGGATTTCAATTAAGACATTTTTCGAAAAATTTTGGAGCCATTGCTTCATTTTCCAAGAAACTTCGATAAAATGTTGGGTTTCTCTTCCGATTTGCTCCATTGTCCCGATTCTTCTATACCTGACTGTCCACGTGTTTTGTTTGGAGTGCAGTGTGGATCATCCAGTTAATATAATTGGTGAAATCTATTTTGATTAGTTCAACTATATATAATACCATTTGGATTTATTTATTCGTTTTTCAACTTGCAAGGGGAGGCTCAGGTTTAGTTAATAATGCTACCAATTATTCCAGGACTAAAACAAGTCTATGACTTAATTGTAATATGCAATGTTCGTTGCAGACGAAGCTGACGAGAAGAAACTTTACAATGTTGATGATTTCACCATTTCGCTCAAAGAAGCCCTAGAAAGGAAAATCAAAACGTTCCAGTGTTCCGTGCAGCATAAGACAATTCTATTGGAGAACTACGTCGGCCTGAGCTCCCTCATCCACAACAAGAACTCTCTAGGGTTTTTTAAAGTACGAGGCAAGTTCAGTTTTTAGGCAACTTTAAAGCCTAATGTTCTGTTTATGATTCTCTCAGGGTACCTAACATTTGATTGCCTACATGACGCTGGACATCGTAATATATTTGGTTCGTTTATCCGACCATGTTAGATGTGCAGATAGTGTAGAGTTCTTAATATCGGATTCTATCCAATCATTCGTAGAGGTTTTCGAAAAATTTCTTACTGGTCGCTAAATTGGTCTATATGATGCATATGGTATTGCAAAAATCACCATTGGTCAAGGATACCGTGCACTTATGTTGAGATTGTTAAAAATATTCACCCTGAATTTTCGAGGTATAATCTTTGGTGCAGCGACTTATTTAGTGTACAAATCACATCATCACAGTTTTGCAATTCACTTAATCAGGTGATTTAATAATTTGTATTCCAGTCAGCTGCATATTACTTTTGAATTTCCAAAGATAACTAACTGTGTATAATTATACCAAAGCGTTTCATGTTAACTAAACTACCTAGTTACTAGTAAAAACAATTTTATTAAGTTTAGAATTGGCATTGCAAACTTCTTAGTCCTAGTATTGATCTGAAAAGTTTTTCTATTTTTGGTCTCACTCTATGATCTGTAATAGTTAATATTCCTAGTATTAACCTTTAACGTTTCCTAGGGACCCATTGTTTTGGTCTAACCCTATTCTAGTTGACTCTAAGGAGGAAATCGCATTATCATCTCGTATTACTGGGTAAGGGACTAACACTTATTTGTTGTAATAATCTGACTACATATAGTTAGTAGTAACTACTAAGGTTTTACAAATTTAATTCAGTGAGGTTATTGTGCAATATATTCTTGATATAAATAGTTCCTCTTCAATAATACTTGTAATAATTTTAATGTAATAATGTTAACATGTGTACAGATTTAGATCTACTTATTCAGTAATCAATTTGATGACGATCCAGGTGTTGAAGCTGCATTTAGTTACAGAGAGTTAAAAAAAGTACTATTCAATTTTTTTCCAACAATATTTATGATTAGAAAGTCAAGACCTATTTAAACTTTCGAGAATGGCAAGTTGGTTGAAAATTGAATCGGTTCACGATAATCATTATTTAGACTAGGAAACGAAATTTCGTTCATCTTAAATAACTGTTTATAAGTATTTGGCTGCTTATAAATAATTTAAAACTGTAGTGAAGACCCCGGTGTAACATAGCTGAATAATTTAATTGTGCATAGAACGTTTTCACTAGTTCCATTTTCAGTCTCGTTTTGAGGCTAACAGAGCGGAATATATTTTTCAATTACCAAGCTATAATCTCAATTCATAATCAACTATATAAGCACATGAATATAACGATCTGGATGAAATTAAGTTATATCACTAAAATAAGAAATAATTATATTATTGAAATGAAAAAGATCTCACTTTTCTGATCACAATGGTGATCCATCAAAATTATTTTATTCAATACCTACTCAATATTCTAATGATTTATTAATATAAACATTATATACCTATTCGCAAAATAATCTTGTACTTTTGAAAATGATTTTATTGAATGTCCTTTTAAGAGCAGCACAAAATGTTTCATTATACATGGGGTGCCCAAAAAATGCTGAACAACGAACGGAAATGTTTATATCAAGCGCAAGAACGGAATTTTTATATCAATCCAAAGGAGAGTTGTCGTCTGGAAAGATCGTCATATACAGGGTGATTCCCTCGCAAATGCAAAAAAAAAAATTTGGGTGAAACTACATCAAAAATGGAGTAAAATGCCGCCAACCGCATATTTTTATCTCAATCCGTACACAAGATATGATTTTTTAAAGGTTTTTTTCAGGAATACCGTGTGTTTTTTTTCATTTTATTCTCAGATTTCTCCACTTTGCCTCATTTAATTTTAACTTTCAACCTCATTTTCGGTATCAGCATTAAATTTCCCATAAGAATAGTGTACTTGGGTTCTTAAAAAGTACCATCACATAGAAACCGACCCCATACTCGTAGGTTCATGGAGGGTCATCTTTCGAGAAAACTAACAATTTCATTGAAAAACCCACATTTTTTAACATTAAACAATAATTTTCTCCACTAAATAACAAAATAAAAGTAAAATTGATTATACCGTTGGAAAGAGTATTAAACGAAGCAGTTTTCATGAGATTTGCCAGTTTCCAGGATTCGTTTTGGAAGAGTAGTAAAGTTTTAAAGATTTTCAGAAATATTCTTTTCTCAAAATCGTCAATGTTTGAGCTGATGTGAGGGCCTTTGGATGGTAGGTACTTTTTGAGAACCCAAGTACACTATTCTTATAGTAAATTTAATGCTGATTCCGAAAATGTGGTCAAAAGTTAAAATTGAATGACATCTGCGAGGGAATCACCCTGTATATATATATATATATATATATATATATATATATATATATATGTGTGTGTGTGTGTGTGTGTGTGTGTGTGTGTGTGGATCCTTATATATATATATATATATATATATATATATATATATATAATTTTTTATTTAAAAAATTTTGGAGTCATTGCCGTAGTTTCATTTTCTACGAAAATTCGCTAAAACTTGTGATTACAATCTTAATGGCAAAAAAAGTTGTGATTACGAATATAATCTCATAAAAACTGTGATTACGAATGTAATTGTAATCGTATCTTTCGTATCTTCAGATTCTGTGATTATAATCATAATTGCAACTCTAAAACCCTATCATTGTAATCGCAATCACAGAATTAGGTACTGTAATTTCGCGAACTTGTAGAAGGAGACAAAATGTTCAGCATCAATACTAGAAATAAATGTGAAGACAAGATTGCTAATTTGAATAACATTTTTACATCCAATTTCTTGTACAGGGTGTTCACACTTAAGATTGTTAACCTCCTAGGGATCGATTCTACAACTAATTTCCAACAAAAAGTTCCTCTTTGCAATTTTTTTAAAGCCTTAATTTTCTGAGTTTTTTCACTTTTAAGTTTCTTTTTCGTGTTTTCGACCTTACATCACTAAAATGACCATATCTCCCCTAACTTACTATGTAATCTTGAAAATAGATATATCGTTAGAAAGAACGTTAAATTTCCCATCTCTCTAAGGTATTTGGATTATTTTTACAGGTGAAAAATGGACTGAACATGAGAATTTCTACCTTTTTGAAGATTACTGTTTTTTTAAGGTGCGTTAAGTATTGGAACAAAATTGTAAATAACCGTACGTATTGCCGAGAAAACTTGCCATAAATCTTGGCTTTCCACCGGTTTAATCAATTATTATTTTACTTTGCTAATCGGGGGCGAAAAGAATGGTAAATTTCGCTCAATTTCAAACAAAACTAATGCTTGCATACGAGTCTGCAACACATTGGGATATTTTCATGTGTGTTTCTTATTGTATTTATTACCAGGCAGATCTCACCCGTGCATTGCACGGCGGGGCGTACAGATCAATTAAATGGGCCATAAGAGAAACCGCCCACCCGTGGGTACTTAATTGAATTCGTGATCGTGTTGACTCATTGTTCCGACACCCGTGGGTACTTTATTGAATTCGAGCCAGGCTACATCACCTACCCCCCTGTAGACTCGTATGCAAGCTCTAAGAGCCACTCAGCTGATCCGGGCCCTGGGCATCGTCACGTAAATGTGCTAAAGAGTCTACATACGAAATTACAGCTTCCTAGAGTGTAAAACATAGAATGTAAAACATAGAATGTAAAACAGTGAGTCTATTTTATTTATTGGTATCGCGTGAGCAAGTTTTCATGATGATTTTTCAGTTTATGTGCCCAAGCAAAGATATGTCAAAAACGTGGTTTTCCCTATGAAATCGAGGGTTTTCGTGAAAAATTACCCCCTAAAAAATACAAGTTTGGGCCCGATTCGTAAGTCTTTTTTCACGCTGAAACGAATGGTAACACTCTCAGATCTTTCCAACTCCATTACAACAAATTCACACTTCAACTAACAAGTTTCTCTTAAAAAACACATAAAATTGAGCATAACAAATAAACTAAAAAAATAGTTGAAGTGTAAAACTCAGTTGTAACGGAGTTTGAGAGATCTGTGTCACCATTCAATTCAGCGTGAAAAAAATACATAGAAACCGAGCCAAAACTAGTATTTTTTTGGAGGTTTTTTCACAAAAACCCTCGATTTCATTGAGAAAAAATACAAGTTTTTCAACATACAAAACATTTTTTTCTCCCCTAATTAACAAAGTAAAATAAAAATTGATTATACCGTTAGGAAGCTGAGATTTTGGACAAGTTTTCCGTGCGACGCGTACGGTTTCTTACAATTTAAAAAAAATACTTGACGCACCTTAAAAAACAGTAGTTTTCACCCAGTGAAAAAACAGTGAACACCCTGTTTAGCAGTGTGGTAGAGTATCTACGGCACATTTTCAATAGCACTTTGTTCTAGATAATTTGAATTTTCATGACATTGGTAGTAGGTATTCATTATTATTATTATTATTATTATTATTATGACAGCTAATGATTAGTTGTGATGAAAACATGAAATAGACCAGCTCTAGATAATAAAAATAGCTATTATGCCGGGACACATTCGTTCTGCCATGGAACTGTCCCAATTCCGGCTGGTCAGGCGTCATCAGATCGGATCGGAAGACTTCCGGATCCAATGTAGGAGCACCCTTTGACTCCAGAATTTCTAATTCTGCAAAATGTGACTGTATTCTTTTAGAACATTCCTCACAACCTGCTTTTATATCATACATGATGTTTCTTTCTGTCAGCCCTTCCTTGTATGTATTTATATGACCTAGCTTGGCCACAATTTATATTCTTCTCAGATGAATTTCATGTGTACTTCAACATTTCTTCATTGTTAGGATCAATATATATTTACGATTTGTTCTTACTAAATATTTTATCATGTTACTTTTGCTCTTTAATATATTATTGTTTTTGAGATGGTGGCTATTTTGCTGTCTTTGCCATTTTTTCACCAATCCAATCTTGACGATTTTAACTTACGGTTCTATCAAGATGTACTGCATGACAAAAGCTTTGTGCTTGCAAAGCCTCGTGTAGTTCTAATTTTTTGATAAGTAGTCCCATACTGACACTAATATACCTAAAAATCAGCCCTGGAAAGGTTGCAAATTTTTTCCATTTACAAAAAAACCAAAACATTTTGGCACTTTTTATGTTTTTGCTGGAAATATGGTAAAGAAAGCGCCTGACGATAATTACCACTTACGATAATTAAAAATTTGCTGCATTATCCTAGTAACCCTCATTGCCACAACCCACGTTTCCGCACCCATAATTATGATGTTGAAATTTAATTTTACGGTGATTTTTTTATGGAAAGTTATTACATTAGTGTAATAACAATTACATTAATCAGGGGTGCCCCCCCCCCCCCCCAAGCGCAACGACTCGAGAGCCCCCCCCCCCCCAAGCGCAACGACTCGAGCACCCCCCCCCCCCAACTACCGACCCCCCCCCCCCCAACTAAAATATTTATTAAATAGGTAATGTAAATGATACACTGATGTGATAAAGAATGTTGGTTTTCTTGTTTTAAAAATGTAAGTAATTAATTTTTAATTGACAGTAAAACAAGTACAATAAGTATATGTAGAATTACAATTATCTGCAGTAACTATATACATTGCTCAAAATACACCATTTTGGCTACTATAGCTAAACAAGCCAAAGTATATTATATTTAACGTTATTAGTTATATGCCTTATTAGGTTTGCCTACAATCGACAGAGCAGTTTTTTTCTTTGTGCTGATGATAAAGAAAATGCATCAATTATTTCTTCATTACATATAGACTCCATCACATCTTTCTCTGCAGAAAGAACCAACAAGTAATTCCATCCAAGAAAGAAGAGAACCAGCCAATAAAGTAATTCGAATTGAAAACAGCTGACGCTAGCAAATTGTTAGTATAAATCTTATTACTTGTTCATAAAAAAATACTCATTTTTCTAACCCCCCCCCCCCAATTTTAACGACGCAGTTTGCGTCGTGACCCCCCCCTGTGGGCACCCCTGCATTAATATAATAACATGAAAGCAATGAAAGCTAATAGAATTTACGACAAGTTCATACCAGATGGCATTTTGCGTGGGATATGTGGGTCAATGAAAGTCACAATTTCGAGAAATTGTTACTTTTTAAGGGAAAATCCATTTTCCAACGATCTGTATGGATCTGGAATGGTCTCAAATTGTAGCACATTTTTGCTACTTTAATTATCGTCAGGGCTAAATGATAACTCAACTTACCTGTGGGAAAGATGGACAGCCTCTAGGATTCCCCGGTCTTTGGGTGTTAAGAATGCTTGAAAACAGCTGGCTGGTGAACGGATCTATATATTCCTGGAGCCAGGTCCGAAAATTGGTAGTAATTTTTGGAGAAGGTTTAAGATTAGATTTTGAAAATTTAGTCCGTTCTGAGTGAAAAAATCTTTGTCCGCCATCTGAAATTGGTGGAATACAGAATGGCTAATTTCTGCCCAGTCCACTCCTCCCATATTTTGCCAATCAAATGACGTTTGGTAGACCTGAATCAGACCAATATCGAGGTCACTAGGGCTTTTGGGAGGGCAAAAGTCTAGACGTCTGTAGCAGATGATCTCTTAAACACGCCTAGACTTTTCCCCTTCCAAAACACCTAGTGACCTCAACATGGTCTGATTCAGGTTTACCAAACCTCATTCGATTCAGGGTTAAATACTTTCCGAAGTTCGTTTCGAGCAAGTTTTTGCTCACCGTTTCCCCTTAAAAGTACAAAGTAAATAGCCGTTTTTGCGAACTTTATGTGTAAAATGTCATAAAATTGATAAGTTCGGCTGTAAGTCAATGGTGAAAAGTCTCAGCTAAAATATGCTCGATACAAACTTCGGATAGTATTTATCTTGAGTAGAATTACCTTTGGCAGACTGGAATCAGACCAATATTAATGCCACTAGGTGATTTTGAAGGGCAAAAGTCTAAACGAAGGGAGGGGAGGGGGGGGGGGGGGGGGGGGAGAAGTGGACTGGGCTAAAATTAGCCCGACTTTCAATTGTTTGTAATTCGCTAATAATTATAAAAGATAATTCAGAGTTTTGGTAAAGAATCGATTTTTTTTATGCTCTACAAATTTGCCAGGTATAAAAATTTCTGTAGGATGCACGGTTTAGGAATTATCAGAGAAAAACTTTGAAATGGGCGAATTAAGGCGTCTTTATATGGCCCCGTTTCTTATTCCACCAATTTCGAGATGTGAGACAAACGTTTCTCTCTCAAAACGGACTACGTTTTCAAAATCTAATCTCAAACCTTCTCCGCGAATGACTACCTATTTTCGGGCCTGTCTCCAGGACTATATATCGACTATCGATGGATTAAGGAGCTTGTAATAAATACTTGAATTATTCCATAAGTTGTATGATATCCATGGATTATGAATGCCTTCGATTACGACATTCTGATGTCACAAAAAGTTCCATTCATGCAGCATGATCGAAACAGCTAATTTCGTAAATTATCATATTATGTTACATTGTTTTGAAAATTAAGGACTTCGAGGGAAAAGAACATGTTAACTACCAATTTAATGACAAAAAACTCGTTTTAAACAATAATCTGCAATTCGAAAAGAGATTTTGGATTTTTAACTTTTTGCAGTTTTTATCGATTTTTTAGCATATTGTAATGAACATTTTGTACATGTTTCAGCATAATTTTGTACATAAATTTTTTAATGCTCTATTTTATAGTTAATCAACTTTATTTGAGCATCTTGTAAATATGTGTTACGAGTATTTTGTGAATTTTATTTTAGCAGAGTTAATTATTTTATAAGTGATGTCAGAACAACCATCTTTGATAGATTTTAGAGGCGAGTTGACAACACAACATAACTATCAGCATGTGAATATAACACAATTAACTAAATAAGGGCGGAGGAGTATGGTACCTGTTGTGAGAGGGTAGCTAGCTACCTAAAGTGACTGTCCTTTACGTATGAGACCTGAGTAACATTTGTTGAGATGCTGTGTATCTGTTCGGAAATTTACAGTTTTTTCTTTATTTCGGTTAATATGAATCATTTCTAACATTTCACGTTTAAATAAATTTTGTTCTTTTCCTAAAATTTTGGCTCATTTATATTGACAATTGTGTCCTAATTCTTTAGAGTGAACGTCCAGGGCTGTGCTGAAGGGAGTTACAGTTTTACCGTAAAGTGGGGTGACTTGGTACAACTTCAAACTTCAACAATTTGTAAATATGTCAAAAATCAACAATAAAGTGATAACTTTTGTTTTGAAACATGTTACACTACTTCTTCCACAGAACCCACCTTTTGAAATAGTTTTATTTGCACTCTTTGTATTTTTAATTTTTTTTAAAGTGCTAATTTCCAAGTCACCCCGTGGGTGACTTGGAAACCCCATTCCAAACGCCTCAGTTTTCATTTGTACACACTCCAGGGGCGTCTTAGAACTCTGTTATGATTTTTTAAAAAGGTTGTAACAGAAATTCCATTAAAAAAAAGTATTTTATTATAAAATCACAAAAACCATCAATTATCACAGAAGCTGGATAAAAAAAATTCCGGCTTCTTTAAATTCACGTACTTTAACACCTTTCACATTCAAATATTACTGCACAACCCCTCTGACGTGCATAGATGTTAATGGAAAACCCCACTCACATGCGATATCCAAATTTTTGCAGATGTAATTCTCTTCTTTTATTGATAAAATACATTGGCCCCCATGTTTTTTGGGGTTCAAATTACGCTCTTTGCGTGATAATGTGGATACAGTTATCCCATACAATATACTTTCATGTCTTAGCTTCATGTTCTTTTTTTTTTTTTTTTTTTTTTAAATCAGGAACTGCCTTTTGAAGTGTTGCTTGGTCATAATCCATATAACCCCCCCCAATTTCTTTTTGTATGTCCTCATAATGCCTGAAAACATTTTTTTTAACCAATTAGTAACCTAAGACTACACAAGATGCACTATATGGCTGAAAAATAATGAATCAGAATGTTGGGGTAACTTGGATCGGGGTTTCCAAGTCACCCCGACATATGGAGTTTTTTGTTTACAAAATTATGAAAAAACAAAACCATGCACGAACGGGGGGGGGGGGGGGGGGGTGATGGCTTCGGCTTTTGAAAGTATGTATCCACACTAATCTGCCCTGAGAGTCTCGTCACCCTCGGACTGACGTTTAGTAACAAACGAACCTACGTTTGTTGTACTTCAAAAGTGCGGATATTACGATACAACATTCATAATTTAAAAAATCCTAGAAATACCTACTTTTATGAGCCCAACTTCATGCCACAAAATAGCCAAGAAACAGACAAAGAGAACCCGACCTCAAACAGCTGATAAATATTAATTCAGGACTGCCAACACACCAACAACAAAATTTCGCCCAACTGATCCAAGTCACCCCACATTTCCAAGTCACCCCACTTTACGGTACTATAATCTCTCTGGTGGGCATCTATTCATTGTTGAAAAAAGTTTTTCGTCTGCCCTATATAGTGTTTCCCACTGGAGGGCTGGCAAGGAATGTCGTACACTATATTTTTATTTTTCCCTTTATCAATAGATTATAATAAAACTCTGAAATCTGCCTCATTTCATCGGCAATCACTGACAAAAGTTCAAGTCTTGCAGCATGATAGGAAGAGCGAATTTTTCCTAAATTATATTGTTACTTTGTTTTGAAATTTGAGCCCTGTGAGCGCTAAAAAAATTATGGCAAAACAGCTTGTTCTAAATAATATTCAGCGATTCAAAAACAAATTTTGGATTTTCAACTTTTTTGTAGTTTTATAGATTTTTTAGCAAATATTTATGAACTTTAAGTAGGTAAATACATTATTCAGCATAGTTTTGTGCATACATTTTTTAATGTTCTAGTTCATTATTAATGAACTGTTTTTAACTGCAATTCTACTAAATAGGTAATATAAATGTAACGACTTTCAGCCGTTTTTAGTGATTTTTTTTTTTTTTTTTTCATACTTTTTGAAATTTGACCATTTAATGCGCTGGCATCCTTTGTTTTCTAAAGCTTGGTATTTTGGCGCAAGAATGGAATTTCGATTTAATCCTAAGGAGAGTAATCGTCTGTAATGACCAATATTTATGTATTGAAACATATATTTTATTAAAACACTTACCTATTTTATTGAGGTTTTTGAATTTTCTATTTGATTAACCCAGCGGTCTCTCTAACCAACGTAATTTTTTCTTCTTCTATGGAACGGACTGAAGTGTCTCGCCGCACGATACCTTTGGGGAAAAATCTGAGTCGGGATCAATACCGGATAATAACGGAAAAAATACCAATCCCGCCTTGGATCAGAACGGTTAGTTGAAACCGGGCCAATCCCTAATAGCTAGCAACATGTTTCACTAGTTAACAGCTAGGTAAGAAAAATCCATAATATTATTTCTCATCCTTTTTTGTCATACCAATTCGGCCTCACCCATTCCAAGAAGGAAGCAAACAACGCGACCAATCAATTCAGCTTGTACACCAGCTTGATTTTCAATGTCTTTAAGCACGATGACGCCGCGCTTGTCCCACTCCCTGTTGTCGTAAGTTATTTCTATGATTTTGTTTTCTGTGTCGAAGTAGTTGATGCTGCACGACGCCTTTACTGGATTTCTGTGCTTTTGAAAAGTCATCTCACCCAACTTGCATGCAGCATAGATTTCAACTGGATGACTGAGGGCTGCTATGTGGTAACTCTTCACTGTGTATTGCACATAGTTCGTGCTTGGATGCTGTGGACAATAATTTAAGGTATAATCAAACAAACAGATTATTGTTGGTGATGAATCAAGATATTTTACTGGGATCTTTTGCTAATAACGGGAAAGTGCTCTCTAGGGATAGGTACTTTTCAATAAAATCAATCAGACGTTGATGTATGGGTCACATATAATTTTGGTTTTGAGTAATTTCACTCACCCAGGAATCAGCGTGCAGAGCGATACCCCCTACATAAACCATATTTTAAACAATCCCCTCTCAGATTCCCCATTTCAGTTTCCTTCTCAAATTCTCCTATCCCGGACACAAATTGCTATTATTTTTGGCATGGGTGTGTGATTGACATGACAAGGGAGAGTTTGCAAATTGGAGCTACAGCACTTCCATTTGGACTCAATGAGTGCTTGTCATTGGTCACCCCAGAAAAGGAAGATATGTTGGAAGAGGAGATGATGCTTTCCTTGGACTCCACTACTGATGACATAGAGCAAGTGTCAGTGGCGGAGATAAATGGTGTTCCACCTCATGTGGCAGGGCTGTTCCTAAAGTTAAAAGACTGTCTGTCTTCAGCACAACTCAAAAAGATTCAACAGTATTTGATAGAGTTTGCAGTGTGTAATACTGATTTAGGTCGAATAACTGAAATAGAGCACACACTCAAGTTGCTCAATGCTAGCTCCATACATCAGGTCCCACGGCGCATCCCACCGCATAATTTACAAGAGGTTGATCAATTGATTGCAGACATGGAGAAAGGAGGAATAATTGAGCCATCAAATAGTCCATGGGCCAGTCCAATAGTTTTAATAGCAAAGAAAGATGGGACAAGATTTTGCATAGACTATCAGCAACTCAATGATGTGACATGTAAATACTCTTATCCCCTACCTCATATTGATGACATACTTGGAGCTTTGACCAGGAGTCAGTGGTTTTCGACCTTAGGCCTTCAGAGTGGGTATTCGCAGATTAATATGCATGAGGCCGATAAAGAGAAAACTGCGTTCTGCACACCAAGTGGCTTGTAACAGTTTTGCGTGATGCCATTTGGACTGTGCAATGCTCCGGCAACGTTCCAACGCGCTATGAGCAAAGTTCTCCATCCTCAGATCTGCAAAGGCCGTGTCAAAGTCTACCTCGATGATGTCCTTGTGGATACTTCAATGTTTGACAAACGACTTGCATGGTTGCGTGCTGTTTTCACAGAATTCAAAAGACGAGGTATCAAATTAAACGCCAAAAATGTGAACTTTTTCGTAGAAGTGTGAACTATTTGGGGTATGTTATATCAAGTAGAGGTGTTGCAACGGATCCCAACAAGACTGAAAAAGTGCAAAAATGGCCAACTCCACAGTCAACAAAGGATGTTCGTACATTTGTAGGATTTTGTTTGTACTATCAGTCCTTCATTCAGAATTTTGCTGATAGAGCTCATCCTTTATACAATGCACAGAATGACAAAGGCCCTTTCAAATGGACGGCAGAGCGCCAGGCATCTTTTAAGGATCTGAAAAGAGCACTCACAGATGCACCAATCTTAGGGCATGTCCTACCAGAATGTTTCTTCACCCTTGATGTGGATGTTAGTGAGAAAGCAATTGGAGCAGTACTGTCTCAACAACACCAGAACAAGGAAACAGTTCTGGGTTACTACAGTCATTGCCTCTCAAAACAAGGGAAGAATTATTGTGTGACTCGGAAAGAGCTCCTGTCTGTGGTTGAAGCCCTTAAACATTTTCGCCCCTATGGCTTGGACAACGGGAAAGTTTTAACAGTTCGAGCTGATCATTCCTCACTGCAATGGCTCAAACATTTCAAGCAGCCTGATGGACAGATGGCTCGGTGGCTTGAGCTTTTATCATTATTCAATATGTTCATTGAGTTCTGGAAGGGAGCTTCCCATTCCAATGCAGATTGCATGCCGCGAAGGCCTTGTCGGGGGCAGAGTGTAAGTATTGTGCCAGGCTAGAGGAAAGGGATGCAGTAGCAAGATTTGAGGAAATTCGTTGGGTAAGGCTTGAACTACAGTTTCAATGGTAGAACAACTAAAAGATTCTGACATCCAGTATTGGAATGGAAGACAGTAGGTAAGCGGCTGGATTGGCATCATGTTTCCCCACTTAGTGCTGTCACAAAGGCATTGTGGGCTGCTCATGACTCCCTAGAACTAGTTGATGGAGTGCTTCTTCGGCATTGGGAAAACAGCAGGGGTACTCAGACTGCAAAGCAAATAGTTGTTCCTCGTCATCTGAAAATGGTCGTGCTCCAATAAATCCATAAACTAGGCCATTTTGGCTACAAGCAAACAATTACAGAAGTACATCATAGATTTTACTGGGTTGGTTTGCACCGTGATGTTCGAGATTATTTCAAGGCATGTGTCACTTGCGGATAGTGGGGAAAGAGAGGACGAAAAAATCCTTGAGCACCAAACCTACACGGTAGGAGCTCCTTTTGAACGAATTGCGGTTGATGTCGTGGGGCCTCTCCCCCAATCAGAAAATGGAAACAAGTATGTAATTGTCGCGATGGACTACTACACCAAGTGGCCTGAGGCATTTGCAGTCCATGACCTGGAAGGCAGAAACCATTGCAAATGTCTTCGTAAATGAGGTGTTTTCCAGATTTGGGCTACCGCTTGAGATGCACACAGACCAAAGTAAGACTTTTGAGTCTGCCATTTTGCAGGAAACCCTAAAGATTGTAGGTATTAACAAAACCCGGACAACGCCACTACATTTCCAAAGCGATGAATTGGCGGAGCGCTTCAATCGTACTCTTTGTGAAATGTTATCCAAAGTTGTTGCAGATCACCAAAGAGACTGGGACTTGATGCTTCCACTTGTGCTGATTGCATACCGGTCATCTGTCCACAAGTCTACTGTGTTCTCTCGTGCAATGTTAGTTTTTGGACGTGAACTGACTGTACCGGCGGATATTCTCACAGGTTTGAGTCCTGAGAACAAGAGTCAAAGTCAATATGCCTGGGAGCTGAGACAAGGGTTAAAAGAAGCCCATGACATAGCCGGCCAAACAATTGGAAAAGTGGCTACTGGAACTAAACAGGCATCAGTTTCAGGTGGGGAACCTGGTGTGGCTTTATTATCCTCGTCGCTATGTTGGTAGCTCTCCGAAACTTCAGCTTCCATGGATTGGTGCATGCAAAGTGTTGAAGCGAATCTCGGATGTAGTTGTGAGGATCGTGACGCCTAAAAACAGGAGGATGGTTGTGTATATTGACCGGTTGCGAGGTTATTCAACGAATCTAGATCTGGGTGAAGAAGGATAGCAGCTGCTAGAAGATGTAAGAGATGTTGGGTCTCTACAGTTATTAAGTTGTTTAGTTGCCTCTTGGATGAGAGCGAGAAAAATCAAGAGGAGTTCTAATTTTGGATTATTGCGTTTTTGGGTTCCGAATATATTATTCTATTTTCACCACTTGAGCTTTGTTCTAACAATATGGCCCTTAATTACTACCCTTTACGGTTGATAAAAACTGATGCCGATGTTACTGGCATATCTCCAGCCAATCTATGATTTTTGAGCCAAATAAACTTGGGTTCATTAGTTTTGGAGAAAATCTCTGGATGGCGGACGGACGGATTTTTTAAATTTATTTATTTATTTATTTTATCTTTTGGGTTCTACGCATCTTGAAATAAACCAACTAATTCTGAGGGGGGTTAAAAATTTGTTTTTCTTGGTCGATTACTGAGGTTCACTATTAAAAATAATAAACCAAAAGTAGTTAGCTAGCTAGTCAAATACCCTGAGGAGTTTTCTCACATATGGTTTACGACTAGGTGATGTTGTAACCAGGGGAGCCAAAGACAAATCCACGTCACAATGTAGGTATCTGCTTATAGCGTTGTAGGTATCCACTTTTCATAATTATTTGTCATGCGCATACCTACCTATGAAATAATATGTATGATGAAGTACGCTGTTGCAGTTTGAATGGTTGGTGAAGTTGGAGTTAGAACATGTACATACCTAAAAACGCTGCAAATTATTACACAAAGTTTTAATTAAAAAATGCCCTGGCTTTCCAGCTTGGGGCCAACCCTCGTATTCTGATTTGGGCACTTGGAAATGAAAATATTTCCCCCCAGCGTTCTACAGTCTATTTTGACCAAAAGCAGCTCACCAGACCTGGGTTTCAGTGTCTCGTCCTTAATTCAGACGTTGGAAATATAGGTACCTATATTCGTATTTAGCATTCAACTCCACAAACCCCAGGTTCTGAGTTCCAGGTTCATAGTACCAGAGTCCTTATGATTCGGATTTAGGAATAATTTACTTCTGGATTGATGCCAATTGACGCGATACAAGACAGTTGGGAGCAATTTTGTTGTTGACAATTTGGATTCCATAACCTGATACGTCGGTTATAAGCTTTATTGTTCAGGGTTTGGACAAGCTTGATTCACGTTCTGATTATTTTATTTCAACAAATCCAATAAGCGCTGTATCTTTACGTGTCTGTTGATTGAAAAGTGTTGATGAAATTCCAGTAATTACCTACCGAATTTGGCAGCAGGCCAAGATCATGAGATATTATTGTAGATAATAACATACCACTTCAGTGATGCTTCCAATTATGCTTCCTCTGTCAGATATTACGGGAGGAGATATTAGAGCGCTCCACTTTCGGCTTTCGAATTCAAAATTGTTGTTCCCAAGGGACATGATTTCTTTTATAATGGAATCCGAATGGTTTGTGTTCATAGTCGCCCGATTCCGTGTAACGTATTGGCCTGCTGGGAACAATTGGTTGTAAGGGTCTTCCAAAAACTGATTGGATACATATGGTTTACATGCACCGTCCTTGAGGTACCGGAATCCACTGCGAATGTAGGTACGGCCTTAGATGAACCAATGGAGAACAATAAATTAACAATACAATGTTTTGGTTTTTGCTATACCTATATAACTTGATACCTATTATATGAAAAATAAGTATATTCAAATTACCAACCTTCTAACTTAGACTTTGTAGCCATTTCCTTTCTGTACCATTTTAGTCTCGTCACTTCTTCGATTGCCTGTACTTTCTTTTCTAGTGACGTCAGGTATAGATTGAGGTAAACTATTTCGTCCTGCTGATGGAAGTTAGTAGGCAATTCTTCGCCACATTTCTTATTAAATGCCTTTCCTAGAAATTTCTTCCAGCAGCAACCGCTACTCTTCTTTTTCATTACTTTTCGTTGAGACATTTCAACTTTTTACTCTTAAGGCTACTTTTAAGCGCGATTTTCTTTCTCTTTCGGTATCTACAATGCATTTGTGTCTTATTCCATAATTATACCTATGTGCTACATTACGGCAGAGAACAAGGAAAGAGAGCGTCAAATTTATTGTTGAAACGTTGCTCAGTTATATTGGAGGATTGAACATAAACATTGGATAGTAAACCTGGGATACCTATCACGTGTACAAAATCAAATCTGTAGGAACCTGAAGTGATTATTTTAGTGAATTTTTTTAGGAAATGAAGCTATTGAAACGGCTCCAAAATTTTTAACAAAGTTCTCCATTGTTTGTTTTTAGGCATTCTGAAAAGACTCCTGAAGTTTGCTCTTTTCCATATATATTTCATTCCAGAAAAATCGAGCTTTCCAAATGAAACGGTGAGTTCGTTGGCAAGCACTTTTTGAGCACATTAAATTGACCACATTTCAAAAAAAAAATTATTAAAAAAGGCTAAAACGGCCAAAAATTGTTAAAATTTAATTTTGGGTAGAATTTTGGTCAAAATAAAACTCTCAACGATTAGCTAGGATATTAAAAAATTTTGAACAAAATTATGGTGAAAATTCTATAAAAACTGCAAATGAATTTAAATGCCCATAATCTTTTTTGAATCTCAGAACTTTATTTGGTTTGAGTTTTCCCCTTCAAATTAGTAACTCTTTGTACCAACTCAAATTTCAATACAATTCAACATGCTCCATGTCTGGAACTTTTACTTTTAGCGAATTTTCGTAGAGAACGAAAGGATGTTTTCGTTGGCCAACAATTTTTGAACACATTAAATTGGTCAAATTTCAAAACATTTACTACAAAAATCAATAAAAATAGCTAGAAACGTCCAAAAATCATCATTTCTATAATTTTTAGCAGAGTTTCAGTAAAAAAAAAAAAAAAAATTATCAACCACTAACGAGTCCATTAAAAAAATTTTGCACAAATTTATACAGAAAAACGTACATAAATTTCATTAATATTCGCTGAAGAATCTATCAAATCTGCAAAAAAAAAAAAAACTAAAAATTCAATATCTATTTTTCATTACCAAATATTTTTTATAATGAGTCTTTTTGGCCATAAAATTGGTAGGTAACAATTTCTAAGTAGTACCAAAATTTTCGAAAATTCGCTCATTCGATCATGCTGCATGATTGGAACTTTATTCTCAGGATTGGTATTCTGACTCTGAAGGCACTGGAGTCCCGTCCTTGAGCTCTAGGCACAGTATCTTTCTCTTACACCCCCTAAAGGCCGGTTTGCATTCAGCCCACTTCCCTGTAATTGAATAGGGAAGTGGGCAGCGTGAGCATGTAAACACCTCACTCGCGCTGCCAGCTGGCTCCTCCTGCCACTTGCTAGACGTTTTTCGTTGACACAGTTTGTAGCAACGAACTCCAAGTCTCCAAAGATCTTTGTCTACTCCATCACACCAGCCAGGGCATGGTCTCCCCCTAAGTCTCCTCCCTTCTGGTCTTCTGGCATCATATATTTTGTGTACAGCTCTATTGAACAATAGTTATAAACTGCTCCCTCTGCTGGTGGTTTTTGGTGCGGAAGTCAAGACAGGCAGTTCGAGTGGCAGTGAGAACAGTAAGTAAACACCCCACTCGCACTGCCCCTCACTCCTCCTGCCATTTTTTCTGCCAGTGCTCCCGCTGCTGGTGGTTTTTGGTGCAGGAGTCAAAAGACTGGCAGTACGAGAGGCAGTGAGGGCAGTAAGTAAACACCCCACTCGTGCTGCCCCTTGCTCCTCCAGCCACTTTTTCTGCCCGAGCTCCCTCCGCTGACAGTTTTTGGTGTGGAAGTCTAAGGACACGCAGTATGAGTGGCAGTGAGGGCTTTAAGTAAACACCTCACTCACGATGCCCCTTGCTCCTCCTGCCACTCGTCCTGCCTGTGCTCCCTCCGCTGGTAGTTTTTGGTGCGGAAGTCAAAAGACAGGCACGAGTGGCAGTGAGGGTAGTAAGTAAACACCCCACTCGCGCTGCCCCTTGCTCCTCCTGCCACTTTTTCTGCCAGTGCTCCCTCTGCTGGCGGTTTTTGGTTCGGAAATCAAATGACAGGCAGTTCGAGTGGCAGTGAGAACAGTAAGTAAACACCCCACTCGCACTGCCCCTCGCGCCTCCTGCCATTTTTTCTGCCAGTGCACCCTCTGCTGGTGGTTTTTGGTGCAGGAGTCAAAAGAGTGGCAGTTCGAGAAGCAGTGAGGGCAGTAAGTAAACACCTCACTCGCACAGCCCCTCACTCCTCCTGCCATTTTATCTGCCCGAGCTCCCTCCGCTGACAGTTTTTGGTGTGGAAGTCTAAGGACACGCAGTATGAGTGGCAGTGAGGGCAGTAAGTAAACACCTCACTCACGATGCCCCTTGCTCCTCTTGCCACTCGTCCTGCCTGTGCTCCCTCCACTGGCAGTTTTTGGTGCGGAAGTCAAAAGACAGGCAGTACGAGTGGCAGTGAGGGCAGTAAAGCCGATTTCACATGGAGCGGTATGTCCGGAGACGGAAAGACGGAACGCAATGTGATTGGCTGTTGGGACAACAGTTGAGGATGGTGGCTGCCATATTGCCGGAACGGGCGGTAGGCGGTAGAAATTTGTATACCCTTGCCGCGTTCCGTCGAGCGTTGCGCAAGCTCATTGGACAGGAATGTTGATAACCGCAAGTAGAGGTTTCAGATCAGATAGGGTTTCAGTAGGAAGGATATGATTCCGTTTAGCGAGGTGCCGCTTCATGTGAACACCCTGCCGCATTCCGCCGCCCCTCCACTGGGTTTTCCGGCCTTCCGTCTTTCCGGTTGTTACGCTCGTACCGCTCCATGTGAAACCGGCTTAAGTAAACACCCCACTCGCGCTGCCCCTTGCTCCTCCGGCCACTTTTTCTGCCAGTGCTCCCTCTGCTGGCGGTTTTTGGTTTGGAAATCAAATGACAGGCAGTTCGAGTGGCAGTGAGAGCAGTAAGTAAACACCCAACTCTCGCTTCGTATGATTAGCAGTGAGGGCTATAAGTAAACACCTCACTCGCATTGCCACTTGCTCCTCCTGCCAATCGTCCTGCCCGAGCTCTCTCTGCTGGCGGTTTTTTGTGCGGAAGTCAAAGGACACGCGGTACGAGTGGCAGTGAGGGCAGTAAGTAAACACCTCACTCGTGCTGCCCCTTGCCTCCCCATTTTCTCAATCATTTTCAATAATGAACCTTTGTTATTGACCGAAAAACAAATTTTGTTCGAAAACGCACCTATATTTTTGCAAACGAAAGTTCTCTCAGCTCCTGCACTAGCAGTGAGGCTGCATTTCAGAACTGAATCTATCAGTAATAAGGTAGGTATACAAAGTTAATGGCTAACGAGTTTTATAAATAAAACTTCTTATTTAGAGTCGTTCATGTTTTTCGACTTTCTGATTATAATGGAATTAATCAACACATTTGTTATTGTAGGGTTTATTAGAATAATAAATGAGTAAATACATTTGAAAAGTAAAGAAAGAAATCCATTATTAATTTATTACAAATAATGCTTGAATAAATATATACATAAATAAACAGCATAGATATAGACATAGTATAAATAATATTGCAATAAACACTTTCATAAATATATATATTGAGTACCTACAAGGGAAGTAATAATATTCAGTATATATTAAGTACCTACACATTAAATTTGCTCTGCTTTTACTCCTCGTTTTTGGAGTTTCGGTCAGCCTGAAAGAAAAGTGTCCATGAACATTATTCGGCTATTGGTGTAGAAAAGAGTCATATTTCGAAGATCCACAAATATGACAATGGCAAGTGAATAGGTACCTAATATAAGGTTAAGAGTATAACTACTGAATTGTTGAAAACTAAGTTTTCTCTCTTTCCCGGTGAGTTTCTTTTGAATAGCTTCGCTTACCTATGAAGGGAGGGTCACGTATATCCATGCTCCTTTGCACTCGTGGGTCCACAAGTTCTGGCAATATGCAGTACAAATAATACATTTCAAGTTGCTACTTCATATTGATTTCCCAAAAATTTTCGTCTCTCATTACTTCCTCATATACGATTTACGGCTCTTTATCTGTATACACGGCAAAGAAGCATGATTTCCTTCGGGTGATGTGCAACTGAACTTGCACCTGATATTAAGTAAAATGAAATGATTAAGTTTTGGCACCGATGAGAAATGTTAAAGTGTTAGTTGATCGAATTAAACTATATTTATCGTCATAGAAAAAAAGGTGCTGGGAAAATTCACTGAAAGTGTCAAAAAGTGCTAAAACTCGTAGAATTTATATTTTTATCAGAATATTACTAAAAAGATGTTCACAATTATGAACAAGAACATTAAAAAATGCATGCACAAAATCATGCTTAGAAACATACCTACTTAAATTTCATTATTTCAGTGTTAAAAAATTTATAATCACCGCAAAACGCTGCAAATTATTACACAAAGTTTCATTATTTCATTTTTAGAGCTTCTAAACAGATCACTGGTCTACAATAGTTGAACTCTGTATAGAATACTAGCCGCTCTGGCTCGCTACGCTCGCCTCCACGTCCAGCCGGGGGGCAAGCCCCCCGTACCCCCCATTAAGTTGCTCGCTTCGCTCGCAAAGTGTGGCATGTAGGGAATGTTGCTCGCTTCGCTCGCAAAGTGTGGTATGTAGGGAATGTTGCTCGCTTCGCTCGCAATTGAAACATGTAGGGGATGTTGCTTGCTTCGCTCGCAAACGGTAGATCTCTAAGGGTAGGTTTAACTTTTGTAGGAAATGCTGCTCGCTTCGCTCGCTTGAGGAAGTTATACTGCCCACCCAACATGTAGGGAATAATGCTCGCTTCGCTCGCAAACGGTAGATCCCTAAGGGTAGGTTTAACTTCTGTAGGGGATGCTGCTCGCTTCGCTCGCTTGAGGAAGTTATACTGCCCACCCAACTTGGCAGACGTTTTTTTCTGTTGGAAATTCTTACAAACAAATTAAATCTTATAAAACTACGTGGAACCACGAAAAGTTTATTAGGGAATGTTGCTCGCTTCGCTCGCAAGGTATTGCTGCATAGGTGTTGTTAAATACCCGTATGAAATTCCGTTGAAATGAGTCAAGTGCGTAGTGAGTCCCCTGTGAGTCATCGCGTCCCTTCGCTCGCAAGGTGTGGCTGTGCGGATGCGATGTATTACAATTGAAACATGTAGGGGATGTTGCTCGCTTCGCTCGCAAACGGTAGGTCCCTAAGGGTAGGTTTAACTTCTGTAAGGGATGCTGCTCGCTTCGCTCGCTTGAGGAAGTTATATTGCCCACCCAACTTGGCAGACGTTTTTTTTCTGTTGGAAATTCTTACAAACAAATTAAATCTTATGAAACTACGTGGAACCACAAAAAGTTTATTCGGGGATGTTGCTCGCTTCGCTCGCAAAGTATACCTGTATATGTGTAGGACAAAGTCCGTATTTATTCTGTTGAAATGGTTCTCGCTTCGCTCGCAAGGTAGGTACCTATGTATACCTGCTCGCCTCGCAAACCCCTTGACTGCGTAGGCTAAGTGCCCCAAACACGTCTTCCCAGAGCCTTCTCGCGAACACGGCAAAATTAATTTCTGATGTTAAACGCTTCTCCTCGCTTCCACTCGCGATTTGACCAACTTAACGTCACTTTTTTCGATATCCGACTTCGGATTCAGATTCGGCGGGATCAAAGCTGTATTTCGCCCGCGAAAACCGTTCCGAAAAACGTACCTTTATGGGGTATATTTTAATCGGAAAAAACCAAGTTTTTCGGCGGACTTTTCGAGAAAACGGGTCCGTACTCTCGCATTTTTTTGACGCATTTGCCGATACTTTTTTCGCGATCCGATCGCGCCGTCGTCTTCCTCGTAGGAAAACCTACGAAACCCGTATTTTTCCGGAATTGTCAACGGCCGTTTAGAGGGGTAGGGGAAGCGGGGAAGTCCAAAAAGCGCACATTAACCGGAACTTCGACCCCCCTCCCGCCCTACGGCCCATGGTTCGGGTGGGATTAGAAAATTTTAAATTCGCTTATACACCCTATCGGAAAATCCCAAGAAGATCCCCCCACTCGTAGATCCGGCCCACTCAGCCGTTTGGCCGTGCATAGACACGACAGACAAACAGACAGACGGAGTTTCATTCTTATAAATAACTAGCCGCTCCGGCTCGCTACGCTCGCCACGCTCAACTCCGTGGTATGTAGGGAATGTTGCTCGCTTCGCTCGCAAAGTGTGGCATGTAGGGAATGTTGCTCGCTTCGCTCGCAATTGAAACATGTAGGGGATGTTGCTTGCTTCGCTCGCAAACGGTAGATCTCTAAGGGTAGGTTTAACTTCTGTAGGGGATGCTGCTCGTTTCGCTCGCTTGAGGAAGTTATACTGCCCACCCAACATGTAGGGAATGATGCTCGCTTCGCTCGCAAACGGTAGATCCCTAAGGGTAGGTTTAACTTCTGTAGGGGATGCTGCTCGCTTCGCTCGCTTGAGGAAGTTATACTGCCCACCCAACATGTAGGGTATGATGCTCGCTTTGCTCGCAAACGGTAGATCCCTAAGGGTAGGTTTAACTTCTGTAGGGGATGCTGCTCGCTTCGCTCGCTTGAGGAAGTTATACTGCCCACCCAACTTGGCAGAAGTTTTTTTCTGTTGGGAATTCTTACAAACAAATTAAATCTTATAAAACTACGTGGAACCACGAAAAGTTTATTAGGGAATGTTGTACTGCCCACCCAACTTGGCAGACGTTTTTTTCAGTTGGGAATTCTTACAAACAAATTAAATCTTATAAAACTACGTGGAACCACGAAAAGTTTATTCGGGGATGTTGCTCGCTTCGCTCGCAAGGTATACCTGTATATGTGTAGGACAAAGTCCGTATTTATTATTTGAAATGGCTCTCGCTTCGCTCGCAAGGTAGGTACCTATGTATACCTGTTCGCCTCGCAACATTGTGACATCGAACCCTCCACGTCAATTCTTGAGCCTTCTCTCGTCCACGGCAGAATCATTTTAATCGCTTTGCTCGCTTCTGCTCGCAATTTGACCTACTTTCCGTCACTTTTTTCGATATCCGACTTCGGATTCAGATTCGGCGGGATCAAAGCTGTATTTCGCCCGCGAAAACCGTTCCGAAAAACGTACCTTTATGGGGTATATTTTAATCGGAAAAAACCAAGTTTTTCGGCGGACTTTTCGAGAAAACGGGTCCGTACTCTCGCATTTTTTTGACGCATTTCCCGATACTTTTTTCGCGATCCGATCGCGCCGTCGTCTTCCTCGTAGGAAAACCTACGAAACCCGTATTTTTCCGGAATTGTCAACGGCCGTTTAGAGGGGTAGAGGAAGCGGGGAAGTCCAAAAAGCGCACATTAATTATTACTTCGACCCCCCTCCCGCCCTACGGCCCATGGTTCGGGTGGGATTAGAAAATTTTAAATTCGCTTATACACCCTATCGGAAAATCCCAAAAAGATCCCCCCACTCGTAGATCCGGCCCACTCAGCCGTTTGGCCGTGCATAGACACGACAGACAGACAGACAAACAAATAGACAGACAAACGGAGTTTCATTCTTATTAATAATAGAGATAGAGATAGAGATAGAGATATGACCGAAACTTTGCGCCTCTCAAGCTGGCTTACATCTTTACAGCTCCAGGACCCCAAAATTCTACGAAAATGAAAGATATTTACCTCATCTAATCAGTAAGAGTGAGTCCCATCTATATTTTTTTGACCCATAATTAAAGATTTTAGCAGGGGGATTTTAGGTGGGAACACCCCGTATACGTACCTATATATAGATAACCATAGCTGTGCAATCTATACAGAAATAATTACAACATCACAGAACCTTTGTGTAATAATTTGTATGTTTTTTTAACAACTTACCTACTAAACAATAAATTTGACAATAATAGTTATATAATACCTAGGTAGGTACTTGAAAACGTGATAGTCAACGACAGTCGAGAAAGAATTGATTTTATTTAAATAGGAAATCGAGCAATGGGTCGCATAAGCGCTCTCGTAATTCAAATTGAATATAGATACCATATATTTAGATTTCCAAGCAATGTCATCATAATATCATATATTAAAGTAGGTAATGAAAATTCAAATTAATAGTCTCTTACCTTATTCACAGAAACGTCAAGTGGTCCCCACTTGGTTCTCTTTTCTGCATCACCTTTGAATAAACACCTCCTCCAACGTTATGCACCATAACGAATAGGTACCGAGTTTGGCATGATGATATACTTAGATGTGAATTCTTCAAGAAATCGTAAGACAGGAATACTTTTGTACTGAGATTCATGTTATATACCTAGCTAATATTCTGGATATTTACCTAGGTACCTGATTTAACTGAAAATGTCACCTTTCCGTAATCTGGTGAACGAATTTCTTAATTCCCATAAAACGTGTGGATTGAAACCAATAATGGGGACCTTATCCTCGACTCTGTAAATAATCCCGGCCCGAATCCCTAGCACAATGAACAGTTTAAGAAGAATCTTCCTCATCGTGTAGGTACCTTGCCTATCGTAAAAGCCATTCTACTCTCGTCCCTCTAATTAGTAAAGGATTAGGTAGGGTTTGTTGCTTCGAGGTGAACGGTAGGTACCTACGTTACTCACCACTATTTCGACCGGGAGTGACTCACAAGTTTAACCCTCGGATAAGCGCGGTATCAAATTGATACAGAACATGGCTTTGAAGGGTTGCTACGACCGCTATCGCATGCGGAGGGGGGTCCCTTTCTCTCTAACTTCCTAACTTCAATCCGTCTTCAGAATCAGTTGACCTTGACGCGTCGAAGGAGTGAGCTACATAGGTTATGGCTGCTTTTAATCAAATTGATACACCGCGCCCATCCAGGTAATTTACAGATTACGAGATTGAAAATGTCAATGGCAGTGATGAAGATCACCCTCAGGAACAGCTGATGCAACTGCGTGAGAGAGCTTTTCCACAACCCACATCAGGGAAAAAACGAAAGAGATGCGACCCCTGTAAAACTTCAAAAAAAGTAGATTGACGACTGACAATTGCGTACTTTGTGAAAAATTTCTGTGTTCAGAGCACTTGAAACCTATTTGTAAAGATTGTTACCAAAAATTAAATTTAGCTCGATAAGAAAATTGGTAGGTACCTAAAAATTTAGCCTAACATACACGTTTGTTACCACAAATTAGGTGCCTCACTTAAAATTTTCGTTCTTTTTTCTAGTTTATTATTTCGTTCCTTTGAGTTTACGAGTATAGTTCCTATCTATAGGCTTGTCTTTTTTCCATAAAACGTTTGCTGTAAACGTAGTAGGTAAAGATTTAAACTCATCGGTGAAGAATGTTGCCAAAAATTGTTTACCTACTAAATAAGGAAATACGTAACAATTATGCGTAGCTCAAATTATTAGTTACCTAATTTTTCAACTTCAAAATTTAATTTCGTGATTTTTTTTATAATGTTATAGTAGTTTCTCTACTTATCAGGTTGTTTGCTAGCCCAATAAAACTATTGATTTGAACAATGGTTAACTTTATACTATTTCCCTTAACCCATTTCCCCTCCTAACATCCATTGTATCAAAATGATACACCGCGCCTATCGCCGTTTTTTTTAGACCGCGCCTATCCGAGGGTTAAGTAAAATACTGTGGCGGTACCTGTTGGAAAAGTGATGAACTATTTCGCACCCCTCGACCCCCCTTAAACCACTAACGTCAAAAATTTCAGTTTTAGTAAGCTATTATTCACGCCGTTCAACCTGACATGATCAAATTTCGGGAATAACTCAAGATTTAATATTTGGGTGTTGGTAAGGATGACGATTTTTTTCCCCTCTAAATCCCCCCAAACACCTCCACAGCTATTTTTAGACTAGATTGAAATAAAAGGATCTAATCGACCAAAACACATCCCAGGTGCAACGGGCCCTTTAAGCCTAGTACCTACGCTCTGGGATTCATTGTTCGGACTCTTTGTTGCAGACGCTCGGATTCATGTCTCAGATCCTTTGCCCCGCGACATTGTCGCTCTGCAAATCGTGTACGCATCTAGTTTGAACCTGAGCCATGTCGAACGAGGTCGCGCTTTCGGGGATTGCAGTAGCACTTTACATAGCTCTACGGAGTAAAATAAATGCTACTAAAAAAAAGCCACCTCGTTGGTGGATGCGTGGACCCTTCTTAACACTCGATTTTTTAACGGTTTTTCCCATATCGTGAGGCCATAATCATCTTTTGTGGAGGGGCCACAAAGCTGCGGTAGCCTGCAGGATATCATAGACAAGGGGGGAAGAGGTTCCGAGAGTGTCTAGAGTAGAGATGAGAATGTGACCTGAACTGAAGCAAACTGTTTACAAGACTAGAAGAAGAAGGCAAAAAATTATTACATGATGTATTATTATATCTGCATTAGATAGCCCTTCTGCGCCAACCACTAAGAAGGGTGTAATGGTGCTTCATGGGTCAATTCTAGAGCTCATTTCTGATCGAAAGTACTTGTTAGAGATTTATTTTAATGCTTTGTTTTTCTGAGTAATTTCATTTTCACGAGATGTTTTCTACCTTCAAACGACAAGAACTCCACTTGAGACCACTGTAAAATCGAAAATATGACCACCGTTGGAAACAGCGTTAGTTGGATAATCCAGCTATTTGATGTTGAATCGATTTTATTTATAAGACGACTTAATAAGTTAGTAAAAAGTTCCAGTCATGCAGAGCATGATCGTATGAGCGGATTTTCGTAAATTATCTTAGTAGATTTTGTTAAATTGTTTTGAAAATTTAGTATTTTAACTGGGAAGAAATGTTCACTACCGATTTTGTGGCAAATAAACTTGTTCTAAATAATTTTCGGCAATTCAAAAAATGTTTTAGCGAATTTTTCGAAAAAAAAAAAAATGAAGCTATTTTTGATTTTTAGCTTTTTTTATAGATGTTTTTATCCATTTTTGACAAATATTAAATGAAATTTAAGTACCTACTTATTTCAGCACAAATGTCTTGTTTTTCTAGTTTATTGTTAATAAAGTTCTTTTGACTAAAATTCTGCAAAAAAAAAAAATAAATAAATAAAAAAATAAATTAACAATTTTTACCCGTTTTTAGCTACAACCATAACAACGATAACTACAAAGCGATAACAACGAAAATACACCGGTGAGAGGCCCACTTTGTTCGATATTCACGTACGCACTGACTCAATGTTGCGTGACAATGTATAAAGAATCCCATTCCATATGGGACTCAAAAAATACTTAAACGCAACACACGAGATGCAAGACTGAATGTCGCGGAGCGTCCCGGATGCAAGAAAATGAGTCCGAGACGCAGCTCAGCGACAAAGAGTCCGAACAAAGAATCCCAGTGCGTACTAGGCTTAGGAGAGGTGTCTCAGTTCACCACCTGGGCATCGAAGTACCTAGCCATCCCCTCCTGATTATTGACTCAAGTTGACTGTCATGATTTCTGTTCTAGATAAGCCTTCTTCTATTTCATGTCAGTAGTTGAGAGATATAGGTAGTATTTTCGGTAAATCCTAACTTACCTGACATTTACTCACATTTTTACTTACTCATCTCTGATTTTAGGATTCACCTGATTAAAAGTTGGGCTGCCACACCACTTACTTAGTTAGGTGAATCTTGAAAAATGTCATAGCAGTCTAAATTTACTTTTTTTGAAACATTTTAGGCATAAATCCCAATCTCAGTCTTGCAAAAAAAATACATCACAATTCCATGATTGTGCGGTTGCCCAGACATGTAGATACCTAGTAGATAATATAAACACAAACATTAGGTAAGAAAATTCCAGTATCTAGATACTCATAAAATCAGGAGTCGATGAAAAGGAAACCTTCAAAACGTCGAAAGGCTGTCTTCATCGTGAACACAGCTGCGGCTATCTATAATGCCAACAATATACCTAATCTAAATTGCTGATATCACATTAACTATGGACAAGAAGCCTACTACTGATTGTGAAAGAAACGAGGTGTGTACTCAACAATTCAATAATGATCGTATTTTGGATTTAAGCGATTTAACTCTGAAACCGCCGCTCTAAATTACTATTTATTTATGTATTATAATACGTGAGCAACTCATATAAGTAACGTATCTACACCAGGCGACATACACATACCTATAAATCTGTAAGGCTTGATGTCGCAATGATCCAAAAGCTTATAATTTGATGAAATATGTACAGAGTTATCGGAGTGTGACCGAATATTTCCTATCAAAATTGAAGAGGGTGGATGATGAGTTAAATGTGACCAACGCCGAACTTCGCGAAGTCTTGGACGAAATTAGAACAAAAGATTCGAGAGTTGGTTCTCTCAAATCGAAGCTGGGTGCCCTGCTAAGAGAAGTATTAACATTAAATTCAATCTCCAATACCTACATATATATTATCCAACCTATATTACATTAATTTTTATTATTGAGTGTGTTTTTTTAAGCGAATTTTTGAAGAAAATTAAGCTATTGCTCTCGCCTCAAAATTTGTAGAATGTGAATTTTTGAAAACATTTAATGCAGAAATCCGTTTCAGGCTATTCTGAATCATATTCTGAAGTTTAACGCATTTTTTTTATGTATGTATGTATACATGTATGTGTTCCAGACGATAACTGTCCGTAGAATTGTGCTAGAAACTTCAAACAAATTTTAAAATGTTAAGGACACAAAACGAAAGTTCAAGTTCGTTGGCCAGCATGATCGGATAACATCTTCGGGTTGAAATTTTCAAAAATGTAGTCAAAAATTTCAAAATAGCCTGTTTTTTGCGATTTGTTGTGCGAAATAATTTTTTCAGCATACTAACATGTGGTACATTCGGAATCAGCGTAAAATTTCCTGTAAGAATATGTATCAAATTTTCAAAAATTTCAAAGGTGAGGCACCTGGTCAGCGGGCCCAATATGTATTCTCTATTGAGTGTACGTCATAATATAACCCAAAAATGGTAAGAAGTTGCGAAAACGTATCGGCGATTGGCGATAAAGCATGTGAACGCCCGACAAACGGGGTCCGTTGAATGGACAAAGCCCGCGACCAGCGACCCGACGTTGTGGATTCCAGAACGTTATGCTCTCTCAGCGCCACACGACTCAACCGTTTTGCAAATTATTATATATCAAATTAAAGCTCTTTTCTTGCTCTACAACTTTTATTTCGAGACATTTTTCAATAACTCTAACCCTTTTTGACTTATAAGCAAAATAAGAAATTGTCGATTTTGGAAAACCACGTTTTTTGTTATTCAAACCACTTTTTCACGCGTACCTCTTAACGTATCACCAAATATGACTATACCAATTGAAACTAGAGTCTTTTAGAAATATTTTGGCGTTAGAAAATCTTTTCTATCTTGTCTGGTTCAAAACATACGATTTTTTGAAGAAAATACCTTCCCCCTCCCCTTTCCCCTGCCGCCATTTTTGATAGCTACCAAACTGTGATGTCTATCATAGCTCAAAACACTTCAAATGGCCCCCCAAACATATTCTAGAAGTTTGGTTTGGTTATCTCTCTGGTAATGGAAAAGTTGCTGGCACACGGCCTATAACTGTCCATAGAATTGTGCTAGAAACTTCAAACAAATTTTAAAATGTTAAGGACACAAAACGAAAGTTCAAGTTCGTTGGCCAGCATGCTCGGATAACATCTTCGGGTTGAAATTTTCAAAAATGTAGTCAAAAATTTCAAAATAGCCTGTTTTTTGCGGTTTTTTGTGCGAAATAAATTTTTCAGCATACTAACATGTGGTATATTCGGAATCAGCTTAAAATTTTCTATAAGAATATGTATCAAGTTTTCAAAAATTTCAAAGTTGAAAAATCAGTCAAAAATCGAAATAATGCCGTTCGCTAGTTGTAAAAATCGGTAATATTTGCATGAAACATTGTCCAAATTCAGATTCAACTACTCTTATGGAAGTATCCCTGTATAACCAATCCTAGAACCATGCTGTTTAAAACGTAGATAGTAGGTGCTTGTTAAAAAAAAAAAAAAAAAAAAAAAGTAATCACAACTGATGAGTTTACTCTGTGAAATATTTCGTCCTCCGATTCTCTCGGTCGCTCTCTTTAATGTTTTACGCTCAACTGTAGGACTTGATGTAGCTTTAATACTGACTGTGGCTTAGAAATCAATAGCGATGGAATGTCTAAGATTTCTTCAAAAATTCGCTCATGGGATCATGCTGCATGACTGGACTTTTTTTTTCTTTCATAAATTTATAAGACGTTTAGTAAAGAAATGTTTAATTCAAGTAAATTTTCCTTCTAAGGAAAGCAAAAAGAAAATGAAGGAGCTGGAAAGCACAAAAGTTGATTTAAATGCTCTCTGTGCGAAGGCGGACAAGGTTCTTGCTAGTCTGGGGCTGATATGGGTCGGTGAAAACAATCGAAGTGACCCAATGGCTTGCTGTACCAGTACTAATGAAAACTACGTCAGTCTCAAAAGGGTATGTACTCGCGTTACCTACGTATTTTCTTCAAATTTCAAAGCAGACAACGGGGATGGATGGGGTGTACTTTTTACCCTCGCCACTTGGGTTGGGCGGTATTTGTGTGCATGGTTGTTTTTCTGTTGGACATAGTATGAGAGAGCTCTGAAGGTAGCAACGGTCCACCGGATGCGGCCGAGAGTGGCTACACGGACTTCCTATGAAAGTCCCACGAAATTAACCATCAGAATCGGATTCAGCACCCCCCAAAAAAACCCCATGGTACTATTTTTTTTTTTTGATTCTGCCAAATCAAGAAGGGGAAAATTTACTATATCAAATGTAGAGGTCATTTAAGTTAGCGGAACCAATATGGCGGAATGACAAAAAATATATACCCAAATTTCGAGCTGTTTTCGAGTTGTCAATCCCCGTTGAGTATGATTTTCGAGCTGCTTTCCTCTTCCGGAAAATCAATTTTCAATATTGGTGGCGCTAGGTTAATTAAGTAAGCGGCCAACTTTCCTAAAAATGGTCGACAAATTTTCGTTCTTCCTCTGGAATTTAGAGCTAATTACGAGCTAATTTCGAGTGGAAAGAAAAATTTTCCAGCTCAAACACTTGATTTTTAAAGTAAGTTCATTAAGTAAGCGACCGACTTTCTTAAAAATGATCGATACATTTTTGTTCTTTCTCTGGAATTTTGAGCTAATTACGAGCTAAAAAGTCTCGTTGAGTATGTTTTTCGGGCTGTTTTCCCTTTTCGGAAAATCAATTTTCCATAAGAGGGCGTTAAGTCCGTTAAGTAAACGACCAACTTTCTTAAATGTGGACGATAAATTTTCGTTCGTTCTCTGACATTTTGAGCTAATTACGAGCTGTCAAGTCTCGTTGAGTATGATTTTCTAGCTATTTTCCACTTCCGGAGAATCAATTTTCAAGTTTGGTGCCGCTAGGTAAGTGGACAACTTTCTTAAAAATGGTCGAAATAGTTCCTTTTTTTCTGGAATTTTGAGCTAAATACGAGCTGACAAGTCCCGTTGAGTATGATTTTCGGGCTGCTTTCCTCTTCCGGAAAATTAATTTTTAATGTTGGTGGCGCTTGGTTAATTAAGTAAGCGGCCAACTTTCCTAAAAATGGGCGAAGAATTTTCATACTCAACGACAGCTCGTAATTAGCTCGAAATTCCAGCGGAAGAACGAAAATTTGTCGACCATTTTTAGGAAAGTTGGCCGCTTACTTAATTAACCTAGCGCCACCAATATTGAAAATTTATTTTCCGGAAGAGGAAAGCAGCTCGAAAATCATTCTCTACGGGGATTGCCAACTCGAAAATAGCTCGAAATTTGGGTTTTTTTTTTGTCATTCCGCCATATTGGTTCCGCTTACTTAAATGACCTCAAATGTAGGGTAACGAACAAGCGGACGGACAGATTTCCAGCAATGGTCCATATTTTCGTTAATATTAGTCATTTAGTGATTAATATATAATGTGTTCAGATTTCGCACATATGCTCATCACTAAATTGACTACTTCCAAAACAGGTTGGAGTCGTTGAGCGAATGAATTCCTAAATCCTTCCCCCCCTACGGCCCCTAGTAAATCATGAAAGTCCACCAGAATTGCTTCCCATGTATAATTTGACATGTTAAATCAGAATTTGAGGTAATTTTTTCTATCGGATTGACCAATTTAATTGACCATTTCATAATACAACCTGACCATTTCAGGAAAATTTCTTCAGTTCTTCCAATTCTGCATAGGTGCCATAGCCGCCGCCGTTTACCCATTCCCTAATTAATTTGACAGAATTAAAAATGTGCCTTGTCATGTTTGATTTCTTTTTTTTTTTTTTTTTGGTTTGACATTAAATTCTGACTACATAGGTACTCGTGATATATCACATTAGTCGTCATTTTTCATATCCTCCCTTCCGGTTACCAAATGTGGGGGAGAGCAGGGAATATCACAGGCTTATTAAGCTGGGGGTCTTATTGAGATTTTTCTAATAATAAGCCTTTGTAATCGCATAGGAAAACAAAAATGACATTTTTTCTCAAACTTGTCACTTTACTTTTCAATGTACGTAGATTCCAAAACTGCAAAAAAATCCGTTCTTTCGCACATGGACTCCACTTGAGGTCTAGTTGGTCCTAAAGTCCAGTCAGCCCGATCACTTCACACGCATCAATGCTATGGGCCAAAAACGGGGGTTTTCTAGGTTTTTGCTAACATAGGCGAGTGGGAATGTTCTCTGCCCGCTTTCTCCTACACCGGTGTTCGGAGTTGCTCTTTTTATTTTATTCTTTTAAATTTGATTTTTGGATTTTACGCATCTTGAAACGTAAACCAACAAATTTTCAGGGGAGTTCGATAATGTTTTTCTTGGTCGATTTCATAGGTTCATTATTGAAAATACCCAAAATACACATTCCACGGACCCCTTTTACATGGTGAGAAGATGAAATGTCAACTTTTTTTGTTTCTTAACATTTGCTAAAAGCGAGAAAATGGGGGTTCTTGTGTTGTGAAGGGGCAAACCCCTTTGCGAGTCGCGATGCGTCGAGTTTAGAAGACGTCTACAGACAGGGTTTAATAGGTACCTACTCGTAATTATAGACCATTGATATGCGTATATGGGCCATCTAATGCAGAAATAATAATGCTTTGTGTAATCATTTGCAGCGGGTTTTTCAAGTCCTCGGGTATTATATTCAATTAGGTACATTTTGCCACCATCATTCTCCCTTTCGTTTGTGAGAGGTAATAGCGGAATGGAGCTGCTCCTTAAACACATCGAGCGCCGGAAGTCTTGGGTTTGGGACCTGTGGATACCTTCCAACAGCTGCCAGTCATTACAAATCTCCTCTAATTAACAAAATATAATATTGGAAAATAAATCTACCTGATGAAACAAGTTGATTTTGGTTATACTCTTGTTAGCGACGAGATTGGTTAATAGCGTCCCACCCAGGCTAAACAGTTTGTTGGAAGTTTTCAGCCAACCCCTCATCCCAGACCATCGATCGGGTACCACTTAAAATTAAATGGCGGAATGTTTCCTTTTAGCGAATTTTCGTAGAAAATGGAACTATTGAAATGGCTCGGAAAATTTTAAAATCAGAATTTTTGAAAAATTTCTTACTTGAAATCAGTTTTGAGGCACTCTGAAACGAATCCTAAAGTTAAACGCTTTTGTCATCAGCTCGCGATACTCCGTCACTTTCACTTGGTCATACTCGTCAATAGCCAATACATTTCTCGACGTCGATATCACTCTGTAAGATGGGAATTTCATCACCATTGTACACGTCAAACCCACAAATGAACAATTATACTTGCATTATGACAGCTGACACCCTCCACATACTAAACGATCAATCCCGAGATCGGTATCAATTCGAGGTCATCGAATTAATAACAAGACAGAAAATCTCGAATCCTATCTTTCAAGCCTACAAAGTAAGCTGGTTGAAAGGGGCTACCGAAAGAAATCTGTTAAAGATCGTTTAGTGCCTGTCCACGTGCAGTACATAAAACAACGCCACAGGCGACTACAGAACAAGTGCCACTAGTCACTACGTTCTTCTTTGGAGCCCAAAAATTAAATAATTTACTTCGTGAGCCACAACCCATTTTGACAGCCAACCTACAAACGAGACAAATTTTCCAAGAGACACCACGAGTGACGTCAAGGGAAAAATATCGGCGAAATCTTGTCGCACCGTCACCCTCAACCGACGCAGTCTACAGGGTCTCATCAACCTGGGTTATATCCTTGTGGCCGACTAAGATGCAAACTTTGCTACCTGGTGATTGAAAGCTCACACCTCGGTAAACACCAAACTCTCACTAAATTGAACCTTATTTAGGCCGTAGGATGTAAAAAACACTATCACAGAAACATTTATTAGTCAATGTGTACATATTGATGTGCGTGTGTGTGTCCTTCCAGACGATAACTCTCCTTAGGATTGAGATAAAAAATCCGTTCTAGCGCAAACAAATCAAACATTCCAAAGGAAAGACGAGTTTGTTGGCCAGCATTTTTTGAGCACATTAAATTGGTCAAATTTCAAAAAAGTACTAAAAAATCACTAAAAAATGGGTAAAACACGTTAAAATTATATTTTTGCCGAATATAGCTCAAATAATAGAACACTCAAACATTTATATAGAAACTTATGCTGAAAATGTACTTAAATTTCAATAAAACGGGCTGAACAATCAGTAAAAACTACAAAATAGTTAAAAATCCAAATTCTTTTTTTGGAACGTAGAATATTATTTACACCGAGTTTTTATCCATAAAATTGGTGGTTAAAAATTTATTTTTCTTTACAGTCCTTAATTTTCAAAACAATGTAACACAACATACCACGATAATTAACGAAAATTCGCTTATACGATATGCTGCATTACTGGAACTTTTTCATTCTAAATTTGTTCATAATCTTTTTAATGTTCTAGTTCACCGTTAAACTTCTTTTGACTAATATTCTTCTAAAAAATATAAAATTAACTCTTTTTAGCTGTTTTTAGTGATTTTTTTTTTTAATTTCTAAAATTTGACCAACTTGATGTGCTCAAAAAATGCTGGCTAACGGACTCCTGATAGTTTGAATTTTGGGCGCAAGAACGTTATTCTTATCTTGATCTTCAGGAGAGTTATCGTCCGGAAGGATATTATATATATATATATATATAACTCTTAATACGAAAACAAAAACAACAAAGAACTCACATCTAAACGTTTCGATACGATCTTCTTCGGCAGACTGATGGGTTTCTCCATCCCACAGCGTGATAAAAATTCGCCGCGTAGGAGGCATAAGTAAAAGAGGGGGGAGGGGGGGGGGGCATGCAGCACGCCCTCAGAAAGGGTAGGTATGTACAGGGGGAATGGTATGAAAGGATGATGTAGATAGATGAGAAGGTGGAAAAGGTAAATGATGGTAGAAAACTAATAGATGAAAAACAAATAAATAAATTGAAAGATTTGTAAACAAATTATTTTTAAGCTGCGCCCGTTCACCGATTTCTATTTAGGCCCGGATGACTGAATGCTCCCAGAGCCCACTGGTAGGCCTGCTCCGTAATACGTAGTTCAACGTCCGCGGAATCCGGCTTGCAATCCCCCCCCCCCCCTCCTGTAGCAACTGTCATATGTATGGTTGTGCGTATTAGCATGTAAAGCATGCAGTTCACGGGCGCCACTTACAACTGCTCTTCGTTGATTATTGACTCGTTCATTCAGCTGAGTAATCGTTTTCCCCACATAAAAAGCATCACATTGAGTGCACTCCAGCATGTAAACAACTTTCTTCGTCTGGCACTCTGCAGGGGGTCCTTTCGAACAGTAAGTAAACGGGGTGTTAACAGAAGAAAATTGGAGCTCCGATATCACAGTGGACACAACTTGCACCTTGCCCTCCCGCAAGAATGAAGTCCTGATGTGCCCTGTGCTAGAGGAGGTCGAGAGAGCACCTTATGAGACAGGAGATTCCCTAGGTTCGGAGAACTCCTGTACGATGCAAAGAAGGGCCTTGAAAAAATCTCTCTAGTTGCATCATCAGAGACTAATATGGAATGTGCGTCCCGGAGTGTGGAATGCACTCTGTATGGAATCCTCTCTGTATCCCTGGATAGAATGACGTTACGAAAAACGGACCTGGGTGTGGTGTGCGGTTCTCAGGAGGTTGGTATCTCACATCAGCCGGTACTATCCTATCAAGAAGCAGATCAGGACGATATCCCCTCTCCAAAAGCTTGGTTCTGAGGTCACAAAGGTACTCCTGCAGATCTGCTTTGTCACTACAGATCTTATGTCCTCAAATCGATGAAGATCTAGGGATTGGTTTTTTAACGTGTGGGGGATGGCAACTGGTATAATGTAAGTACAACTGTGCATTAGTTTCTTTCCTGTGTACCTTCGTGTGGTAAATTCTTCTCATCAGCATCACATCAACGTCCAGGAACGAGACTGCCATGGGTGATGCAGTGTGCGTGAACCGGACAGAAAATCTGGAATTTAGCTCCTGCAAAAATGTATTTAGCGTTTTGGGGCCATGCTGCCAAATTAGGAAAATATCATCAATATATCGGCGTCAGATGTATGGTTTCAACTGACACTGTATACCAGTCCTTCCCAGAAGGATGTAGATGTAGAGAAAAACTCTCAGGGCGGGGGTTTTGAGCCCCCAGCACGGAAGCCGGTTGGCTTATTGTACTTTCCTGAGAGTTTTTTGTTTAATCAAAGAGACTCGGCCCCCTGATAAGGGGTGGTAGGCTCTTGATTAATTGTTCGCTCGGAATGGAGCTCATCGGGGTTTGAGCCCCAAAGAGCTCAATTCTGCGATGGGTGAGTGCAGGGTACTCGAAGATTATGTGGGATGCCGTTTCGTCAGTCTCCTCACATAGTATGCACAGGGTTGAGTTTTGTGTGACCCCTATGCGATGTAGCTGAAATCGTAGGGGTGCAAAACCGGTTATGAGGCTAACCAGTGTTTTTAGTTCCCTACGGTTTTTCCTAAGTAGCCCCTCAGTAATTTTGATGTTGAGTTTAGCCACCATGAGTTTACTGTGGGTGTGTCCTTCAATATTGACCCATCTTTTAGCGGTTTGTTGGTTGGCCTGGATGGTTTTTCTGAAGGTGGTTTTTGGTAAACCGACTGCTGGCTCAGGCCCTACGAATGGGGTTTGGGAGCCCCTTCTCGCGAGCTCGTCAGCCTTTTCGTTGCCAATAATGCCTCTATGCCCCGGCACCCACTCCAGGCGAACCCGGTTGTGTTTGGCTAGGTTGTTGAGGGTTTGCATGCAGCACCATACCACTCGGGACGAGATGGTTGGAGCCGTTAGTGCTTTTATCGACGCTTGACTGTCAGAAAGGATGCGGACGTGGGCATTTTTATGCCCCCTCCTAAGACTCTCCGCAGCTGCTGCCTCGATTGCCACAATTTCTGCCTGGAATACAGAGGTGTGTTGCCCAAGTGGAAACGAAGTGTTCCACCTGGGTTCGGCCCCATGTATTCCTGCGCCAGTTCCTGCTTCTATTTTTGACCCATCTGTGAACCAGATGATGTCATTGGAGCAGCATTTGTTCTCCCATAGCCCCTCTGTTGTAATGATTGACGTGTAGAGATGGGGTTGGGAGAGAGTTTTGGGCATGATATCGGCCACCATGTCGAGTAGTGGTTCTTGTATCAGTTCCAATATGTTGGCATGACCTCGGTGAGGAGTTGTCCGCCAAGAGCCATTCCATTTCAGCCTCAGGGCCTCACCTTTTATGAAGATATCCACTGTGGGTAGACCCAGTAGAACCTCCATGGTTGCTGTGGGTGTACCATGCATTGGTCCAGTGATGGTTAAACATGGCCAGTCGCTGGATACTGGTGAGAGTTTGTCGAGCTCCTACCTGACCTGCCTTGTGCCACCATACAACGCAACAGTACGTTATTATGGGTCTAACAATGGCGGTTTAAATCCACAGGACCATCCACGGTTGTAGCCCCCATACTTTCCCACATGTACGCTTAGCGCACATGAGGGCTCCTTTGCATCTGTTTGCAATGTATCCTAGGTGTTTATTCCAGGTGAGTTTTGTATCCAGGTATACACCCAGATATTTGACCTCACGTGGAAAGGGCACCCTTTCTTCCCAGAAGGAACTTCTCCTCAAGGCAGGCCATGAACAAGTTGGCATATGAGGGGCCGCTTTGGTTCCCATGGCTGTGCCTTTAAGCTGGAGATACACATGGCCATCAAAATCAAAATAATTCATTTTTAATACGAATTCAGCCAACTTAAGTAGAAAAGGCGTTGAGATGTAATGCGGGAGTGGTCTCTCATTCAAGAAATGTTCCAGAGCCTCGAGCCCTTCATCATGTCGGATGGAACTATAAAGGGAGACAAATGTACCTAGGTTGCAACATGTCCCTAAAAACGCATTTCCTTCACTCTCGTCTCAATTTTTTCCCAGAGAATTGTGAGGCTGTAATAATGAGCACGGGAAAGACTCCACCAGGATATTTCTGCAATTGAACGCAGGTATAAAGGTCGTTGGAACGAATCACACGACTGTTACAAGAGATGCACCGGATATGACGTACAAGAGGCAATCAAAGAGAAAACATTCTCAAGAATAGGCTTCAGCCAATTCCTTTACTATTGGAGAAGATTGGCAAATAACTAAGACTAGTAGAAGAAATAGGAGAAGAGAAATTAGTGCACCGAATTTCTCGGGCAAGACGATTGATTTTCCCCTTCACTCAGCTGTGTTTGTATCTTGAGAACAAAAAAATTTCATTGTCATATTCGTGTTTCTCGACCCAAAATTAGAAAAATTTGGCTAGGTATTTAGATCCCAGAAACTACCAAAAAATATATTTATTATTTAGAATACGGTTTTGCCATAAAATTAATAGTTAACAATTTGCCTACACTTAAACAGCTCAAATTTCAAAACAATTTAACATTATATAGTGAGATAATTAACGAAAATTCGCTCATACGACCATGCTGCGTGACAGGAACTTTTTTCTTCAAATAATGACTTTCTGTTGACAAATGTACAACACCATTCATCGCACATGCGATTCATTGATGATTTTTACAAATTAATATAGAAGTTCGTTTCTTTTCTGCAGGTTCCTCCTTTGCGTAAGAACATTGCTCACGATTCTCCGAGTCATTATCAACCAAATAAGCCGAAAACTCCAGTGGTTCCTTTCTCAGGCGTGGGATACCGCTTGGGGACGGGAAGTGAAGTGTATGGATATGAACCTGAACAATCAGCAGCTAGTCGCTTGCCAGACGCTGAAACTGATACTGCTGAAAAAATTATTAAAAAGTCCAACCCGGTTGTAGGAAGACGTCATAGTAGAGCAAAGATTTCTAAACCTTCCAGGGCTACTCCAGTTGAAACAGTCTCACCGAGGTTTTCATCTGTGCTACAGAATAATGAAATCGAAGGAAAAATCAACGTGCAACCGAAATTTCGACGAGCCAAGAGTTTGGAAGAACTACCAGTTGAGCTTCTAATGATGTCCACAAATGAACGGAGGAGAGCTTTGAAGCAAATGAGCGTTCAAATCCAAAAGAACATGAACAAATATTTTTTATGAATGAAAAAATCATTTTTTAATCAAGTTAGAAGACAAGACTGTATAAAAACTCATTTTTACAAAATTCAAGAAACTATTGCAGGCTCAACTAATTGATACGTCTTTTATCTTTGAAATATCATCAACAGTCTCTTAGGCCCATGTTATACGAGCGCTATTGCCGTCGCGCAGATGTCGTCGAGATAGCTCCGGAAAAAGTAGGTACATGTTACATGTGACGGTAAATGCGATGCCGTCCCGCTAACGCCAGGTGCCTGTCATACGTAGCGTCTTCCGGGCGCATTTGCCGTCGTAATGATCACTCAAAAGGTGTTCCAGTTGTTCTGCCAGTGCTCACGCGCAAATGCGTCCCGCTGGCGCTAGCGCTCCGTATGACAAGAGAGTGTAACCGCCCAAAAATATTTGATACCTCGACAGGAGTTCGAACTCGTGTCCTTACAACGACGGGAAATTTCCCATAGTTGCGACACTCCAACGATCTGATCTATGAGGCCGGGGTGATCAAACCTCTTCGACTGTGAGCCTGGTCCTCCACTGGACTTAGCGACTTCCGCGAGGCGACTGGGACGCGACTGAGCTCCTCCATTGGAGGCGACTTAGTCGCGCGAAGTCTGTGGTGGTGTGTAGTAGACTGCATTTATTTTTGGTAAAATGGACGACATAGATAGTTACAGTGGAACCTGGATAATTCGAACTTCTTTAATTCGAAATCTTCTTTAATTCTTATGTTTCTCTTGGTCCCTAGCATTTCGTATTTAAACAATGCTAAAAATCGTGGATAATTCGAATTTTATTTTGGATAAGTCGAAATTTCGGCGTGCTTTTATTAAAGTATAAATTTTAAGCTGCGACTCAAAATAATTGTAAATTTATCGGGAAATACGTTTTAGTAACGATATTCGGCAAAAGGTTTGCGTTAGACCAAGTGCATGCAAGTCAGTGCCATTATACAGTGTGATAACTCTCCTTCCCCTCCCGCCCACCGACCGTCCCAAAACAGGACCAGGCCAAGGCTGAGCGATTCGCCTAAGAATTGGGAAAGCGAAATCCCAAAGCTATCACTGGGTGTAAGACACAAGTGTGCACTGTGAATGTAAGTAATTCATACTTCAACTCTTTGAATGCGTTGGAATCTTTTTTAATGGCCGAGAGACTTAATTCAAGGAAACAGGCCAAAATACAATCCTTTTTTGAAAAGCAATAGATTATATTTTATGGTTGCAGTTAAACACAGTACCATTCCAGGTGTCTTTATATTTATTGTTCAATACTCTGTTGGTCGATACAGTATTCAATGTTACTGTATGTACTTTACTTCGTACTGTAGTTTGTTAAAATATAATTTATTAAAACTTCTTTAATTCGAATTTTTGGTTAATTCGAAGTTTTTGACTGGTCCCTTGAGGTTCGAATTATCCAAGTTTCACTGTATTATTTGCCAGGTGTCTTTATATTTATTGTTCAATACTCTGTTGGTCGATACAGTATTCAATGTTACTGTATGTACTTTACTTCGTACTGTAGTTTGTTAAAATATAATTTATTAAAACTTCTTTAATTCGAATTTTTGGTTAATTCGAAGTTTTTGACTGGTCCCTTGAGGTTCGAATTATCCAAGTTTCACTGTATTATTTGCTGGATAATGCTCTCGTAAATTTCCTTATAGGAAAATTTTCTTCGGAATTATTCTTCGGAAAATAACTTTCGAAATTACTATAGGATGAACCTACAAACGTTTGATTACATCTTGAATGCTATACAAGCTTCGATCACCAAATCGTCCAACTTCAGGGACACGATCTCACCAGCAGAACGCCTCAGTGTGACTCTCAGGTAGTAAAGTATTAAAACCAGATAATACTCCAGGTAACTCCTAAAAAAATACGTTTTTGATAGTGAGTGTTAATTTTAACAAGGTAATGTAATTGAGGCGCAAAATTGAAAAGTTCAACGTAACTCCTCTGGAAAATTAACATAATAGTCCTGTAGATGTTGAGGTTCGCCGTTCACAGTCGAAGGGTGCGCCGAGAAAACATGGGAGGGGGAAGCCAGGTCGCTCGAAGACAAGCGACTGATCCCATCCGGATGGGATCAGTCGCTCGTCACCTCAAAATACGCGAAGTCGCGTCGCTCATGTAGCTTGCAGTGGAGGACCTCTAAGGCCCAATTCACACAGGACGGGCGTGTGGCGAAGACGTGGCACTGACCAGGCACGGACGTGGTGGTGACGTGACCCATGCTATGCACACAGAAGGGGCGGGACAGTGGCGAGAAAGGATAAGTAATCAAAAGGTTTCGTGAAGTACAACATGGATTTTTCATCAAACAGTGACGAAGATGATCAAGATGTGCTGGATTTGGTGTACTTGGCTGATCTGAACCAAAAAAGAGGAGATATTGGGTTCATCCATTGTGGCTGAAGAAGGGCAAAACCGGTGGAACGTTTGATGTTATGGGAAGAGCTGAATATGTAACCAGAACGGTTTTTCAGGCGCAATTTTCTGCCAGGCCTGGTCTTGGGGCGTTCCTGTAGCAATAATCCGCACGATTGTAATCAAATAAACACGGATTCTTCCCAAATTCTTCACTAAATTCAACATCATCCCGCATTTTATTGAAGTGACGAGTGGCACGGAACTGGCGCGCCCCTTCTCGAACGCCACGAGAGACGGCAAACGGACGTGGCAGGGGCGAACGGGCGGCTGCCTGCGCCACGTCCCTTCTGTTTACATTGAGCCATTTGTTTACATGGAAAGATGCGGAAGTGACAAAGGTCAGCGCCACGTCTTCGCCACGCGCCCGTTCTGTGTGAATTGAGCCTAATACGTTTCAAGCTTATGGGTTACGTTTCGCTTATACACAGACGAATATGCTTAGTCGCATAGTCGCTTCCAGTGGAGGACCACCCTGAGAGTCATTTTCCTGGAGCGTAATATTTCCCCGGAGTCAAATACCAGCCGTCCCGACTAGTTTGGGGTCAGACGAATGACGAAGTGAAACTGCAGGCTGCTGGCTCAGCAGATGCTCGCTGGAACAAGTCAGCAGTTGAGCGAGGTCATTGTCACGGTGTGTTTTGACTCAAGTGAGTGAGGAAGTGAAAGGTGCTAACGACAGGAAATGTGATGTTTACAGTCTTTTGGCTCTAGAGGGATTTATTTAATTATTGTTTCGTATGATTTTGGGTCCTATTTCGACTGTGCCACTGTAACGGCCCAAAAATATTTGATACCTCGACAGGAGTTCGAACTCGTGTCCTTACAACGACGGGAAATTTCCCGTAGTTGCGACACTCCAACGATCTGAGCTACGAGGCCAGGGTGATCAAACCTCTTCGACTGTGAGAGTTATTTTCCTGGAGCGTAACAGAGGCTTCATCCCAATGTTCGGCTTCTTAGGTTATACAAAAACGTTCCAGTCATGCAGGATGATCGTATGAGCGAATTTTCGTTAATTATTGTGCTCTAATTGTTACATAAATTAGAAAATTGAGGACTTTGAGTGAAAAGAAATAGTTAATTACTACCAATTTAATGGCGAAAACCCCGTTCTTAATAATAATCTGCTATTTAAAAAGTGATTTTAAATTTCCAACTTTTTTTGCTGTTTTTACCGATTTTTTAACACATTTTAATGAAATTTAAGTAAATTGCACCGAATTTTCGTAGAAAATGAAGCTATTACAATGGCTTCAAAAATTTTCAAATCAAAATTTTTGAAATATTTCTTCAATGAAATTCGTTTTGAGACATTATGAAACGAATTCTAGAGTTTAACACTTTTTCATATATACATATTATTTTGAGGTATTACAGATGGTTGGAAAAGGTAGGAAACACATAAATATAGCGACCCTTAAAAGTCGAAAAAACACATATATTACGACCCTTACGAGTCGAAAAAGTAGATGAAGTCACTAACAACAATTTAAACAATTACATAGGCGAACATTTTAACTTCCAGTTTGATATAAACAAACTTAGACTGAATCACATGAATGAGGAAGAGAAATTGGCAATAGTTACCTTAGTGAAGAAATATTCAGACATTTTTCACCGAGATAACGAGTCTCTTACTTTCACCAATAACAAAGCATTTCATCCGAACATCACATGAAATTCCGGTTTATGCTAGGAACTATAGAGTCCCAGAAATCTTCAAACAAGAGGTTGATGCACAAATTAAAGAATAAATATACCATGGTATTGTACGTTATTCTGAGCCCCTGGAACGCACCAATCTGGGTAGTTCCAAAAAAGCTTGATGCCAGTGGGATACCCAAATTTTGAATTGTCAATGACTATCGTAAATTGAATGAAAAAACTATTGAGGATAAGTACCCCATGACAGCTGTCTCAGAAAGTCTAGACAAGCTTGGCCGACGCCAGTACCCAGATCGACCTCAAGTCAGTATTTCACCAAATTGAGATGGATCCAGACAGTATAAATTAAAAAAAAAAAAAAAAAACCTGCATTTAGTATTCCCACTCATCACCTATAATTCACGCGTCTACCTCGGTCTCCGTAACTCCCCCTCAACTTTCCAGAGAACGCTCGATAACATTCTCCTTGGCATTGCCAATGAGTATTGCTGCGTTTACCTAGCTGATATCATCGTCTTCAGCACCAGCTCACAAGAGCACCTTGTTCGTCTGGAAAAAGTTTTTAAGAGACTCAGAAAGGCAAACCTGAAAGTCCAGCTTGATGAGACAGAATTTATGAAACATGAAGTTGCGTAAGTAGGCCATATAATTACTCCCAATGGTGTCAAACCGAATCCCGACAAAATTAAGGGAGTCACTAAATTCCCAATTCCCAAAACCCCCAAAGAAATCAAGCAATTTCTCGGCTTATTGGGCTATTACCGCAAGTTTATTAAAGACTTGGCTCAGCTCACCAAATGCCTCAAGTGAAATGCAAAGATCGACCCACTAGATCCCCTTTATATAACCTGTTTTGAAACATGCAAACAACTTTTAACAAATTACCCCATCCTCTAATACCCTGATTTCAATAAAATTTTCCACCTGACATGCGACGCTAGTGATGTTGCTTTAGAGGCGGTACTTAGTCAAACTACCGAAGGGGCTGATTGGCCAGTCACGTTCGCAATTGCACATTGAATGACACCGAACAAAAATACAGCACCATAGAGAAGGAACTTCTCGTGATAGTTTGGGCTGTGACGTACTTCCGTCCCTACCTTTTTGGTCGGAGATTTAAAATCTTCACGGATCATCGACCATTACAATGGTTATATTCTATTAAAGAACCCAGTTCCGAATTATTCAAGTGGAAAACAAACTGGAAGCATACGACTTCGATATAGAATACAAACGAGGAGCACTTAACCCATTTCTGCCCAGCGTTACATTTATGTAACACAAAACAGCTTCAGTTCAGGCGCTTCCTGCGACATGTTCAAACATGATAGCATTATTCTGGGTGTTCGATCTCGTAGAGGGGGCCCTACCAGTCAGTTTCATAGCGGTCGTGTCGTTTTGAGTTTTCTGTGTTCAATCATACAGTGCTCCCTCTCCGTTTTCCCCAGACTTCAGACCCAATGAATGAAAAGTAAGTGTTTCATTTTTTATATGCATTTTATATTATTCAGTTTACCAAAATTATGTTCTCAGGGACCTACCCTAGCAGTTTAATACATATTATCAACAATTTATCGATTTGTGTGTCCCTTAGCTTCGCCTGAATTGTTGCGCTACATATTTGTAACGCTGGGCAGTCGCCCAACCAAACTCCTTTAGCATGGTTTTCCTTCCGAAACAACCAAGGTTGCGGATTTTTCCTCCAAAATTGAAACTTCCTCTCCCATTTTGCGTTTCAGAGTTTTCTTAACAAATTTCAATCCGTGTCTTCCTGTCTCTCTGCCTGTGTGTGTCTGTCTGCAAATCCTCGTAACACGTCTAACCGCCACAATTTGTATTTGATATTCATGAAATTCTCAGGGATTGTGCGAGTTAAGCCCTAGATGAGCCCCTATTAATTTTACCGCATTCGTATCAGTCGTAACCTGATTTATCCGATTCTGCTCGAACTTGGATGATAGTTGAGTGCTTATCTCCAGATGGTCCCATATGAATTTCATTACATTCGAATCAATGGTACCTACCGATTGCGGATGCGAAAACGTGAATTCCATGTAACATGGTAACTATCAAAATTTTTTCTATGATTGCAGTGCTCTCAATGCCTCAATTGTAATTCCGAAGAATGATAGTTTTGCGTTGTAAAATACACTGCCCAAAGGACCTGGAAGATATTCATCCATCGACCGGAATTCAAAATATGTGAGATTCGACCGCATTGACCACTGGATAGAAAAAGTTCCGGACGACAAGAGAAGGAGATGTCGCGGACAGTTTTGCAAATCTTCTGTGAAAACTCAGTGCAGTAAATGTGACGACGGGTTTTGCGTCGAGTGTTTCCGTCAATTTCACCACCAACCATGACTTTTTTCTAGTACCTATTGTCAGTTCAGCATTTCAATTACATTATTTTGAGTTCACATGTTTTATTTGATTGAAACTGTTTTGCAAGTTTGATATTTTTAGACCAATGTAGGACGAAGTATGGAGGTTTCACCGCCTTTCACGACCTCTAGTTCCTCTATTTGTTCCATTTTTTTTGTTACAATTTTGATTTTATTTGTAGGGGTTGTAGGCTTCATTTTTTGTTTATTAATGTAACGAAAATGTGATATTATTCAGTTAATAGACAATTTTTCAGTGAAATTTGGTTGTGAGTAAATTAGACCCTCTACTGCCCAGTGTTACATTTATGTAACGGGCTTTTCTGACGCCTCTAGTACATGGAATTACATAATATTATCAATTATCATATCTAGGCAGGGTAATATATCATTTCTGAAAAAAATTCCCAAAAAATTGATTTGTGAGCAGAAATTGGTTAACACAAACGCGGATGCGTTATCTAGGGTACAACTAATGACTATCGATTCAGTTGATGAAAACATCGATCAAACTCTAGATGACCTTATTAATGAGTCCATCCATCCCCTACCATTTCTCTCCCGATAAATTCACTATAAAAGAAATCATAGGCGTTCCGCTGTCCGATGAGCCTGCCTCCTTACCCAGCGACCACCGAGACTTATCATTAAGCTCAAATATTCGCTCACACGATTCAGACAATATACGCTATATAATTGGTACAAACCCAAGAGAACAAGATCCCGAAAGGAACGACAGTGATTCATCCTCTGTGATCGTCCAAATATATTTATAATACCTATATTAAATGATATCATAAATATTTATATTTATATTATAAATATGAATATATTATATTATATCCAATAACAAGACCAGAATCACAGCATATCTTTCTGAACCAGAACTCGAAGAAGATACTATACAGTTGATGAAAGAATTTGTTAAGTCTAGAGTGAAATGTGGTGTATATCTTCCCACGGACTTCTATGAAGAATTGGTTAAAATTATGACGAAAAATTTCACATACGCGTCTCTTGCAATAACACGATATACTATTCAACTAACGGATGTATCACACGAGACAGATGGAGAACAAATCATTCAGACACTAATCATCGAGGAACGGGCGAAACACTTGAACACATCAAACGTAAATTTTACTGGCCTATCATAAGACGAGATATTAAAAAATTCATCAACAAACTGCGACACTTGTTTGCAATCAAAATACGATAGACACCCAATTAAACCCAAATTTGATATTACACCAACACCTTCAAGGCCTATGCAAATTCTTCATATAGACAAAATCACAATAGAAAATCACGAATTCTTAACCATTATTGATGCTTTTTTCCAAATATGCCCAGGCATACCCTTTGAATACATCCAATAGCATAGGTCTGGTGAGAGCTCTAATTACGTTTTTTACCCATCACGGTATCCCTGATTGCATCGCAGCCGATAATGGACCAGAAGTATCCAGTTCTCTGGCCAAGGAATTGATAGAATTACACAAAATAAAGTTTCACTTTACCTCATCACAACACCAAGACTATAACGGACAGATAAAAAGATTTCACTCCACCCTAATAGAACACGTACGTCTGCCAGCCAAACTTTCAAAAAGATCCCATTACAACTAAAATATCTTACGCAATATTAGCTTATAATAACTCCATCCATTGTATTTCCAAACTTACCCCCTTTGAATTACTATATGGCCATATTGGAAACAAAGCCATATTAGATATCTACATTCATCACCTGATTGAAAATAACTATACAATACAACACGAGCTCTAATTTTACGATTTGCTCTAATAACATCCTGATTGCCAAACTCGACCAACACAAAAATCATATCATAACCAAGCGAAACGAAACACGAGAAAATCCACCTCCCTTACCTCCTGAAATCTATGTCAAAACTGTTCAGAAACAACATAAAACCAAACCGAAATACAATCAAGAAATCGTCAAAACAGTAAACACACAACTCAAAACCGCCTCAATTCAGCCCAAGCATCATAACACAAAAGAAAAAATACACATTTCTAACGAAAAATGTCCTCGACATTATACAAACATACCTGTAACATTAACTTGGGATGATACTCTACCACACACCGACGTCCTAGTGACAAAATACGGACTAAAACTTACCAGGGACGGCTTGCTAACACTTAAAAACAGTAACTGGCTGAATGACAACATTATAAACTTTTACATGGAACTCATTGATGGCAGGAACAGACAACTCGACAGTCTTCCTGATACTTTCTGTTTCAACTCATTCTTATACGTATACTATACAAATGGAGGTTACGAACGAGTAAAAGAATAAGCAAACAACTCAGATCTCTTCTTTGCTTTCTATTCGCTATTCATTCCCATCTTCAAGTCATGCCACTGGAATATAGTAATTGCGGACATTCACAAACAGAAACTCACTTACTTGGACTCATTAGAACATAACAGATTTGATATTCTCAAATCAATTTTCCGATATCTTTCGGAAGAATAACACAACAAAAAAGGGTCCCCATTGAATCTTACAGAATGGACTCAAGACCAGCCTAACGACAGAGAAATTCTGATGATTGCGGAGTATACATGTGCCAGTACGCTAAACTAATAGCTCAACAGAGTCCCCTCATTATTAACCAAGATAATATTCAAGAAATTGGAAAAGAAATGTGTAACGAAATCCTCAATGGCTCGCTTATTTCAGAGTCTTGTTCCTCATCCATACTCAAGCCTACGAATTTCACGACTTGAGAATGAATCCTGGCCTGCTACCCATCAACCTCGGACCCACAAGACTATTAGAATCCTACCACACAATAACGCATTACTACGAACTTCAAGACCTTTTTCACCAAATCGACCTCGTTAGAAATCATTTTCATACGGTGATCGACATCATTAAATCTGATGAAACTGTCCTAGAACGAACACACCTGATAGTCGATACTGTGAACCATACCATTAATACGTTAGACGCCAAACTGCGAAACCTCTAGGTACATCAACGCTATAAAAGAGGGCTCATAAATGGCTTGGGCTCCCTTATAAAGTTCGTTACCAGGAATCTAGATTCAGAAGACGCTTTCAAGTGCGATAACATCATCATTCACCTTAAACAAAATCAAGAAGATATCAGGGATCAATTTCAGCACCATTATTCTATAACTAATGATCTATTGGAACATTACAACAATACCCTAACAACTCTGAACTGTAACAATGAAAAAATAGTTGAAGAATTTACAAAAATAAAGGAACTAACTTCACTGGCTACTCACGTCCAAAACGTTGAAGCCATTCTTAACCATAATCAATTAATACTTAATTAAATTAAAAATAATTACTCAAGACATAGAAACCTCCGTTTCATTTTGTAGACGTTCCCTAGTATTATTAAACCACATTTTTTACTCATTGAGCTGAGGAAAATCTCTAACTACAATAACAATAAACTGATTTACTTCGAAGAAGTCTTATTCCAACTACAATCACTCATAAAAGTAAAATGTTAAATAAGTACAGAAGGAATAATATATTTCCTCGACATCCTTGTTACACCTCTAGAATATGATCTGTACTATACTACCTCCAACCAATTCCAATGAAATACCTAGGGAACTTTGTCACAATATTACCAGCGTCTATGCCCTGAAATCCACTACCTCCAGAAATTAAATCCATCCATAACAAACGCGAACATGGACACCCTTACATCTGTTCCAATTATTACCTCACCACAAATTCTAATGCCAACAACTGTGAGTGAAACATTATGCGCACCGATTCAAATGAAAACTGCACTTATGTTTCAGTTGAAGTAGAAAACAACCGGATAGATGTTATCTCCATAATTAATCGATACCTTTTGATCTTCCCTCACGATGATATAATATCCATAACTACTGAAACCGAACATGTAGTCCTAACCCTCAATGGAATATTTATTCTGAACCCTGAGGGTGGTCCTCCACTGGAAGCGACTATGCGACTATATAAGCGACTAATCCCATAAGCTTGAAACGTATTAGAGCTCCTCCACTGCAAGCGACCTGAGCGACGCGACTTCGCGTATTTTGAGGCGACGAGCGACTGATCCCATCCGGATGGGATCAGTCGCTTGTCTTCGAGCGACCTGGCTTCCCCCTCCCATGTTTTCTCGGGGGGAAGAACACAGTTTCCTACAGAAAAAGCCCAAAAATCATATCTTGAGGACGAATTGGGATAAGAAGGTGCAATTTGCGGCATTTTACTCCACTGTAAAGTAGTTTTACGCATTTTATTATTAATCTTGATATTATCATTTTATATATACATACATACATATGTATATATTTTGGTATTTGGTTGACTAGTGATATATATCTATATTCGGGAGATTGAATGACCAGTCTAGTCTTGAGTTTTTTTTAGGTGTTTAATCACAACGTTTCAACCCAGGAGCTGGGTCCTATTCACGTGAATGATTGATACACGTGCTGGATCTTCCAAGTCAGATGTAAAGACTTTTGAGAAGTAACATACGTGTTGTTGGTGAAGCCAGTTGACATACAATATGTATATATATTTTTCTACATCACCTTGTACTATTAAAATACCATACTATATTATGTTTGTTATTCGAAACCCGCACTGCGATTCTCCAGTTACATGAAACAATCGAATATTCGTATTGGGATGTTATTTTTGTAAATCTAAGGCGTAAGAGCCCCCTCGGACCGCCCCAAGAGGCTCGACTACCCAGTACAGCCCCATAAATTCTCCCCGCCTCATAATGTTCTTCCCCAAATAGCAAGGTAAAAGTAAAATTGACCAAATCAAACCAAAAAATTTACCCCATGCCTATAGAAAGTTTAACGGTGATTCCGAAAATGTGGTCAAAAGTTGAAATAAAAACAAGTAAAATAGAGAAATCAGATTTAAAAGAGGGAAAAAACAGTTTCCTGAAGAAAAACCCCTTTGAAAACCCCCTTTATCTCCCTTCAGCTCATCGTGGAGGTGGTTAACCTGAAACTGACAATATCACTTACAACAACCAAGTCCTAACTAGGTTTGATCACAAATCCTTAGGTCAACCCATTTTAAACAAAAATCCAGTCCTAAACCTTAAAACCGACCAACTAACATATCAAAAAATAACTTTGCGAAACTTGGATTTGAACCAATTTAATACTCAAATACCTTCCTCCGCTATAACACACAATCTTCTACCAGTTGAACCGAGCATATGGACAATTTTCCTTTATATGTTAGTAATAACTTTATAAGTTTGTAAGTTTAATTAATTAAATGTGTACATAATTATGTTACTATTCCACTGATGTTTGATGAAATGTTTATATATTAGGTTTCATTGAAATATTTTATACTTCGTTAAATTTTATCCTACCTGTCCAATACCTAATATTGTAAGTTAGAATTATTTCAATCCTTATAATTTTCTTCCGAATCTTGTACTTGACGAATTCACTTTGTTGTCTTTTACAACAATAATCAAATGTTCAATTTCCTATGGGTGTTGACCTCTCAATTTCATAAATTCCCAACACGATACTTCAGTATTCGTTGTACACCTTTGACTTACAAGTCAACATCATATTTTTGCTTTATTTTTCTCTCAAATGAAGTTAACGAGTGTACCAACCCCGAATTTCATTCTTAGGGGGAAGGTGTTATGTACATAAATATGCTGATGGATAATTAATACGCTGGCACAGCACACTCAAAAAACCTGTGATTAAAGAAGCATATCGTGTCGCTCAGAAATTCGGCCAAAAGTCGTGTCAATCTTTACTGAATAATAAAAATTACTGTTTTTCCTATTTTGACGAGTCAGTCGTATTTATTTACTTTTGAATTAATTAGTACGTAATTAATCACATAGATATATATATTGCAATTTCGTACAATTAATTTATAACCCTATCATTTACATTTATAATTTTTTGTAAAATCTAGTTTCTGTAAATAAAATTTTCATTTAATTAATTGTACTTGATAAATGTGCCCTCAAGGTTCAATTGTATGATCCCTTAATAGTTTGACATGCTATTGAAGATGATTTAGGGCAAAATGTAGGCAATGATTTGTACAAGACCCTTTATTTGGTATATTTTGTGTGATTGAACCTGCCAGAAAATATAGAGATCATCTACCCCTGGGGGAAGTGAGGTAGTCTTTATACAACTTTAGGGCTTTCTTTTTATTCGTCAACGTGCTGATGGTGTTCCTACTGAGAGTGGCGAGAAAATCTATGAAGTCCTTCACATTAACTTTCTCAACGTTGGACGATGGTTTGGAGTCCGCAGTGACAAGACGCTGACGATAGTTGGTAACTACGTGAGGAACTTTCTTTTTCAGCTTTACTCGTTTGGCAGTCAAAAGGGAGTTCGTGATTTTCATGTGACGAGCAGTTTGATTATTCCTAACGTGGTGTCTATCGTGGTGTGGGTGGTGAGAGTTGTGTTTTCTTCTAATTATAATTGTACTAGATGATGAATCCGTACTCGTAGTACTTTCACTATCTGACGACAGGTCACTAGAGACGCTCTTCAAATCTATCTTTTTCATTGCACTTTTTTTGGGTTGATCGTGTCTATGATTATTGCGATCGGCGCTGGCATGCCTAATATGGTTATGTGTATTTTCATGTTTTTTACTACCACGATTATATTCGTCTTTTAAATGCCTGTGATGGGCATGTCTACCATGATCATGAGCAAACTTGATGGATCTATCGTCTCTTCGGAAATGCCTCACATTATGAACATGTCGTCCGATGTGTTCATAGTCACTACTAGATGATGTACTACTTAAAGAAACCGTTCGACTTGGCACTTGAACGTCTTTGTGTTGCATTTCGAGTGTCTCACGTTTCTTCGGCTCTCTAACAATTCCTTTCCTCTCTGTACTGTCTTGCTTATAATTCACGGAATCATCGCTACTCAAACTTTTTTGTTTCGGGACGGTATGGTGGTAGTGACCACTGACAGCAGTACGCTTAGAAGGCTTATATTCACTTTCTTCTGGCTTAATATCATACCTACTGTTTCGTTTTACTATCTTTGTATATCCATTAAGATCTCGAAACCAAAGAGGAGGCTTTTTTGGCAAATGGTTAGAAAACCCGTGCTTGCACTTATGTTTAAACAATCGCGCGCCTTCATTCATATACACGACAAACTTCTGTTCTTCCCTTTTATTATCCATAGGTTCTGGAAGTGCATAACTTGTTGAGGCACTTGAGCAGGATGGTGCTGCCGGAACTCGAACATTGTAACTTTTGTAAAGGTCCGCTTTTGAAAGGGCGAACACCTTTTTAGCCCTCCTTGATTTTGATTTCTTTCGCCTATAACTACTCTTTTTCCGATTTCGCTTCGCTTGAGCTTTGACACTGACACGATCTTCCTTATTTTCCGACTTTTTATTTATTTTTTCAATCCACTTGCGAGTTTTTTCTTCTCGGGGATTCACTTGCTTGCTTTGTCCAGGATATATCTCTAAAAGATCCATAATTTCCGATGCCTTTTGAAGACCTAGTTTTGACTTTCTATGAAAGAATTTTCTACCAGTTCTTATTCCATTTTCAATACGAAGGGCCATAACTAATAGACTCTCTACTGTGGGCTTAAACACAACTGTATCTAACTTGGGAGCTTCACTGGGAATGAAGTTCGAATTCCAGACACTTTCTTTCAAATCTTCATTTGCAGTATTGTGATGACCCTGGTGAACATCAGTTGGCGCTTCCCATTCGACGTCAGTGTTATTAAAATTGTGATATTCAGTCGGTAAGGTAGCCATAAGATTTCCTGAAGTCATGATTGAGCGTTTGGTATCCTGGTGGGAATTCGCGCTTGTAGTCTCGTTCCGAAGACCTGGAACAATAATTTGGTATTCCTTATTAAAAGGCTATACGATAAAATCAACTAAATATCCCTGAAAGACATTGATCGTTATAGTAATAAGGCATTCAGAAATCGTTAACATCAACGTCGACAAGAACAGTTCAAGACCACCCAATCAAATCAAACGCGTAATATGCTTGTCAAAAAAAAAAAAAAACTACAATGAAAATTTAAATATAGATGCGATTAAAAAATGTACCAACCGATGAATACCGTGGGTCGACATTTCATACTTCCAGAACATCATTTACCTATATCAAGAACTTTCGCGCCAATGAACGGAAATTTCTGTATAAAATGTCATGCCATCGTGGTTGTGTACGAATTTGCAACATTCACCAATGATAGAGTTTGAGTAGTATCGATTGAAAACAAATTGCCTAGCAGAATTCATTAATAATAGAGTTTTATATAATTACTTCCTATAGTTGATAATTTTGAATAGGTACCTACTTACCTACCTACTGCAAACAGCTCTCTCAAAGAATTTGATTTATCACTTATACAAAAAACGTCTGCCAAGTTGGGTGGGCAGTATAGCTTTCTCACAAATCGTAACATGGATGTATAGAATTAGTTGAATAACAAAGTACGAGTCGAAATGATTGATTATTCGACGTTATAAGAAACTAACGTTTGCGCATACACACACACTACTATTACTCCAACGGCAATGCAATTTATAGGAGGACGACTAGGAGCTAAACTGCACAATCTTGGAAATTTCATGAAAATCGGTCCATTAGGGGTTTCTGTCAGTGTCAATCAATTTTAGTTTTGCTCATGCGCTATAGTTACTTCACCAATCGCGATATAATTCATAGGGAATTTTCCTTGAACATCTGCTGCTTGAATATCTGCTCCCCGAGTTTGAACAAAATTGGACTATAAGATGTTAAGAAATCGACGTTATAGTAAATAAACGTTTGCGCATGCGTACAGACGTTATTTGACGGCAATGCAAGTTACAGAAGACCTTCTAGAAGCTGTCCCACACAATCCCTGAAAATGTCACAAAAATCGTTCCATTAGACTCGGAGTTTTGCCTGTGTCAATCGATAATAGTTTCGCGCATGCGCACAGCGGTCAGGAACTAGACAAAAGTTCGGCTGCGATGCCGACGAAAACCCATGGTGAAAAACGATACTTTGAAGTACCAGAAAACCAAAAATTCAAACCCCAAAATCAAAGCGGTGCATCTCCAAAAACGGCGCATGAATTGAGAATGTATCGGTTACAACATTTTTTGACGTTCGATTATGACCCAAGCACAACGATAGGGTGGTTAAAAAAAAAAGTTCTGGGATTTCTTGTCCCCATTGTTTTTTTTTTTTTTTTTTTTTTTTGCTTCCTCGGTATGTCAGGATGACACTCCTAAATTTTTAGCAAAAAATATTAATCCTAATCACTTTACCTGGGTCGATTTTGGCCAGTTATCGACCGCTATCGTAAACCAACCTCTAAATTGGTGCCGAGATGATGATTTGAAGGACGGAATTCACTTTTTTTGGGTCAATTTATGGGTTATCGCATGCGCTGAACACGATGAACCTATTTATTTTACGCTCCGTCCACTAGTTATCCGGTAAACTGGCAGAGGGCGCTGCTTGAAGATAAGTAAAAATCGAAAATTTCACCGAAAATGCTGTCGCCTGATTAAGAATTGTACTAGAAACATGCTATTATGGTCGGATAATATGCTTTGGCATGTTCTGAACATGATTCCGTTTTTTACTATACTTTTCCGCCGATGATTGCTTCGTTTATCGGCCATAAATCTCAAATTAACAGTAGGGTAATAGACTAATTCACCCTAATTTCACTGGAAATTATGTCGCGTTGATAATTTAAGGTTCTGAAATACCTTCTGCCGATAAAATTTGGTATTTTCCAGGATACTCGGTACAAAGCCGTTGGTAATTTGGCAAGGACTTGAACCGGCATTGTACTTATTTGCCAAATATAGCGGCAAAATGGAGAAAATAGCTAAAATTTTCCAATCTTTCTGTAAAATTCCTTAGTTACATCGGTTTTCCGGGGTCAAATTCGTAGTTCTGAATTGTCTGAACTGTGATTGGATCGTTTGAGCGTGACCTATTGTCAGCGGTATCGGTCACGTGTAAAAGCTTGTACAATGGTATCGGGTCGTTAAGCGAATAAGTACAATGCCGGTTCAAGTCCTTGCCAAATTACCAACGGCTTTGTACCGAGTATCCTGGAAAATACCAAATTTTATCGGCTCAAGGTATTTCAGAACCTTAAATTATCAACGCGACATAATTTCCGGTGAAATTAGGGTGAATTTGTCTATTACCCTATAATTAATTTGAGGGTTATGGCCGTTAAACGAAGCAATCATTGGCGGAAAAGTATAATAAAAAACGGAATCATGTTCAGAACATGTTAAAGCATATTGTCCGACCATCATAGCATGTTTCTAGTACAATTCTTAACCAGGGGACAGCATTTTCGGTGAAATTTTCGATTTTTACTTATCTTCAAGCAGCGCCCTCTGCCAGTTTACCGGATAACAAGTGGACGGAGCGTAAAATAAATAAGTCCGTCGTGTTCAGCGCATGCGAAAACCCATAAATTGACCTAAAAAAATTGAAATCCGTCAGCCAAATCATCACCTCGGCACCAATTTAGAGGTTGGTTTACGATAGTGGTCGATAACTGGCCGAAATCGACCCAGGTAAAGTGATTAGGATTAATATTTTTTGCTAAAAATTTAGGAGTGTCATCCTGACTTACCGAGGAAGCAAAAAAAAAAACAATGGGTACAACAAATCCCAGAACTTTTTTTTTTTTTTTTTAACCACCCTATCGTTGTGCTTGGGTCATAATCGAACGTCAAAAAATGTTGTAACCAATACATTCTCAATTCATGCGCCGTTTTTGGAGATGCACCGCTTTGATTTTGGGGTTTGAATTTTTGGTTTTCTGGTACTTCAAAGTATCGTTTTTCACCATGGGTTTTCGTCGGCATCGCAGCCGAACTTTTGTCTAGTTCCTGACCGCTGTGTGCGGAACGATTATTTCTCTACCAATCGCGATATAATCTATAGGACATTTTTCTAGAACATACACCCAATCACCTACCGAGTTTGAACGAAATCGGACCAACAAATGATAAGAAATCGACGTTATAAGAAACTTACATTTGCGCATGCGCATAGGCTACTGTTGATTTGACGGCTTTGAAAATGATAGGGAACTGTATAGGAGCTAACCCGCACATTCACTGAAAATTTCATCGGAATCTGACTGAGACTTGGTATAGTTTTGGGCGAAAGACAAGGATTTACCACAGACGGACAGACATCAGAGAGACAGACAGACAGAAATGGAACCAAAATTGATCAGCAAGCTCTGAAACTCAAAAAGCAAGTGGAAATTTTGATTTCGGAGGACACCAATTTTTTTTACTTCAATCACGAACACAAAGTTTCCCTACCTACGGTAGCGAGGAAGCAATATTCACTTTGTGATCTCCATTTCATATTCATTTTTATTTCTGAATCTTCTAAGCATCATGATTACTTCTGAGAATTGCCTGAAGTGAAATTGCCGACCGTATCAAAATTTACGTTTTAGATTTCCAGGACAAGTTTGGTTTCCTATTTGTCTGTGCGTCCTCTATAATTCTTGTAAGTGGAGAAAATATACCTACTCACTTACATTCCGATTTCTTTGAATTTTCCATGAAATGTGTGGATGCCCCATGAATTTTATCTTTGCCGTACCAATTGTAGCCTCTCTGTGCAGGCGAAATATACCTAGATGCCTTGTACCTACCGATAGCATTACTTCCAGTCAACCCCAAAGGAAAAAACTGAAAGATTAAATACTTATTAGAAAATCGGGATCTCAAAATTGTCAAAATAAAGTGCTTTTTTTAATGGATTTTATTTTAATTCAGAATGAGACCTTCCGAAGGTAAGATCGTATGTATGTTATCCCCAAGTGGTAGAATATAGGTAGGAAAATAGAAAGTTCCAGTCATGCAGCATAATCGTTTGAGCGAATTTTTATAAATTACCGTATTGTATAATGTTAAATTGTTTTGAAATTTGAGCTTTCTGGATGCCAAGAAATTTTCAACTATTAATTTTATGGCAAAAAACGTGTTCTAAATAATAATCTGCTATTCTGAAAGTGATTTTGGATTTTTAGCTTTTTTGCAGTTTTTATCCACTTTTAGGCAAATTTTGATGAAATTCAAGGACAGTTTTCAGCAAAACTTTGTACATACATTTTTGAATGTTCAATTTTATAGTTAATGAACTTTATTCAAGTAATGTAACGTTCCCTACACGCTACAGTTTGCAAGCGAAGCGAGCAATTTAATGGGGGGTTTTATAAATATATAAATTCTGCTTAACTGAGCAATATTCTGCTACAAAATATAAATTTAACGATTTTTTAGCTGTATTTGTTATGTTTAGTGATTTTTTCAGCACTATTTTTGAAATTTGACCAATTTAATGCGCTTAAAAACTGCTGGCTAACGAACTCGTCCTTTATTTTGGAAAGCTTGATTTTTAGGCACAAGAACAGAATTTTTATCTCAATCCTAAGGAGAGCTATCGTCTGTTATGTCTCTAAACGGATTTCATCGAAGAAAATTTTCCGAAACTTTGGTTTTCAACATTTTTGGAGCCATTGCATAGTTTTCTCTTCTACGAAAATTAGCTAAAACGGCGTAAAAAATTCGTTCCAACGCTGGAAAATCGATCTTGGCAAAAGGCAGCCCGATCGCTCCAAAATTTTAGGCTCAAATTAACAATTTAGGGGCCCAAAAATGCTAAAAAATAAGCTTTTAGGAACTTCTCAGGGCTGCGTCGATTGTGACCACTCCTATGTGATAAATGAGTGAGGAAAATCGATTTTTAGGTGAAAAATTCCCATAATTGAACAAATTTTCGAGTTCGGTTGTGTTCTAAAATTTTCTTTGCGATCTCGTCACACAGCTGTTCCCTCAGTTTTATTCAGGACATGGTTGGCCACAATGATCAGAATTTAGGTTGCTAATTTAATGTTATCCACAACTTTTTTTTTTTTGAAAATTCGCTCTATTATTCATGCTGCATGACTGAGTATTTCTGCATAACTTGCGCAAAAATGTTTTGATGTCCTAGTTCATTGCTGATAATTTTATTCTCACTGAAATTCTGCTAACAATTATAAATTTAACGATTTTTGGCTGTTTTTAGTGATTTTTCTATTTTTTACCACGTTTTTGAAATTTGCCCAATTTAATGTGCTCAAAAAGTGCTGGGATGTGAAATTGTAATTGACGACCCGAATTTCACATCCCGAAACACCACTCACTCCTATAGATGCCAAAGCGAAGCAGACTGTCCATCCCGAATGTGTGTCTACCAATTGATCTGCAAGAAATGCACAAAGGAACAGTCAAGTCGGAAAGGGCGCATATGTTGGGACTGGGATCAAATCGTTCTCCTGGGCTCAACATGAATGATTGAGTAACTCCATCATGGTGACACGATAATCAAGACAACAAGATATATACAAACATTCCCTGTATTAAATTCTCTTTTCTTCTAATTTCTAATTTTGACAAAGAATCAATCAAAATATCAAGCCAATCTTTCATCTTTATATTTGTGAAATGTCTTAAATTTAATTAATTTACATAATTAAATAATTATATATATATATATATATATATATATATATATATATATATATATATATATATTAATTGCTATGCAATTCTTAGGCCGACCCCCAATAATTTTTTTTAAATGTCCACTTTTTTTGTGTAACGTTTTTTGTCCCGAAATGGGAAGCGAGAGGTCGTGGGTTCGAATCCCGGCCAGGCTTGAATTTTTTTTTTTTTTTTTCCGTGAGACGAAGGTTGTGGGTTCAAATCCCAGCCAGGCTTGATATTTTTTTTTTTTTTTTTTTTTTTTTTTTTCCCGTGAGACGAAGGTTGTGGGTTGAAATCCCAGCCAGGCTTGATTTTTTTTTTTTTTTCCCGTGAGACGAAGGTTGTGGGTTCAAATCCCAGCCAGGCTTATTTTTTTTTTTTTATTTTTTTTTTTTTTTTTTCCCCGTGAGACGAAGGTTGTGGGTTGAAATCCCAGCCAGGCTTGATTTTTTTTTTTTTTTTTTTTTTTTTTTTTCGTGAGACGAAGGTTGTGGGTTCGAATCCAGCCAGGCTTGAACATTTTTTTTTTTTTTTTTCTCGTGAGACGAATTGCATAGCAAATTATACTCGTTTTCTACGCAGTAGAAAAGAGAAAAGATCCGGCGAGGCGCGAAGCGCCGAGTATAGATTAGGGGGGTCCAGGGGGCGAAGCCCCCCTGGCGGGGTCAAGGGGCGGAGCCCCTTGCGAGGCCCGAAGGGCCGAGTATATATATATATATATATATATATATATATATATATATATATATATAATGATTTCTTTGACCCCCCCCAATTTGACCCCTTCACCAACAGTAAAGGCTGCATAACTGGAATAAAATCTGGATCGAACAAACAATCAGATGAATATGGAAAAAATGTCACGATTTATCGCTATTACCCCCTTTTGATACATTATCCAAAAGTAGACCAAAGTCATAGTAGAATAAAAAGAAAATCACAAAAATCAAACATGAATATTTAAAACATCATGATTTATCAGCATTACCCTCTCCGGATGAAATTTGAAAATCCTAACATACTTTCCAAAACCACATTAAAATCATAATAGAACAAAATAAGAATGACAAAAATCGGTCGAGATTTGTAGCTTGGGCAGCGTTTGAAAAAATCGGTAATTTCCCCCCCCCCCCCACCACAACAGCAAACTCTAAATTCCCAAGGTTTGCTGCACTACTAGACCAAAATTGGAATCGAAAAAAATAAGAATCACGAAAATCGGTCAAGAATTGTGGCCTGGGTGACGTCGACAAAATTTGTTGAACAAACCACGATTTCTCGTCTTTACCCCCTCCATTCCCCCACTTGCATCTTGAAATTCAAATTGTCCAAGATTTGTCACACAAATAGACTGAAATTGGGATCGAACAAAGAAGGAATCCTCGGTTGAGAATTTTGACCTGGGCTGATCTTAGAATGGTCTGAAAGGGTTTGTATGTGGTTATTTTTTTTCCCTCGTGCTTGGGTTGTCCCCATCCCCACCCTCCTGTATCAATTCCAATAAGTCCTCCCTCTAGTGACGAAGCCTAGATTTAGAGGGACGCCCTAAAAGGCTGATGGATTTAGATCCAAATGTGAATATTGCTTTGAAAATATATCTCTGCACTTCTGTTTCAAACTGCTCTGCAGTGAGATCGTTCCCTACTCTCGCAAGGCCCTATAACATCTTACTGCAACAACTCACGCAATTTTGTTTTAGAATCTACAAGGGATTCTACCAGTCAGCTTGTCCAAGCATGGACAGCTAGTGTTGAATAAAGACTAGACTTTCATGTTACAGATGAAGTGAGTGTGGATATCATCCCCTTTGCGTGTGAAGTGACACCACTCGTCCCATCTATCCCTGAGTCACTTATTGGTTTTCTCTTGAAAACCACAAAACCAATAAAATAATGTATTTATACTTGGATTGACCCGATAATGTTGGCAACTTTGAAACGCTCAAACATAAGAACAATATTTAGATGCCTTATTTTTTTAAATTAACCAGCATTAAATATGCAAGAATGCAACATGCTCAATCACTATCACTTGAGTTGGGTATCGAGAGTCGTGCCACCGAGTCCTTCAGCAATGTTTCCATTCTTTCATCTTTTCTAGAGTGTACATAATTTTGTTCAGCATCTGCAACTGTGGTTATCATCAAATTCAACTTGCATTTTCAAACTTACTAACTTAAAATTTAAATGCATTGGATTTTTTTGAATTTTACTCAGAAATGGAGCTAGTTAGGAGGATGTTACTCACAAATGTCTTTAAAAATATCACATGGTTGGTCTTCAGCATCATCATAAGTTGAGATCTTATAAAAATGATGGTTTCTCAGGTTCCTATTATTTTTGTCTTTCTCGAGGAGTTCTGGCCCATAAAGTCGCAAGAAAGTTTCTCTGAGCAGGGCATTAACCCGATCAGAGCTAACTGCCCAGGGCCCATCTTGAGTTGGAGAATCTGAAAACAAAATACAAACCATGAAGTGTTGAACACTAGTGACTTTGAACCATTGTGTGTTGATAACTGACACCAAAAATATAGCATGCTGCTTCTTTTAGCGAATTTTCTTAGAAAATAAAGCTATTGCAATGGCTCCAAAAATTTTCAAAAATTTTCTTTATCGAAATCTGTTTTGAGGCATTCTGAAATGATTCCTGGATTTTAACGCTTTTTTATGTGTATATATGTATAAGTATATATATGTATGTGTCATTCCAGACGATAACTCTCGATAGAATTGAGATAAAAAACTTCGTTCTTTCGCCAAAAAATCAAGCATTTCAAAAGAAAGGATGAGTTCGTTGGACAACACTTTTTGAGCACATTAAATTGGTCAAATTTCAAAAAATGTACTTAAAAAATCACTAAAAAATTCAAAAAACCGCTAAAAATTAACAAATTTCTATTTTTTAGCAGAATGCTACTCGAAAAAAATTAATCGAACATGAACTAGGACATTTAAAAATTTAAGCACAAAATAGTACTGAAAAATGTACTTAAATTTCATTAAAATAGGCTAAAAATCGATAGGAACTCTTGAAAAAATTGTAAAAATCCACAAAATCGTTTGTTCATTGGAATATTACTGAAAAAAAGTTAGTTTGCTATAAAATGTATAATAAAATATTTATTTGTCCCCAAACTGCTCAAATTTCAACAGAATTTAACATAAATGTAATACGACTATTTATGAAAATTCGCTCATACGATCATGCTGCATGACTGGAACTTTATGTATGTATGTATGTATAGGTATATGTATGTATGTGTCATTCTAGACGATAACTGTCCGTAGAATTGCGCTAGAAACTTCAAACAAATTTGAAAATGTTAAGGACACAAAACGAAAGTTCAAGTTCGTTGGCCAGCATGATCGGATTACATCTTCGGGTTGAAATTTTCAAAAATGTAGTCAAAAATTTCAAAATAGCCTGTTTTTGCGATTTGTTGTGCGAAATAATTTTTTCAGCATACTAACATGTGGTATATTCGGAATCAGCGTAACATTTCCTATAAGAATATGTATCAAGTTTTCAAAAATTTCAAAGTTGATAAATCAGTCAAAAATCGAAATAATGCCGTTCGCTAGTTGTAAAAATCGGTAATATTTGCATGAAACATTTTTATTCGTAGAATGTAATTTGGAACGAGTTTATTTGCCATAAAATTGGTGGTTAACCATTTCTTTGTACTCGGGATGGACAAATTTCAAAACAGTAATATAATATAATGTTACGATAATCTACGAAAATTCGCTCATACGATCATGCTGCATGACTTGAACTTTTTTATGTGGATTTAACATAATTTTTCATTGGAATAATAATTTATTTTTTAAGGACATTTGTTGTGAATTTATGAACTGTGTTCGCACTGACTAGCTTGCTACTGCCTATCCTAACTTAAAGTTTATGTTAGGTGAGGTAGGTATGTGAAGGAACTTGATAAGGATTAGCGCCGCAAAGCTCACAGTAGACTGAGATGGGTAAGTACCCACTCCAATTTCGGCGGAAAGATACCATCATGCACTCTAAGTATAGGAACAAAAGGTTCTCAACCAATTTTCGTGATTCTTGTTAGGTTCGGTTCCAATTTCAGTCTAGTTTTTATTTTATTTATTATAATGTTTGAACATGCAAGGCAATGTGTAGAACACATACAGCAAATGAACAGCCTTCAATACAAAAGTAAATCCCAAAAGATCCAACAATAAATTATCAGTAAATAACTACACAAAAGTGTGCAAAACAAAATGACAAAACGAACATAAATGGCATTGATGAAAACGCATTATTTAATTAGATCTTACTACCAACCTGAGAAGAAAAAATTAATACATATGCGTACCTACATCATGAATATATTATATTCGTTTACATAATTTTAATCATATATTCATTTATTACTCATTAAATTTGCTTAATTCAATTAACACATACAAACATAATTCAATTGTCAAACAGGCATCGGCGCCTCAGCCGGCAAACTTCAATGAGGAAGTAATGTATTCTATCTAAGAGGTCGCCATCCGATCTAGGGCTTAGCAAATACAAGAAAATATTATTTCGGGCAAGATTTACACTCATAGGTAACCCACTTGGTCCTACAATAATAGTATAGACGACAAAGGACGAGGATGTGGTAAATGTCCTCGAGGTCGCCAGTATTGCAGTACGAGCAGGGAATTTTGGGTGATTAGATGTATTTAAAATCCTTAATCCTTAATCCTTATACTAGGATAGTAAGAGCCCCACAACCTAAGTTGAGCAAAGAGCCTCCTAAACACAAATGGAGCTCTCCCACGGAGATAAACCTGGGGGGGAAGCAAGCGGATCCACAATGAATTTGTAAAAGGGACTAAAACACGAATCCTGAACCATCTCCAGATCTCTTTGCTTGAGCCAATTATTGATAGACACCAGCGAATTCCTCAGCCGTTCCCCTGAAACTCCCCCACAAAGCTCCTCCGTCGATATCCCACATCTTTCCAGCTGCCATTTCAGTTGGCCGAACCAATTCAATCTGCAATCCCCTTGAGAAATCTGGTTCAACGTAATTAGTTTATCCATACAAATCTTTGGAAGCCTAGACGTTCCCAGACCTTCCACCCTCCTGTACCAATTCAAAGCATTTTTATACAGTAAGTAGGTGACACTAGCTTCCATCCTATCCTAACATAGCACCTAGGGGTTGATGGGGAAAGCCTTAGCAGCCTTTTAAAGAACCGAACCTGAACCCTTTCCGAAGATTCAGCATACCTCAGGCGCCAGATGGGTGAGGCATAAAGAAGTGAGTTGACCACCGAGGTGTTAAATAAAGTACTAGGTGCCTTGCAGGATTAGTTTTTTGCTGCCGTGAGTGTTTTAATAATTCCCCCCTCAACCGACCCTTACCTAGAAACTACAGCATCCACATTACCACTAAGCGTTCGAGGCGCTCTCCTTCGAGGCATCACTGTCGCAGCACTGACGATAGGCCAAAATAAGGACTTTGTCCCGATTCAGGTCTTCCTCTTCTTGAATTTGTTTAAGGGATTGAAACACGAATCCTGAACCCGCCGTCGTCATCACGACGTCGTCATCAGGATCCTCTTTCCCCACAGCCATGGCTTCCTGCTCTGGGGATTTTATTGGCTTTGAGGGCGAGCCGGCGCCATTGGAAGATCCGCTTATTGTCCATGGGAGCTTATGACCCACCGGCCGCTAAGTCGATTTTTATTCATCCAACTATGATCAAGAAATGGAAATGGGTTATGCGGACCGATGTGGATTGTGATACCTATACCGATCTACAGAACATGCTTGACTCTGAGGTACATGCTCTGGTCCTGCTACTCCCAATACTCGAACCTACCTTGAGCCGAGAATATAACTTCGTCCACATTCATACCCGAGCCCGAACAGAAGGTACTTTTTGAAGCTCACTGTTATCCTCATCAATTAAATTTGAGTATGCTACAGGCTGCCTCTAGTATCCCTGTAGTTCACAGGTGTTTTCTAAATTTGACAGGGTTCTCTTGTGTTTTCTCTCGCTCCCTACAAAGGAATAAAGTTTTAGACTCAATAGTTAACAGTCATAGAATACCACGCGCATCTGGTACAAGGTGGAATTTCAAATCCATTTTGTATAGCCAATTGATAAAAGCTTGCTAAGAACTGCTTTTCAGAACGAAACGTTAGCGATCTGGTTTGTAATTACAGTTTACTCACTCCGATGTACCTACCTACTAATCTTGAGTACTGGTGTTTTGAATACTAGGGTGTTTAGATCAGCTTGCTTTATAGATCAGCGGTCTGTGTAGTTAATTTATTAATCTGAACATTATACTTACTAGCTCGTATCTCAAAATATAAATTGTAATGAAAACATCTCAAATCAATATTTTCAGTAGAATATTGATCATTCTGGAAATGTTGCATTAAAAAAAAAAAAAAAGGTTATACATAAGTGAGTGGTGGTTGTGGGGTTAGACAACATTTCTATAGCCTTTTGAAATATCCGATTTTTAATTGATGTCGGACGTCACGTTCTATCATTTCATCATAATTCAATTTGAGTTCCTTAATATTCCTTCAGAATTATTTCTCCTAAGTAGTTCACTAGTGCAATACAATTGAAGCCTTGATAATGTTTAGTACTTTTAATAATAATATAGTCCATTCTAAAATGTTCAGATACTTAGTAAGTAGGTACCTATAAGATAGTATTTTTAATTTAATTTATTTATGTAATTAATTTATATTTAATTTATCAATAATATTTAATGATCATGATTGATTATTATTTAGTAGCCATATTCTTTCATAATAGTTGCCCAAGCATTTGACATGACCCAAGTGGGATTTATGTTTCATGTGTTTACATCAAAATTAATTTACACTGAAAACAAAACAAATCGAAGAATGCAGGAAGAAGGAAAACAAAACCTCAATGCCCTTCTTGACTGTCAAATAGGTAAATATTTTTGTGCCCCACTCCTATTGCAGACCACCGGCCGCCACTGGGACCAGGTGACACAGTCTTGGGCGGATTTCGTAATGCAAATATGAGCAAAAAGGTGTCAGATGACCCCTTGATGCTCCTACCCCTGAAGAGGGATGTCTTCAATGACTGAATCCTCTTTGAGACTCTCGAGGATTCCGTCAGCAGAGCACGATCGAAGGTATTGGCAACGGATCGTGCCCTGTGAAATATTGAGTTTCTGGTTAAGAGTGACTGTGACTTCAGTCTCTCCCAACTTAACTATTTTTCCGAGTCTGAATCCCTGTTCCTCCGAGGTTACTTTAGCGTGAACCTTGGAGTTGGAAATGATTTTCATTTCAGTTGGTTTGTGTATCTGGTGCACCAACGCATTTCCGATTTTTAGGGGACTGGAGGTTTTAAAACCATCCTCCTTAATCTCGACCGTATAAAAACGTGGGAAATCCATTTTTCTTGAAAAGATCAAAGAAGTTTCTAGTCACTTTAGGTATTTGGCCTTGATCATGCTGTCTTCACAACAGCATCTGATTGTTCAGTGGGGGTTACACTATTGGGGACTGAACAATATGCGATTCCTTTTCCAGTTTTTAAAGGAATTTCATTGTTTGCACCTCCCAATTGTATGTCATGTTTCAACTAACTCACTCTCTATTATCTAATAAATTATCTAACTTTTTGTAATTGGCTCTAGCAGTAAATACATAAATAAATAATAGACTAACGTGTGCCGTGCCGACCATGTTCTCTGATTCGATGGTGATGACACGACTAAGAATCCAAATGGTAGTAAAAGAAAAAAAGGGAGACCTAGGTTGAGATGGAGCTATAATATTTAGAAATTTATAGAACGGCTCGGGTGCTACGGACTCTCGGTGACGTCACAAGATCGTTCAAGCTGAAATGATAAACTTAAGGAGGTTAGGGGTGCTGGGATGAAGCGCCATCTGGTTAGTTTTTAGTTATGTACTAAAATTTGTTAGAACATATATGTATCCAAATTGTTTTGTTTTTGAAGTATATATACGCTTCAAAATAAGTCAAAAACAAAACAATTCAGATCGTTTATATTTTTTAACGGAAAAAGTTGCGCAAATACCTGTTGACCTGGCATGCTGTACCGTGGAGAACGATTCTGCAGAAATTTCGGGTTTACTTCCAATAAAAGGTTCCAATGAAGTAGCAAGATGATCTGAGGCATCAGAAACATGTTCTTCAGCATTTTCATAGCCCTGAGTGATGTCTGTAAAATTACAATGGCGAGGGTATTTTTTTATTCATACTTTTAAAACCTAGACTTTATACTATATACTCTTTAAAAACATAGGTACATCTTTAACTAAACAAAAAATTTACTTTTAGTTTGTTCATTTCATTTTTCTATGTTTTCTGATGATTTCCTTTTATAATAATAATAAAATGACATATAGAAAGGTTTCATTTCATTAATAATTATTCAGCTTTCCAGTTTATTGAGTCAATAATATATCCTGGTGGTTAATAGAGAGGAAACAAATAATTACAAAAAATTCCAGTCGTGCAGCGCATCTGACGAGCAAATTTTCATCAGATTATTATTTTCAATAGATTTAAAAAACGATTTTCTTCGAGGTTCTAGGAAGAATTACTGTTGAAATAAATGTATTCCCACTTTTAAATGCTAATGCGAATCACGGAAAATTGGGAATATAAATGCAGTCGAAAATTGGCCATTTTCTCTATTATTGTTAATCAGAACATATTGGTAATGATTCCAATGAGTTCATTCAACGAAGAACTAAATCCACAATTTTAGCAATTTCTCAAAACATTTATTTATTAGGTAATTAATTATTTTTATTCATTCATTTATTTCAAAATAAAACTTTGGGTACCTAGACCGCATCAATTTTGCTGGTTAATAAGCCGCGGTCACACTAGGCTGTATAGCAGCTGCTATTAACCAGCCGCTGGTAGGTAAATATCGCCATCAGCCAGCGGATCTGAAGGGTTCACATTATGCTACTAACTAACCGCTAGTACAGTTTTAACAGCAGTTGATGACTTGAAAACATTGTGAGCGTGTTGTGTGCAACATGTCATCTATTGGTGTGAGTCGTGAACTCCTGAGACGTGTGTTGAATATTGGAGTTAAAGAGTTGTGTGAATATAGTCTGCAGACGAAGCGTCCCACAGGCAAGGATAATTTTGAAATATATTTAGGAAAGTAATTATGTCTTTACCCTACCACTTGTTACTTCGCCATATTCACTGTTAATTAACAGAAAAAAATTAATAGAAAATACAGTTAACGAAACCAACACTGCTTGCATAAAACAAACTAGACACGAGGTGTTAATTCACCAGCCGCTTGTGAGTGGCTGGCTAGCGCCAGCAAGGAGGTCACGTGACTGCCAGCGGAGGGTAGGCAGCGCTAAAAAGTTAAACATGTTCAACTTCCGATTCTGGCTAGTAAACACCAGCCCGCTGGCATTCACCAGCCGCTGGTTCTGGGTCAGACTAAGCTGCTTTCTGGCAATATTACAATCGGCTGGTTAATAGCGGCTGCCAAACAGCCTAGTGTGACCGAGGCTTAACGAACCTGGAAAATCAGAAGGGCTATTTTTGAGCCAAATTTAAATTTTCTTGCTCCATATTCGTTTGAAAGTTAGAGCGCCTATGACGAATACCTACATGTATAGGTACATAAACCAACTAAAATGTTACAATCTAGAAACCGTTTCCATGAAACTGATTTTCATGTGAAATTTCTTTGAATTCCAAACTTTTTGGTACCGTTGCAAGAACAACCATTGCACTTTCTATGAAAATCCGCTCAAGTTTGAATCATGTAAAATCTGGAAGTTAAGAGTGAGTGAATCAACAATACCATTGGGATCTAGCCCTTAGTTACATTAGCTAGGTTACTCAAGATTACTCCTTTGAGAGAAAGCTGGTCAAATGAATATGAAAAATTGATCGATTTTTTAAAAACTGAATAGAGGGTGTAAAAATATTAAGAATGTTTAAACTGTTTATTTCCAAGACAATATGTTACGTGCAGGGGAACTCCCAACATCGAAGAGGTATGATAAATTGAGTGGCCGAGTGGAGAAATTGAGCGACCTGTCCCTGGAGATTCCCTTTGGTGTTGAAAAGTAAATGAGCTCCGATCCTGCTGAGGCATCTTTTAATTTTTGAGCCAGCGTGACTGGTTATATTGGTACTGACTCAATATGTCCCTGTGAAGTTTAAACTGTAAACACCATATTCCCTGACGTGGGTAGCAGATCTTCTCCAGGCTTTGACTTCAACCTCGCCAATGACCCCACTCCACTTTATCTAGTGAGAAACTGGAGCCAGCTGTCTCACCCCGTAATTTGACTCTAGGCAAATGCAGAGAAACTCTCGCAGTTGAAGAGGTTTGATAAATTGGCATCAGTAGCCGAGTGATCAAGGTGATATCTCCCTGGATCTGCCAAGTATAAGGTTATATCTATCTGTCTGCCAAGTTGGGTGTGGCACATATCTTCCTCGTTTAAGTATCATGAATGTACAGATAATTGAAGAGTTTTAAATGATCTTTAAAAATTCCATAGCGGAAAAGAATAAATCAAGAAGTACCTAGCGTGAATCGTCATAATTGGTCAATTAGGAAACACAAAATGATACTCCATGCAATTTACGTTTGCGCAGAATGAACTGATGAGTTGAGAACAATGAAATAGGTAGATACCAAACCATCTGCAATCTAACCCCCGCATTCACTGACAATTTCATCAAAATCGGATGGAAACAGTGGAAATTAAGGTCAAATCGTCTTCTCACAACTATCATCCAAATGTAAACGAAACCAAACGACTAGGGTGTGAAAAAATGGAGCATTACGGAATTTATGTTTGCGCATGCGTAGAGTGAAGTATTGATTTGAAAACAATGAAACTGATAGGCAACCATCTACAGTCTAACTCGCGCATCACTTGACAATTCCATCAAAATCGGATGAAAACTGCGGTAATTGAGGTCGTTACAAGGATTTCACATAGGCGCATGAGCAGTATCTGTTAATGATACGTATAACATGTTGAAGATGATATGGGATAACAAATCGTCATCCCCCCCAACTATGTATTTCACCTTTTAGTTATACCTTTTTCGCAAATTTAAACCTTTTTTTACTTTAAATTAAACCTTTTTAACTTTCATTTAAACCTTTTTCACTTTCATTTAAACTTTTTTTACTTTCATTTAACCCTTTTTCACTTTCATTTAAACATTTTTTACATTGAATTAAACCTTGGAAGAGAATGTTAATTTGTGTAAAAAATAAACTCATGAATGATAAGCTGGCTGTCAGAATTGAAAGCAGGTGCCTACCCCAGTGCCGATCTAGGGAGAAAGACAGGAAGACACATTCAGTCTCCTCATTTCTCCTAAGAAGAAGGCAATCCGTATTTACCCTTGTCTGCGTTACTGGGGTACCTCCTGTGTGTCAAGACAAGCTTAAGGCGATTACTACTGAAATAAAGTTTTCAACTGTTCTCTGTTGAACTGTGAAGTGTCTTCTATTCAACTGAGAAGTTTTCATGTGTTCATTTTGTTTAAAAATGCATTTTCTTACTTGGGAATAGAAGAAGGTTTAATTCAATGTAAAAAATGTTTAAATGAAAGTGCAAAAGGTTTAAATGAAAGTAAAAAAGTTTAAATGAAAGTGAAATAAGTTTAATTTAAAGTAAAAAAGGTTTAAACCACTGCGAAAAAGGTTCAACTAAAAGATAGAGTACTATATCATCCAAATTTGAGCGAGACCAGACGACTAGGTCAATGATGCTTGGTAGAATTTACGTTTGCGCAAGCGTAGAGTGAAATAATGAGTCAGGAACGATGAAACTGATAGGGGACCATCTACACCCTAGCCCGCACAGTACCTACCTGAAAATGTCATCCAAATTGGATGAAAATTGTGGAAAATAAGCTTGTTAAAAGGATTTGCGGACACACTCACACACGGGAACAACATTTTTCAGAATTATCTAAAACGTAAAATGCGAGTGGAAATTTTGATTTTGGAGACCAAAAATTTTTTTCTCCCGAAATTGAAAACTATTGTAAATACCGTAACTTTGGATTTCGTTTCATCGTCTAATATAATTCTGAGGCCTGAAGGATCGCATGCACCCGAAACAAGTATTGAAAAAAAGGGGTAGCTACTGTGATACAGGTAGGTGGTACTTACCTGTAACCTTTGCCAATTCTTCCATCTCTCGTGTATGACGGTTGAAGTGAATTACTCTTTCAACTATGAACTTTTGTAAACTTTTCTGATTGACTGAGTCTTTTAGTTCTGGACGATTATCTCCTGGAATAAAGGTAAGTTACTTTTTAGTTGTAATGAGGATTATACTTTCAAGTCAACTAAGTTTGCTAAAAATTGTGTTTTGTGTTCCAAGGAGAATATTTAGTCCGCAGAAGCCGAATTAAAGAGAATGATCTTCAGAAAGAAAATTTCAAATAATAGTAAAAAACGCTGCAAATTATTTCACAAAGGTTTATTATTTTTTCAATTGAGTATGATCGTAGTTTTAGTTGGCTTGCGTACGTCATAAGGCCCGTCCAGACTCCTCGGCGTGTCCCATTTCGAGTTGCCACAACCTATACTTCTATGATTATATACGCATGTTTATATTTCTCGATTTGAGCTCCTATCTATTCAAATAGTTATTGCCTTAATAATATCATTATCTAACCACGTACGAAAAGTCGAGAGGATATGTTATTAAATATGCGTAGGAAAAGCATTGGTATTAACACACAAATATGACCTAGAAAAAAACATATATTCATGCCTCGAAGGAACGCCGTACCCACCACAAGGTGCCGCGGCGCCTCCTCTCACTCCACCCCCCGCTCACCCCCCCTCACCACCCACCGTGACCCCCTGCCAAGCGTGCGTGCGTGCGTAAGTCTAACAAAGCCTTGAAATGACACTTTTTCGCCCGTTTTTGGCCCATAGCATCTATGCGAGTAAAGCGATCGGGATGGTTAAACGTTAGGACCAACTAGACCCCAAATGGAGTCTATGTGCGAAAGGACGGGTTTTTTAAGTCAATTCTTAGGCCTTTTATGGCCCGGACGGCGGACGGCGAACGGCGGACGGACATTTCAAATTTGGATTCTACGCACCTTGAAACGTAAAGTGACAAAGTTTGAGGGGGGGTTATAAAAATTTTTTGCTATACGATCACATAGGCTTATTATTGGAAATAATAAACCAAAATGCAGTCTGTTTAATATATCCATTCCTTTGATGGGAAATATCAATACGTTTGAGATATGTGGCAAAATGCAGGTCGTTACTATCAAAGGTGTTGAGACAAGTAAGGTAGTAGGGATGAGTAAGATCTGTTCAATTCAGGGAGTTAACAGGTATACATGAATGGGTGGGGGGAGGGGCGTGTTCAGCTCTTACCTTATTACCTACTTCCGGGTGCTTTATTTGGAATCCAAAAACTTTAAACCACCTTCTCCCGAGTAGGGGAGGTCCTCTAGAGTCTACTACGAACAACGTCAGTTGACCATGGTAATTACCATTAAAGATAACATGTGGTTTAAATGCACCTACAGGCTTAGCTTTAGCATCAAAATATGGAAGAAAAGTTTTGTTCGAGGCCATTAATTTATAGGCACTAAAATATTTTATATATAATGATAGTGGCAATATTGTTGACTGACAACCAATATCGATTTCAAATTTGATCTCTTCATCATCAATATGAACTAGTGCCACAAAAGGTAATACTGATAAAGAAATGTCGTTGACATTCATGCAATAAATCGGCTCTTCAAATGTCTCATTTACAAAGTTATGCATATATTGTTTAGATTTGTCGATAGATTTTTTATCTGTCACGTGCGATTTGTAACTAGTATTATTGGAGTTATTATTATTATTAGAGAATCGTCTGGTCTTAGGACATACCTTGGCTTGGTGGTTACCTTTGAATACATTGCAAATTACGTCTTTCAACCAGCAGGGGGCCGGATGCTTCCTTCCACAAGTGCCACAAGTCGTCTGTGCGTCCGCAGAAGACTCTCCTTCCGTTGCCCTCGGATAGCAACCGGCGTGGTCTTCCCTCGTCCTCTTCGGGAAGTCGTCCTGAAGACCAGCTCCTGCTTGGCCTCTCCCGTAGTAGTAGAAGTCAGATCGTACTGATGAGACGATGACTCCTTGGCTGTGGCCAAATTCATGGCTTTCTCCAGGGTCAGTTTCATGCGATCTTCTTCCAATAGTCGGTCTTTTACTGGACCTTTTGGTAGGCCAAGAACGAAACGATCAAGTACTTGTTGGTCTAGATCCGAAAATTTACAAGGTCCACCGAGCGATCAAACTCTAGCGAGCCAGTCACCCAACGTTTCACTTTTCTCCCGCCCGGCGTTGAAAAAACGGTGTCTTAATGAGAAAATACTTTCGGCAGGTAAAAAATGTGCATCAAACAACTTGATTAAATCATCATACGATTTCGTGTCCGGCTCGTTGGGGACACACAAATTATGCATCAGGCGGTAAGTCGATTCGTCCAGTGAGTTTAAAAATAATGCTTGTTTTACTGTCGCATCAGTAATATTATTAGCCGTGAAGAAACTCAACATTCTAGGTTTCGCTATCTTCCACTCATTTTTCGAGGAAGAAAACATGTGAAGCTGCCTCACGTACGATGCCATTGTGAAAGATAACACGGACCACGAAATATTTGCCACAATGAATGTTGTTTTACTCACTGGATTACGGCGATCGCTGCGGCGTGAAGGGTTTATCCGTCCGGTGATCTCCTTTACTCAAATTATTCAGGAAGATCTAATCCAGGAACCATCCTCAGTCGCCAATGTAATGTTTGTCGGGAGAGGGAGAATCAAATAATTGCGAACACGCGTCAGGAACATAATGAGAGTTTATTGAAATAATCGCAGCCTTTTATAAACATGAAAGGAAGAACTAGCCAACAATGTACCTAAAAGGAGAGCCAAATCTTCTGAGGACGCTCAAGGGGTAAATGGAAAAGATCCGAAATTTCCGAAAAGGAAGATTCCTGTCTTCTCGCTGGTCAGACATCTCCCTCCTTGTGGACGGCTCTACGTAGTGAGAATTTAGTTGCATTGAAATTTTTTGTCCCCATTTAATACTAAAAGGAAAATTTTGGAGTAAGGTGTATCAACAGTTGCTCATGGGTAGCTGGAATAAACAACCACGAAGGGATATTGTAATGGAATATTGATTATAAATAAAAATGATATTAACTAATTCACCTATCATCTTAGAAATCAGTCATAACCACTTGTAAAAGGTTTCAATCATGCAGCAAGATCGTATGAGCGAATTTTCTCAAGTTAGTTACCTTATTATGCTGTTAAATTGTTTTGAAATTTAAGCTTTTTGAGTGCAAAGAAAATATAAACTATTATTTTTGTGACAAAAAAATAATGATTTTTAGATTTTATAGCAGTTTTTACCGATTTTATAGCATTTTTAATGAAATTTAAGTACATTTTCAGCTTAATTTTGAACATAAATTTTTTAATGTTCTATTTTAAATTGATAAACCTCATTTGAGCAAAATTCTCCTAAAAATGATACATTTGACGATTTTAGTCGTTTTTAGCCACTTTTAGATATTTTTTCAACATATTTTTGAAATTTGATGAATTTAATCTACTTAAAAAGTGCTGGACAACGATCTCATCCTTTCGTTTGGAAAGCTTCATTTTTTGGCGCAACAACGGAATTTTTATCTCAATTCAAAAGAGAGTTATCGTCTGGAAGGTCACACAGACACACTCACACGCACACACACACAAACATTCATACTGCTTAGAGGTCTTTACGGCCATGAAAGAGACATATTCATACAAGTTCATCTTAAAGGATAGTCACGAGTATAAGCGGGGACGTCGTGTTTCAGGCAGGAGTGTATCTATGGAGTAGTTACACCACTGTGGGCAAAACTTGAGGACTAGTGGGATGTGCCGTGTTTCTGGTAAGAACATTTCCATAGATACAGCCATTCCTACCGTTTGGACATTGTGTTCAGGGATTGATGTGTTTCTGGTAGGAGCGCATCTCTATGGAGTAGTTATTAGGGAAAATTTGACAACTACGAGGGTGTGCCGTGTTTCAGGTAAGAACATTTCCATAGATACAACCATTCCAACCTTTTTGGCATTGTGTTCAGGGATTGACGATGATGAGTTACTGATAGGAGCGAATCTATGGAGTAGTTGTACCATTTTGTGAAAAATTGAGGACCAGAGGGAGGTGTTGTGGTTCCATATGAACATTTCCTTAGATACCTACATCCATTCTTACCATTTGGGAATTGTGCTCAGGGATTGGCGTGTTTCTGGTAGGAGCGCAACTATGGAGTAGTTATACCATTTTGGGCAGAATTAAGGACTAGTGGCAGGTGTCGTGGTTCCATAAGAACATTTCCATACGTTGACGCGTCTCCGGTAGGAGCGCATCTATGAATTAGTTATACCATTTTGGGCCAAATCGGGAACTAGTGGGACGTGGATTACATAAGAACTTTCCATAGATACATTCTTACCGAACATTTTGGACGTTTTGGTTTCTGTTGTTTCTTTAATCAGCTGCATTTTTCAAATGGTAGCCTCACAGTCTCTTTTCAATTTTAGTCATTGTTATTTATCACTCAAACGCCTAAATTTATTAATTTATTTTAATGTTACTAGTATTATTATTTTATTTATTTATTTCAATTTTATACATATTTTTAGCGAATTTTCTTAGAAAATGAAGCTATTGCAATGGCTCCAAAAATTTTAAAATAATTATTTTCAAAAATTTTCTTCATCGAAATCTGTTTTGAGGCATTCTGAAATGATTCCTGGATTTTAACGCTTTTATATATATATATATATATATATAAATATATATATATATATATATATATATATATATATATATATATATATATGTATGTGTCATTCCAGACGATAACTCTCGATAGAATTGAGATAAAAACTTCGTTCTTTCGCCAAAAAATCAAGCATTTCAAAAGAAAGGATGAGTTCGTTGGACAACACTTTTTGAGCACATTAAATTGGTCAAATTTCAAAAAATGTACTTAAAAAATCACTAAAAAAGGCAAAAAACCGCTAAAAATTAACAAATTTCTATTTTTTAGCAGAATGCTACTCGAAAAAATTTAATCGAACATGAACTAGGACATTTAAAAATTTAAGCACAAAATCGTACTGAAAAATGTACTTAAATTTCATTAAAATGAGCTAAAAATCGATAGGAACACTTGAAAAAATTGTAAAAATCCACAAAATCGTTTGTTCATTGGAATATTACTGACAAAAAGTTAGTTTACTATAAAATGTATGATAACATTTTTATTTGTCCCCAAAGTGCTCAAATTTCAACAGAATTTAACATAAATGTAATACGACCATTTATGAAAATTCGCTCATACGATCATGCTGCATGACTGGAACTTTTTTCAATTGGAGGATCTTGTGGATTATTATAACCAAATCATTTTAGGCCAAACCATTGTATCAAGAGAGAATATTGAGAGGTGCGTTGAATAATAGGATCCATTATTTCAGCTTTCTAATAGAAAAGATTAAAAAAATACGAAGGTTACGCTCATTACAAGTCAAATACTCGCCTCGCATTGAACTCCACTTGTACACAACTCCGTTACCATATCTATAGCTCGTCCCTATAATCCTCACGTTATGTACCTACCCAGATAATGAATTTATACTCACATTGCTCAATAAATTTTTTTAAATCAAGGCAACCCATTATGTATAATATCAAGGAATCAGGTCTGGGTCAGGTAGGTATCTGCTCAGGTTAAATATAAACATTGGTAACCCTCTCTGTTAATTGGGGGAACGCATCTCCAACGTAATCTCACCAAGGTGGAGCCAAATCGATAGGGTTTTACCTGTTTTTTTTTTTTCACAATCAACATCATTCAAATTCAAATAGCAATTTGAATGATAATTTTCTTTCATGATCGATGTTTTTCTGATATAAATAATCAATCTCTCACATTTTTTTTTTTTTTTTTTTTTCTTTTCTCCTTCACATCGCCTCAATATAAATTCAAACCAATACTCAAACAGTAATTTAATCTTATAATCAATTCTTCGTAATATATTCCAAATCTAAGTCAAATAATAAATCGAATAACGTTTCTACCTCAAGAAAAAAAATTCATAACTTATAAAACTTTTTAGCATGGAACATGCTTTAGCCTTGGACTAACTAGCGAAAAACGTTACGCGGATGTGTCACGAAATTTTTTGATTTGATTTTCACGTACAACCAAGCCATTGCTGGGGAAATGAAACTTCTTGAGTTTTCACCGGACAAATATTGTTCTCCACATGTTGGAAAGCTCTCGATTTATCACGCATTTCTTTCATACTTGTTCTCCTATTCATGCCGTAGTTTTATATTTATTTATGTTATAAAAGGATATAGTAAACAATGCCGTTTATTTTGTCGTCACTAGGTTGGGAAGTTAACCTTGGTTATAGTAATTGTAGACGCGCACCATAAAAGAAAATTACCTACCTAGGTACTCTGTTCTAATTTCTTCCATTTCTAGGTACCTACTCTATGTTCTAATTTCGATTAGTTTTTTTTTTTTTTTTTTTTTTTTTTTTAATAATTTGCGTTTTTAAGAACAAATTGTAATTCAAAATTGAAGTTCATTTCCATAAACGTTTTTCCGTTGTTTCTATTCCTAATCAGTCATAATATTATGGGCTTTTGTCACATTGGCCTCCTCCAAATCCCAATAGCCAACCTATTCCTAGCACGAACAGATTTAGAAAAAAGAGGTTCAAGGGTAATGAAGTGTCCCTAATGGCTCAACTGACAATGTCTTTCTCTGGAGCAATCAACTTAACCACATCTGCATTATTTTCAAAAGATTTTCCTCTAATCAGTCACAATATGGGCTTTTACCCAATCGACCTCCAAATCCCCTAATCGCCGACCCTTTTCTCACATAGCAGATGTAGAAAAAGAGGTTCAAGGATAATGAAATGTCCCTAATGGCTCAACTGACAATGTCTTTCTAGATGGACCTCACTACTTGTGCGTTTACGGCTTACCGTTCGGATGCTTGGTCCAGACACTCAAGAGCGATCAACTTGACCTCATCTGCATTATTTTATAAATATTTTATTTTTGTTTTTCCCTCTAATCAGTCATATTATGGGGTATTGCCCAATCGGCCTCCTCCGAATCCCCTTATAGCCGACCAATTCCTCACACAAGCAGGTATAGAAAAAGAGGTTCAAGGATAATAAAATGTCCCTAATGGCTCAACTGACAATGTTTTTCTCAAGAGCAATCAACTTAACCTCATCTGCTGTTCGGGTTTTTCCAATTAAACAATATTGGATGTACCACATATATTTCAAAATGAATACTAAATGGAAAAAGCTAAACTTTGCAATAAGTTTGTAGTTAAAATCTACCATCTCTTGTTGGCCTTCTTCTGCCCATGGGCTTTCGTGTCCTCTTCGGTCAACCGAGGGGCCTGCTGAGTGAGCCTGTGGTGGTGGCAGTACTGAAGGTACCTCGAGCATAATTTTATTGTCAGCAGCACTCTGACTTGGGTCTGGCAACAGTAGTCTGACTAGGGGTGGTAAGGTGAGTGTCCTCGAAGTAGGTGATGGAACATTTGCTGCTGGGAGGATGATATCTATAGATGCATCAACCATTTTCGATGATGAATTTGGAGTTTTACTCTTGGGTGGAAACATGTGGGTGGGTGGAGATCTAGTGCTGTAGGGTTTTGTCCAACATGTAGTAGGTGCTGTACGTGTCGAAGTTGCTGTGGGTTGAAAAGTGAAAGGTAAATCATCACAGTGATCTTTACAAACAGGGATGCAGTTGAGCCCAATTCCTAACATTTGATCAACATGCCGTCGCACCATCAACTAAGATTGTGTAGTGCAGATCACCATCTTCAGCATTTGTATCTTGTATTCCATTTCTAATTTGATGATTATTGGTATTGGTGATTATAAACTCAGAGTACAACTGATTCACCAGCCAAGAATGGACGAGAAGTGGGATGTGATTTTCTATATCTCGAGAATGTTTCTTGACAGTATCCTCTAGGCCTCTAGGCTAGAGCGTAAGTGGTCGAGATGGATACTCCCAGGGATGAGATGTCTTAGCCGGAGCTCTCATGGATTGTAATCATCTGGAGATGTCGTGGGTTAACATTTCAATTGGTGAGTCAATTCTTGGCCAGTAAACTAAGAAACGAGCAAGCCCAGTAAACGAAGGAACGAGCAAGCCCTTTAATCTTGTGGACCCCTGTATGGCCTCAGCGGAGTTCTGTCAGGACTTGTTCTTGGTACTTTGGTGGTATGTAAGCCCTTGGTCCTTTCATTATACACCGTGACTGTACTGTGAACTGTCCATTTCCTGCCTTGGTGCTGGTGGTGCCGGTTCAGAGTTGTTCATAAAGTTGACACAAGTCAGGATCATCTGCAGTGGCTTTCCAGATATCGCTGCAACTTATTGATTTATCTGGGACAGCTGGAAAACTTCTATATCATCAATTTCAAACAGGTCAGCCAAAGTGAGAGGTTGCTGGGAGAGTGTGTCAGCGTTTCCATGATCACCTGATTTCGTGTATACTATATCAAAATCTGGAGAAAGAGAACGTAGTGTAAGAGATGAGTGGCAGACAACACAGGAAGTTTATTCTTCTTCCCAAAAATTTGGAGTCCGGGGTCTGCAACGCCTAATAACCGGTTAAAGGGGAGCGTATAGGGGAGAGTGGAGTAGAGAAGGTGGTGGAGAACTTGGGGAGTGGAGGTTTTTCCACCCCAGTTGGTACAGCGGGAGGCAGAATTTGAGAGGCGGCGAGATTGGTGGAAAGAGTGGCAAGCTTAGAGGAGAGATTGAGTATGGCAGTGAGGAAGATGGAAGGAACAGAGTCCTCGTTGTTAGAGAAACTGGATGAAAGGCTAGGAATGAATGTGGGGAGCAGGATAGAGGAGGCGATTGGGAAGATGGTGGAGAAAATGGAGAGGAAGAGAAGGGAGGATGTTTCCAGATGATGGCCCGGGTTCGCTTGGTGCCGTAGGCGGAGGTCCAACCCGTGCACCTACTCTATCCTACCTAGGTGCTCTTCACCGAGTTTCGTGGTAGGCCGGTACGTTTACTTTGAACAAATTAAAGTAGCTCACTCGGATACCGAATGGAGGTATTTGGGGATGATGCTCACGCCATACGGCGTAAAGAGTGCGCCGATCGAGAGATTTGCCGAAGTGGCCCGAAGGGTGGGAGCATCGGTGCTGGCACCTCTCCAGAAGTTGGAGTCCCTGCGAACGCATGTGGTGCCCTCATTCCTGCATCAGTTGGTTCTTGCTCCGATCTCGGGGAAGAAATTAAAGCGCTTGGACTGTGAGATTAGGCGATGCTTGCGTCAGTTCTTGAGGCTTCCTGGGGATACGCCGAATACGTTCTTTTATGCACCTGTTCTCGATGGGGGGTTGGGACTCATGGAGCTCCATCGAGCGATTCCTGATATTCGAAAGCAGCGGATGAGTCGCTTGCGCCGGGTGTTGTTTGGGGAGGAGGACATTGGAGAACCTGTCATTACGGTAATTCAGAGAAGGAGGGTTCGGGCGGATGCTTGGCATCGGACCACTGATGGCGCGGCATTCAGGGAAGCCAGAAGGACACCTGAGTCAAGTAGATGGATACTGGACGACGACGGAAGGATTCCGGATTGGCGTACTTTAGCTGCCATCAAGACGCGAGTTGGTGCTATTCCTACGAGAACGAGATTGTTGCGTGGACGTGGCGGAAATAGACTATGTCGTCGAGGTTGTGAAGCTGTTGAGTCTCCAAACCACGTGGTGCAGGTATGTCAGACGATGCGGAACGCAAGGTGCAAAAGACATGATGTCGTGAGTAGTTTGTTCATGGAGTACGCACGGCGGAAAGGCTGGACGACATGGCGAGAGACACAGATGGTGATCGGAGGACGTGTATTGCGGCCGGATCTGATGGTGAAGAAGGATAGAACGGCTTGGATCATCGACGTGGGCATAACGACAAATAGTGAAGCCTACCCAATAAGCACTGTCTACGATGCTAAATGCTCGAAATATGGAGGCCAGGAAGTGTTGGACGCCGTGAAGGAGATGACCGAAGTGGAAGACGTGAAAATGGTGCCGGCAATAATTACTTGGAAAGGCATCTGGTTCAGAAGAGCGGCGGATATGCTACGAGGACTATATCCACGATTCATCCTGGAGTGGGCGGCCAAGCGGACCGTGGACGGAAGCGGCTTCATCTGGGCCTCCTTTATGCGCAATGGCTGAACGAGGGCTCTTTGGAGCCCTCACAAGGTCAGTATCTGCACAGGGCTTATATATTGATTATTGATTTATGTAATGACGTACTTAAGTGGAGTGAACTGGAAGATGTTTATGCCCATTCCTTAGAAAGGATGGGCGGCAGTCTTCGCATGTAATGCGAATAATAAATTTGGTTGGTTTTGGTTTGATTCTGGGGAGCTGGTTGCCGATCCCAGAGCAAGGAGGAGGTCCACGAGGATCTTCACGTGCCACATCGCCACATCAAAAGAAGAATCGAATTATTGTAAATGAAGTATAAATGAAGTACCTTGAAGTATGAATTGTATTGTAGTACTTATATAAATAAATCATGTTATTTGACTCATCAAAAGTATCTTTACAAGAGTGGTTTATTCGGAAGTTTGGGGTTCCTCATTCACACCGTCAAAATCAAATCGGGACGGGGGAATCGCTTGGATCTCGGATACAGACTCTGTGGAACACTGATCGGAAGGCGGCGATTGCTGATATGGTACAAGGAGACGGTAGAAATGCTGATAGATTATGGGAAGTAGAGAAGCGAGGAGTGATAAGGGACATAATCGACGGAGCACAAGGCCGTAGGGCGATTGTTGCGCCGAACGAAGCGGAGTGTTCCTGGTGGGAAGATCAGTTTGGTGGAAGCTCAGAGCCATTTCAGGTGCCAGCCCATTATCCTGTGGATAGGGCCATGGATAACATTTGGAGACCCATAACAAGGGAAGAACTATCTGCTACCGCACCGGGTAACACGGCAGCGGGTATTGATCGTATTACGGCGCGGGAGTGGGCCGAGACGCATTGGAGGGTGAAAAGACTGGCACTACACATTATCATGTGTAGCGGAACTCCTCCTTTGTGGTTGACTATCGGGCGCACAACTTTGATCCCCAAGTGCGCCAATCCTGTGCGTCCGGAACATTTGCGACCCTTGACGGTCCCGTCAGTAGTGCTTCGGCAGCTGCACAAAATTATTGCAAAGAGGATTGAAGAGAATGTTCGACATGTAAAGGAGCAGCGAGGCCTGAGAAGAGGTGTTGACGGGGTGGCACAAAACGTTGTCCTGCTGGACACCCTGCTGAAAAATGCGAGAACTCGGAAAAGAGAAATCCATGTTGTTGTTGCTGATGTGGCACAAGCATTTGACTCGGTGAGCCACGAAGCAATATCTGAGTTAATGTAAGCAAGGGGATGGTTCTATTTTGTCGGTTCTTAGGAACACAATGATCAATACTGAAAGGCGGGGGCATTCGTATTGCGACGTTAGAGGTGAAATTCTTGGATCGTCACAAGATGCACAAGAGGGAAAGCATTTGCCAAGTATATTTTGATTGATCAAGAACAAAAGTTAGAGGTTCGAAGGCGATCAGATACCGCCCTAGTTCTAACCATAAATGATGGCAGCCAGTGATCCGCCGATGTTCCTCCGATGACTCGGCGGGGAGCTTCTTTCTGGGAAACCAAAGCTTTTGGGTTCCGGGGGAAGTATGGTTGCAAAGCTGAAACTTAAAGGAATTGACGGAAGGGCACCACCAGGAGTGGAGCCTGTGGCTTAATCCGCAGATCAATACGATCAAGGCTTCGACTGCCTGGGTACACTCCAAATGCATATTTGTATGCTGCCGTTGCTGATGGGGGACTCGGTTTGATGGAGCTGCAGAATACGATCATGGAACTCCGAGCCAAGAGAAGAGCGCAAGCCCTCGAAAGCGTATATGGTGAAGAGGATGTGGGCTCATGGATCACATCACTGGAGAGACGGAAGAGGAGAGCGACAAGGTGGCATGAGACGGCTGATGGAAGAGGGATGGTGAAGGCCAGACGCGTATGCGAATCCACGAAATGGGTCCTTGCGCAGGACGGCAGATCCCCCAAATGGCGCACAATCGCTGCCTTGAAGACCCATAGTGGGGCAGTGCCGGCACGCGCCAGATTGCTAAGAGGGAGGCAAGGTGATAGGAGATGCAGGAGGGGCTGCCCGGAGATCGAGACCGTCGGGCATGTGATCCAGGCTTGCCGGACGATGAGAGAGGCAAGGTGTAAGAGGCACAACGCAGTGGTGACGTTATTGGAAGAATATGCTCGGAGAAAACAGTGGCAGCCTTTCAAGGAGATGAGAATTGTGTTGGGGTCTCGGAGTCTCCGGCCTGACCTGGTGGTTCTGAAGGAGCAGGTGGCCTTCATCTTCGATGTTGGTGTTTCTGCGGATGGACCGACCCTATCCATGGAGGATGTATATAGGAACAAGATGCAGAAGTATGGATCCGGGGAGGTCGATGTGGCAGTCCGAGAAGCAACGGGGGCTCGAGAAACGCGCTGTATACCTGCGATCATCAGTTGGAGAGGTGTCTGGTATGACAGATCAGCAAGGGGGCTGAGGGGGGTCTACCCGCCCTTTATCCTCGAATGGACCGCACGACGGGTGGTGGATGGCAGCTCCTTCATATGGGCCTCCTTTATGCGGAGTACGGGATCGAGGGCTCTTAACGAGCCCTCACTGGGTCAGTAGACGTTTCGTTGTTTTTGCCTTTTTGCTTTAAAATATATGACCGTGATTTTGACTAGAAATATGATTTTCGTTTGGCTTTTCACTTAATTTTATCTTATATTGTGATTTTGTTTTGTCATTTTGAATGCTAATCGGGAAACATTTTCTTTCTGTTTCTCTGTTTCACGATCCTGAGATGTGACAGTGCACAACTCCGTAAGGAGGCCCATCCCTCCAGCAAGTGGCGACCTTCTTTCCTGCAGAAGAGAGAAGAGCGAAGTCTTTATCAATTTAAATGTATTGCAATCATGAAGTATCTTGAAGTATGACTCGATGTTATTATTGTACTATTATCTGCTCAAATATAATCTGTTATTGACTTATCAAAAGTATCTTTACAAGAGTGCTGCGTTGTTATCGGTGTGGCATAATTGGGCGTACTGGTAGAGTGTGTAGAACGTGTTCACAGGATGAGAAATGTTGCAGGATTTGTATGGAGAAAACTCACCTTCAGAGTCAGTGTCCAAATAGGACCAATCCCACATGTGGATCTTGCAAGGAGTTGAAAGTGAGTTTCAACCATCGTACGGGATCTGGAAATTGTGAGGCCTATCGGAGGGCCACTGTGAGTCAGTTGGCTATCACCCATTATGGATAACTCCTCTAATTGTTCTGCTTGTGGGAGGGGCTTTACTTCGGTGAGAGGGTTGTCACAGCATCTAAGGCAGGTCCATCCGGAATTATATGTTACCCAAGCCGCACGAAACGATCCAAGTTGTGGGCGCCATAAGGTTTGGCACCATGAGGAGATGGTTGTTATGGCCAATGCTGAGATGCGTCTGGCAGGACAATGTTCATCTACGGCAAACACACCCAGCGGCATTTGTCGCCCGTCAGGCGGTGGACGTCTCTGGAAGGGGCCGACACAGGTACTGGGGCGAAGAAGAGATGATCATGATGGCTCACAAGGAGATTATACTGCGACAGACTATACAGTCGGAAATGGAGATTTCACGTGCCCTAATGGAATGGCTGCCTGGGCGAACCCTAGAAATGGTGCGGAGGCAGAGGAGGAGACCCGTTTATCTGGAGCTGCTGAACAATGCGATGGAGAATCAGGATGGTGACAGCCCTAGAGCAGGTAGTCGGGATCCATTGGTGGTGGAGGAGATCCACTATGCCCCTGTATTGCAATGCCTTAGGGATGATCTTAGTGACGGATGGATGGAAGACCCCGGAGGGGAGTATGAGGAGATTGCAGAGGCGACCAGGGTTACCCTATTAGGGTCTGATGGAACAATTCATCTACAAGAATGGTTTATTCGGAAGTTTGGGGTTCCTCATTCGCGCCGTCTGAATCGGATCGGGACGAGGGAGTCGCCTGGATCTCGTATGCAGACCCTATGGAACACGGATCGGAGGGCGGCAATTGCCGATATTATACAAGGAGACGGGAATCGTTTGCCTATTCTATCCCCTGCGAACGAGATTAGAAGATGGTGGGAGGAGTTACTCCAGAGGCCGTCGATGAGCTTCACTGCTGGTGCAAGAGCTCCAATGGATGGGGACATGACCAGGATTTGGTTACCAATTACCCGAGAGGAAATTGAAAGCACCCGGTTGGGGAACACTGCCGCTGGTCCTGATGGCGTGAAGGCTTCCCAGTGGAACATGCTACCCTGGAAGGTAAAACGATGTATCTTCCACCTTGTTATGGCGAGAGGAGAGCCCCCCCTTTGGCTTGCCAGAGGGAGAACCACGCTGGTCCCGAAAAGAGAATGGAGGGGTGACCCATCTGGGCTCCGGCCTATCACGATTTCATCGGTGGTCTTGAGACAGCTGCACAAAATAATAGCTGCACGTCTGACAGTGGTGGTGCAGCATGTTAAGGAGCAGAGAGGGCTACGCAGGGGCATGGATGGCGCAGCCCAGAATATATGGTTACTTGATGACCTGATGTCAAGTGCGAGGGTTCGTAAGCGGGAAATCCATATGATGGTTGTGGACGTGGCGAAGGCCTTCGACTCGGTCAGCCATGGAGCCATTGAGGGGCTACTCGAGGGTAGGGGATGGTCGGGACCTCTCAGGAGATACGTGGCGGGATTATACCGAGACTCTTCCACCTCGGTGGCGGGCGGACGCCTGGTCAGATGCCGGAGAGGTGTGAGGCAGGGCGACCCGTTGTCGCCTATCCTGTTCAATGTCGTCATGGACCACGTTTTGATGACCCTTCCAACCCGAGTGGGATTTATACATCGGGGTCAGAGATGGTCCTCTGTGGCCTTCGCTGATGACCTGGTGTTGATCAGCTCGTCGCAGGCTGGCATGCAGTGCTTGTCGCGATCCTTGAAGGGGGCCCTGGCAGAGTGTGGGCTGTCTCTAAATGCGGCTAAGTCCATATATATCCCCCTGGTGCCGAGGCTGGGCAAGATGGTGGTGGATTCCACAGTTGGAGCGGCACTGGAGGGTGTCCCCGTAGCGGAGCCGGATGTTGTCTGGGAGTACCTAGGAGTACCCTTTTCGGTTTATGGGGCCTTGCCGGCCAGAATAGAAGAGATGAGGAGAAGGATTACCGCGGTGATGGACTCGGATCTCGACCCATTACAGTGCTTGGAGGCACTCAGGACCCACGTGGTCCCGGGGTTTATTCACGAATTGGTGCTTACGCCTTTGGGACTCAAGAGTCTACGGAAACTGGACGTTTTCATCCGTAGATCAATACGGTCAAGGCTTCGACTGCCTGGGGACACTCCCAATGCATATATGTATGCTGCCGTTGCTGATGGGGGACTCGGTTTGATGGAGCTTAGAATACGATCATGGAACTTCGAGCCAAGAGAAGAGCACAAGCCCTCGAAAGCGTATATGGTGAAGAGGATGTGGGCTCATGGATCACGTCACTGGAGAGACTGAAGAGGAGAGCGACAAGGTGGCATGAGACGGCCAGTGGAAGAGGGATGGTGAAGGCCAGACGTGTATGCGAATCCACGAAATGGGTCCTTGCGCAGGACGGCAGATCCCCCAAATGGCGCACAATCGCTGCCTTGAAGACCCATAGTGGGGCAGTGCCGGCACGCGCCAGATTGCTAAGAGGGAGGCAAGGTGATAAGAGATGCAGGAGGGGCTGCCCTGAGATCGAAACCGTCGGGCATGTGATTCAGGCTTGCCGGACGATGAGAGAGGCTAGGTGTAAGAGACACAATGCAGTGGTGACGTTATTGGAGGAATATGCTCGGAGAAAACATTGGCAGCCTTTCAAGGAGATGAGAATTGTGTTGGGGTCTCGGAGTCTCCGGCCTGACCTGGTGGTTCTGAAGGAGCAGGTGGCCTTCATCTTCGATGTTGGTGTTTCTGCGGATGGACCGACCCTATCCATGGAGGATGTATATAGGAACAAGATGCAGAAGTATGGATCCAGGGAGGTCGAGATAGCAGTCCGGGAAGCAACGGGGGCTCGAGAAGCGCGCTGTATACCTGCGATCATCAGCTGGAGAGGTGTCTGGTATGACAGATCAGCGAGGGGGCTGAGGGGGGTCTACCCGCCCTTTATCCTCGAATGGACCGCACGACGGGTGGTGGATGGCAGCTCCTTCATATGGGCCTCCTTTATGCGGAGTACGGGATCGAGGGCTCTTAACGAGCCCTCATTGGGTCAGTAGACGTTTCGTTGTTTTTGCCTTTTTGCTTTAAGTTATATGACTGTGATTTTGACTAGAAATATGATTTTCGTTTGGCTTTTCATCTGAATTTATCTTATGATTTGATTTTGTTTTTCATTTTGAATGCTAATCGGGAAACATTTTCTTTCTGTTTCTCTGTTTCACGATCCTGAGATTGGACAGTGCACAACTCCGTAAGGAGCCCTCCAGCAAGTGGCGACCTTCTTTCCTGCAGAAGAGAGAAGAGCGAAGTCTATATCAATTTAAATGTATTACAATCATGAAGTATCTTGAAGTATGACTCGATATTATTATTGTTCTATTATCTGCTCAAATATAATCTGTTATTGACTTATCAAAAGTATCTCTACAAGAGTGCTGCATTGTTATCGGTGTGGCATAATTGGGCGTACTGGTAGAGTGTGTAGAACGTGTTCACAGGATGAGAAATGTTGCAGGATTTGTATGGAGAAAACTCACCTTCAGAGTCAGTGTCCAAATAGGACCAATCCCACATGTGGATCTTGCAAGGAGTTGAAAATGATTTTCAACCATCATACGGGATCTGGAAATTGTGAGGCCTATCGGAGGGCCACTGTGAGTCAGTTGGCTATCACCCATTATGGATAACTCCTCTAATTGTTCTGCTTGTGGGAGGGGCTTTACTTCGGTGAGAGGGTTGTCACAGCATCTAAGGCAGGTCCATCCGGAATTATATGTTACCCAAGCCGCAGGAAACGATCCAGGTCGTGGGCGCCATAAGGTTTGGCACTATGAGGAGATGGTTGTTATGACCAATGCTGAGATGCGTCTGGCAGGACAATGTTCAACAGATGCAGAATTGTCGCGAGCCCTTGTGTCGTTCTTGCCAGGCCGTAGTTTTGAGATGATCAGGAGACAAAGAAGACGTCAGGCATATAGGGATGTTAAAGATGCGTTGCTTCTGGACTCTATTGATCGGGGCGTTCGGACTACCTCTGTGGCTTACCATGATGATCACTTCACTCAGGCAGCCATTGCCTTGATGTTGGATATTCAGGATGACCTTGACGGTGAATGGGTAGCACAGCCAGGCGAAGATGCCGAACTCTTGATTGAAGCCGCAAGAACTGCTGTTGATGGAGGCGACGGTACAGACTTACTTCGACAGTGGTGTGTCGCGTGTTTTGGGACGGGCACTGTCCCTGGGACTCGAGTTACCAATAGAATGAGGGACATGGATAATGCTGCGGATTCCTTGGAGATACGGGAGCTATGGAAGAAGGATCGTAGAGCTGTGGTCCAGGATATTGTAGGAGGACAAAGCAGAAGAGGCATGGTGATAAGACCCTCTGACGATATGTGCCAACATTGGGAAGCGAGATTCGCTGAGCCCTCTACCGCATTTGAGGGAGTCGTTCGTCATCCGATCGACCGGGACATGACCACAATTTGGAGTCCGCTTACAAGGGTTGAGGTTGAGGAGACCAGGTTGAACAATGGCGCTGCTGGATTAGATGGCATAACAGTTACCAACTGGAATGCAAGAAGCTGGAGGGGAAAACGTCTGTTCTTTCACATCATCATGTTGAGGGGGAGCGCACCGACATGGCTGACAGTTGGAAGAACTACTCTCATCCCTAAGGTATGCAGTCCTGTGGCTCCTGAACACCTGAGACCCATTACGGTGCCCTCCGTTATCCTGAGACAGTTTCACAAAATACTGTCTAAAAGACGTGAGCGTTTGGTGCGCCACGTTGATGAGCAGAGGGGCCTGATTCGTGGAGTCGACGGGCTAGCATTGAACACTTTGCTTTTGCAGGAGCTACTGAACAATGCAAGACAGAATAAGCGTGAATTGCATATTCTTGTCGCAGATGTGACCCGAGCTTTTTACTCGGTTAGCCATGGTGCTCTTGCTGCGATGATGAGGATGAGAGGATGGCCAATGGTATTAACGGGATATATCGATTCATTATACGCATCTGCAGCCACTTCTGTTGCGGGTCGCCCGCTGGTACGTTGTTTAAGTGGGGTTCGACAACGCGATCCTCTCTCTTCAGTGTTGTTTAATGTGGTTATGGACCATGTATTAATGTCGCTAACTACTCGTATTGGTTATATCCATAGGGGTAAGCGTTGGTCTCGTTTGGCGTTTGCCGATGATGTTGTTTTGGTCAGTTCCTCGCAGGCGGGAATAAATCGGATGCTCACTGACATGTCAGTGGCTTTGGAAGAGTGTGGTCTTTCTCTAAATGGAGCAAAGTCAGCCTACATTCCGCTTGTCCCTCGTAATGGAAGACTTGTTATTCCCAATGAAATGAATCTTTGTAAGTGGAACATACCCATGTAATCGAACATATGATATGTGGTGCATCACGAATCATCGATTCGAGACTGACCGTCCTACAAAAGTTGGAAGCCAAAAGAACGCACTATGTGCCTGGCCTGTTAAATGAATTGGTGCTATACCCCTGTTCCAAAAAAATGCTTCGTAGACTGGACATCGGTATTAGGAAGCTTTTGCGTCAATTGCTGAAGTTGCCAGCGGATGTTCCCAATTCATTTTTTTACGTGCCCATTGCTGATGGTGGTCTAGGGATGATGCCTTTAGAGACGACAGTACCAGATTTAAGGCACATACGTGTTTCAAAAGCAAGAGAGGAACTTTTTGGTGACGCAATGCCCGCTGAGTTCATTACAGCTATACAGAGAAGACGTCATAGAGCCGACAGATGGCATGCTACTGCCGATGGTAAAATGATGAAAGGCACTCGTGAGGTTAAATAATCGTCAGGATGGATGCGGAGTGACGACACCGTCGTGCCTGAATGGAGAACCCTTGCTGCAATTAAGACATACTGCGGGGCTTTGGCAACTAAAGTCAGATCATTGCGTGGGAGGAATGGCAGTGTCTACTGCAGAATGGGATGCTCGACCCCTGAGTCTGCGGGGCATGTCCTTCAGGTTTGTCCAGTCACACGAGAAGCCCGATGCAAACGGCACAATGCTGTTTATGACTTATTTGTAGCATATGCCTCAAAGAAGAATTGGAGCTCATGGCGAGAAAACCGAATGATCTTTGGACAGACTGTGCTGCAACCGGACTTCATTGTCAAGAGAGCAAATGTGGCGTACTTGATTGATGTTGGGATTACCTGTGGGAGTGACAACTTTCCTATGAATACCTATCAGAAGATGCTCAAATATTCCACCGACGACATCAGAGCTGCCATTATGGAGATTGCTACTGTCGATGATGTAATCTGCATACCGCTGTTTTGACGTGGAGAGGGAAATGGTTCAAGAAATCGGCGGAACAGCTGCGCAGAGTATACCCCTCGTTCATCCTGGAGTGGGCTGCTAGACGGACTCTAGATGGAAGCGGATTTGTCTGGGCCTCCTTTTTGCGTGCAGATCGAAGGAGGGCTCCTTTGGAGCCCTCACAAGGTCAGTGAACGCGCTCCATTTATTCAAGCAATTATGTTTATTTTTTTTCGACGTTTCTCTTTTTGCATTTGGATTGACTATTTTTCCCCTTTTTTGTTTGTTTGTATTTTCTTTAATATCGTGAGCATACTGTGGAGCACAACACTTATTTTCTTTCTCTTTACCTTGAAATGCCTATTTGGATATGTTTATCCATTTAGATTGGGCATTTAGATATGCTTTTACATGCAAAAATGTAATAGTCGTTGTTTTTTCGTTCTGTATGTTTCATGGTGACTTGGAGCACTGGTAACACAACGCACTTGGGAGGCCCTGTCTCCAGCCCGTTGCATCATGGATTCCATCAGTATAATGGATCAACGCTGAAATTATGTATTATTCTGTCTGAAGTATTTGAAGTATCATTGAAGTAGAAAAAATTGTATACAAATAAAACTTGTTAATGACTTATCAAAAGTATCTTTACAAGAGTGGTTTATTCGGTCGAGGAAGCCCGGAAGATTATGGCAGACGTGGATTTGGGCCAATCTGGGTTGAAGGCAGAGCTATTTAAAAAATGTAAGCCTCATGTACCATGTAGAGTGGAAGAAGAGGACTTTAGTGACGACCTCCTTCTAAAGGCGTTATGGAGGCAGAATGTTAGGGACATATCTGAAGATGAGTTTAAGAGAATGGTGGCAGTAGTGAGGCGGATACCTTGGACTATTCGCCCAGGTTTCGGCCCAGAAAGGAGAATGGGCAATGCAGTGCTGGAGGTTGCCCCTCAGTTGCGAAGGAGGCTCATTGAAGAGGGGCATGTATACCTTTCCTGGTTTCGAAACTATGTGGAAGACCATGCTGATATTTTGATGTGTTTCCGTTGTGGAAGGATCGGCCATACCGGGCAAAATTGCAGAACATGCGCTGAGGGGGAAAAGTGTTGTAAAGTGTGCGCTGATAAGACACACTTGCAGAAGGAATGCCCGAATAAGGGGAACCCGGTGTGTGAATCCTGTAGGGATTTGAAGTTGGATCATACCCACATAGTGGGCACGGGGAAGTGTGAGGCGTATCGGAGGGCAGTCGCCAGCCTCGTGGCAATCACAGATTATGGACAGTGATAGCCTGGACTGTGAGGCATGCGGGAGGGGGTTTATGACCCGAAGGGCGTTGACCCAACACGTGCGTTTGGTGCACCCGGAATTATATGTCCGCAGAAGGGCAGATGATGTTGAAGGCCGGGGGAGACACAGGTATTGGACTCAGGAAGAGATGACTGTGATGGCCCGACACGAATGTAGAATGGCCGGACACTATGCGACGGAGATTGATGTGGCAAGAGCCCTAGAGGAACTTACGCCTGGCAGATCTGTAGAGATGAGTAGACGGCAGAGGCGGCGGCAGAATTATCTTCAGATTAGGGAGGAAGTAGCAATGGAACAGGTGGAAACGGAGGTCCTCGAGGAGACTGTGCGATGTGACGATGACCTGTTCACAGCTGCGCACTGGCGATCATGGAGTCGATGCAGCAAGACATTACGGCACTGGTTGATGAGGAAGCCTACACGCTTATGGCAGCTGGAGTAGCTATGGAGGGAGGTGATGGTACACCGCTGTTGAAGGAGTGGTGCACTCAGGAATTTGGGGCTGGTGATCGTTTCGAAAGCGGTTCGAAGACCAGATGACGGCAAAGACAGGATCGTCATGGCGCTGAGGATCGCGGAGATCTCCGGGCACTGTGGAATAAGGACAGGAAGGCGGCGGTCCGGGATATCCTGGACGGTGTGGCGGCCAGGAGGAGTGTTATTGGACCATCTGAAGAGTCACCGTAGACACTGGGAGCAGGCGTTTTCGGCCCCATCTGCGCAGTTTGAAGGGCTCGTGAGGCACCCCCAGGATTCGACATTTGAGTCAGTGTGGAGCCCCCTGGATCGGATGGAGCTGCAGCAGACAAAACCCGGAAGAACGGCGGCAGGGCTGGATGGAGTGGCGGCCAGTGTTTGGAATAATGTTAACTGGAGGGCCAAAAGATTGTTTCTACACGTCATCATGTTGCGGGGGAGTCCGCCAGTGTGGCTGGCTGCGGGTAGGACGACGCTGATCCCAAGTGTCCTAATCCAACGGGCCCGGAGCAGTTGTGGCCGGTTACTGTGCCATCAGTAATATTACGACAATTCCACAAAATAATTGCCAGAAGAATGGAAACTGCAGTGAGGCATGTGAGTGAACAGAGGGGACTTATAAGAAACGTCGACGGTGTGGCGCAGAATGTGCTGCTGATGGAGGACCTACTTCGCGACGCAAGGGTAAGGAAGAGGGAGATTCACATAATGGTGGCAGATGTGGCGAAGGCATTTGACCATGTGAGCCATAATGCCATTATTGCCATAATGAGGGCACGCGGGTGGCCACTGGTCATAACTGGATACGTCGAGGCATTGTATGCCGGGTCTATGACCTCCATTGCTGGTGGGCAAATGGTGAGGTGCAGGAGGGGGGTATGACAGGGAGACCCCTTATCATCTATCCTGTTCAACATCATGATGGATCACGTATTGATGACGATGTCCACTAGAGTTGGGTATATTTACCAGGGTAGGAGGTGGTCCCACCTGGCATTTGCCGACGACGTCGTCCTGCTTAGTTCCTCGGAAGCTGGAATGCGAGTAACAATTAGCGTGTTTGAGTAAGCACTGGAGGGATGTGGTCTGCGAGTGAATAGACAGAAGTCCTTGTATGTCCCACTGGTTCCAAGGCAGGACAAACTGGTCATCCCGAGAGAAGTGACGCAGCTGAATGGAATCCCTGTAGCGACATCAAGCACGGAGTGGAGGTATCTTGGAGTCAATTTTACGCCGTACGGAATAAGGAAAGCCAGAATCGAGGCTCTTGTGTGGTAGGCAGAAATGGTGGTGGTGTCATCCCTTGCTCCGCTACAGAAACTGGAGGCGCTACGGGGCTATGTGATGCCCGGTTTCCTGCATCAATTGATCCTGTCAGGAGTCAATAAGAAGGAGTTGAGCCGGCTGGATATTGCGATTCGGCGAATGCTTCGGAGGGCATACCGCATACCAGCCGACACCCCTAATGCATATTTCTATGCCCCTATTAATGATGGTGGGCTGGGGCTTATGCCCATGTTGGATACCATTCCGGAGTTACGCAAGATGAGGTTGGCGGCAGCAAGGGAAAAGCTCTATGAAGTGGAAATGGTAGGCGGGGGGCTAACATCAATCCAGAGGAGACGTCGTAGAGCAGAAGCATGGCACCGGACGGCTGATGGGAGGGATCTGGAGAAGGCAAGGAAGGTGCCTGAATCATCCTGATGGATGTTGGAGGACGACGGGGCGCAGCCGGAATGGCGCACCTTGGCTGCGATCAAGACTCATTGTGGGGGTATTCCCACCAGGACAAGACTCCAGAGGGGAAGGAACGGAGTGGTATCTTGTCGGCATGGGTGCCAGAGTAGAGAGTCACCGTGCAGATTTGCCCCGCCGTGCGACGTGCAAGATCCATTAGACACAACGCAATATGTGATCTCTTGGGGGAGTATTCCAAAAGGAAGGGGTGGACTGTATGGGCTGAGACTCGAATCTGTGTGCAGGGACGGTATCTGAGGCCGGATCTGCTGATAAAAAGAGACAACGACGTTTTTGTGCTGGACGTGGGTATTAGTACGGACTCCGAATCGTACCCAATGGAACGGGTCTTCGACGGGAAAATTCAGAAATATGGTGTGGAGCAGGTAGCAGCTGCGGTGAAGGAGGTAACAGGAGCAGGGACAGTGGAATGCATACCAGTGATTTTGACTTGGAGGGGGATCTGGCTGCAGAAATCGGCGGAGAAGGCGAGGCGGCTCTTCCCGAACTTCATCCTTGGTTGGACGACAAAAAGGACCCTGGATGGTAGCGGCTTCCTGTGGTCTACGTTTATGCGCATCACTGAAACGAGGGCCCTTGGGCCCTCACAAGGTCAGTCAACGATTTCTTTTTCAGTATAAATAATTGATGAAGTATCGAGAATTTGAAATATCAACTGAATAGAGAGAGGCATGCCAACTCATGTATGGGATGGCATGCGATGATGAAATTTTACGCATCTAATGGGTATTGTTTTTTCTGTTCTGGGTTTTTGGTTTCCATCTGGACTGGAGGCTTTGAGGACGACTCAGCAAGAGGACAACGTCTTCTGACGACAGGTCGCTGACTTCCTGCGTGGAGTGTAATGATGTATATTAAGCTGAAGTAATATGTAACGTTGTTTATATATTTTTCTTTGAATAAATCATGTTATTGACTTATCAAAAGTATCTTTACAAGAGTGGTTTATTCGGAAGTTTGGGGTTCCTCATTCACACCGTCAAAATCAAATCGGGACGGGGGAATCGCTTGGATCTCGGATACAGACTCTGTGGAACACTGATCGGAAGGCGGCGATTGCTGATATGGTCCAAGGAGACGGGAATCGTCTACCTGTTGTATCCCCTACATGAGATTAGAAGATGGTGGGAGGAGCTACTCCAGAGGCCGTCAATGAGCTTCAATACTAATGAGCTCCTATGGATGGAGATATGACCAGGATTTGGTTACCGATAACCCGAGAGGAAATCGAAAGCACCCGGCTGGGGAACACTGCCGCGGGTCCTGATGGCGTGAAGGCTCCCCAATGGAATGCGCTGCCTGGGAAGGTTAAACGGTGTATCTTCCACCTTATTATGGCGAGAGGAGAGCCCCCCCTTTGGCTTGCCAGAGGGAGAACCACGTTGGTCCCAAAAAGAGAATGGAGGGGTGACCCATCTGGGCTCCGGCCAATCACGATTTCGTCGGTAGTTCTTAGACAGCTGCACAAAATAATAGCTGCACGTCTGATGGTGGTGGTGTAGCACGTTAAGGAGCAGAGGGGGCTACACAGGGGCATGGATGGCGCAGCCCAAAATATATGGTTGCTCGAAGATCTGATGTCAAGCGCGAGGGTCCGTAAGCGGGAAATCCATCTGATGGTTGTGGAAGTAGCGAAGGCCTTCGACTCAGTGAGCCATGGAGCCATAGAGGGACTACTTGAAGGTAGGGGATGTTCGGGACCTCTTAGGAGATATGTGGCGGGATTGTACCGGGATTCTTCTACCTCGGTGGCAGGGGGACGCCTGTTCAGGTGCCGGAGAGGGGTGAGGCAGGGCGACCCACTGTCACCTATCCTGTTTAATGTTGTCATGGACCACGTTCTGATCATTGTAGACCAGGAAACGTCGGAGGTTGATCACCATCTCGTAACGGCGGCACAGAAGGCTCTACAAGAGCTGGACGGAGAATGGGACCTGGAACAGTGGTGTAAAAGAAGGTTTGAGGCAGAGACGGAGCAAAGGATACGTGGACGGAGGAGGCAACCGAACCGACAGGATACCCAGCGGAGCGAAGAGGGACGAAATGATGGCGACTTGTGGAAAACGGACAGACGGGCGGTAGTCAGGGACATCGTGGATGGTGTGGCGGGTAGACAGTCAGTTATCGCCCCGAACGAAGAAACATGTAGATGGTGGGAGGCCCAGTTTATGCAGCCCTCACTGCCGTTTGTAGGAGAAGTGAGGCACCCCGTGGATGGAAACCTCGAAGGGGTATGGGCCCCCATGACATGCGAGGAGGTGAAGAGGAGCAAGCCAGTAAAGACTGCAGCGGGGCTAGATAGGATATCGGCGGAAGAATGGAATGCTGTGCACTGGAGGATGAGAAGAACCTTCTTCCATGTGGTAATGATGAGGGGTGCCCCTCCAACATGGCTGTCGAGAGGACGGACGACGTTGTTGCCGAAGTGCCCTAACCCGCAGGTGGTCGATTTGTTCCCCAATAAGGAGCAAATGAAGGCGTCCAAGGCTGTGATGGACATGATGGAGCGATACAATGCTGGAGAGATGGCGTTCATAAGTGCCTGCAAGGAGGCGAGGATATCCACGGTTAAGGCCAAGGAATGTCTCGGCCCAATGCGAGAGATGTTTAAAGATATTGGGCTCAGGGTCATTAGTATGGAGATCCAGATGAACATACTGGAGACTGAGGCAAGGAGAGTCGACAGAATGGACCACACGGAGAGCCTGAAAGATATACTGCAAACCACTGCTGCTAGATTGGTCCAATTGGAGGAAAAAATGGATACAATCGGAGAGAAAGTTGTTAGAAGCAATCCTCCGGCTGGACCAACTGTCTCGTATGCTACTGCATTGAGGGGCAGATCGGCAAGCCGGAGTAGAAGGAGAGAAGACGGTGATAGAGAGATCCCCCCACGGAAGAATCTGATAGTCCTGAGGCCCAAGGAGACAAACGGTGAGGAGCTAAATGCCGAGGACATAAAGCAAAAGATTAAAAGGGCTGTAAAACCCGATGAAAAGGGATGGAAAGTGGTAGGAATGCGTGGACGGAGAAATAAGGAAGTAGTGATGGAGGTGGCCTCAGAGGAGGAGGCAAGGAAGATACTTGCCGATACGGATCTAGGTGGCGCTGGTCTGGAAGGGGAAATGTTTAAGAAGAAGAGGCCAACAGTGTTATGTAGGGGAGTACCTGGGAAGGTAAATGGTGAAGCCCTTAGTGACGACAAACTAATACATATAGTATGGAGCCAGAATTACAAGGAGATCACCGAGGAAGAATTTAGAAGGAATTGTGCAGTGGTGAGGAGGATTCCTTGGGCCAGAAGCGGGAGGAGATCGGGCCAGCAGCCGGACGGATTACCGCGATGGTGGACTAGGATCTCGAACCATTACAGTGCTTGGAGGCACTCAGGACCCATGTGGTCCGGGGTTTATTCACAAACTGGTGCTTACGCCCTCGGGACTCAAGAGTCTACGAAGACTGGACGATCTAGACTTCGACTGCCTGGGGACACTCCCAATGCATATATGTATGCTGCCGTTGCTGATGGGGGACTCGGTTTGATGGAGCTGCAGAATACTATCATGGAACTGCGAGCCAGGAGAAGAGCACAGGCCCTCAAAAGCGTCTATGGGGAAGAAGATGTGGGCTAATGGATCACATCACTGGAGCGACGGAAGAGGAGAGCGACAAGGTGGCATGAGACGGCCGATGGAAGAGGTATGGTGAAGGCCAGGCGCATATGCGAATCCACGAAATGGGTCCTTGCGCAGGACGGCAGATCCCCCAAATGGCGTACAATCGCTGCCTTGAAGACCCATAGTGGGGCAGTGCTGGCACGCGCCAGATTGCTAAGAGGGAGGCAAGGGGATAAGAGATGCAGGAGGGGCTGCCCTGAGGTCGAAACCATCGGGCATGTGATTCAGGCTCCGGACGATGAGAGAGGCTAGGTGTAAGAGACACAATGCAGTGGTGGCGTTACTGGAGGAATATGCTCGAAGAAAGCATTGGCAACCTCTTGAGGAGCTGAGAATTGTGTTGGGGTCTCGGAGTCTCCGGCCTGACCTAGTGATTCTGAAGGAGCAGGGAGCCTTCATCATCGATGTTGGTGTATCAGCGGATGGACCGACCCTATCCATGGCAGATGTATATATGTATATATAGGTCGACGTGGCAATCCGAGAGGCTCGAAAAACTCGCTGTGTACCTCCGATCATCAGTTGGAGAGGTGTCTGGCATGACAGATCAGCGAGGGGGCTGAGGGGGGTCTACCCGCCCTTCATCCTCGAATGGACCGCACGACGGGTGGTGGATGGCAGCTCCTTCATATGGGCTTCCTTTATGCCGGGTACGTGATCGAGGGCTCACTGGGTCAGTAGACGTTTGGTTGTATTTGCCTTAAGTTATATGACCTTGATTTTGACTAGAAGTATGATTTTCGTTTGGCTTTCCATCTGAATTTGTCTTATGATTTGATTTTGTTTTTCATATGGAATGCTAACCGGGAAACATTTTTGTTTGTCTGTTTCATTATCCTGAGTTTGGACAGTGCACAACTCCGTAAGGAGGCCCATCCCTCCAGCAAGTGGCGAGCTTCTTTCCTGCAGAAGAGAGAAGAATGAAGTCTATATTAATTTAAATTTATTACAATTATGAAGTATTTCGAAGTAATGACTCGATGTTATTATTGTATTCTTATCTGTTATTGACTTATCCCGGTCGACATAGCGAAGGCCTTCGACACCGTTAGTCACAATGTGTTGGTGGCTGTAATGAGAGCTTGTGGGTGGCCTATAGCCTTTACTGGATATATCGAGGCGTTGTATGCATCATCATACACGTTAATTAGTAAAAACGGAAGTTAGTGAAAAACGTTGTCTATTTCCACGAAAAATAAAGAGTTACACTGTTAAATCGATTTCGACGGTTAGGCCATCATCAGTAACAAACAATAACTAAAACAATAACAATAAGTTATTGTTTGTTACTGATGATGGCCTAACCGTCGAAATCGATTTAACATTGTAACTCTTTATTTTTCGTGGAAATAGACAATGGGTTTCCACAACTTCGTCGCGAGTGATTTAGTTCGTACGTTAATTGGTGGCGGATCGTTGATCCGGTGAAGGAGAGGAGTTAGACTTGGAGACCCTCTGTTGTCGATATTGTTCAACATGGTCATGGACCATGTCCTAATGGCATTGCTTCCTGGGGATACGCCGAATGCGTTCTTCCATGCACCTGTTCTCGATGGGGGTTAGGGCTCATGGAGATCCTTCGAGCGATTCCTGATCTTCAAAAACGGCGGATGAGTCACTTGCGCCGGGTGTTGTTTGGGGAAGAGGACATTGGAGAAGTTATGACCACGGTAATTCAGAGAAGGAGGGTTCGGGCGGATGCTTGGCATCGGACCACTGATGGCACGGCATTCAAGGAAGCTAGAAGGACACCTGAGTCAAGTAGATGGATATTGGACGATGACGGAAGGATTCCAGATTGGCGTACTTTGGCTGCCATCAAGACGCGAGTTGGTGCGATTCCTACGAGAACGAGATTGTTACGTGGACGGGGCGGAAATAGACTATGTCGTCGGGGTTGTGAAGCTGTTGAGTCTCCAAACCACGTAATACAAGTATGTCCGACGATGCGGAACGCAAGGTGCAAGAGACATGATGTCGTGAATAATTTGTTCATGGAGTATGCACGGCAAAAAGGCTGGATGACATGGCGGGAGACGCAGATGGTTATCGGAGGGCGTGTACTGCCGCCGGATCTGATGGTGAAGAAGGATAGGACGGCTTGGATCATCAACGTGGGCATAACGACAAATAGTGAAGCCTACCCAATGAGTACTGTCTACGATGCTAAATGCTCGAAATATGGAGGCCAGGATGTGTTGGGCGCTGTGAAGGAGATGACCGAGGCGGGAGATGTAAAAATGGTGCCGGCAATAATGTCTTGGAAAGGCGTTTGGTTCAGAAGAGCGACGGATCTGCTACGAGGACTATATCCACGATTCATCCTGGAGTGGGCGGCCAAGCGGACCGTGGACGGAAGCGGCTTCATTTGGGCCTCCTTTATGCTCAATGGATGAACGAAGGCTCTTTGGAGCCCTCGCAAGGTCAGCATCTGCACAGTGCTTATATGACGATTACTGATTTATGCTGAAGTAATGACGTACTTAAGAATTGTATTGGAGTGAACTGGAAGATGTTTATGCCCATTCCCTTAGAAAGGATGGGCGGCAGTTTTTGCATGCAATGCGAGTAACAAATTTGGTTTGCTTTTGTTTGATTCTGGGGAGCTGGATGCCGATACCAGAGCAAGGAGGAGGTCGACGAGGATCTTCACCTGCCACATTGCCACATCAAAAGAAGATTTGAATGATTGTAAAATGAAGTAAAAATGAAGTACCTTGAAGTATGAATTGTATTGAAGTATTTATATGAATAAATCATGTTATTTTACTTATCCCGTGGTTTGAAGGGGCAAGTGCGGTAATTGATTGTGGAGGCAGAGAGGTCCCCGGATTTTGTTAGGGGGGGGGGGGGGGGTACAACCTCACCCATAGATTTGGCGCAATTGTCCGATAACTCTCACGAGGGTGTCTGCGGACCTGGGATCAGTGGAGGATAACATGGTCGAAGTAATCGATCTGTTTCCTGATAAGGAGCATTTGAAGGCCTCCAAGAATGCCTTTGGGGAGTATGAGAAGTTTTTACAGACGGAAACAACGTTCCTGTCGGCTCTTAAGGATGCGAAGATTTCATCGACTAAAGGGGAGTTAGTAGGGGAGTTTCGGAGGGTCAAGCAAGTGAGAAGGAGACATCGTATTCGGCAGTACTGTAGGGAAGAACAAGAGGGAGGTCTCGCGGTCCGCAGACGGAGATGGCGATGGAAGCTGCACCAGTCATTGCAAAGAAGGCGTTAATAGTGCTTAGAAGCAAGGACAATGAACTCAGTTGTGTTCTAGTTCTCAGACAGTGAAGACCTATTCAGAAGTGCTCTCTAGTTTTTGATCGATTTAAGTGGTATAAAGTGGATGTTTTTTGACGAATTTTGGCTCACGATTTTGTACTGACATATTGGATATCTGCTGAAAATTTGGTGACCACCTGGCGTGGATTTTGACCGGTTTTGGACTGTTTTGTTTTGCATTTTTGAAATTGATTTTTGGGTAGAAGCAGTGCATGGATTTTGACTAATTTCGGTATAGTGATTTGTTTTGACGAAGTGAACAACGGTGTGAAATTTGGTGAAGATCAGGCGAGGATTCGGACCACTTTTGGATACTTTTGGTTTGGCCCTATACTGCAAGGTAAGGAACTAGTCTTAGTTTGAAAATCAGGTGATGAGCACTAGCCAATAGGAGGGCCTGGACAAATTCATATCCTTATTTGGAAGATCAGGTGATTTCCCCTCAGCCCTGGATCTTTTTCATAACCATATATAAGGTCTTGTTGGGGAGTGGGGCACCCTTGAGAATTTTTCCCACCACCTGGCTGGCCAGGAGAGGGAATTAAATAGGGAAAACTGGGAGCAAAATCTGCTTGGGGTTACAGGGAAATAGGAGTGTGAAGGAGCTCAGGAGGTAGTCAGGCTGGAGACTTCAACACAGGAATACCCAGGATTGAAAGCTTTGTAACTTTGAAGGAGAGGAGTAATTGGCCCCGTGGTGAATTTTCATCAAAATTCGCCAAATAAGGAACCGACGGTCCAATTTGAACGGGACAAAAACCGTGGTGTTCAGTATTTCATCCCGAAGTATTTGAAAGGCGCGGTGGAGTCATCTCTTGAACCACCAATATGGCGGATGCGTTAATTGACCTCTTTCCGGATCGAAGTAAGTTGGAGGCCTCCCGAGCTGCATTGGGTATGATGGAGGAATGGGAAGATGCAGAAGCGAAGTTCCTTGCATCGTGCAAGGAGTTAAGGATGCCTGCATCTAAGTCCAGAGAGGCGTTGGCACCCTTTAGAGAGATAATTAAAAATATTGCTCTGCAAGCAATCGGAATGGAGATGAATATACGAATGTTAGAGGCAAAGATTAGAACATTGGAGACGAGTATACCAAAGGACGACCATACAGAGAGTCTAAAAACGGTGTTGACAACAACGGCTGAGCGATTGTTGGCTTTAGAGCAGAAGATGGAGGCAGTGACTTCAGGTGGATCTGGTGCGGGAGTCACTGATGGTGCTGCACCAACTTTTGCCAGTGTACTGCGAGGGAGACCCAGAAGCCGAAGTAAATCGAGGCAAGGAAGAAGTGACGAACGGGACATTCTGCAACAGGCGATTCCGAAGAGGGCACTTATAGTTATGAGGAGCAAAGACGACGATCCGGAGAAGGCAAATTCTGAAGCTATTAGAGAGGTGTTGAAGAAGAATGTGAAACCACAAGATAAGGGATGGAGGATAGTAGGGATGAGAAACAGACGAGGAAAGGAAATCGTGGTAGAGGCAGCCGATGAAAGCGAAGCTCGCCGTATAGTTGCTGATACGGATGTTGGGAAATCGGGATTGGAGGCAGAAATATTTCAAAAGAGACGGCCGTTGGTACTTATTAGGGGAGTCCCAACAATGTTCGATGGAAATAAAGTAGATGATAAAAATGTGTTGAATGCAGTATGGAGACAGAATCTGAGTGATATGGATATGGATGAATTCCGACGTAACTGTGCTATTGTCAGGAGGATACCATGGAGCAGGAGGAACACTAATGCGGATGAGCATAGTAGATACAATTTGATAATGGAGGTGGAACCAAGACTGAGGGCGAAGATGGTCAACCAGCAGTATATTTACCTGTCGTGGTTCAGGTGTAGGGTGGAGGATTTCGCGGAGACTACAAAGTGCTTCAGATGCGGTGGCATTGGACATGTAGCAAGAAACTGTAGGGTGTGTGGAGAAGATGAGAAATGCTGCAGGATATGCACAGAGAAGACACATCTGCAGCATGAATGCCCGAACATAGGAAGACCGGTGTGTGGTTCCTGTCGAGATATTAAAGTGCCACATGACCATGTGGTTGGCACCAATAAGTGTGAGGCTAATCGGAGGGCACTGGCCAGCCTCATGGTGACAACTGATTATGGAGTCTGAAATGTTTATTTGTACGGTGTGTGCCAGAGGATTTGGCTCGCGGATGGGACGGACTCAACATATGAGGGGTTGATCACCATCTCGTAACAGTGGCACAGAAGGCTCTACAAGGGCTGGATGGAGAATGGGACCTGGAACAGTGGTGTAAAAGAAGACTTGAGGCAGAGACGGAGCAAAGGATACGTGGACGGAGGAGGCAACCGAACGGACAGGATCCCAGCGGAGCGAAGAGGGACGAATTGATGGCGACTTGTGGAAAACGGACAGACGGGCGGCAGTCAGGGACATCGTGGATGGTGTGGCAGGTAGTCAGTCAGTTATCGCCCCGAACGAAGAAACATGTAGATGGTGGGAGGCCCAGTTTATGCAGTCCTCGCTGCCGTTTGTAGGAGAAGTGAGGCACCCCGTGGATGGAAACCTCGAAGGGGTATGGGCCCCCATAACATGCGAAGAGGTGAAGAGGAGCAAGCCAGGAAAGACTGCAGTGGGGCTAGATAGGATATCGGCGGAAAAATGGAATGCTGTGCACTGGAGGGTGAGAAGAACCTTCTTCCATGTGGTAATGATGAGGGGTGCCCCTCCAACATGGCTGTCGAGAGGACGGACGGTTAATCAGCTCGTCAGGTGCTGGGATGCAGGCACTGATAACATCATTTAGGGCGGCGTTGGGAACTAGCGGAATGGCCATGAACCTGGCCAAGTCCCTCTATGTCCCATTAATACCACGAAGAGGCAGGCTGGTGATACCTTAGGAGGATCATACAAGAACGTTGGGTATTCCTGTGGCTGATCTTTCGACAACGTGGAGGTACTTGGGGCTGGAATTTGGCCCGTATGGAGTTCGGAGAGCGGACGTGGCAAGGTGCAGGGACAGTGTGGAGAGGGTAATGTCCTCCCCATTGACTCCTCTGAGGAAATTGGAGGCACTAAGGACATACGTGCTCCCGATGTTTGTGCACTAGCTAGTGCTCGCCACGACATCTGGTAAGGCATTTTGAGAAGAGTGCTTGGATTACCCCAGGATACACCGAACGCGTATTTCTATGCGCCGGTGGCTGATGGTGGCTTCGGATTAACGAAGCTTGAAGCAAGTATACCGGTGCTTCGGGCCCAGAGACTGGCGAGGGCAAGGAGAGAGGTGTTTGGGTCAGACGAAGAAGTACCACATGTGTCAACCGTAGACAGGAGGAAGCAACGAGCACGTGAATGGCATGAGACAACGGATGGACGGCCACTAAAGCCTTCGCGGGATTTCCTTGGATCGACCCCGATGTGGTGTCAAAGACCATCTGGAGATCCTGAGGTGTTTCCGGTGTGGCGTCATTGGTCATACGGCACGGAACTGTAGAATTTGTGGGGAAAATGAGCGGTGCTGTAGGATTTGTACGGACAAAGGACACCTACAGAGGGAATGCCCTAATAAGGGTAGTCCAATATGTGGCTCTTGCAGGGAGATCAAGTGCAAGCAGGACCACTTAACGGGGAGTAGAGGGTGTGAGGCTCATCGGAGGGCTACGGCAAGTCTGCTATCGATCACCCACTATGGCTGAGTCCCAAAATGTATGTGGGGAATGTGAGAGGGTTTTTTCGTCGGGAAGAGCGCTGACCCAACATCTACGGCAAACACACCCAGCGGCATTTGTTGCCTGACGTTGACGTTGATTTGTTGACGTTTCTAGAAGGGGTCGGCACAGGCACTGGGGTGAAGAAGAGATGCTCATGATGGCTAATAGGGAGATTATACTGCGACGGACTATGCATACAGAAGTGGAGATATCACGTGCCTTGATGGAGTGGCTGCCTGGGCGAACCTTAGAAATGGTGCAAAGGGAAAGGAGGAGACCCGTTTATCTAGAGCTGTTGAGCAATGCGATGGAAAACCAAGATGGTGACAGCCCTGGTAGAGCAAGTAGCCGGGATCCATTGGTTGTGGAGGGGAGCCACTATGCCCCCATATTGCAATGCCTTAGGGTAAGTACAGTACGCCGCACCATCACTGTTCACCATCGATGCCTGCACCCTCGCGGTAACCGCGATGTAAAACAAATACGTGTAGTGTTGTGGGAGCATTCATTGTGACGCACCATCACTGCGATGCCATCATCCGACCTCCGAGGTCGTCCCTCGCTGTTTTTTGAAAATCAGATTCATTTGATTTTCAGGAGGGCAGCGAGGGTCGACCGCGATGTGGACTCGAACGTGATTGGCTGAGAGGCCGCCCCTCCGGCTGTCCTGTGTGATTCACAACTTTTACTTCCCGTTCAGTGTGAGTTAAGTTCTGTCGCTGATTCAGTTCACTCACTCTCAATATCGCTCATCGCTCGCAATGAAAGAAGAGTTAATTGATTTGATTTTCACGGCCACCCCTATTTGGGATAAGAGGGATAATAATCACCACAATAGGTACGTCCTGGCCAAGGAATGGGGGAAAATCGCCACAAAACTCGGAGTGGATGGTGAGTGGTCTTTAATATTAATAATAACAATACATTTTAATTTTGTTTATATAGATTACTTAGTGCTATTCCTTAATGGCTAGTTTTTGTTATTGTTGTTATTATGTTGTACGTCAATGAAGGGAGAAACGAAGTGCCTACATATCAGCAACCGGATTTAGTTCGGCAACCGGATTATTCACGAAATATTCAGCGAATTTGTCGCGTACATCCCTTGCATTTTGTGCTGAAGCGTTGTTTGCCCTAGTCCGTGGCATTTGAAGTTCACGTGGTACTTCTGGTATATCCTGTGATGGATGATAGACCTCCTTATCAATTATTGTGTTGTGCAGAATGCAAATCGCTTTGATCATAACGTCTGCAACCTTCTCGTCAGTTTCAATAATTCCTGAAAGTAATCGCCATTTCGCATAAAGGATGCCAAATGCGCACTCCACGGTTTTGCGTGCACGAGACAATCGCTTGTTGAAATTCTCCTGTGTTGGAGTGAGTGATTGACCGGGATACGGTTTCTTCAGGTTTAATTTCAGAGGGTAGGCATCATCAGCGATGAATACGTGAGGAAGGACATATTCACTATTAGGAAGTCTCCAGTTTGGTGGTATTCCCAAAGCATTTTGCTCCAAGAGAGTCGATAGGGAAGAAGCACTGAAAGTCCCACCGTCGCTCTGCTTTCCGTAGCCCCCAACATCAACAGATATGAATTTGTAGTTAGCGTTCACTAGTCCTTGCAAAACAATTGAAAAATATGATTTATAATTATAGTACATGGAGCCAGAATGAACAGGGCATTTTATGCGACAGTGTTTGCCGTCCAATGCTCTGATGCAATTGGGAAACCCCCACACTCTCTCAAATTCCTCAGCAACGTTCAAAAATTCATGTGTCGTGGGTATTTTCATGTGAATAGGTACGAGTACCTCCCACAGAACCTGGCAGACTTGAGGGACGATTTCATCCACAGTAGAAACTCCCATTCGGAAAGAGAAGGACAGTGTAGAATAGCTGCTTCCTGTGGCGAGATACCTGAAACCAAAATCACAAACAAATTACATAACAGAAATATGTAATACTATTATCTTAAACTAAATATAGATAATATTGGTATATCTCCTGCATTAGTTTTTTTTTTTTTTTTTTTTTTTTTTTCAGTATCAGAAGCTAAAACCATATGGAAAAACTTGCGACAAGAATTTGGGAAACAATTTAAGAAACATGAAGGAAAATCAGGAGACCAGGCGCCCGAAGAAATTGCATCTTCCTGGCCATTTTTTCAAAAATTGCAGTTCCTCAAGGATCAATTTACACCAAGATCTTCTTCTGGGAATCTGGATATGGAAAACAACCCGAATCCTCAGATTCCTCCAAATGAGGACAGCGCGTCAATTCTGGGTGAAAATCCCGATGAAAACGATTCCGAGCCTCCCGAAGATCAAATAAATGAGAGTCCTGGATGTGCTACTCCGATGTCTACAGGATCCCAACATTCTGCGTCAACATCAGACTCTTTCACGAGAACGGGGTACAGAAAACGATTAACAGTGCAAGCTCAGATAGGCAAAGCACTGTTGGCCTTGGAAAAAGAAAAAGTGGAGATGGCTAAACAAAAAAAATCTGTAGATCCCAATGACGACGATGTGGCATTTTTTAACTCCCTCGTACCCACTGTTAAAATATTACCACTTCAAAAAAAATTGGCCTTCAGAATGAGAGTTCAGCAACTTCTCTATGATTTCGCATTCCCTGAGCCATCGTGGCCCAATCAATCGGGTCCAAATCCATCATCGGCATATGAGCATATAGCAAGTCATCAAGCCCACAATTTTCCACCATCAACAATTCCTGTGCTTCAACATGCACGTGGACATACAGATTTTGCCAGTGGCCCATCTGAAATTCGCGATAATGATGACGGCACCGTCCTTTACTCTATACTATAATGAGTTGTAACTATACTTAAACCGGTTTTACACACTTTTTCCATTTGCCAATCTCCTTTCAAAATGTAAGGACGACAGTTTTTCAAATATATAGTTATGTGTCGAGTTTGTTCTGTCATTCAAGTCTCCTATGCTTGCTCAGCAGTACAGAACGCTTCAAAAATGTGTTTCCCTTCAGAATGATGGCACCTATCCTAAGTTTAATTTCAATTTTAAATTTAAGATTTATTTCTGCTTACCTTATCGTCACCACCAGTCGTTCCTCAGCCAAAATCGGATCGGAGTGGCAGTTCGAGTAGCGCTTCGTGTCCAACTGGGGCTTCACTTTAGATAATATGTAATCGAACGTTTCCATTGTCATCCTCATGTACTTTCGGAACCTACCCTCATCTTTCCTCAGTTGAGGAAATAAGTGGTGATATTCACCCAGTTGTTCCCTCATTTGGTTCAAGGGGTGAACTTTGAACCGCCGATTCGAAAACAGTCCACTCATTAAAAACCACTTTGCGGCGGTGCCCATTTCCAATTCGTCGTCACTATCACTCAACATCATGCCGATGCTTATCATGCAAGAGCTCGCGTGAAACTGAAGTGAAAAGGCGGGAAAACATCGAAGGTGACCCCCTCAGAAAGTGAACCACTATGAACACCCCCCATCTATGTGAAATTCAGGAGGTTGACCATCGCGTTTACCGCGAGGGTGCGGGCATCGATGGTGAACAGTGATGGTGCGGCGTCTTGTATTTACCCTTAGGGAGGACCTTAGTGAAGGATGGATGGAGGACCCCGAGGGTGAGTATGACGAGATTGCCGAAGCGACCAGAGTTGCCCTATTAGAGTCCGATGGAACAGTTCATTTGCAAGAGTGGTTTATTCGGAAGTTTGGGGTTCCTCATTCACGCCGTCAAAATCAAATCGGGACGGGGGAATCGCTTAGATCTCTGATACAGACTCAGTGGAACACTGATCGGAAGGCGGCGATTGCTGATATGGTACAAGGAGACGGGAATCGTCTACCTATTGTATCCCCTACGAATGAGATTAGATGGTGGGAGGAGCTACTCCAGAGGCCGTCAATGAGCTTCAATACTAGTGCAAGAGCTCCTATGGATGGAGATATGACCAGGATTTGGTTACCGATAACCCGGTAGTTCTGAGACAGCTGCACAAAATAATAGCTGCACGTCTGATGGTGGTGGTTCAGCACGTTAAGGAGCACAGGGGGCTACGCAGGGGCATGGATGGCGCAGCCCAGAATATATGGTTGCTCGACGATCTGATGTCAAGCGCGAGGGTCCGTAAGCGGGAAATCCATCTGATGGTTGTGGATGTAGCGAAGGCCTTCGACTCGATGAGCCATGGAGCCATTGAGGGACTACTTGAAGGTAGGGGATGGTCGGGACCTCTTAGGAGATATGTGGCGGGATTGTACCGGGACTCTTCTACCTCGGTGGCAGGCGGACGCCTGGTCAGGTGCCGGAGAGGGGTGTGGCAGGGCGACCCGCTGTCACCTATCCTGTTTAAGGTTGTCATGGACCACGTTCTGATGACTCTTCCAACCCGAGTGGGATTTATCCATCGGAGTCAGAGGTGGTCCTCTGTGGCCTTCGCTGATGACCTGGTGTTGATCAGCTCATCACAGGCTGGCATGCAGTGCTTGTCGCGATCCTTGAAGGGGGCCTTGGCAGAATGTGGGCTGTCTTTGAATGCTGCAAAGTCCATATATATCCCCCTGGTGCCGCAGTGGGATTGACATTTGAAGGTATCCCCGTAGCGGAGCCGAATGCTGTCTGGGAGTACCTAGGAGTACCCTTTTCGGTTTATGGTGCCTTGCCAGCCAGAATGGAAGAGATGAAGAGAAGGCTCACCGCGGTGGTAGACTCGGATCTCGACCTATTGCAGTGCTTGGAGGCACTCAGGACCCACGTGGTCCCGGGGTTTATTCACGAGTTGGTGCTTACACCCTCAGGACTCAAGAGACTTCAAAGACTGGAAGTTTTCATCCGAAGAACAATACAATCGAGGCTTTGACTTCCCTGGGACACTCCTAACACATACATGTATGCTGCCTTTGCTGATGGAGGGCTTGGTGTGATGGAGCTGCAGAATACTATCATGGAACTGCGAGCCAGGAGAAGAGCACAGGCCCTCAAAAGCGTCTATGGGGAAGAAGATGTGGGCTAATGGATCACATCACTGGAGCGACGGAAGAGGAGAGCGACAAGGTGGCATGAGACGGCCGATGGAAGAGGTATGGTGAAGGCCAGGCGCATATGCGAATCCACGAAATGGGTCCTTGCGCAGGACGGCAGATCCCCCAAATGGCGTACAATCGCTGCCTTGAAGACCCATAGTGGGGCAGTGCCGGCACGCGCCAGATTGCTGCGAGGGAGGCAAGGGGATAGGAGCTGTAGGAGGGGCTGCCCTGAGGTCGAAACCGTCGGGCATGTAATTCAGGCTTGCCCGACGATGAGGGGAGCTAGATGCAAGAGACATAATGCAGTGGTGGCGTTACTGGAGGAATATGCTCGAAGAAAGCATTGGCAACCTCTTGAGGAGCTGAGAATTGTGTTGGGGTCTCGGAGTCTCCGGCCTGACCTAGTGATTCTGAAGGAGCAGGGAGCCTTCATCATCGATGTTGGTGTATCAGCGGATGGACCGACCCTATCCATGGCAGATGTATATAGGAATAAGATGGAGGAGTATGGATCCGGGGAGGTCGACGTGGCAATCCGAGAGGCTCGAAAAACTCGCTGTGTACCTCCGATCATCAGTTGGAGAGGTGTCTGGCATGACAGATCAGCGAGGGGGCTGAGGGGGGTCTACCCGCCCTTCATCCTCGAATGGACCGCACGACGGGTGGTGGATGGCAGCTCCTTCATATGGGCCTCTTTTATGCGGAGTACGGGATCGAGGGCTCTTAACGAGCCCTCACTGGGTCAGTAGACGTTTGGTTGTATTTGCCTTTTTGCCTTAAGTTATATGACATTGATTTTGACTAGAAGTATGATTTTCGTTTGGCTTTCCATCTGAATTTGTCTTATGATTTGATTTTGTTTTTCATATGGCATGCTAACCGGGAACATTTTTGTTTCTCTGTTTCATGATCCCGAGTATGGACAGAGCACAACTCCGTAAAGAGGCCCGTCCCTCCAGCAAGTGGCGAGCTTCTTTCTTGCAGAAAAGAGAAAAACGAAGTTTATATTAATTTTAATCCAAAAATGAAGTATTTTGAAGTAATGACTCGATGTTATTATTGTATTCTTATCTGCACAAATACAATCTGTTATTGACTTATCCCGCGGTTTGAAGAGATCTGTAGAGATGATTAGACGGCAAAGGCGGTGGCAGAATCATCTTCAGATTAGAGAGGAGGTAGCAATGGAGCAGGAGGAAACAGAGGTCCTCGAGGAGACTGTACGACATGACGATGACCTGTTCGCGGCTTCGGCACTAGCGATCATGGAGTCGATGGAGGAAGACATTATGGCACTGGATAATGAGGAAGCCTACACGCTCCTGCAGGATACAGCTGGAGTTGATATGGAGGGAGGTGATGGTACACCAATGTTGAAAGAGGTGTCAGGTGCAGGATTTTCTGGACATCATGAAGTGTTTCCGGTGCGGTATGATCGGCCATACTGGGAGGAATTGTAGAACATGCGGAGACAATGAGAAATGTTGTCGGATATGTATGGACAAGGGACATATACAGCGGGAGTGTCAGAATCGACAAAACCCTATCTGTGGATCATGTAAAGAGATAGGTGCTGAATTTAAGCATGTAACAGGAAGCCAAGGTTGTGAGGCACATCGGAGGGCAACAGCCAGCCTCTTGGCAACTACCGACTATGGACAATGAAGAATTAGTATGCGAGTGTCGGAGGGTCTTCCAGTCCCGGCGTGCTTTGTCCCAGCACATCCGGCAGGCTCATCCGGAGGAATATGTGAAACGAGCTGCCAGAGCCACGACTGGACCAGGACGCCACAAATATTGGAGTGAGGAAGAAATGGCAATTATGGCAAGACATGAGATTGCGTTAACGGCAAGGTATAATTCGGAAATGGAATTGTCAAGGATGTTGTCAACGATCATGCCGGGTCGGAGCATTGAGATGGTAAGGAGGCAGAGAAGGCGGCAGGTATACATCAGTATAAGGGACACTGTTGCGATGGAGCACATCGAGAATGACCAACAAGTCGAGATAAGGGTAGATGACTGGTTGTTTAATGACTCAGCGGAAAGGATTAAGGCGATTATGATGGAGGATTTGGAGGACCCGCAGGTACTATTAAGTGAAAATGTGGAGATTCTTCGTGGTGCCGTGCAGCTGGCGATGGATGGCCAGGATGGGACCGAGGTACTTAAGGATTGGTCTACAAGGTGTTTTGGAGAAGGGAGAATGACTCGATCGAGGGGTTTCCCAGTGAACCAGGGCCCGATGACAGAGGAGGCACCGGCAGATATTCGGGAATTATGGACGAACGATCGGAAAGCGGCAATTAGAGACATTGTGGATGGCGAGGCTGGAAGACAGAGTATTGTACGCCCAACTGCTGAGGTTTGTGAGTACTGGAATCGCAAGTTTGGAGAGCCATCGGTTCCATTTGACGGTGCAGTGAGGCATCCGGTGGACGATGAAATGAACAGCGTATGGGATCCACTGTTGGAGGGGGAGATCAGGGCGACAAAGTCTGGCAGAACCGCAGCGGGACTTGATGGGGTCACAAGTGAGCAGTGGAATGCGATGCATTGGAGGATAAAGAGGCTCTTCTTCCATGTCGTGATGTTATCATGTAGACCCCATCTTATAACAGTGGAATCAATTACTCTTGATAAATTCGTAATAAATTATATTCTTGAATAGAATCACAATATTTCCAGAAAACAACTATTGAAATTTAAGTGTATACCAACAGGTTGGAAAATATAACATGTGTCACAACAATAATACATAATAATCACTGCCGGTGATCAATTTCGTTCCAATACTCCCCCTCAAGCTGGATGTTGGCTCCTAACTCCCAAGCTTGAAGTTAATGTCTGATGCCTTGAACCCGGCAGAGATTTCGTCATTATATCTGCTACCATTTCTTCTGTGGGCTTGTAGTTTAGGGTAATTTTTCCAGTTATTACTGCCTCTCGAACAAAATGGTGCCTGATGTCAATATGTTTAGTTCGAGGGTGATGTACTGGATTATGTGCTAGTTCCCGAGCCCCACGATTATCAATATAAAGTACTACTGGTTCTTCAACTATCTTTGGGTTCAGTTCCATCAGTAATAGTTTCAGGCTTATTGATTCTTTTGCAGCTTCAGTCACTGCCATGTATTCCGCTTCTGTAGTAGAAAGTGTGATGGTCTGCTGTTTCCGAGCTTCCCAGCTTATTGCACCACCAGCAAGTAGAAATGTGTAGCCAGTGTAGGACTTCCGGTCGTCTACTGATGAAGCCCAATCAGCATCGACATATACGGTGAGCTCTCCCCCTGAACTTGAGAAGGTTAGAGCATGGTCTTGTGTCCCTTTTAGGTATCGCAATCACCCGTTTTGCAGCAAGGAAATGTTCTCGTTGGAAACATGTGTTGAACTGGCTAAGCATGCTGATAGTGTGTGCCAAGTCAGGTCTCGTGCATGTTGCCAAATACATCATAGATCCCACTAAATTTTGGTATGGATACTCGTTCATCTCCTGCTGTTTCAGACTTTTAGGTTTTTATAATTTAACGTTTAAGTCAGCTGGCGAGATGACTGGATTAGAGTGATCCATTCCGAATTTTTCAAGAATCCTCTTTATATATTTCGTCTGTGACATCTTCAGTGTTCCAACTTCCGTAGTTATCTCAATTCCGAGAATATAGTGAATTTCCCCCATGTCCTTCATGTCGAAATTTGCTTTCAATTTTGCCTTTATTTCATCCATAGCTCGCTTTGAAGAAGTAGCACACACTAAATCGTCGACGTAAACTCTGATTATCGCAAAATCTGAACTTATCGTTCTGGTGTATACACATGGATCAGCATTCATTGGTTTGAATCCACTTGATTTCAGCTGTTGATCGAGTTTTTGATACCATAATCTTCCCGATTGCCGAAGTCCGTGGAGAGCTTTTCTTATTTGGCATACTACTTCATTTCCTTCCTCTAATTTCTTTAAGTGAGCTAGCGCTTTTTCCTTGATTTCACTTCCGATTTCTTCTTTCTCTATAATTTTATGTAGGATTTCGCCATAAGATTCAGGAATTGCCATCACTATGTCAGTGTCAATGTCCCCGTTGAGGTATGCAGTTTTTACATCCAACTGGTGAATTAGCATCCCTTTCTGAACTGCTACTGCCACTATCATTCTGAGCGACGAGCGCATCCTCATCACTGGGTTATACGTTTCAAAAAAATCTATTCCTGGCCTCTGCGTATATCCTTTTGCTACTAGTCGGGCTTTTCCCCGTTCTAGTCCTCCATCCTTCTTGAATTTATTTACCAAAATTAATCGGCTTCCCACTATGTTTTTGTTTAAACAATATGTTGCACTATGTTTTTGACTTCCCAAACATTGTTCTTTAACATGGCTTTGTACTCTTCCTTTATCGCGTCCATCCATGCCTCCGCATTTGGTCCAGATAACGCGTCTTTTACTTTAATTTCGCCCAATGGTTCTGAAGTGATTTGTACTTGACTATCGTCGTGAACTTTGCATTCACAGCAGTCCCACTTCTTTGGTTTCGGTATTCTGCTTGATCTCCTATTTATTCTTTCTTGCGTTCTTTTTTCGTGTAGTATTTCTTCAGGATTTGGTTCAACGTCCATTTCAGAATTAGTTTCAAACCAAATTTCACCGTTCTCAACTAAATTTTCTGAATTGTTTGAATTAATTGACTGGATATTGTCTTGACGACCAGTCTGCACCTCCAAGTTACTGCTTGGTTTCGTCCTTGGTATTTGTTTACAAATATCAATTTCAATTACTTTCCCATATATTTATATTCTCCTTTCGTTGTCAATGTTTGAGAATCTTCGAGAATCCCATGAAATTCATCAAAATTTTCAATTTCATTGTCATATTCCTTTAAAAATTTCACATTTCTAGTAAATGCAATTCTTCGATCTTTCAAAATCCATATATTTATACCCCTTTACTTCTTCTGAGTATCCCAGCAATATGCATTTATCAGTTTTTCGTTCAAATTTTCCTCTTCCTCTTCGTTTATGCAGTGCGTATCCCACACATCCAAATGTCTTGAAATATGACACATTTATTTTCCGACCATTGAACAATTTGTAAGGTATTTGGCCTCCTATACTGCTTGATCTACATCGGTTCCTGATATAATTTGTTGACGGCTTCTGCCCAGAATGATGGGCCTAAATTAGCTTCTAACATCATGCATCGGGCAGTTTCAACTAGAGTTCTGTTTTTCCTTTCACTGACTCCGTTTTGTTGGGGAGTGTCCGGAACTGTCAACCGCCTAGTTATCCCTTCTCTTTCCAGATACGAATCAAACTCATTAAATTCTTATATTCCAAACCATTGTCAGTTTGCAAACATTTGATGCACTTGCCTGTTTGTTTCTCAACTTTATTCTTGTATTTCTTGAAACTTTCCAGTGCTTCCGACTTTCGTGAGATAAATTGAACCTCACACCACCTTTTGGCGTCGTCAATGAAAGTGATAAAATATTTTTTTCCTCCAATCGAATTCACCCTCATAGGGCCGCAAATGTCTGAATGAACTAAGTCCAACACCTCAGACTTCCTGTTTGATTTCTTTGGGAATGGGGTTTGTGTCATTTTTCCTTGCAAACCAGCCTTACAAGGTCCCAACTTTGAATTTTTCGCAATGTTCATCCCGTACACATTTTTGCTCATTTTCTTAAGAGATCTTCGTTCAGGTGTCCTAACCTTTTATGCCATAAATCAATTTGACTTCCCCCATTTTCTTCTTTCCGGACTAAGACATTATTAACTGTCGGCTTCGTACTTCCTTTCATATAGTATAGATCTCCCATTCTTTCTGCTCTGAATAGGATTTTCCCATTTTTAGATATAATTGCTTCGTCACTATTAAAAACTACACTATACCCTTTATCCGTTATTTTCCCCACAGACATTAGGTTCGTTCTCAAATCTGGTACTAGGAGAGTTTCCTCGAGTTCCTTTTCCTTCTACTGGAATTGTATGCTTACTAGCTAATTTCACACAGTTCTGCCTAGTTTCACTTATGTTCCTGAATACCCTTCCATCCCTGCACATGTGGGTTGAACATCCACTGTCTAGAATCCATTTCTCACTACCACCGGATTGTCCAGTCATCAGGGCTACTGTTGCGATTCCATCATTTTCATCACTATCATCACCATTTTGTGCTGAATTGCTTTTGAATTTTCTCCTTTGTGGACAATTGAAAGATTCATGTCCAAATTTCTTGCAAGAGTAACATTTAACGTCTTCATATTCCCTGTAATACTTGTTCGTGGGTTGTCCTCTGCACTCTATCTGCTTCTTACGAAATTTTCGTGCTGCAAGAGCATCACTTGTCCTAGGTATTTGATGATTTTGAATAATAGCTTCACTTTCTTTAATTATCTTTAGCCTAAGTGCCTTTGGTATCGGAAGATCATCTCTAGTTTCAATGGCCACTCTAAAATTTTCATAAGACTCTCACAGACTGTACAGCATTATTATTGTCAGCAGATCTTTATGAATTTCTACTCCCATATCTTGTAATTTATCAACTACTTCCATGAATTGACTTAGATGTTCATGAATATCTTGGCCCTCTTCAATCTTGCAAGTTATCAGTTTCTTCAACAGCGTAGCTTTTCTTGCTGGTCCGGAGGACTGATGAACCTCCTTCAACCTTAACCACACATCATGTGCTGTCTTACAATGCTTTAAGTGTTTCAATTCTGACGGTGCCAGCGTAAGGATTAGATCTGCCTTTGCTTCCTGGTCTTCAAAATCCCACTGTTCAGCAGCAGCTATGGTCGAAGGATCTTTAGTGACTGTGGGTCTTCTACAGTCCCCGATTACAAATTTCCATGTCCTATTTTTGAGCAATAAAGCGGCAACATGTATAGCCCATGTATCATAATTATTTTTCTCCAGCGATTCTATTCTTATTGAACCACCCATCCTGAATTCACTGTTGCGCTGAGCCATAACCTCTTATAACTGTGGAATCAATTACTCTTGATAAATTCGTAATAAATTATATTCTTGAATAGAATCACAATATTTCCGGAAAACAACTATTGAAATTTAAGTGTATACCAACAGGTAGGAAAATATAACATGTGTCACTACAATAATACATAATAATCACTGCCGGTGATCAATTTCGTTCCAATACCCCCAATATGGTTAGCGAGGGGCCGAACGACTTTAATCCCCAAATGTCCGAATCCAGCGGGGCCGGAACAATTGAGGCCTGTTACTGTGCCGTCTATCATTTTACGCCAGCTGCATAAGATCTTGGCGGCCCGGATTTCCAGATCTGTCAAGCATGTCTCTGAACAGAGAGGATTGATTCATGGAGTGGATGGTGTTGGCATCAATGTGACCCTAATGGACGAATTACTGAAGAGTGCTCGTTCGAGATTAAGGGAGATCCATTTGGTGACGGTCGACATAGCGAAGGCTTTCGACACCGTTAGCCATAATGTATTGACCGCTATAATGCGAGCTCGTGGGTGGCCTGTAGCCCTTACTGGATACATTGAGGCGTTGTATGCGTCGTCATACACGTCAATTGGTGGCGGACCGTTGATCCGGTGCAGGAGAGGAGTGAGACAGGGAGACCCTCTGTCGTCGATATTGTTTAATATGGTCATGGACCATGTCCTAATGGCATTACCATCGAGGGTCGGGTATATTTACAGAGGGAAGAGATGGACATACACGGCATTTGCTGATGATGTGGTCTTGATCAGCTCATCACAGGCCGGGATGAATGCTCTTATGGCAGCGTTTAAGGGTGCCTTAGGAGAATGCGGTATGGCCCTTAATGAGGCCAAATCGCTTTATATACCCATGGTGCCACGGCTGGGCAGGTTGGTGGTTTCTCCGGAGGCTGAGTTGGTAGAGCGGATCCCAGTGGCTCGCTCGGATACCGAATGGAGGTATTTGGGGATGACGCTCACGCCATACGGCGTAAAGAGTGCGCCGATCGAGAGATTTGCCGAAGTGGCCCGAAGGGTGGGAGCATCGGTGCTGGCACCTCTCCAGAAGTTGGAGTCCCTGCGAACGCATGTGGTGCCCTCATTCCTGCATTAGACGATGCTTGCGTCGGTTCTTGAGGCTTCCTGGGGATACGCCAAATGCGTTCTTTTATGCACCTGTTCTCGATGGGGGGTTAGGGCTCATGAAGCTCCATCGAGCGATTCCTGATCTTCAAAAGCGGTGGATGAGTCACTTGCGCCGGGTGTTGTTTGGGGAAGAGGACATTGGAGAAGTTATGACCACGGTAATTCAGAGAAGGAGGGTTCGGGCGGATGCTTGGCATCGGACCACTGATGGCACGGCATTCAAGGAAGCTAGAAGGACACCTGAGTCAAGTAGATGGATATTGGACGATGACGGAAGGATTCCAGATTGGCGTACTTTAGCTGCCATCAAGACGCGAGTTGGTGCTATTCCTACGAGAACGAGATTGTTGCGTGGACGTGGCGGAAATAGACTATGTCGTCGAGGTTGTGAAGCTGTCGAGTCTCCGAACCACGTGGTGCAGGTGTGTCCGACGATGCGGAACGCAAGGTGCAAGAGACATGATGTCGTGAATAATTTGTTCATGGAGTATGCATGGCAAAAGGCTGGATGACATGGCGGGAGACGCAGATGGTTATCGGAGGGCGTGTAGTGCGGCTGGATCTGATGGTGAAGAAGGATAGAACGGCTTGGATTATCGACGTGGGCATAACAACAAATAGCGATGCCTACCCAATGAGCACGGTTTACGACGCTAAATGCTCGAAATATGGAGGCCAGGAAGTGTTGGACGCCGTGAAGGAGATGACCAAGGCGGAAGATGTAAAAATGGTGCCGGCAATAATGTCTTGGAAAGGCGTTTGGTTCAGAAGAGCGACGGATCTGCTACGAGGACTATATCCACGATTCATCCTGGAGTGGGCGGCCAAGCGGACCATGGACGGAAGCGGCTTCATTTGGGCCTCCTTTATGCGCAATGGCTGAACGAGGGCTCTTTGGAGCCCTCACAAGGTCAGCATCTGCACAGTGCTTATATGACGATTACTGATTTATGCTGAAGTAATGACGTACTTAAGAATTGTATTGGAGTGAACTGGAAGATGTTTATGCCCATTCCCTTATAAAGGATGGGCGGCAATTTTCGCATGCAATGCGAGTAACAAATTTGGTTTGCTTTTGTTTGATTCTGGGGAGCTGGATGCCGATCCCAGAGCAAGGAGGAGGTCCACGAGGATCTTCACGTGCCACATTGCCACATCAAAAGAAGATTTGAATGATTGTAAAATGAAGTAAAAATGAAGTACCTTGAAGTATGAATTGTATTGAAGTATTTATATGAATAAATCATGTTATTTTACTTATCCCGCGGTTTGAAGGGGCAAGTGCGGTAATTGATTGTGGAGGCAGAGAGGTCCCCGGATTTTAACGGCAGTAACGGCCCAAAAATATTTGATACCTCGACAGGAGTTCGAACTCGCGTCGTCACAACTACGAGAAATTATTATTAGATTCCCGAAGTTGCTACACTCCAACAATCTGAGCTTTGAGGCCAGGGTTATCAAACCTCTTCGACTGTGAGAGTTATTTTCCTAGAGCGTAACATTTCCCCGGAGTCAAATACCAGCCGTCTCGGCTTGTTTGGGGTCGGACGGATGACAATTAGAGCAAAGAGGCCAGGGTGACCAAACCTCTTCGACTGTGAGAGTTATTTTCCTGGAGCGTAACATATGATACTTGTGAAACTTTACGTTCATTCAACTAACGATTCTGAACTGGTTCTGCATGGAACTGCATTCTGAAAAGGGAGGGGATTGGACTAGTTCGGAACTATGCTTAGCAGCACGATCCTCAGGATTGTTCAAAATTGGTAACCTTCACAGTAACCTACCTTCATGAATAACCTTAGTTTCCTTTGATGAAGTATTGAAGATGTCTAATTGGCCCCTGTTCCGAACCATAAATCCATTGCTGATTGGGTCAAATGTTTTCGTGAAACCGGTAGTGTAGTGAAAAAAAGACCTGTAGGCGAATCAGATCTCCTGAAAACATCGAGGCAGTGAGACAATCAATTGGCCAACACCGCAGCGTTCTGCTCGCAAGCATGCAGCGGCCCTTGGACTGTCTTCGCGTTCTGTGAGGCGAATCCTTCACGATGACCTGCATCTTCATCCGTACAAGTTGGCCATTGGGCAGGAACTTTCGGAACGCGACTTCAATTCGCGAATATATGGATGTGAAGCGTTCCTCGAAAGCTTCCCTGACGATGCAATTGTGTTTTTCAGTGACGAAGCGCATTTTCACTTAAGCGGGTGTGTCAATAAGCAAAACATGCGTTACTGGGCCGGGACGAACCCCCGACAACTCCATCAGAGGCCTTTGCACTCGCCAAAGGTCACAGTTTGGTGCGCAATTTCTTCAGTTGGGATTATCGGACCTTGGTTTTTTGAAGAAGATGAGCGGGTGGTCACGGTAAATTCAGACCGTTACGTCAATATGCTTGAGGAGTTTTTTGTCCCCCGACTTGATGAAATGGACTTAGGGGACGTATGGTTCCAGCAGGACGGAGCAACGGCTCACACTGCGAGGAGTTCGATGGCTTTGTTGAGGGAGCACTTCCCTGGACGCCTCATCTCTCTCAGAGGCGATTTGGAGTGGCCACCACGATCGCCTGATTTAAGCCCATGCGACTTCTTTTTGTGGGGTTACCTCAAGTCCCGGGTCTTCAATAACCGTCCACGGACTCTTGATGACCTTAAGACCAACATACCGGTCGACATGTTGGAGAGGGTGATGCGAAACACGCGAAATCGGTTCGTTCAGTGCATCGATAATGGAGGGCGTCACTTGGCCGATATGATTTTCAAAACTATGTGAAAAAAAACTTTAAGATATTTCCTACACATAATTTAAAAAAGTAAACAAATATCTCTAATACTTTTTTATTTATTGCGTTACGAAATCGGGGGGTTATGTTGCCCCACCCTGTACAAGTATGTCCGACGATGCGGAACGCAAGGTGCAAGAGACATGATGACGTGAATAATTTGTTCATGGAGTATGCACGGCGAAAAGGCTGGATGACATGGCCAGAGACGCAGATGGTTATCGGAGGACGTGTACTGCCGCCGGATCTAATGCTGAAGAAGGATAGGACGGCTTGGATCATCGACGTGGGCATAACGACAAATAGTGAAGCCTACCCAATGAGTACTGTCTACGATGCTAAATGCTCGAAATATGGAGGCCAGGATGTGTTGGACGCTGTGAAGGAGATGACCGAGGCGGAAGATGTAAAACTGGTGCCGGCAATAATGTCTTGGAAAGGCGTTTGGTTCAGAAGAGCGACGGATCTGCTACGAGGACTATATCCACGATTCATCCTGGAGTGGGTGGCCAAGCGGACCGTGGACGGAAGCGACTTCATTTGGGCCTCCTTTATGCTCAATGGCTGAACGAGGGCTCTTTGGAGCCTCTTGACCCTCACAAGGTCAGTATCTGCACAGATGCTTATATGACGATTACTGATTTATGCTGAAGTAATGTCGTACTTAAGAATTGTATTGGAGTGAACTGGAAGATGTTTATGCCCATTCCCTTAGAAAGGATGGGCGACAGTTTTCGCATGCAATGCGAGTAACAAATTTGGTTTGCTTTTGTTCGATTCTGGGGAGCTGGATGCCGATCCCAGAGCAAGGAGGAGGTCCACGAGGATCTTCACGTACCACATCGCCACATCAAAAGAAGATTTGAATGATTGTAAAATGAAGTAAAAATGAAGTACCTTGAAGTATGAATTGTATTGAAGTATTTATATGAATAAATCATCTTATTTGACTTACCCCGCGGTTTGAAGAGATCTGTAGAGATGATTAGACGGCAAAGGCGGCGGCAGAATTATCTCCAGATTAGGGAGGACGTAGCAATGGAGCAGGTGGAAACAGAGGTCCTAGACGAGACGGTACGACATGACGATGACCTGTTCGTGGCTGCGGCACTAGCGATCATGGAGTCGATGCAGGAAGACATTGTTGCACTGGGCAATGAGGAAGCTTACACGCTCCTGCGGGATGCAGCTGGAGTTGCTATGGAGGGAGGTGATGGTACACCAATTTTGAAGGAGTGGTGCACTCGAGTATTGGGGGCTGGTGATCGTCTGGAGAGTGGTTCGAGGACCAGACGACGGCCGAGGCAGGATCGGCATGGCACCGAGGATCGCGACGACCTCCGGTCATTGTGGAGTAAGGACAGGAAAGCGGCGGTCCGGGATATCCTAGACGGTGTGGCGGCCAGGAGGAGTGTCACTGAACCATCAGAAGAGTTTTGTAAACATTGGGAGCAGGCGTTTTCAGCCCCATCTGCACAGTTTGAAGGGCTCGTGAGGCACCCCCAGGACTCTACATTTGAGTCAGTGTGGAGTCCCTTGGATCGGATGGAATTGCAGCAGACGAAACCTGGAAGAACGGCAGCGGGGCTTGATGGGGTGGCAGCCAATGTCTGGAACGGCGTTAACTGGAGGGCCAAAAGGTTGTTTCTGCACGTCATCATGTTGCGGGGGAGTCCACCGGTGTGGCTGGCTGCGGGCAGGACGACGTTGATCCCCAAGTGCCCTAATCCATCGGGCCCGGAGCAGTTGCGGCCCGTTACTGTGCCATCGGTGATTCTGCGACAGTTTCACAAAATAATTGCCAGAAGAATTGAAGCTGCGGTGAGGCATGTGAGCGAACAGAGGGGACTCATAAGAAACGTGGACGGAGTGGCACAGAATGTGCTGCTGATGGAGGACTTACTTCACGATGCAAGAGTAAGGAAGAGGGAGATTCACTTAATGGTGGCGGATGTGGTGAAGGCATTTGACCATGTGACCATGTGAGCCACTGGTCATAACTGGATATATTGAGGCATTGTATGCTGGATCTATGACCTCCATTGCTGGTGGACGGATGGTGAGGTGCAGGAGGGGGGTGCGACAGGGAGACCCCTTGTCATCTATCCTGTTCAACATCGTGATGGATCACGTATTGATGACGATGTCCACTAGAGTCGGTTATATTTACCAGGGTAGGAGGTGGTCCCATCTGGCATTTGCAGATGACGTCGTCTTGCTTAGTTCTTCGGAAGCTGGAATGCGAGCAACAGTTAACGCGTTTGAGCAAGCACTGGAAGGATGTGGTCTGCGAGTGAATAGACACAAGTCTTTGTATGTCCCGAGAGAAGTGACGCAGCTGAATGGAATCCCCGTATCGACATCAAGCATGGAGTGGAGGTACTTTGGAGTCATTTTTACGCCGTATGGAGTAAAGAAAGCCAGAATTGAGACCCTAGTGCAGCAGGCACAACTGGTGATGGGGTCATCCCTTGCACCGCTACAGAAGCTGGAGGCGCTTCGGGGGTATGTGATGCCTGGTTTCCTGCATCAATTGATCTTGTCAGGAGTCAACAAAAAGGAGTTGAGGCGGCTGGACGTCGCGATTCGACGTATGCTTCGGAGTGTCTATCGCATACCGGCAGACACCCCTAATGCATACTTTTATGCCCCAATTAACGATGGTGGGCTGGGGCTTATGCCCATGCTGGATACCATCCCAGAGTTATGCAGAATGTGGTTGGCGGCAGCAAGGGAGAAGCTCTATGGAGTGGAAATGGAAGGCGGGGGGCCAACATCAATCCAGAGGAGGCGTCGTAGGGCGGAAGCATGGCACCGGACAACTGATGGGAGGGATTTGCAGAAGGCAAGGAAAGTGCCTGAGTCATCCAGATGGATGTTGGAGGACGACGGGGCGCAGCCGGAATGGCGCACCTTGGCCGCAATCAAAACTCATTGCGGAGGTATTCCCACCCGGACAAGGCTCCAGAGGGGAAGGAACGGAGCGGTGGCTTGTCGGCATGGGTGCCAGAGTAGGGAGTCGCCAAACCATGTCGTGCAGATTTGCCCCGCCGAGCGACGTGCAAGATCCAGGAGACACAATGCAATATGTGACCTCTTGGCGGAGTATGCCAAAAGGAAGGGTTGGGCTGTATGGGCTGAGACTCGAATCAGTGTACAGGGACGATGGCTGAGGCCGGATCTGGTGATAAAAAGAGACAACGCAGTGTTTGTGTTGGACGTGGGTATTAGTACAGACTCCGAATCGTACCTACCCAATGGAGTGGGTCTTCGATGGGAAGATTCTAAAATATGGCGCCGAGCAGGTTGCAATTGCGGTAAAGGAGGTAACAGGAGATGAGACGGTGGAATGCGTACCTGTGATTTTGACCTGGAAGGTGATCTGGCTGCAGAAATCAGCGGAGAAGGCGAGGCGGCTTTTCCCGAACTTCATCCTTGGTTGGACAGCAATGAGGACCCTGGATGGTAGCGGCTTCTTGTGGTCCACGTTTATGCGCATCACTGAGACGAGGGCCCTTGGGCCCTCACAAGGTCAGTGAATTATTTATTTTTCAGTATACATAATTGATGAAGTATTGAGAATTCGAGATATCAATTGAATAGAGAGAGGCATGCCAACTCATGTATGGGTTGGCATGCGATGATGAAATTTTACGCATCTAATGCGTATTGTTTTTCTTTTCTGGGTTTTTGGTTTCCATCGGGACTGGAGGCTTCAAGGATGACTCAGCAAGAGGACAACGTCTTCCGATGACACGTCGCTGACTTCAAGAATGCCTCCAAGAATGCCTTTGGGGCGTATGAGAAGTTTTTACAGACGGAAGCAACGTTCCTGGCAGCTCTTAAGGATTCGAAGATTTCATCGACCAAAGGGAAGGAGTGTCTCAGGTGACTCAGTGTCGTTGACTGGTGAATTGAGGGCGAGAGAAGGGCGGGATCATACGGAGAGCTTGATGGAAGTGCTACAAACAACGGCGACTAAGTTGATTGGATTGGAAGAAAAGATCGAAATAATGGGGAGCAGTAGGGGAGCTTTGGAGGGTCAAGCAAGCGAGCAGGTGACATCATATTCGGCAGTACTGCAGGGAAGAACAAGAGGGAGGTCTCGCGGTCCGCGGACAGAGATGGCGATGGAGGCTGCACCAGTCATTGCAAATAAGGCGCTAATTGTACTTAGAAGTAAGGACGATGACCCTGAGAAGGCAAATGCTGGGGCGATACGGGGAATTCTGAGTGAACGGGTCAAGCCGCACGAAAAGGGGTGGAAGATAGTTGGTGTTAGGAACAGGAGAGGAAAGGAGGTTGTTGTTGAGGCAGCTGATGATCAAGAGGCTCGGAGAATAATGGCAGACACTGACCTTGGTAGATCAGGATTGGAGGCTGAGGTATTTACAAAGAAACGACCTCTCCTGTTGATTAGGGGTGTCCCACTGAGGTTTGAGGGCGAAGAAGTCACTGAGGAAATGTTGGTTCAGGCAGTTTGGAAGTAGAACATGCAAGACATCAACATAGAGGAATTCAAGAAGAACGTGAAGGTTATTCGAAGGATACCATGGAGCAGGAGAGCAGCAGGTGTAAACACACCAGAGAGGTGTAACGTGGTGATCGAAGTGGAGCCAAGATTAAGAGGTGAATTTCTGCGGCGGCAATATGTCTACTTGTCGTGGTATAGGTGCGGGATAGAAGATCATACAGTGATGATGCGGTGCTTTAGATGTGGTGGCATTGGGCATTTGGCACGTGAATGCAGAATATGTAGTGAAAGCGAGAAGTGTTGCACCGTGTTGTGTATTTTTTCTTCCCGGATTATTCATTGGTGCCGTCAACCCGAGAATTAGTGATCGCGACGCTGAGCACAGTTCCAGATCGCAAAATTCCGGATCCCGTACCTAAAGGAAGCTTATCGCCATTGACTCATCCATTTGTTTTGGATTCCGCATTGAAATTACGTCGCGTAGTGACTTCGGTAAATACGATTTACATTCAGAATGCCGAAATTACGACGTCGATCCCGCCAGTCATCACTTCTTCCGCCATCTTTCTGTATTGAGACCAATACAACAGCTAACGTCAAGCCGGCTGTGTTGACTATGGACCCCGCCAAGGCTTATAACCTACCTAACGGAGTGAAAATATACAGAAGAATTTCATCAGGGCTCATGATCATGCTTGAAACCATATTCAGTGATAGTCACGAACCTGATTCCCCTTCCCGACACTATCCGAGAAGGCGAGGAGCTTTGGCTTACTTGTACCCCACACGTCATAAGGGATTGTCAACGAGCTAAGATGCTGTTAGCCGAATCCGCATCCCAACCAAGGAACGAAATTACGTTCCATGACGTAAGATCCCGTTACGAGGGAGTAAAGATAATAAAACGCCAGTGCTTGAAATGGGGTTGGCATGCTGTTTTCCCAAACTTCCGACAGAGCGCATGAGTCGTTCAATGTTTTTATTAATGATGGAACTCTGATAATACCTATTTTCCCGATCATCCTGTAATAATATACGATTTGAGCTCCCGAAGGTGCAGAGAAATTGTGAAGTATTAATTGTAAATTTTACAAGAACTTTATATTTTGTAAGCACTGCATTGCTCACGAGCGCCCTTCGCGTCCTACGGACGACGAACGCAAATGAATATTAGTCTAATTCCGCCTCCCTTAGGAGCCAAATGGCTCTCCCGCTCTTATGTTTCCGATCCCGCCTTACAGTCATTAAAGTGAACCAGGATTCCGTTATTTTGTGTATTTTTTTCCCCGGATTATTCAGGGAAGTAGAAAAGAACTTTGAAGAGAGAGTACACGAGTATGTTAAACTGCTCAAGGGGTAAATGGAAAAGATCCGAAATTTCCAAAAAGGAAGATTCCTGTCTTCTCGCTGGTCAGACATCCCCCCTCCTCGTGGACGGCTCTACGTAGTGAGAATTTAGTTGCATTGAAATGCTTTGTCCCCATTTAATACTAAAAGGAAAATTTTGGAGTAAGGTGTATCAACAGTTGCTCATGGGTAGCTGGAATAAGCAACCACGAAGGAAAATTGTAATGGAATATTGATTATAAATAAAAATGACAAAAACTAATTCACCTATCATCTTAGAAATAAGTCATAACCACTTGTAATAGGTTTCAATCATGCAGCACGATCGTATGAGCGAATTTTCTCAAGTTAGTTACCTTATTATATTGTTGAATTGTTTTGAAATTTAAGCTTTTTGAGTGCAAAGAAAATATTACCTAACTATTATTTTTGTGACAAAAAAGAATGATTTTTAGATTTTATAGTAGTTTTTACCCATTTTATAGCAAATTTTAATGAAATTTAAGTACATTTTCAGCTTAATTTTGTAAATAAATTTTTTAATGTTCTATTTTAAATTGATAAACCTCATTTGAGCAAAAGTCTGCTAAAAATGATACATTTAACCATTTTAGTCGTTTTTAGCCACTTTTAGAGATTTTTTCAGCATATTTTTTGAAATTTGATCAATTTAATGTTCTAAACAACTGCTGGCCAACAATCTCATCCTTTCGTTTGAAAACTTGATTTTTTGGTGCAAGAACGGAATTTTTATCTCAATTCTAAAGAGAGTTATCGTCCGGAAGGACACACACACACACACACAAACATTCATACTGCTTGGAGGTCTTTACGGCCATGGAAGAGACCTATTCATACAAGTTCATCTTAAAGGATAGTCACGAGTATAAGCGGGGATGTCGTGTTTCAGGCAGGAGTGTATCTATGGAGTAGTTACACCACTGTGGGCAAAACTTGAGGACTAGTGGGATGTGCCGTGTTTCTGGTAAGAACATTTCCATAGATACAGCCATTCCTACCGTTTGTACATTGTGTTTAGGGATTGATGTGTTTCTAGTAGGAGCGCATCTCTATGGAGTAGTTATTAGGGAAAATTTGACAACTACTGGGGTGTGCCGTGTTTCAGGTAAGAACATTTCCATAGATACAGCCATTCCAACCTTTTTGGCATTGTGTTCAGGGATTGACGATGAGTTACTGATAGGAGCGAATCTATGGAGTAGTTGTACCATTTTGTGCAAAATTGAGGACCAGAGGGAGGTGTCGTCGTTCCATATGAAAATTGTCTTAGATACATCCATTCTTACCATTTGGGAATTGTGCTCAGGGATTGGCGTGTTTCTGGTAGGAGCGCAACTATGGAGTAGTTATACCATTTTGGGCAGAATTAAGGACTAGTGGCAGGTGTCGTGGTTCCATAAGAACATTTCCATACATTGACGTGTTTCCGGTAGGAGCGCATCTATGGATTAGTTATACCATTTTGGGCCAAATCGGGAACTAGTAGGACGTGGATTACATAAGAACTTTCCATAGATACATTCTTACCGAACAATGTTAGACGTTTTGGTTTCTGTTAGTTTTTCAATCAGCTTCATTTTAGCGAATTTTTGAAGAAAATTAAGCTATTGCTCTCGCCTCAAAATTTGTAGAATGTGAATTTTTGAAAAAATTTATGCAGAAATCCGTTTCAGGCTATTCTGACTCATATTCTGAAGTTTAACGCATTTTTTTATGTATGTATGTATATATGTATGTATGTGTCATTCCAGACGATAACTGTCCGTAGAATTGAGCTAGAAACTTCAAACAAATTTTAAAATGTTAAGGACACAAAACGAAAGTTCAAGTTCGTTGGCCAGCATGATCGGATTACATCTTCGGGTTGAAATTTTCAAAAATGTAGTATACAATTTCAAAATGGCCTGTTTTTTTGGGATTTGTTGTGCGAAATAAATTTTTCAGCATACTAACATGTGGTATATGGCGTAAAATTTACTATAAGTATATGTATCAAGTTTTAAAAAATTTCAAAGTTGAAAAATCAGTTGTTGTTTTTTCAATCAGCTGCATTTTTCAAATGGTAGCCTCACAGTTTCTTTTCAATTTTAGTCATTGTTATTTATCACTCAAACGCCTAAATTTATTCATTTATTTTAATGTTACTAGTATTATTATTTTATTTATTTATTTCAGTTTTATACATATTTTTTTCAATTGGAGGATCTTGTGGATTATTATAACCAAATCATTTTAGACCAAACCATTGTATCAAGAGAGAATATTGAGAGGTGCGTTGAATAATAGGATCCATTATTTCAGCTTTCTAATAAAAAAGATTGAAAAAATACGTAGGTTACGATCATTCCAAGTCAAAAACTCGCCTCGCATTGAACTCCACTTGTACACAACTCCGTTACCATATCTATAGCTCGTCCCTATAATCCTCACGTTATGTACCTACCCAGATAATGAATTTATACTCACATTGCTCAATAAATTTTTTTAAATCAAGGCAACCCATTATGTATAATATCAAGGAATCAGGTCTGGGTCAGGTAGGTATCTGCTCAGGTTAAATATAAACATTGGTAACCCTCTCTGTTAATTGGGGGAACGCATCTCCAACGTAATCTCACCAAGGCGGCGCCAAATCGATAGGGTTTTACCTTTTTTTTTCACAATCAACATCATACAAATTCAAATAGCAATTTAAATGATAATTTTCTCTCATAATCGATGTTTTTCTGATATAATTAATCTCTCACACTTTTTTTTCTTTTCTCCTTCGCATCGTCTCAATATAAATTCAAACTAATACTCAAACAGTAATTTAATCTTATAATCAATTCTTCGTAATACGAGTATATTCCAAATCTAAGTCAAATAATAAATCGAATAACGTTTCTACCTCAAGAGAAAAAATTCATAACTTATAAAACTTTTTAGCATGGAACATGCTTTAGCCTTTGACTAACTAGCGAAAAACGTTACGCGGATGTGTCACGAAATTTTTTCTTTTGATTTTCACGTACAACCAAGCCATTGCTCGGGAAATGAAACTTCTTCAGTTTTCACCGGACAAATATTGTTCTCCACATGTTGGAAAGCTCTCGATTTATCACGCATTTCTTTCATACTTGTTCTCCTATTCATGCCGTAGTTTTATATTTATTTATGTTATAAAAGGATATAGTAAACAAGGCCGTTTATTTTGTCGTCACTAGGTTGGGAAGTTAATCTTGGTTATAGTAATTGTAGACGCGCACCATAAAAGAAAATTACGAACCTAGGTACTCAGTTCTAATTTCTTCCATTTCTAGGTACCTACCTACTCTATGTTCTAATTTCGATTAGTTTTTTATCTATTTTTTTATTTTTTTTTTTTTTTTTTACTAATTTGCTTTTTTAAGAACAAATTGTAATTCAAAATTGAAATTCATTTCCATAAACGTTTTTCCGTTGTTTCTAATCCTAATCAGTCATAATATTATGGGCTTTTGTCACATTGGCCTCCTCCAAATCCCAATAGCCAACCTATTCCTCGCACGAACAGATTTAGAAAAAGAGGTTCAAGGATAATGAAGTGTCCCTAATGGCTCAACTGACAATGCCTTTCACCGGAGCAATCAACTTAACCTCATCTGCATTATTTACAAAAGATTTTCCTCTAATCAGTCACAATATGGGCTTTTACCCAATCGCCGACCTTTTTCTCACATAGCAGATGTAGAAAAAGAGGTTCAAGGATAATAAAATGTCCCTAATGGCTCAACTGACAATGTCTTTCTAGATGGACCTCACTACTTGTGCGTTTACGGCTTACCGTTCGGATGCTTGATCCAGACACTCAGGAGCGACGAACTTGACCTCATCCGCATTATTTTATAAATATTTTATTTTTGTTTTTCCCTCTAATCAGTCATATTATGGGCTACTGCCCAATCGGCCTCCTCCGAATCCCCTTATAGCCGACCAATTCCTCACACAAGCAGGTATAGAAAAAGAGGTTCCTCCTGAAGGTACCTCGAGCATGATTTTATTGTCAGCAGCACTCTGACTTGGGTCTGGCAACAGTAGTCTGACTAGGGGTGGTAAGGTGAGTGTCCTCGAAGTAGGTGATGGAACATTTGCTGCTGGGAGGATGATATCTATAGATGCATCAACCATTTTCGATGATGAATTTGGAGTTTTACTCTTGGGTGGAAACATGTGGGTGGGTGGAGATCTAGTGCTGTAGGGTTTTGTCCAACATGTAGTAGGTGCTGTACGTGTCGAAGTTGCTGTGGGTTGAAAAGTGAAAGGTAAATCATCACAGTGATCTTTACAAACAGGGATGCAGTTGAGCCCAATTCCTAACATTTGATCAACATGCCGTCGCACCATCAACTAAGATTGTGTAGTGCAGATCACCATCTTCAGCATTTGTATCTTGTATTCCATTTTGTAATTTGATGATTATTGGTATCGGTGATTATAAACTCAGAGTACAACTGGTGATTTTCTTATATCTCGAGAATGTTTCTTGACAATATCCTCTAGGCCTCTAGGCTAGAGCGTAAGTGGTCGAGATGGATACTCCCAGGGATGAGATGTCTTAGCCGGAGCTCTCATGGATTGTAATCATCTGGAGATGTCGTGGGTTAACATTTCAATTGGTGAGTCAATTCTTGGCCAGTAAACTAAGAAACGAGCAAGCCCAGTAACGAAGGAAAGAGCAAGCCCTTTAATCTTGTGGACCCCTGTATGGCCTCGGCGGAGTTCTGTCAGGACATGTTCTTGGTACTTTGGTGGTATGTAAGCCCTTGGTCCTTTCATTATACGAACTAAATCACTCGCGACGAAGTTGTGGAAACCCATTTAAAAACGGAAGTTAGTGAAAAACGTTGTCTATTTCCACGAAAAATAGACAAAAATAGACTCTTTCATTATACACCGTGACTGTACTGTGAACTGTCCATTTCCTGCCTTGGTGCTGGTGGTGCCGGTTCAGAGTTGTTCATAAAGTTGACACAAGTCAGGATCATCTGCAGTGGCTTTCCAGATATCGCTGCAACTTATTGATTTATCTGGGACAGCTGGAAAACTTCTATATCATCAATTTCAAACAGGTCAGCCAAAGTGAGAGGTTGCTGGGAGAGTGTGTCAGCGTTTCCATGATCCCCTGATTTCGTGTATACTATATCAAAATCTGGAGAAAGAGGGCGTAGTGTAAGAGATGAGTGGCAGACAACACAGGAAGTTTATTCTTCTTCCCAAAAATTTGGAGTCCGGGGTCTGCAACGCCTAATAACCGGTTAAAGGGGAGCGTATAGGGGAGAGTGGAGTAGAGAAGGTGGTGGAGAACGTGGGGAGTGGAGGTTTTTCCACCCCAGTTGGTACAGCGGGAGGCAGAATTTGAGAGGTCGGCGAGATTGGCGGAAAGAGTGGCAAGCTTAGAGGAGAGATTGAGTATGGCAGTGAGGAAGATGGAAGGAACAGAGTCCTCGTTGTTAGAGAAACTGGATGAAAGGCTAGGAATGAATGTGGGGAGCAGGATAGAGGAGGCGATTGGGAAGATGGTGGAGAAAATGGAGAGGAAGAGAAGGGAGGATGTTGCCAGATGATGGCCCGGGTTCGCTTGGTGCCGTAGGCGGAGGTCCAACCCGTGCACCTACTCTATCCTACCTAGGTGCTCTTCACCGAGTTTCGTGGTAGACTGGTACGTTTACTTTGAACAAATTAAAGTGCTCAAAGCAGACTGAAATCTCTGCCTGAATAGTAGTGCATGGAATAATAAAATAGGACCTTGGTTCTATTTTGTCGGTTCTTAGGAACACAGTGATCAATACTGACAGGCGGGGGCATTCGTATTGCGACGTTAGAGGTGAAATTCTTGGATCGTCACAAGATGCACAAGAGAAGAAGCATTTGCCAAGTATGTTTTGATTGATCAAGAACGAAAGTTAGAGGTTCGAAGGCGATCAGATACCGCCCTAGTTCTAACCATGAATGATGGCCGCCGATGTTCCTCCGATGACTCGGCGGGGAGCTTCTTTCTGGGAAACCAAAGCTTTTGGGTTCCGGGGGAAGTATGGTTGCAAAGCTGAAACTTAAAGGAATTGACGGAAGGGCACCACCAGGAGTGGAGCCTGTGGCTTAATTTGACTTATCAAAAGTATCTTTACAAGAGTGGTTTATTCGGAAGTTTGGGGTTCCTCATAGGGGTGAGTTAGGGCATCCACCCTATGGTTGGTGGCGGACGACGGGAAGGTACCCTCCTGGAGGACGGCGGCTGCCCTGCGTACACATTGTGGTCGATTCCCACACGATCCAGAGTTCTTAGGGGTCGCCAAGGGAGCAGAAATTGTAGGAAGGGATGTCACCAGGTGGAGTCACCGAACCATGTAGTTCAGGTATGCCCAACTACGAGAGAAGCAAGATGCCGAAGGCACAATGGCGTTTGCCGACTGTTTGAGACCTATGCCAGGAAAGAGGGGTGGGAAATAATGCAAGAGCCAAGAGTGAATATTGGAGGCGAATCCTTGGTACCGGACCAGATAGTCAAGAAAGAGAATATCGCCTATATAATTGATGTGGCTATTACCACTGACTCGCAATGGTTCCCGATGCCAGAAGCCTACGACCGCAAAATTAGCAAGTACGGAAGAGCCGACATGCTGGAGACGGTGTCAACCATGATGGGGACGCAGCGGACCACCATGATTCCTGCCATACTCACGTGGAGAGGAGTATGGCTAGCCAAGTCAGCAAGAGGACTGCGGGAGCTGTATCCAGAGTTCCTCCTCGAATGGGCGGCCAGAAGAGCAATGGATGGCAGCGGCGCAATTTGGTCTATTTACAGGCGCACTAACCAGTCGAGGGCTCATTTCGAGCCCTCACAAGGTCAGTAACAGATGATATAAGGAGCGAAGAAAAATATTAGATATAGAAAATAGCTATAAAAATAAGTACGATATGAATATATAAGATAGATAAGAGTAGACTAGAATTGAAGATAAATAGAGCAAAGCATAGCGGGGTGACCAGTTGCAGTAAAAGTGTAACGGCCACCGCCGGATAGTAGTTTGCAAGCATCTAATGCAAATATGTGGTTGGTTGTTTGTTTCCGATGGAGCTGACGATCTGGACCACAACGCCTAAGGAAGGGGTCACTCTTCACGATCAGCTAAACTGTGGATCAGATGGACAATTAAAAATAGTGAACAGTGTGATATATTTGATGTAAAATTGTATTGAAGTACATATAAATGAATAAACATGTTATTGACTTATCAAAAGTATCTTTACAAGAGTGGTTTATTCGGAAGTTTGGGGTTCCTCATTCACGCCGTCAAAATCATATCGGGACGGGGGAATCGCTTGGATCTCGGATACAGACTCAGTGGAACACTGATCGGAAGGCGGCGATTGCTGATATGGTACAAGGAGACGGGAATCGTCTACCTATTGTATCCCCTACGAATGAGATTAGAAGATGGTGGAAGGAGCTACTCCAGAGGCCGTCAATGAGCTTCAATACTAGTGCAAGATCTCCTATGGATGGAATCCTGGTATGACCAGGATTTGGTTACCGATAACCCAAGAGGAAATCGAAAGCACCCGGCTGGGGAACACTGCCGCGGGTCCTGATGGCGTGAAGGCTCCCCAATGGAATGCGCTGCCTGGGAAGGTTAAACGGTGTATCTTCCACCTTATTATGGCGAGAGGAGAGCCCCCCCTTGGCTTGCCAGAGGGAGAACCACGTTGGTCCCAAAAAAAGAATGGAGGGGTGACCCATCTGGGCTCCGGCCAATCACGATTTCGTCGGTAGTTCTGAGACAGCTGCACGTCTGATGGTGGTGGTGTAGCACGTTAAGGAGCAGAGGGGGCTACGCAGGGGCATGGATGGCGCAGCCCAAAATATATGGTTGCTCGAAGATCTGATGTCAAGCGCGAGGGTCCGTAAGCGGGAAATCCATCTGATGGTTGTGGATGTAGCGAAGGCCTTCGACTCAGTGAGCCATGGAGCCATAGAGGGACTACGTGAAGGTAGGGGATGTTCGGGACCTCTTAGGAGATATGTGGCGGGATTGTAATGGGATTCTTCTACCTCGGTGGCAGGCGGACGCCTGTTCAGGTGCCGGAGAGGGGTGAGGCAGGGCGACCCGCTGTCACCTATCCTGTTTAATGTTGTCATGGACCACATTCTGATCATTGTAGACCAGGAAACGTCGGAGGTTGATCACCATCTCGTAACGGCGGCACAGAAGGCTCTACAAGAGCTGGACGGAGAATGGGACCTGGAACAGTGGTGTAAAAGAAGGTTTGAGGCAGAGACGGAGCAAAGGATACGTGGACGGAGGAGGCAACCGAACCGACAGGGACATCGTGGCGGGTAGACAGTCAGTTATCCCCCCGAACGAAGAAACATGTAGATGGTGGGAGGCCCAGTTTATGCAGCCCTCGCTGTCGTTTGTAGGAGAAGTGAGGCACCGCGTGGATGGAAACCTCGAAGGGGTATGGGCCCCCATGACATGCGAAGAGGTGAAGAGGAGCAAGCCAGGAAAGACTGCAGCGGGGCTAGATAGGATATCGGTGGAAGAATGGAATGCTGTGCACTGGAGGATGAGAAGAACCTTCTTCCATGTGGTAATGATGAGGGGTGCCCCTCCAACATGGCTGTCGAGAGGACGGACGACGTTGTTGCCGAAGTGCCCTAACCCGCAGGATCCGGGGCAGTTGCGTCTGGTCAAGGTGCCTTCAGTTCCACTAAGGCAGCTCCACAAAATACTGGCAGGAGGACTGGAACAGGGGGTGAGGCATGTGGAAGAGCAAAGGGGACTAAGGAGAGGAGTAGATGGAATAGCACAGAATGTGACGCTACTCCAAGAGATGCTAACGAACGCTCGAGCGAGGCTCAGGGAAATTCACGTGGTTGTGGCAGATGTGGCAAAGGCGTTTGACACGGTGAGTCACGATGCCCTAAAGAAGATAGTTCAGGCGAGAGGATGGCCACCTGGTGTTGATCAGTTCATCACAGGCTGGCATGCAGTGCTTGTCGCGATCCTTGAAGGGGGCCCTGGGAGAATGTGGGCTGTCTTTGAATGCTGCGAAGTCCATATATATCCCCCTGGTGCCGAGATTAGGCAAGATGGTAGTGGATTCCACAGTTGGATTGGCATTGGAAGGTGTCCCCGTAGCGGAGCCGAATGCTGTCTGGGAGTACCTAGGAGTACCCTTTTCGGGTTATGGGGCCTTGCCGGCCAGAATGGAAGAGATGAGGAGAAGGATTACCGCGATGGTGGACTAGGATCTCGACCCAGTTGGTGTTCTAGCTTTCAAGCAGTCAACAGTGTTTGTGAAGTGCTCTCTGTTTTTTGAAGTTTTAAGTGGTAAAAAGTGGACTTTTCTGGACAGTTTTTGGCACACGGATTGGTATTGACGCCCTGGACATTTTATCAAAAGTTGGTGACGATTTGGACCGTTTTTGACCTCGATTTTGGATTTTGAAAAGTGAGTTTTTGATTGTTAATACGGCTCTGACCCCTGCATGGAATTGGCTCAAAATTGGCACACAAATAGTTAATGATATAAGGAACAATTGATATAAATTTGGTGAAAATCTGGCGATCCCCTGACTCATAATTAGACTTTTGAATTTCTGCTGTGTTGAGAATAGGAGAGTTTTTGTTCCTTTTGTTCCTTTTTTATTTTGAAGTGGAAGTCACCTGATTTGGCTGAGCCAATCAGGAGCCTGGATTTTTTCTGTGACCTTATAAGGTAGTGGTGTGATTGTGGACCAAGTGGGAGATCTCTCCTACCACCTGGCTGGTCAGGAGAGGGAGTTAAAGGAGGAAAATTGAGAGAAAAAGCTGCTTGAAGTATCAGGGAGATAGGAGTGTGAAGGAGCTCAGGAGCCAGTCAGTGGGAGTCTTCAACAGGCGGTCAAGTAGAGTCAAGTGAGCCAACTAGGGGGTTGGATTCCCTAGGGGTTGGGACGAAAGATTTTAAAAAGGGGAGGGGGGGTACCCCCTCACCTGTGGATTTTTGTGGAGAGCATATCTTGGGAACCGCCTAACCGATTTTGAAAATTTCTTTTTCAACGGGTTCGGGCTTTCTTCCTGAAGATTTTTTTGGAAGGGGGGTAAGCAGGATGACGACCGTGTATGATTTGTTCCCCGACAGGTCGCAGATGGAGGCCTCAAGGGCTGCAGTAGAGCTCCTCGAGAACTGGCACCATATTGAGACCGCGTTTTTTGCATCTTGTAAAGAGGGAAAGGTCTCTAGTTTACGGGCAAAGGAATGTGTAGCACCGGTGAGAGAAGCAATTAAGGATATTGTGTTGAAAGTTATTGGGATGGAGCAGAAGATGAATATCATGGAGTCACAGTTGAATGTCGTAGATCAGACTGGTGTCAACAAGATGATTGACACAACAGAGAGTTTGAAAAGAGTATTGGAGACTACTGTTGCAAGTTTGACTGCAATGGAGAATAAGGTTGATCGTATGGCAGCAGGAGGTCAGATGGCGGCACAGACTGGTCCAGCCTATGCGGATGTTTTGAGAGGTCGCAGTAGGAGCCGCGGTCCATTACGAAAGGTGGAAGAGAAAGCCATTCAGAAGAAGACATTGGTGGTGCTGAGCTCGAGAGATCAGGATGCGGAATCTGCTACTGTCGAGGGCGTAAAGCAAACACTGAAGAATGCAGTGAATCCCCAGGAAAAAGGCTGGCAGATTGTGGGGATGCGAGGGCGACGAGGTAAGGAGGTGGTATTGGAAACTGCCAATGTTGAAGAAGCCAGGAAGATTATGGCAGACGCGGATTTAGGCCAATCTGGACTGAGGGCGGAGCTATTTAAAAAACGTAAGCCTCATATTCTCTTGCGGGGTGTGCCATATAAAGTGGAGGGAGAGGACTTCAGTGACGATCTCCTTCTAAAGGCGTTGTGGAAGCAGAATGTCCAGGACATATCGGAAGAGGAGTTCAAGAGAAATGCGGCAGTAATGAGGCGGATACCTTGGACTATTCGCCCAGGTTTTGGGCCAGAACGGAGAATGGGTAACGCGGTGTTGGAGGTTGCTCCTCAGTTGCGAAGGAGGCTCATCGAAGAGGGGCATGTATACCTTTCCTGGTTTCGGTGTGATGTGGAAGACCATGCCGATATTTTGATGTGTTTCCGTTGTGGAAGGATCGGCCATACCGGGCAAAATTGCAGAACTTGTGCTGAGGGCGAAAAGTGTTGCAAGGTGTGTGCTGATAAGACACACTTGCAGAAGGAATGCCCGAATAAGGGGAACCCGGTGTGCGGGTCCTGTAGGGAACTAAGGTTGGATCATGCCCACATAGTGGGCACGGGGAAGTGTGAGGCGTATCGGAGGGCAGTCGCCAGCCTCGTGGCAATCACAGATTATGGACAATAATAGCCTGGACTGTGAGGCCTGCGGGAGGGGGTTTATGACCCAAAGAGCGTTGACCCAGCACGTGCGTTTGGTGCACCCGGAATTATATGTTCGTAGGAGGGCAGATGATGTTGAAGGCCAGGGGAGACACAGGTATTGGACTCAGGAAGAGATGACTGTGATGGCCCGACACGAGTGTAGAATGGCCGGACACTATGCGACGGAGATTGATGTGGCAAAAGCGCTAGAGGAACTTATGCCTGGCATATCTGTAGAATGAGTAGACGGCAGAGGCGGCGGCAGAATTATCTTCAGATTAGGGAGGAAGTAGCAATGGAACAGGTGGAAACGGAGGTCCTCGAGGAGACTGTGCGATGTGACGATGACCTGTTCACAGCTGCGCACTGGCGATCATGGAGTCGATGCAGGAGGACATTACGGCGCTGGTTGATGAGGAGGCCTACACGCTTCTGCGGGATGCAGCTGGAGTAGCTATGGAGGGAGGTGATGGTACACCAATGTTGAAGGAGTGGTGCACTCAGGAATTGGGGGCTGGTGATCGTTTCGAAAGCGGTTCGAAGACCAGATGACGGCAAAGACAGGATTGGCATGGCGCTGATGATCGTGGAGACCTCTGGGCATTGTGGAGTAGGGACAGGAAGGTGGCGGTCCGGGATATCCTGGACGGTGTGGCGGCCAGGAGGAGTGTTATTGGACCATCAGAAGAGGATTGTAGACATTGGGAGCAGGCGTTTTTGGCCCCATCTGCGCAGTTTGAAGGGCTCGTGAGGCACCCCCAGGATTCTACATTTGAGTCATTGTGGAGCCCCTTCGATCGGATGGAATTGCAGCAGACGAAACCCGGAAGAACAGCAGCAGGGCTGGATGGAGTGGCGGCCAGTGTTTGGAATAATGTTAACTGGAGGGCCAAAAGATTGTTTCTACACGTCATCATGTTGCGGGGGAGTCCGCCAGTGTGGCTGGCTGCGGGTAGGACGACGCTGATCCCAAGTGTCCTAATCCAACGGGCCCGGAGCAGTTGTGGCCGGTTACTGTGCCATCAGTAATATTACGACAATTCCACAAAATAATTGCTAGAAGAATGGAAACTGCGGTGGGGCATGTGAGCGAACAGAGAGGACTTATAAGAAACGTGGACGGAGTGGCACAGAATGTGCTGCTGATGGAGGACTTACTTCACGATGCAAGAGTAAGGAAGAGGGAGATTCACTTAATGGTGGCGGATGTGGTGAAGGCATTTGACCATGTGAGCCACTGGTCATAACTGGATATATTGAGGCATTGTATGCTGGATCTATGACCTCCATTGCTGGTGGGCGAATGGTGAGGTGCAGGAGGGGGGTGCGACAGGGAGACCCCTTGTCGTCTATCCTGTTCAACATCGTGATGGATCACGTAATGGTGACAATGTCCACTAGAGTTGGTTATATTTACCAGGGTAGGAGGTGGTCCCATCTGGCATTTGCGGATGACGTCGTTTTGCTTAGTTCTTCGGAAGCTGGAATGCGAGCAACAGTTAACGCGTTTGAGCAAGCACTGGAAGGATGTGGTCTGCGAGTGAATAGACACAAGTCTTTGTATGTCCCACTGGTTCCAAGGCAGGAAAGGCTGGTTATCCCGAGAGAGGTGACGCAGTTGAATGGCATTCCTATAGCGACATCAAGCACGGAGTGGAGGTACCTTGGAGTCACTTTTACGCCGTATGGAGTAAAGAAAGCCAGAATCGAGACACTGGTGCAGCAGGCGCGGCTGGTGATGGAGTCATCCCTTGCGCCGCTGCAGAAGCTGGAGGCGCTTCGGGTCTATGTGATGCCTGGTTTCCTGCATCAGTTGATTTTGTCAGGAGTCAACAAAAAGGAGTTGAGTCAGCTGGATATTGTGATTCGGCGGTATGCATATCCCATACGGGCCGACACCCCTAATGCATATTTCTATGCCCCTATTAATGATGGTGGGCTGGGGCTTATGCCCATGTTGGATACCATTCCGGAGTTACGCAGGATGTGGTTGGCGGCAGCAAGGGAGAAGCTCTATGAAGTGGAAATGGTAGGCGGGGGGCTAACATCAATCCAGAGGAGACGTCGTAGAGCAGAAGCATGGCACCGGACGGCTGATGGGAGGGATCTGGAGAAGGCAAGGAAGGTGCCTGAATCATCCTGATGGATGTTGGAGGACGACGGGGCGCAGCCGGAATGGCGCACCTTGGCTGCGATCAAGACTCATTGTGGGGGTATTCCCACCAGGACAAGACTCCAGAGGGGAAGGAACGGAGTGGTATCTTGTCGGCATGGGTGCCAGAGTAGAGAGTCACCGTGCAGATTTGCCCCGCCGTGCGACGTGCAAGATCCATTAGACACAATGCAATATGTGATCTCTTGGGGGAGTATTCCAAAAGGAAGGGGTGGACTGTATGGGCTGAGACTCGAATCTGTGTGCAGGGACGGTATCTGAGGCCGGATCTGCTGATAAAAAGAGACAACGACGTTTTTGTGCTGGACGTGGGTATTAGTACAGACTCCGAATCGCACCCAATGGAACGGGTCTTCGACGGGAAGATTCAGAAATATGGTGTGGAGCAGGTAGCAGCTGCGGTGAAGGAGGTAACGAAGCAGGGACGGTGGAATGCGTACCAGTGATTTTGACTTGGAGGGGGATCTGGCTGCAGAAATCGGCGGAGAAGGCGAGGCGGCTCTTCCCGAACTTCATCCTTGGTTGGACAACAAAAAGGACCCTGGATGGTAGCGGCTTCCTGTGGTCTACGTTTATGCGCATCACTGAAACGAGGGCCCTTGGGCCCTCACAAGGTCAGTCAACGATTTCTTTTTCAGTATAAATAATTGATGAAGTATCGAGAATTTGAAATATCAACTGAATAGAGAGAGGCATGCCAACTCATGTATGGGATGGCATGCGATGATGAAATTTTACGCATCTAATGGGTATTGTTTTTTCTGTTCTGGGTTTTTGGTTTCCATCTGGACTGGAGGCTTTGAGGACGACTCAGCAAGAGGACAACGTCTTCTGACGACAGGTCGCTGACTTCCTGCGTGGAGTGTAATGATGTATATTAAGCTGAAGTAATATGTAACGTTGTTTATATATTTTTCTTTGAATAAATCATGTTATTGACTTATCAAAAGTATCTTTACAAGAGTGGTTTAATCGGAAATTTGGGGTTCCTCATTCACGCCGTCAAAATCAAATTGGGACGGGGGAATCGCTTGGATCTCGGATACAGACTCTGTGGAACACTGATCGGAAGGCGGTGATTGCTGATATGGTACAAGGAGACGGGAATCGTCTACCTATTGTATCTCCTACAAATGAGATTAGAAGATGGTGGGAGGAGCTACTCCAGAGGCCATCAATGAGCTTCAATGCTAGTGCAAGAGCTCCTATGGATGGAGATATGACCAGGATTTGGTTACCGATAACCCGAGAGGAAATCGAAAGCACCCGGCTGGGGAACACTGCCGCGGGTCCTGATGGCGTGAAGGCTCCCCTAGGAAGGTTAAACGGTGTATCTTCCACCTTATTATGGCGAGAGGAGAGCCCCCCCTTGGCTTGCCAGAGGGAGAACCACGTTGGTCCCAAAAAAAGAATGGAGGGGTGACCCATCTGGGCTCCGGCCAATCACGATTTCGTCGGTAGTTCTTAGACAGCTGCACGTCCGATGGTGGTGGTGTAGCACGTTAAGGAGCAGAGTGGGCTACGCAGGGGCATGGATGGCGCAGCCCAAAATATATGGTTGCTCGAAGATCTGATGTCAAGCGCGAGGGTCCGTAAGCGGGAAATCCATCTGATGGTTGTGGATGTAGCGAAGGCCTTCGACTCAGTGAGCCATGGAGCCATAGAGGGACTACGTGAAGGTAGGGGATGTTCGGGACCTCTTAGGAGATATGTGGCGGGATTGTACCGGGAGTCTTCTACCTCGGTGGCAGGCGGACGCCTGTTCAGGTGCCGGAGAGGGGTGAGGCAGGGCGACCCGCTGTCACCTATCCTGTTTAATGTTGTCATGGACCACATTCTGATCATTGTAGACCAGGAAACGTCGGAGGTTGATCACCATCTCGTAACGGCGGCACAGAAGGCTCTACAAGGGCTGGATGGAGAATGGGACCTGGAACAGTGGTGTAAAAGAAGGTTTGAGGCAGAGACGGAGCAAAGGATGCGTGGACGGAGGAGGCAACCGAACCGACAGGATACCCAGCAGAGCGAAGAGGGACGAAATGATGGCGACTTGAGGAAAACGGACAGACGGGCGGCAGTCAGGGACATCGTGGATGGTGTGGCGGGTAGACAGTCAGTTATCGCCCCGAACGAAGAAACATGTAGATGGTGGGAGGCCCAGTTTATGCAGCCCTCACTGCCGTTTGTAGGAGAAGTGAGGCACCCCGTGGATGGAAACCTCGAAGGGGTATGGGCCCCCATGACATGCGAGGAGGTGAAGAGGAGCAAGCCAGTAAAGACTGCAGCGGGGCTAGATAGGATATCGGCGGAAGAATGGAATGCTGTGCACTGGAGGGTGAGAAGAACCTTCTTCCATGTGGTAATGATGAGGGGTGCCCCTCCAACATGGCTGTCGAGAGGACGGACGACGTTGTTGCCGAAGTGCCCTAACCCGCAGGATCCGGGGCAGTTGCGTCTGGTCAAGGTGCCTTCAGTTCCACTAAGGCAGCTCCACAAAATACTGGCAGGAGGACTGGAACAGGGGGTGAGGCATGTGGAAGAGCAAAGGGGACTAAGGAGAGGAGTAGATGGAATAGCACAGAATGTGACGCTACTCCAAGAGATGCTAACGAACGCTCGAGCGAGGCTCAGGGAAATTCACGTGGTTGTGGCAGATGTGGCAAAGGCGTTTGACACGGTGAGTCACGATGCCCTAAAGAAGATAGTTCAGGCGAGAGGATGGCCACCTGGTGTTGATCAGTTCATCACAGGCTGGCATGCAGTGCTTGTCGCGATCCTTGAAGGGGGCCCTGGGAGAATGTGGGCTGTCTTTGAATGCTGCGAAGTCCATATATATCCCCCTGGTGCCGAGATTAGGCAAGATGGTAGTGGATTCCACAGTTGGATTGGCATTGGAAGGTGTCCCCGTAGCGGAGCCGAATGCTGTCTGGGAGTACCTAGGAGTACCCTTTTCGGTTTATGGTGCCTTGCCAGCCAGAATGGAAGAGATGAAGAGAAGGATTACCGCGATGGTAGACTAGGATCTCGACCTAGTTGGTGTTCTAGCTTTCAAGCAGTCAACAGTGTTTGTGAAGTGCTCTCTGTTTTTTGAAGTTTTAAGTGGTAAAAAGTGGATTTTTCTGGACAGTTTTTGGCACACGGATTGGTATTGACGCCCTGGACATTCTATCAAAAGTTGGTGACGATTTGGACCGTTTTTGACCTCGATTTTGGATTTTGAAAAGTGAGTTTTTGATTGTTAATACGGCTCTGACCCCTGCATGGAATTGGCTCAAAATTGGCACACAAATAGTTAATGATATAAGGAACAATTGATATAAATTTGGTGAAAATCTGGCGATCCCCTGACTCATAATAAGACTTTTGAATTTCTGCTGTGTTGAGAATAGGTTGAGCATTGGCAGGTGTCCCCGTAGTGGAGCCGAATGCTGTCTGGGAGTACCTAGGAGTACCCTTTTCGGGTTATGGGGCCTTGCCGGCCAGAATGGAAGAGATGAGGAGAAGGATTACCGCGATGGTGGACTAGGATCTCGAACCATTACAGTGCTTGGAGGCACTCAGGACCCATGTGGTCCGGGGTTTATTCACAAACTGGTGCTTACGCCCTCGGGACTCAAGAGTCTACGAAGACTGGAAGATCTAGACTTCGACTGCCTGGGGACACTCCCAATGCATATATGTATGCTGCCGTTGCTGATGGGGGACTCGGTTTGATGGAGCTGCAGAATACTATCATGGAACTGCGAGCCAGGAGAAGAGCACAGGCCCTCAAAAGCGTCTATGGGGAAGAAGATGTGGGCTAATGGATCACATCACTGGAGCGACGGAAGAGGAGACAAGGTGGCATGAGACGGCCGATGGCAGAGGTATGGGAAAGGTCAGGGGTACCTACATGCGAATACACGAAATGGGTCCTCGGGCAGGACGGCAGATCCTCCAAGTGGCGTACAATCGCTGCGCTGAAGACCCATAGTGGGGCAGTGCTGGCACGCGCCAGATTGCTAAGAGGGAGGCAAGGGGATAAGAGATGCAGGAGGGGCTGCCCTGAGGTCGAAACCATCGGGCATGTGATTCAGGCTCCGGACGATGAGAGAGGCTAGGTGTAAGAGACACAATGCAGTGGTGGCGTTACTGGAGGAATATGCTCGAAGAAAGCATTGGCAACCTCTTGAGGAGCTGAGAATTGTGTTGGGGTCTCGGAGTCTCCGGCCTGACCTAGTGATTCTGAAGGAGCAGGGAGCCTTCATCATCGATGTTGGTGTATCAGCGGATGGACCGACCCTATCCATGGCAGATGTATATAGGAATAAGATGGAGGAGTATGGATCCGGGGAGGTCGACGTGGCAATCCGAGAGGCTCGAAAAACTCGCTGTGTACCTCCGATCATCAGTTGGAGAGGTGTCTGGCATGACAGATCAGCGAGGGGGCTGAGGGGGGTCTACCCGCCCTTCATCCTCGAATGGACCGCACGACGGGTGGTGGATGGCAGCTCCTTCATATGGGCCTCTTTTATGCGGAGTACGGGATCGAGGGCTCTTAACGAGCCCTCACTGGGTCAGTAGACGTTTGGTTGTATTTGCCTTTTTGCCTTAAGTTATATGACATTGATTTTGACTAGAAGTATGATTTTCGTTTGGCTTTCCATCTGAATTTGTCTTATGATTTGATTTTGTTTTTCATATGGAATGCTAACCGGGAAACATTTTTGTTTGTCTGTTTCATTATCCTGAGTTTGGACAGTGCACAACTCCGTAAAGAGGCCCGTCCCTCCAGCAAGTGGCGAGCTTCTTTCTTGCAGAAAAGAGAAAAACGAAGTTTATATTAATTTTAATCCAAAAATGAAGTATTTTGAAGTAATGACTCGATGTTATTATTGTATTTTATTATTTTTTGTATTATTTGTATTGTATTATTGGTCTTCTTCCGGTCGACATAGCGAAGGCCTTCGACACCGTTAGTCACAATGTGTTGGCGGCTGTAATGAGAGCTCGTGGGTGGCCTATAGCCCTTACTGGATATATCGAGGCGTTGTATGCATCATCATACACGTCGATAGGTTGCGGACCGTTGATCCGGTGCAGGAGAGGAGTTAGACAGGGAGACCCTCTGTGTTCGATATTGTTCAACATGGTCATGGACCATGTCCTAATGGCATTGCCATCGAGGGTCGGATACATTTACAGAGGGAAGAGATGGACGTATGCGGCATTTGCTGATGATGTGGTACTGATTAGTTCATTGCAGGCTTGAATGAATGCTCTTATGGCAGCGTTTAAAGGTGCCTTAAGAGAATGCGGTATGGCCCTTAACGAGGCTAAATCGCTTTATGTACCCATGGTGCCACGGCTGGGTAGGTCGGTAATATACTGGTCGAGGCGGCGAACGAGCTGTGTGATGGAGGGATGAGCAATGATGGGCTGGCTGCATGGTGTCGGGAAAGGTTCGGTGTCGAGCCATTCCGACCGCGCACCAGAAGAACAGGATTGGGTCAGCGTGCAACGGCAGGTGTGGAGGAAGGGGCGACATCCGGGGGTGACTTGTGGCTTAAGGACCGCAAAGCGCTCATACGAGATATAGTGGATGGGATAGCAGGACGCGGTTCGATTGTTGCGCCCACCGAGGCTGAGTGTGAATGGTGGGAGCAACAGTTTCGAGTACAGTCGCAGCCTTTTACTGCGGAAGTACGGCACCCTGTGGATGGAGCGATGGAAGATGTCTGGAGTCCAATAACGTGGAGTGAAATTAAGGACACCAAGCCAGGTAATACTGCCCCTGGTTTGGACGGAATTAAGTCCAGCGAATGGAATGCGGTGCATTGGAAGTTGCGACGTGTAGTATTGCATATGATTATGCTGATGGGGTCCCCTCCGCCGTGGATGTCTGTGGGGAGAACCACGCTTATACCGAAGTGTCCGAACCCTGTGGGCCCTGGGCAGAGACGGCCGGTGACGGTTCCGTCGGTGATTCTCCGACAGCTACACAAGATCCTTGCGGCCAGGATGGAGGAGAGGATACGTCACGTGGATGAGCAGAAGGGGTTGCGTAGGGGAGTTGATGGTATCGCGCAGAATACGGTGCTGCTGCATGATATTTTGACGGCTGCCAAGAATAGAAGGAGGGAGATACATTTGGCCGTTCTTGATGTTGCCAAGGCTTTCGACTCAGTAAGCCATCGAGCAATCGAAGTAATGATGAGAGCGCGTGGATGGCCGGTACACATTTGGCAATATATTGAGAGCCTGTATGCTTCATCAAGGACATCAGTGGGGAGGAGGGAACCTGTCGAGTGTAGGAGGGGAGTCCGACAGGGGGATCCTCTCTCGTCCATGTTGTTTAACATGGTTATGGACCACATCCTGATGGGCCTCCCCACTCGAGTGGGATTTATCCACAAGGGACGGAGGTGGTCACGGATCGCCTTCGCGGACGACCTGGTGCTGTTAAGCTCCTCTGCTGCGGGCATCCAGGTAATGATGGCGGCATTGTTAAAGGCTTTGGGCGAATGTGGTTTGCGTCTGAATGATGCCAAATCTTTGTATGTGCCGCTTGTGCCGAGAGGCGGAAATCTAGTGATACCACGGAACACTGAGGATGGGTGCTCCGTTGGAGTAACAAGAGCCACTCCTGCCACGGTTTGGAGGTATCTGGGCCTCACGTTTGGTCCCTATGGCATACAGAAGCCATTGACAGACAATATGATTAGATCGATAGACCGGGTCCTTGGCGCCCAACTAACGTTGATGAGGAAAGTGGAGGCCATTAGGGGTCATGTAGTACCCAGCTTTATTCACCAGTTGGTGTTGGGGATGACTCCTATTAAGGAACTGCAGCGTTTGGACCGGGCTGTAAGGAAGAGGGTACGGATGATGCTGGCTTTGCCCCACGACATCCCCAACGCGTATTTCTATGCGCCGGTTGCTGACGGGGGCATGGGATTGATGGAATTCACAACAACGATCCCGCTACTTAGAAGAACAAGGGTGGCAGAGGCCAAGAGATGTTTGTACAACGAGGTAGAGGAGAGCACCAGTGATGTGGTACTGATAAGTTCATCGCAGGCTGGAATGAATGCTCTCATGGCAGCGTTTAAAGGTGCCTTAGGAGAATGCGGTATGGCCCTTAACAAGGCTAAATCGCTTTATGTACCCATGGTGCCACAGCTGGGTAGGTTGGTGGTTTCTCCGGAGGCTGAGTTGGTTGAGCGGATCCCAGTAGCTCGCTCGGATACCGAATGCTGGGGATACGCCAAATGCGTTCTTTTATGCACCTGTTCTCGATGGGGGGTTAGGGCTCATGAAGCTCCATCGAGCGATTCCTGATCTTCAAAAGCGGTGGATGAGTCACTTGCGCCGGGTGTTGTTTGGGGAAGAGGACATTGGAGAAGTTATGACCACGGTAATTCAGAGAAGGAGGGTTCGGGCGGATGCTTGGCATCGGACCACTGATGGCACGGCATTCAAGGAAGCTAGAAGGACACCTGAGTCAAGTAGATGGATATTGGACGATGACGGAAGGATTCCAGATTGGCGTACTTTGGCTGCCATCAAGACGCGAGTTGGTGCAATTCCTACGAGAACGAGATTTTTACGTGGCCGCCCCGGAAATAGACTATGTCGTCGGGTTGTGAAGCTGTTGAGTCTCCAAACCACGTAATACAAGTATGTCCGACGATGCGGAACGCAAGGTGCAAGAGACATGATGTGAATAATTTGTTCATGGAGTATGCACGGCAAAAAGGCTGGATGACATGGCGGGAGACGCAGATGGTTATCGGAGGGCGTGTACTGCCGCCGGATCTGATGGTGAAGAAGGATAGGACGGCTTGGATCATCAACGTGGGCATAACGACAAATAGTGAAGCCTACCCAATGAGTACTGTCTACGATGCTAAATGCTCGAAATATGGAGGCCAGGATGTGTTGGGCGCTGTGAAGGAGATGACCGAGGCGGGAGATGTAAAAATGGTGCCGGCAATAATGTCTTGGAAAGGCGTTTGGTTCAGAAGAGCGACGGATCTGCTACGAGGACTATATCCACGATTCATCCTGGAGTGGGCGGCCAAGCGGACCGTGGACGGAAGCGGCTTCATTTGGGCCTCCTTTATGCGCAATGGCTGAACGAGGGCTCTTTGGAGCCCTCACAAGGTCAGTATCTGCACAGTGCTTATATGACGATTACTGATTTATGCTGAAGTAATGACGTACTTAAGAATTGTATTGGAGTGAACTGGAAGATGTTTATGCCCATTCCCTTAGAAAGGATGGGCGGCAGTTTTTGCATGCAATGCGAGTAACAAATTTGGTTTGCTTTTGTTTGATTCGGGGAGCTGGATGCCAATCCCAGAGCAAGAAGGAGGTCCACAAGGATCTTCACGTGCCACATCGCCACATCAAAAGAAGATTTGAATGATTGTAAAATGAAGTAAAAATGAAGTACCTTGAAGTATGAATTGTATTGAAGTATTTATATGAATAAATCATGTTATTTTACTTATCCCGCGGTTTGAAGGGGCAAGTGCGGTAATTGATTGTGGAGGTAGAGAGGTTCACGGATTTTGTTGGGGGGGGGGGGGGGGGGGTACCCCTTCACCCATAGATTAGTGGAAGATAATATGGCCGAAGTAATTGATCTCTTTCCTGATAAGGAGCATTTGAAGGCTTCCAAGAACGCCTTTGGGGCGTATGAGAAGTTTCTACACGTGGAAGCAACGTTCCTGTCGGCTCTTAAGGATGCAAAGATTTCTTCGACTAAAGGGAAGGAGTGTCTCAACCCCTTGAGAGAGTTGTTTAAAGATATGGCAATGGTCATGATTGGATTAGAGATGAGGATAGTGTCGTTGACTGGTGAATTGAGAGCGAGAGAAGGGCAGGATCATACGGGGAGCTGGTGGAAGTGCTGCAGGCGACGGCGACTAAGTTGAATGGATTGGAAGAAAAGATTGAAACTATAGGAAGTAGTAGGGGAGTTTCGGAGGGTCAAGCAAGTGAGCAGGAGACATCGTATTCGGCAGTACTGCAGGGAAGAACAAGAGGGAGGTCTCGCGGTCCGCGGACAGAGATGGCGATGGAGGCTGCACCAGTCATTGCAAAGAAGGTGTTAATAGTGCTTAGAAGCCAGGACGATGACCCTGAGAAGGCAAATGCTGAGGCGATAAGGGGAATTCTGAGTGAACAGGTCAAGCCGCACGAAAAGGGATGGAAGATAGTTGGTGTGAGGAACAGGAGAGGCAAGGAGGTTGTTGTTGAGGCAGCTGATGATCAAGAAGCTCGAAGAATAATGGCAGACACTGACCTTGGTAGATCAGGCTTGGGAGGCTGAGGTATTTACAAAGAAAAGACCTCTCCTGTTGATTAGGGGTGTCCCACTGAGGTTTGAGGGCGAAGAAGTCACTGAGGAAATGTTGGTTCAGGCAGTTTGGAAGCAGAACATGCAAGACATCAACATAGAGGAATTCAAGAAGAACGTGAAGGTTATTCGAAGGATACCATGGAGCAGGAGAGCAGCAGGTGTAAACACCCCAGAGAGGTGTAACGTGGTGATCGAAGTGGAGCCAAGATTAAGAGGTGAATTTCTGCGGCGGCAATATGTCTACTTGTCGTGGTATAGGTGCGGGATAGAAGATCATACAGTGATGATGCGGTGCTTTAGATGTGGTGGCATTGGGCATTTGGCACGTGAATGCAGAATATGTAGTGAAAGCGAGAAGTGTTGCACAATCTGCACGGATAAGACCCATCTACAGTATGAATGCCCAAACCGGAGCAGACCAATCTGTGGATCTTGCAAGGAGCTGAATGCTTGACATAACCATAGAGTTGGGACGGAAGCATGTGAGGCGCATCGGAGAGCCTTGAACAGCCTTATTGCTATAACGGATTATGGCATCTGAGGGACACCAATGTATGGAGTGTGGGCGCGGGTTCCCAACAGGAAGAGGGTTGACTCAACATGTTCGACTTACGTATCCGGATGAATATACACAGTTTGTCTCGACAGAGGAGGTTGCAAGAGGACGACGGGAAGGTGATGTGACGCAGAATGAACAAACCGGTGATATGGAGCAGCAAGTGCAGGAGGATGTGATGGATGCTTTGGCAGTGATGTTGCTACAAGCCACTGAAGATGACGTGGAGGCAGTGAGAATTGAGGGGGATATGGAGGTGGATCGATGGTTGGTGAAAGTGGCAACGGAGACCCTTGAGGGACGTGACGGGGAGCAATACCTGCGTAGATGGTGCAACGAGCGATTTCGGAGAGGAGATCGTCCCAGGGTTCCAGTACAGCGAGAAGGAAGACAACAACCACCGGGGGGAGATCCGGTCGTGCATGATCCGAACCTGACATGGGATAGAGACAGAAGAGCAGCAGTACAGGATGTCATGGAGGGGATAGCCGGACGTGCCTCAGTGGTGAATCCGACGAGACAGATCAGGGAGTGGTGGGAGGCCCAATTTATGAGGCCTTCGGCCCCATTCTTAGTGCGGCCGCGTTTTCCCGTTGACGGTGATCTGTCTGTCGTGTGGTCTCCAATTAATCGTGAAGAGATCAATGATACCAAGCCACGGAATGCAGCGGCAGGGCGCGATGGGATTTCTGCTGATGATTGGAAGAAAGTAGATTGGCGACTCAAGAGGATATTCTTCCATGTAGTGATGGTATGGGGGTCCCCGCCAACATGGCTATCGGAGGGCAGAACAACCCTGATACCTAAATGCCCTGGTCCCGAAGGACCGGAGCAACTGCGTCCGGTGACGGTGCCTTTGGTGGTGTTACGGCAGCTACATAAAATTCTGGGCAAGCGGTTGGATGCGGCAGTAGTACACGTCCAAGAACAGCGCGGACTGCGTAGAAACGTCGACGGAATTGCCCAGAATGTTACTCTGATGAAGGATATAATGCACGCCGCCAGGGTACGCAAACGGGAGCTTCATGTGGTGGTGGCTGATGTAGCAAAGGCGTTTGATTCGGTGAGCCACGAGGCAATCATGGCTTTGATCACTGCAAGGGGGTGGCCTAGACCGCTAGTATCGTACATTGGGCGATTGTACGCAACGGCTGCAACGGTGGTGGGTGGAGGCTCTCTGATTCCGTGTCAAAGAGGAGTGTGGCAAGGGGACCCCCTTTCTTTGGTCATTTTCAACGTAGTGATGGATCATGTATTGAAAAACCTTCCCACCAGAGTTGGATTCATATTCAGGGGTAAGCGGTGGTCCCACCTGGCCTTTGCCGATGATGTGGTCCTGGTAAGCTCTTCCAGGAGTGGCATGATAGCCTTGATGGCCAGCCTTAAGAATGGGCTTCAGAAGAAGCCCTTAAGAATGGGACTAGAGCTAAACCCGTGAAAAACCATTTATGTTCCGCTGGTTCCGAGTGGAGGCAGGCTCCGGGTATCAAGCGGTGAAACACTGCGTGAAGAACAGGTGGTCGTTGCCGCGATCCGAGGACAACGTGGAAGTACCTGGGCGTAGGATTTGGCCCATATGGGGTCACCCGTGTCGAAGTTAGGCAGATGCTTGAGAAGACGCAAATGATGATAAGTTCGGGGCTATCAGCCGCACGACGACTTGAGGCATTGCGCACGCACGTACTCCCGTCCTTTCTGCACCGTCTTGTCTTGGCGGATACGTCTCTTAAGGACCTGAAGAGATTCGACGTTGATTTTCAGCGGCAGATCTTCGGTCTTATCAAATTCCGCAAGACACACCGAATGCCTGTCTATACACTCCGGTAGCAGATGGTGGATTGGCAAAGTCGGGTAGCATGGGCCAACCTATCATTGTACGGTGACGAGACACCAGTGGATTTGGTTTCTAGTTTGGAGAGAATACGGCAGCGAGCTACCAGATGGCATGGCACGACGGATGGCGCACCATTGAAGCAGTCTAGGGCAGCGCGTGAGACTACAGGTTGGCTTCAAGATGTGGATCAACCTGACTGGAGGAGAATTGCAGCAATGAAGACACACTGTGGAGCGCTGGCAACAACCGCAAGAACAAACCGAGGTCGTAATGGTCCTAGGATGTGCCGACAGGGATGCCCTTATGTGGAAACAGCCAACCACGAACTGCAATGCTGCCCGTTTACCAGGAGGGCGAGATGTCGCCGGCATAACGCAGTATACCATCTTTTTGCAGAATACGCAAGAAGAAAGGGTTGGAACGTGTTGGTTGAACGAAGATTTCAGGTTGATAGAAGGTGGTATGTGCCGGATTTGGTGATGGGCAAACTGGACCATGTTGTTATGGTGGACGTTGCAATTACAAGCGGCTCTGAGTCTTATCCGATGGACCGGGTCTTCAACGAGAAATCACTGAAATATGGAACACCTGGGATTGTTGAAGCTATCCGTGAAGTAGTGCCGTTTCAAAAGTTCACAGTCATTCCGGCTGTGCTCACATGGAGAGGCGTTTGGTACAAGAGAACGGCGGACATGCTGCGGAAGATCTTCCCATCTGATTTTATTGTTACTAGTATTATTATTTTATTTATTTATTTCAATTTTATACATATTTTTTTCAATTGGAGGATCTTGTGGATTATTATAACCAAATCATTTTAGACCAAACCATTGTATCAAGAGAGAATATTGAGAGGTGCGTTGAATAATAGGATCCATTATTTCAGCTTTCTAATAAAAAAGATTGAAAAAATACGTAGGTTACGATCATTCCAAGTCAAAAACTCGCCTCGCATTGAACTCCACTTGTACACAACTCCATTACCTTACCTATTGCTCGTTCCTATAATCCATATGTTATGTACCTACCAGATAATGAATTTATACTCACATTGCTCAATATATTTGTTTTTAATCAAGACAAACCATTATGTATAATATCAAGGAATCAGGTCTGGGTAAGGTAGGTATCTGCTCAGGTTAAATATAAACATTGGTAACCCTCTCTGTTAATTGGGGGAACGCATCTCCAACGTAACCTCACCAAGGTGGAGCCAAATCGATAGGGTTTTACCTATTTTTTCCCAATCAACATCATTCAAATTCAAATAGCAATTTGAATGGTAATTTTCTCTCATAATCGATGTTTTTCTGATATAAATAATCAATCTCTCACATTTTTTTTTTTCTTTTCTCCTTCACATCGCCTCAATATAAATTCAAACCAATACTCAAACAGTAATTTAATCTTATAATCAATTCTTCGTAATACGAGTATATTCCAAATCTAAGTCAAATAATAAATCAAATAACGTTTCTACCTCAAGAAAAAAATTCATAACTTATAAAACTTTTTAGCATGGAACATGCCTTAGCCTTGGACTAACTAGCGAAAAACGTTACGCGGATGTGTCACGAAATTTTTTCTTTTGATTTTCACGTACAACCAAGCCATTGCTCGGGAAATGGAACTTCTTCAGTTTTCACCGGACGAAAATTGTTCTCCACTTGTTGGAAAGCTCTCGATTTATCACGCATTTCTTTCGTACTTGTTCTTCTATTCATGTCGTAGTATTATATTTATTTATGTTATAAAAGGATATAGTAAACAATGCCGTTTATTTTCTTGTCACTTGGTTGAGAAGTTAATCTTGGTTATAGTAATTGTAGATGCACACCATAAAAGAAAATTACCTACCTAGGTACTCTGTTCTAATTTCTTCTATTTCTAGGTACTCTATGTTCTAATTTCGATTAGTTTTTTTTTTTTTTACTAATTTGCTTTTTTAAGAACAAATTGTAATTCAAAATTAAAGTTCATTTCCATAAACGTTTTTCCGTTGTTTCTATTCCTAATCAGTCATAATATTATGGGCTTTTGTCAAATTGGCCTCCTCCAAATCCCAATAGCCAACCTATTCCTCGCATGAACAGATTTAGAAAAAGAGGTTCAAGAATAATGAAGTGTCCCTAATGGCTCAACTGACACTGTCTTTCTCCGGAGCAATCAACTTAACCTCATCTGCATTATTTTCAAAAGATTTTCCTCTAATCAGTCACAATATGGGCTTTTACCCAATCGCCGACAATTTTCTCACATAGCAGATGTAGAAAAAGAGGTTCAAGGATAATAAAATGTCCCTAATGGCTCAACTGACAATGTCTTTCTAGATGGACCTCACTACTTGTGCGTTTACGGCTTACCGTTCGGATGCTTGATCCAGACACTCATGAGCGATCAACTTGACCTCACCTGCATTATTTTATAAATATTTTATTTTTGTTTTTCCCTCTAATCAGTCATATTATGGGCTATTGCCCTATCGGCCTCCTCCGAATCCCCTTATAGCCGACCAATTCCTCACACAAGCAGGTATAGAAAAAGAGGTTCAAGGATAATAAAATGTCCCTAATGACTCAACTGACAATGTTTTTCTCAAGAGCAATCAACTTAACTTCATCTGCTGTTCGGGTTTTTCCAATTAAACAATATTGGATGTACCACATATATTTCAAAATTAATACTAAATGGAAAAAGCTAAACTTTGCAATAAGTTTGTAATTAAAATCTACCATCTCGTAGTATAAAATGACCTGCCCCCGTGTTGCTCTTGTTGGCCTTCTTCTGCCCATGGGCTTTCGTGTCCTCTTCGGTCAACCGAGGGGCCTGCTGAGTGAGCCTGTGGTGGTGGCAGTACTGAAGGTACCTCGAGCATAATTTTATTGTCAGCAGCACTCTGACTTGGGTCTGGCAACAGTGGTCTGACTAGGGGTGGTAAGGTGAGTGTCCTCGAAGTAGGTGATGGAACATTTGCTGCTGGGAGGATGATATCTATAGATGCATCAACCATTTTCGATGATGAATTTGGAGTTTTATTCTTGGGTGGAAACATGTGGGTGGGTGGAGATCTAGTGCTGTAGGGTTTTGTCCAACATGTAGTAGGTGCTGTACGTGTCGAAGTTGCTGCGGGTTGAAAAGTGAAAGGTCAATCATCACAGTGATATTTACAAACAAGGATGCAGTTGAGCCCGATTCCTAACATTTGATCAACATGCGGTCGCACCATCAACTAAGATTGTGTAGTGCAGATCACCATCTTCAGTATTTGTATCTTCTATTCCATTTCTAATTTGATGATTATTGGTATTGGTGATTATAAACTCAGAGTACAACTGGTTCACCAGCCAAGAATGGACGAGAAGTTGGATGTGATTTTCTATATCTCGAGAATGTTTCTTGACAGTATCCTCTAGGCCTCTAGGCTAGAGCGTAAGTGGTCGAGATGGATACTCCCAGGGATGAGATGTCTTAGCCGGAGCTCTCATGGATTGTAATCATCTGGAGATGTCGTGGGTTAACATTTCAATTGGTGAGTCAATTCTTGGCCAGTAAACTAAGAAACGAGCAAGCCCAGTAAACGAAGGAACGAGCAAGCCCTTTAATCTTGTGGACCCCTGTATAGCCTCGGCGGAGTTCTGTCAGGACTTGTTCTTGGTACTCTGGTGGTATGTAAGCCCTTGGTCCTTTCATTATACACCGTGACTGTATTGTGAACTGTCCATTTCCTGCCTTGGTGCTGGTGGTGCCGGTTCAGAGTTGTTCATAAAGTTGACACAAGTCAGGATCATCTGCAGTGGCTTTCCAGATATCGCTGCAACTTATTGATTTATCTGGGACAGCTGGAAAACTTCTATATCATCAATTTCAAACAGGTCAGCCAAAGTGAGAGGTTGCTGGGAGAGTGTGTCAGCGTTTCCATGATCCCCTGATTTCGTGTATACTATATCAAAATCTGGAGAAAGAGGGCGTAGTGCAAGAGATGAGTGGCAGGCAACACAGGAAGTTTATTCTTCTTCACAAAAATTTGGAGTCCGGGGTCTCCAACGCCTAAAAACCGGTCAAAGGGGAGCGTAAAGGGGAGAGTGGAGTAGAGAAGGTGGTGGAGAACGTGGGGAGTGGAGGTTTTCCACCCCAGTAGGTACAGCGGGAGCTAGGAAGGCGAGACCAAGGTCCTTGGGTTGCTCGGACCTCAAGGTAATTAATTTGGAACTGTGGTCTAGGGAGGAAGAGAGGATTGTGAAAGTGTTGAAGGAAATGGAGGGAAAGGTCGCTACAAATTGTTCAAAGGAGAAGGATAGTGCGTACTTTGAGAAACGGGTTTCATTAATTAAGGATAGCATAGGGGTGCCAAGGCAGAATTTGAGAGGTCGGGGTGATTGGCCGGATGAGTGGCAAGCTTAGAGGAGAGATTGAGTATGGCAGTGAGGAAGATGCTCACGCCATACGGCGTATAGATTGCGCCGATCGAAAGATTTGCCGAAGCGGCCCGTAGGGTGGGAGCATCGATGCTGGCGCCTCTCCAGAAGTTGGAGTCCCTGCGAACACATGTGGTGCCCTCATTCCTGCATCAGTTGGTTCTCGCTCCGATCTCGGGGAAGAAATTAAAGCGCTTGGACACCGAGATTAAGCGATGCTTGCGTCGGTTCTTGAGGCTTCCTGGGGATACACCGAATACGTTTTTTTATGCCCCTGTTCTCGATGGCGGGTTGGGACTCATGGAACTCCATCGAGCGATTCCTGATATTCGGAAGCAACGGATGAGTCGCGTGCGCCGGGTGTTGTTTGGGGAGGAGGACACTGGAGAACCTGTCATTACGGTGATTCAGAGAAGGAGGAGTCGGGCGGATGCTTGGCATCGGACAACTGATGGCGCGGCATTCAGGGAAGCCAGAAGGACACCTGAGTCAAGTGGATGGATACTGGACGACGACGGAAGGATTCCGGATTGGCGTACTCTAGCTGCCATCAAGACCCGAGTTGGTGCTATTCCCACAAGAACGAGGTTGCTGCGTGGACGTGGCGGAAATAAACTATGTCGTCGAGGTTGTGAAGCTGTCGAGTCTCCGAACCACGTGGTGCAGGTGTGTCCGACGATGCGGAACGCGAGGTGCAGAAGACATGACGTCGTGAGTAGTTTGTTCATGGAATACGCACGGCGAAAAGGCTGGACGACATGGCGAGAGACGCAGATGGTGATCGGAGGACGTGTATTGCGGCCGGATCTGATGGTGAAGAAGGATAGAACGGCTTGGATTATCGACGTGGGCATAACAACAAATAGTGATGCCTACCCAATGAGCACGGTTTACGACGCTAAATGCTCGAAATATGGAGGCCAGGAAGTGTTGGACGCCGTGAAGGAGATGACTGAAGTGGAAGACGTGAAAATGGTGCCGGCAATAATTACTTGGAAAGGCATCTGGTTCAGAAGAGCGGCGGATCTGTTACGAGGACTATATCCACGATTCATCCTGGAGTGGGCGGCCAAGCGGACCGTGGACGGAAGAGGATTCATTTGGGCCTCCTTTATGCGCAATGGCTGAACAAGGGCTCTTTGGAGCCCTCACAAGGTCAGTATCTGCACAGAGCATATATATTGATTATTTATTTAAATAATGACGTACTTAAGTGGAGTGAACTGGAAGATGTTTATGCCCATTCCTTAGAAAGGATGGGCGGCAGTTTTCGCATGTAATGCGAGTAATAAATTTGGTTGGTTTTTGTTTGATTCTGGGGAGCTGGTTGCCGATCCCAGAGCAAGGAGGAGGTCCACGAGGATCTTCACGTGCCACATCGCCACATCAAAAGAAGAATTGAATTATGTAAATGAAGTTTAAATGAAGTACCTTGAAGTATGAATTGTATTGTAGTACTTATATAAATAAATCATGTTATTTGACTTAATTAATTTGACTCAACAGGTGGTCAAGGAAGGTTGCTGGAAGAATTTTTGAAAAAGTTATTTGGAGTTTAGCTACAGCCAAACCCTTAAAGGGTTGGATACCCCTGGGGTTGGGACGAAAAAATTTAAAAGGGGGGGGTACCCCCTCACCCTTAGTTTTTGAGTTGGAGTGGGGATCTCTGGTCCACGTGGTCCGATTTGGACGGGACAAAGTTCCCTGTGTCTGGCTTATCGCCCTCGTCGTTTTTCGGGAGGAGGGGAAACCCGAATCCTAGAAACATGGCCGAGTTATATGATCTGTTCCCGGACAAGGAGCAGATGAAGGCATCTCGAGCTGCATTGGGTATGATGGAGGAATGGGAAGACGCAGAAGCAAAGTTTCTTGCATCGTGCAAGGAGCTAAGGATGTCTGCATCTAAGTCCAGAGAGGCGTTGGCACCCTTTAGAGAGATAATAAAAAATATTGCTCTGCAAGCAATCGGAATGGAGATGAATATACGAATGTTAGAGGCAAAGATTACAACATTGGAGACGAGTATACCAAAGGACCACCATACAGAGAGTCTGAAAACGGTGTTGACAACAACGGCTGAACGATTGTTGGCTTTAGAGCAAAAGATGGAGACAATGACTTCAGGTGGATCCGGTGTGGGAGTCACTGATGGTACTGTGGCCTCTTATGCTGGGGTGCTTAGAGGTAGAAGTAGGAGTAGAAGTAGAGCGGCGGCAGAACGTACTGAGGTACCCAAGAAGGCTCTTATTGTTATGAGGTCAAAGGACCAGGATCCCGCAAAGGCAAATTCTGAATCTGTAAGGGATATGCTTTCTGGGTGGTCCCTGGCTTTATCACTAGTACGCAGCATACCTATAGATGCTCCATACTACATTTAAATCTACTAGGTCTATTTGGAGAGAAATGATCTCACGAGCTCACACAGCTGATCAGGGTGGTCTCATTTCGTCAATCGTACACAGCATAACTATAGAGGTTCCATACCAAATTTTAGCCTCGTAGGTCTATTAGGAGGGAAATGAGCTACCGAGCTCACTTGGCTGATCTGCGTAGTCCTCACTTTGTCAATCTATAGCCTCCTATTGCAAGTCTATCAAAACTTCAAAAACTCCTGCTTTAGGACTGTATGCCATCAAATTCATTGCAAAGAAGTCCTAATATCACGAGTGGATATGCCTGGTGTGATATAGAAAGGTACAATGAGGGTCTGATTACTATCAATTATTGTGGTTTCAAATGCAAAAATATCTTCAAAGCCATCATGTGCTGTAGAAATACGTTTCATAGTCAATTCTTCTTTATTAAATACCCTAGCAACGAATTGGTGTACGTAAAAATCGATAGAAAATATGTCGGCTCGCGCTGAAATTCGGTCAATTTTCAAGCAAAAAACCCAGCGGTAAAACATGATATAGAGAAACAACTTTATTCAACAACAAAGTGATCTGCCCGTGTTTCGGGTTGCCCTACGGTTACAGACTACCAACCCACAGGTCTGTGGTAACTTTTCTGGTCTTCAATTTTTATTCTTACGAGAACGGGAGGGGAGCGGTTTGTGTATGATTACGTGTCATTTAATAAAATATATTATTGGTTTCCCATTATATAAAAAACAAAAAAAAAAAAAAAAAAAAAAAAAAAAAAAAACATTAACCTATAACTAAGTTAGTTTATGAGGTTGATTGAAAAGGTTTCCAGTTTGAACGAGCCATAACCGTAAAAGATGAACTAGGTAGGTATGTAGGTAGGTACCTACTTATTTAGTTTAAGTATCGAATCTTCCCGAGAAGGATTTAGAATAATCCTCTCCATCATGCCTCCAATGTGCAAAGGTAAGAGAATTACTGCGGTTATTTATGCTCTCTCTAAAAGTCAGTGTGTATATGCAGCATAGCAATGTATAGCATTTGCAGATAGAGTTGGACTTTTTGCAAATAAAATTGGTCTTTTAGCGAATTTTCGAAGAAAAAGTTCCAGTCATTCAGCATGATCGTATGAGCGAATTTTCGTCGATTAGCCATCATATTATGTTACTTTGCTTTGAAATTTTAGTGAAAAGTAATTGTTAACTATCAATTTTAAGGCAAATAAAGTCGTTCTAAATCATATTCTATGATACAAAACAAAGGACCTTTTCTGTTAAACGACCGCCAGCACCTCAAGCGCTGCCTCTAGATACTATACCACCAAACTATACCATACTATATCGTTCTGATCTATATGTCCAACTAATCTGAATTTTTACTAAGGGATTGACTACTTGATGTTATGTTTCCAAAATATGTTTTGAAATTTGACCAGTTTAATGTATTCAAAAAGTGTTGCCCAACGAACCCAATCTTTCTTTTTAGAAAGCTTGTGTATTTACTCGTATACAGGGTCTCCCTCGGAAAGGTTACATACACACCCCTTGCATAGAGCGTAAAAATTGGGACCAACTCCATTCTTCATAATTTTTTACGTAGATCTCAGGCAGAGTTATTAAAAAAGTAATTCGATTACCCATTACTAATTCCAATTACTTATGAAGAAAGGTGATCGCGATTACAATTACTGTAATGGTAATTGGTATGTCAATGACCATTCGCCATCCAGAGCATAATATCTTCCAGACAAAAAAGGTGATAGAAAATCTATTATTTCGCTGCCTCACTCCATTATTATCCTACTAGTTGTCGAAGAAAAGAAAAAAAAACCGCTTTATTTATACCCCACTCCCTCTCCCGAAATCTTTCCCTAGATTGGACATATGTGTACAAAAAAGTAGAAAGTTGGGGACAAAAGAAAAAAAAAAAAAAAAATATATATATATATATATATTGAAACTTTGACAATCGGACTGCTCGTATTTCTTACCTATTAAAAACTATTTTTTTAATTATTTAAAGCGACGAAATATATAAAGAATTGTGTTAGAAGGGTGACCACTCCATCTCTCATGACTAAACCACCTTGATTAATATTCATCTGGTTCGTACGTATTAACTACGTACATGCCTATCTATCTACCTATTGGCGATTGAATCCGGGTTACCAAAGAAGACCGCAAGAAAATGAGGCACTCCAGTCACATGTCACCACTGAATAGTTGCATTGTTTCTTCCGTCCTTCCCATATGTTTTTGACATGGATATGTCTTTGCTCTGGGGGGTCAACCAAAAATTTCCGTGACGCGAAATTGATGTCACAATTTCAGTGTTTTTCACGTACAACCCAGCCGTTGCTAGGGGAATGGAACTTCCGCAGTTTTCATAGCACAAAAATCGTTCGCCATTCGTTGGAAAGCGCTTGATTTATGTGATAAATGTTCACATCTCAAGCTACCAATTTCCCCCTCCTTACGATTTTAATAAGCCGGTTACAATATTCTTAACGTAAAGCAATAGCATCATTTACTCCACACCATAGGAAACATTTTCATCCCCTGACAACAGTCGACTGTTAACAACAACTCATTGCGTCTGTATTGGAGAAATAACTTTAATTTATAGTAGGTATGCTTTTTGTGCCTCCAAGAATGATAAAATAAATTCTTTATCCTACATTTCGTCGCCTACAGTCCAAAGTTAAAGGATTTGTTTACAACTCTCGATGACGACCGTTATGAAATCCCCAATCGAAGACATATCCATGTAACATGGTATCTGCTTGTAAAGCAGATGGTGGAACTCGTTTACGAGTTTCTTTAGAACTGCAGCTCTCTGCTTTTTGAGAATACACTCTGTTTCGCTACTTCATCTTGAATTTATATCTTATATCACTCTCGAGATTTATTCAACATAAGAAGTTTTGCTATTTAAGTACCGTAATTAATCCGGAAAATTAAGGTAAAGACTTTCTATTACTCGTTTCGAAGATCAATTTGACGTACTATGCTATGCATATCTGCAGAAATAACCCAATACGGCGCCGAATAGCGGTGCGAATTTTGCAATGAGTGCGTATTGTAACCTAAATTTCCGTTCACCGTCTGGTCCGGTGAAATGTGATTTGGTATTGGTGGCCGATATGCAACCTGGAGGAACGTCCTTAGCGAATATTCTGTATATCGTCGTTGAAACCGCAGCATGGCATAACTGAGAAACCCCCACTTTACAGGAGAGCCAAAAAACCTTCTCTTTTCGAATTTTTTAGACATTTGCTACCAAATACTTCATTGTCGATTTAAAAAAATCTTCTGGGGCATGACATTAACACCCCTCGTTTGAAAAAATGTGTCATCTAAAAGTTGCGCTAGTTGTGTCATGCTGCTAGACACTTTCAGTCAGTTGTGCCAAGCTGCCTCACACTTTCAGTCAGTTGTGTCTTGCGGCTAGACCATTTCAGTCAGTTGTGTCATGCTACTCTATGCATTTTAGTATTAGGAATAGGTGTAAAAAGGACCAAAAACCAACAACAATTTTTATTTTTGAACTAGATAGTAGTAAAAATCACAGTGTTGGTATAAAATGGTATTACCTAACTAGAACTAGGGTAAACAAATATTACTTTGGGTTTCTATGGATAAAACTTTTTTCATAACTAACAAACATAGCTTCCAAATGCAAACGCTTGAATGTAAGAACATAATCTCTTTTTGTAGCCTTGGACAAAAAATAGGCTCTGGTTACTACAGTTAAACATCACAGTAGGTCTTGGCTAAAATCAGTCTTAAAATTATTTAATTAATATTATCGTGTGCAGAATCTCTATCAAAGAGAGCCACAACACTCTAAAACGAAAGAATAACGAAACATAAGGTAGTTATTAAGAAATAATGAGATCACTCTGGAATAGTCCCCTATCTATCAAGATGCAACACTAAATCAAAAGCTTAAAATAAGAGTACCTAACTAAAATGTCGAATCAAATTCGAATTGGTAAATCACTTGGAAGACTTTTTCTTGGTCAAGGAAATGCTTTTTCCAGCCTTTTCTTTCATCTTCCTCAAGGATCCTCCTGATTTTTCTTCCTCCTTGCTTACGCGTTCCCCTACTTTCTCTTGCTCCTTGGACGCGCTTCCTTCTGCTGCTGTTTTTTTCTTACTCTTGCTCTCTTCTGCTTTCGCTAGTTGCTTGATTTTCTTACACTCTGATCATAATGGATCCAGCTCTCATAAAAATACTGACATTCTCTTGGCATAAATTCTTTCAATGACTAGAGATCATCCTCCCATTATTCTGGCTTCTTTAGGGGAGTTTCTAAGCATGATACGATTATCATTTTTATTTTTGCGACTGTAACCCATGTAGGGAAGTCCTTTCATTCTATTCATCTTTGTTTCTTCTCTAGCCCATTTAGTTTTATCAGCAATCACGTTCCTGACACTTTTGTCTTCCCTTTCTAATGAAATATCTGAAGAACTGATTGCTCCAACAGTGATGTCAACTAAAGGTTGCCCACACCAGCCATACTTTCTAGTGGACATTGAGGATTGATACTGTAGTCGACTGAAGAAGAACAGGCTTCAATCAAATCGCCAAGATTTGACTAGCGGAAAGTAGTATTGCCTCCTCTTCCTGAAATATTTCCACCAATTGGCCTGAATCTGTAGTATCACCAAGAGGTGGATCGAAATTGGATTCTGAAGGCACCCATTCTACTGCACTTACTGACGAACAAGTAGTAATGTCAATAACAGGAATGTCGATCAAAGGCTTGCCCACGAGATGTGTTGTCGCTCTGTAAATTTTACCAGCTCGTCGAGACCAACCATCATTTTGTCGTCATCTGAGAATCGTGCAACATCATAAAAAGACAACATGGTTCTCATTGTATCTTTATACCCATTTTTTCTAACAATGATACCACTAATAAAAACGATAAGGTAAAGAAAGTAATAAGGACACTAACGTCACCTTGGTGCCCTACCACAAATGAGACCCTCTTGGAACTTTATCTTTCAACCCTATCGAAGATATTCAACGGTTTTGCGTGAAAAAGTTACAACGAATTGCCCATAATTTAATGAAAAATCATACTTAACTGATCAGGTTCCTCACGTCGAATTTTTAATAGTAGATATCTACTATCAAAATTTTGACATGAGGAACCTGATCAGCGTACACATTAGTTATTAACATGAAATCCGCTCTTTGGTAGATTAACATTCGACCTCGGATTAGGATTCAGAATGGTATTTTGGGGTGAATTTGGTGCCAGCCCAGTCCGTGTTGTATTAAAATACATGATTCAGCATAGCACAAGTAACAACACTGGGTTGAGTTGCAGCATAGCACAACTGACACTGGTTGGCCAAACAGCATAGCACAAGTGACACTAGTTTGTGTCCTCATTTCATTGCTTTCATCACGATCTTATTTAAAATATTTCGAATAAACCTTTTGATGGAAAACAGAAAGAAATTACTGTAGTTGGCAGAACCAAAGGAAAACGTAAGATCCATGGTCAACTTACATTCAAAAACAAGAAAAACTTACCTCCTCGTGAGAAGTTGTTGACGACGCCATGATTTTCCACTGAATGTTGTCATTTGTGTCATGCTGCAGGTTAGATTTCATTTATGTTATGATGGCAACGCTGCTTCCAGTGTTGTTATAGTTGTTTAAAATGAAAAAATCACTTCACCAATCGATCGAGCTCAAAAAATACATAAGAATCGATATCTAACTCAAAATCGGTTTTTTGTCGGATATGCCATGCTGCGGTTTCAACGACGATATACTTATACGAAAAAAATCAGTGAATAAGTTTATGAAAGTATGTGATTTTGTGGCCACAACAATTTTTATTCGTATTTCTGCCTTGCTTAGGTATGTAGTTTGAATTGTCTAATGTACAACTTGAACTAGATAGGTACCTAAGTCTTCGTTGCGGTAGGTTTGTAGACCGTGCGTTGCACTGCTCAATTTCTGTTAGTGCCACACATACATCGTTACCGTCACGTCATTGTATGTTTGTATTTTTGTGTGTTGTGTTTTTGCATGGAAATTGAAGTAATAGTACTCTGAATGAATGAATGATGTATTTTTCCTAAGGGTAGTCAGACGTAAGTGCACGTACGTTATGACTTCCTAATATTCCAGTTTTACCGTTTACACTAGGTGAGAAAATACGAGGGACTAGATTTTGGTTATGGGAGATCGAGTCCTGATCGGTAAGGAAGCTTGGTTCGGTTATCTCTGAAGCCCAAAGAGAATCGAACACCAAACACTGAAGGGAGTGTACCCGCTAATGTTGAAAAGTTAATAGAGCGCGCAGTAGATCTAGACGCTTGTTATGTGGTCGGACCAGTTCAGATCTGATAGAGACGGCCGGGGATCTATGTTCAACAAGAGCTTCTCCGGTCCATTAAGTGACGGAGCGGTGTTCACTAGAAACAATTTTGGGCATCCATTGTTTCGAAACTGGTACAGAATATTTCGCTAAGCATTTTAGCAGAATTAGTTTAGTATTTCTGTGTTTGTTATAGAATGAAACTCAAAAAGGGATAGCTCGCCGCAAAGTGGGTATTGGCCGCACTTGCGTACTTTCCGATTTGGGTCCTGGTGTCAACACTATCATCTACTCAACTATTAGAGGTTTGGGGTAACTAAACTTGTGAAAGCTTACTCCTTTTCGTGTGCTGACCGGGAAAACCAGACATAAGCTCTGGCCTGGCCCCCAGCACACGCTGACTGGAAACGGGTCAGTAACACTGTGAGCGATCAAGTTCCATCAACTTCTAAGTTAAATAACCCAATATTCTTTGCTCATAAAAGTTATAAATTTGTTTATTTACCCTTAGGTACGTCTTATTATTAGCTTGATAAGAGATCTATAAGCAATATCTGGCGAATTGAAGCAGTCGCGACGTACCTAAATTCAACTTTCGATAAGTCGAAATGCGAAATATCGTATTTCGATGTTGTGCGATTCCGATTAATGATCGTGTAGCCAATACGAACTAAATCACTCGCGACGAAGTTGTGGAAACCCATTTCGAAACGGAAGTTAGTGTAAAACATTGTCCATTTCCACGAAAAATAAAGAGTTACAATGTTGAATCAATTTCGACGGTTAAGCCATTATCGTGCCATCATGATGGCCTAACCCTCTTAATCGATTAGACATTCTCTTTATTTTTCGTGGAAATAGACAACGTTTTCACTAACTTCCGTCCTGTGTATCCAATGTCAATTTGTGATGTCTCGTATTTTGACGTATTTCCTAAATTTAGATACCTATTTTAATTGGTCATGTCGTACAAAGTTTTGTGTGTCTTCAGCCATTAAAAATATTGTGCACTTCCACATTTTATCGAGAGTTGATTGATGATAGCCATGTTATATGGAATAAATGAATATTACACCACATTTCTGAATGTTGTGTTGACATCCGGGGGCAACCAAAGCCTATAAGCAATCCATACCAAATTTCAGCCTCCTATTACAAGTCTATAACAACTCCAAAAACTGCTACTTTTGGACTATAGGCCATCAAGTTCAATGCAAAGAAGTTTCTAATTTCACGAGTAGATTTACCTGGTGTGATATAGAAAGGTACGAGGAGAGTCTGTTTACTAGCAATGGTGTTTTTAATTTTCACACATATCTTCAACGCCAACATGTGCCGTGGAAATACGCTTCACAGTCATTTCTTCTTTATTTAACTTCAATGGTCAATAGGCTCAGTTTAAATTTTCAGATTCTTAATAAGAATAGCATAGAAATTAGGAACCTCAGCATATTAGGGTGGTTCCGCATTACGAACTTCTATTCTACCTGTCTCATAGAGAGACTATTTCAAATTTCAGATTCATAGGTTAGATACCTACCATAAAAATCAGCTTTAGGAGCCAACAAGCTGGTCAGAGTTCTATGCACCGTCTAGTACCTACTGTTTACAAGTACTACCTGCAACTCAATACTACCTACCATGACCAGACACTGGGTACACAATATGTCCCGCTGTGCGCGCCCCTATCGAGCTAACTATGACCAATTTTATCAGTACTTGTGCTCAAAGAACTCCGGAAGGTAAAGAATAGCCAAAGCCACCTTCACCAAAAGATCTACGATTCCGAAATTAAATCGGATGGATGCCAGTATGTTCGAGCAGTATTTGTCTTTGGCCAAGGCGTGGATAGAAGCGATTTTTTCGGTGGAGGCTCCCGACCTAACGGGCTTCCTGTTGTTTGAGGCTCTCTTCTCGGAAATCGACTCTGCTCTTCAGCAGAAATTCAATAGGGACCGTTCCCTAAAGGGGGGTAAAGGATGAGGGCTTTATCCCAACGTACGTGCAGTTGTTAGAGTTTCTCGAAGAGGAGCTGAGGGTTGTGCAGTTACAGCCCGTGCCGCCAGAGTCCGCGACACGCTCCAAGGGAGCCCCCACTCCCGCTTCCTCCGCTCATCCCTCCGATTTCCCAACAAAGTCAGGACCATCCCGCCGAGTACTTCCGTATCCGTGGGCATTCTGTGACCAGGAGCACTTCCTTTATCTCTGTCATCGTTTCAAAAGACAATCACTGGCAGAGAGAAAGGATGTAATCAAACGCAACAATCTTTGCATAAACTGCTTTTCCCCATATCACCAAATGATGAACTGTACGTCGAAAAGAAGGTGTAGTGAGTGTAATGAACGTCATCACTACCTAATATGTGATCCCGTCATGAAATCTAAACCACGACGCAGCCCAAGTTTTGAAAAGGGCTCGACATTTTCGACCAATACATCAGGTGGTCTGGAGAGGACATCCCTACAGCCGCAGGATCCCGCCAATTACCGAAGTCAGTCTAGTGAAGTTAGTTGTCCAAGTGCAGTGAGTGAAGAAAGTGTCGACAGTGTCTCAAGTCGCGAGTTCAGATCACGTAATCGTCCGCGACAACATAATTCAAGTTACTGAAGTTTAGGCCACGCCTCTTCTAGGCGTGGCGAAAATGTATCCCGCAATTTCGTCCGCCGTCCCGCTACAATTGGTGAGTTTAATCATGGTTTTCATTGTTCCGTTCATGATTGTAATTCCACTAATTGTATTTCCGCCAAGCTAGGTAAATTTCAATCTCCTACTAAAGCTAGCTTAAAATTTCACTCAATTAAACGTGTTTCCAATGAGCAAAGTAAATTCCAACCTCCCACTAAATCTATTTTAAAAATTCCCTCGATTAATGATCACACAAGAAGAGCCATCAAATTCAATGCCCCTAGCCTGGTGCCAACGGCACTAGTTCATATATTCTCACCTGGTAGCTCCCGCTTGCAACGCATCCGAGTATTATTAGACTCTGGTGCAGAAACTAATATAATTTCCTTAGAAGCAGCTCGAAGAGCCCAGCTCGAGACTCCCTCTGGATCCCTGCAACGCTGAGGTCATTGGTGTTGGCGAAGCTAAGCAATCATTGAAGTTCACAACCTCGTTAGTGCTGCATCTTAAGGATGGCACCTTCTTAACTGTAGGGGCATCGGTGATCGAGAGGTTAACCATACCCATTCCGTGTCAATCCTTCAACATGCCAAGGGCATGGGGAAAGTTAAATTCACAGTTAGCGGATCCCGAGTTTAGTAAACAAGCTAATATTGACATGTTGTTTAGCTCCGGTCTCATGCTCCCGGAAATAGTAGCACCCAAGGGTCAGGGGCCTCATTTCATAAGAACTCGTGTAGGGTGGATAGCTTTAGGCAACATCCCAAGAATTTTTCCCAATAGCTATGAGCGAAACTATCGCTTTCCCTTCCTCAATGAAAGGAAGGTCCGATTTGATGAGCGCGTGAGGAATGAGAATGTGACTCAGGAGAGAGATGAAAATTGTCGAGAGGCACTTGCTGGGGCTGAACGTGCCAAATCTACGCCACAAGTCCACCCCATTGACCTTGAACCCAGCTGTCACTGACCTAGTTTCCGTTGACATAGTTCCCGCTGGCTTGAACCCACACTCTGTTGATTCCGAGGAACCAAATTCGTGTTCCGCTCCTGTCTTCATACGCAATCTGTATTCGTTGGTGCCCCCCATTGTCAGACTACCGGAATCCATTTCCTTGTTTACAGTTGCCAATAGGTTGCACACCCCCCAGGGAACGAGTGTCGTTCCCGAACGCATTAGTTGTCAAGTGTCCACACTTGAGGTCAGTTGTAGTAGCTCAACAGATTTGCAAACTAACGAACTACTCCGTCGTATGTTCGAAATTGAGTCAGTAGAAGAAGCCTCCCATTATACTCCCACTGAGCAAGAAGCCGAGGAAATTTTCTTAAATTCCGTTTCCCGTGATTCGTTAGGAAGGTATGAAGTAGCGCTCCCGTTTTCGCAAGATAAGGCATCTTTGGGTGACTCCCGTAACATTGCCCTCCAACGACTATACAGAGTAGAAAGTAAATTCAGAGCTGATAATCAGTTAGCATCCACTTACAAGGAGTTTATGTCAGACTATCTCAATCAAGGTCACATGATATTCGTTCAGCTTCCAAAGTTAGGTCAAGCCCATTATTATATCCCGCATCACGCCGTTCATAGAGAAGGTGACCCTCCAGAAAAAATAAGAGTAGTTTTTGACGCCTCGCAGCGCTCCTCAAATTGGAGATCCCTCAATGAGATATTACATGTAGGTCCCAGTCTTCTCCCCGAAATATCTACGATTTAACTCGATTCCGGCTATTTAAATTTGCATTCATAGCCGACATTAGACAAATGTTTCGACAAATCAGACACCCCCCTCAGGATCAGGACATGCTCCGTATAGTTTGGAGGGATTCTCCTCAAGATCCCGTTAAAGATTTTGCTCTCTCAACGGTTACGTATGGCACAGCATGTGCTCCGTTTCTAGCCAATCGTGTAATAAAACATTCGGCTGAGACCTCTGCTGAAGACTTTCCATTAGCATCCAAGGTGCTACTCCATAACACTTACGTGGATGACGTGCACGGTGGTGGAGATTCTATAAAGGAAGCTCTCCGAGTTCGAAATGAACTTCAAGCACATTTGGCTTCCGCTAGTTAAGAGCTCAGAAAATGGGCTTCCAGTGATCTCACCCTACTAGAAGGGATTCCCGAAGAACACGTCAGTCCGCATACGGACTCTGTAGATTTGACCGGGGAGGATGAGAAGCCTCTCAAAATGCAGGGAGTGGCTTGGGACCCCATATCTGACTCCTTATTTTTCAAAGTACCCGTTACACCAATAGTTCGCACAAAAAGAGAGTTGGCTAGTCAGATAGGGAAAATCTATGACCCCGTAGGTAGGGTGATTCCGGTGGCAGTATTCGCCAGATCTATACAACGAGATGTTTGTTGCTCAAAATCCCCCACCGCCGATCCCCCACCAATTCGGAAGGTCTTCGTAGGAAATAGAGTGGCAAAGGTTCTAAATCATTCCGCACGACTCATGGTTTCATGTGCGTTCTCAGGATAATCCCACTGACGTGGCTTCGCGTGGAGCCTTACCATCCCAGCTAGTGAATGACTTACTATGGTGGAGTGGTCCGGAATGGCTGTGCACTCCGAGGTCGGAGTGGCCCATTAGAAGAGTACTCCCCAGATGTAAGCTCGGAAATCAGAGCTTCCCGTACCATTAACTTAGTCACCAAGCCAGGGGATGTACCACTTGATATTGAATCTCGCTTTAGTTCCTACTCTCACCTAAAAAGAGTCATAGGATGGGTCTTGCGTTTTGCGAACAATTGTCGAGCGTTCAAGAAACGCACCGGCCCATTAACTACAACTGAACTTAGTTCAGCAGAGAGGAGATTAGTTCGTCGTGCACAACAGAGGCACTTTCCACAAGTTTTCAAATCCCTTAGATCCCGCGAGAAGGAGGAGAATTTACCAAAATTTGTCGCACAACTTTCAGTATTGCTTGCTCCCGATAATTTGCTCAGAGTAGGAGGCAGATTGGCTCTGAGTAGCCTGGAGTATCAGACTCAGCATCCTGCCTTGTTGCCTTCCGAAGATAAGTTAACCGAACTGATAGTTAAGCAGGCTCACGAAGCTTGTCTACATGTAGGTCCCCGCGCCACGCTGGCATACCTCCGTTCCCGCCTATGGATCATCAATGGTCGTGTAGTAGTGTCCCGTTGTTTAAAGGGTTGTGTCAGATGTTTCTCTATAAAACCTGTGCCGTATGAGACATCTATGGGACAGCTGCCCGAAGGTCGTGTTGAACGAGCCTTTCCATTTCAAACAGTCGGCATTGATTATGCAGGTCCCTTTGAAATCACTCTATTAGGAAAGAGAGGATCCCGTTCACTGCAGGTGTATTTAGCTGTGTTTGTTTGTTTTGCTACAAAGGCGGTGCACTTAGAAACAGTAATGGACCTTCTATGTCTTGAACGATTCATGGCACATCGAGGTGTACTCACCACCATCTGGTCTGACAATGGCACCAATTTTGCCGGTGCTACCCGCCTATTCTCAGAGATTCGAAAGGCCATGGATTCCGGTATCTCTGATAAAACTTACAAGTGCGGTTAGCTGCAAGAGGAGTCGAATGGAAATTCATTCCACCCAGAGCTCCTCACTTCGGGGGTTTGTGGGAAGCCGCAGTCAAGTCAGCCGAACGGTTGCTTATCCTTACGTTACAATCCCATACTCCTAACTTACAAACGTTCACTACCATAATATCTAGCGTCGAGGTTATTCTTAATTACCGTCCTCTAGTTCACCAATCAGAATCACCTGACCATTTCTTAGTCCTAACCCCGGGTCATTTCCTAATTCAGCGGCCCCTCACTGCCCTTCCTGAATCTTCGGTCGCTGAGTTCAGCTCTCGCCTCACTCCCAAGTAGAGATTTGTAAATGCTGTAGTCAAACAGTTCTGGAAAAGATGGAGAACCGAGTACTTACTAGACTTGCAATCCAAACAGAAATGGAATACCCCTTTCAAACCAGCCAAGATAGGTGATGTTGTTCTGATAATGCAAGACAACGTTCCCCCACTCTCGTGGCCGAAAGGCATCATAGTCGAATTGATCCCTGGCAAAGATGACGTTTCCCGTGTCGCAAAGGTGCGCACTAGCTCCAATATTTTCGAAAGACCCGTTCGAAAATTGTGCCCCTTGCCCATTGATAGTTGATATCCCATGCTAGAATTCCTGCGGAATTGGGGGGGGGGGGGGGGGGGGGGGGAGAGAGAGGGAGTAAGTTTGGTCGCAACCAAATTCGTAATTCCCGCCTAGAAATAAATTCGACATTTCATAGAGCTAGTTCTCTGAATTCCCGAGTCAGCGCTAGCGTAGCATTAAATAAAGCCTCATACCTGTTATACATTTGAATGGAACAATGAAAACTAATATTTCCCAATTTAATCCAAAATATCCCTGATCGATCAAGTGATCTGTGCTCCCGCAAATTTGTATAATTAAATTAAGTCATTTGTAATTATGCTTTGTAATCTATATTTTGTAAACACTGCACTTGATGACGAGCACTCTGAGCGTCAGTTGGAAGAAGAAGAAGAATAAGACAGTCTAATGTAAATGCTTTCCTGTTCGACACCGCTGTCAATTTTATTTTACCTTATTGTACTTATCACAATAAATAATTGTGTTCAGGATCCCGTTAAACTGTGTTTCAGTTTCCCGTGATCATTCAAATAGTCTTCATCATTCTTGTGAATAGTTGACTTGCGACCCCGATTCCCTGCAATCCATAAGTATTTGTGTAAATAGGTACCAAATTGCTACCTACAGATGCTAAAATAATGACAGTGGTATTTATGACAAACATAAATCTAAGTTGCGATTTAGATAAAGATCGAGAGAAGGAAATCAATAATTACTGGGCTATAAATTCATTACTGTATGAAAATCAGAGGATCTCAAAAAATAATTTACCACAGTGAGAATGTTGAAGACTGACTTGGATTTTTGAGGAGGATTTTTATTTCTCGGTGTCCAGGTTTTCAACATTGATAGTCAGCTAACCAAAGTGAAGAGGGAAGAGAAGGCAATTTGGAGTCCACTTTGTGGCCCACACAGTACATTTTTATGGCGGAGATTTCTTTTCATGAATGTTATCATCTCCAGATGTACAGACACCTATCTCAGTTTTACTTGCTTCTCACATTACTAGACGGTGACCCCGAGCAATTTACTCCTGCGTTGAGTTCTCTGTTTGACTCCCAGCACAAGAAAAGGGGAGGGGGTAACAGATGCACTCACTAGTGGCCCAGGCGGGTATAGGGGCACAGGGAGCGTCACAGGGTCCCTGCACACGGACAGTGTGCACCACTAGTGGAGCTACATGGTTTTTTTTTTTTTTTTTTTTCTTGTTACCCAGAACAATTTTTCTCTGCGGTTTCTTCTGGTCTCCTGCCTGCACCCTCACCCTTTTTTCCTTAATGCCAGGTGAATAAAATCTTCAAATGTGCTGCATAAGTTAACAGTCTTCTAAGATGACCGCTATTTCAAAATCCGCGCTTTTTCAAACATTTTCTTTAAAAATTACCGTGCGCTGAGTGTAAACATGTCAGCTGCATAAGTAAACAGTCCTCTCATCGACCTACTATAATTGTACTCAACGTTTGCTAAGGTAAGTTGAGTTAGTAATTATATTCTTTATACCTCGATATCAGATTATTCAGAGAAACCTCCCTCGTTATCTCTTCCCCGGAGCGCCATTTCATTAATTAAAGTCAAGTGATCAATTTTGTATATGTTACCCGTCCTAGGAAAAGGGACCTTAACTTACTTTGGCAAAATTTCCAGAAGAGCGTTTTTCGGTAAAATTGTCAAAAATATCGATTTTAGCAAATTTTCATAGAAAATTAAGCTATTGCTATGGCTCAGAAAATTTTAAAATCAAAATTTTTGAAAAATGTCAACATTGAAATCAATTTTAAGGCACTCTGAACTGATGCCTGAAGTTTGCGCTAAATCATATATATATATATATATATATATATATATAAAACAAGGTGTTAAGAAAAAGTGGTCGAGAACTCAACATATTGTTAGTTATACATATATATACATACAATCAGGCTGGGTTATTTCGACCACTGAGTTAAATTTAAGATGTTTCGGGTTTCTTGAGGATTGGTCAATGAAAAGAAGAAGAAATATAAATATTTCGAAACGTCGGCCTGAAATATAGACTTTTTATTGACCAACCCTAATAAACCCGAAACATCTTACATGCACATATGTATGTCATTCCAAACGATAACTCTCCTGAGAATTGGAATGAAATGCCCGTTCTTGCATAAAAAAATCAAGCTTTCGAAACAAAAGGATGAGTTCCTTGGACAACGATTTTTGAGTACATTAAATTGCTCAAATTTCACAAAATGTACCAGAAAAATCACCAAAGTTCCAGTAGTGCAGCATGATTGTATGAGCGAATTTTCATAAATTACCGTATTGTATAATGTTAGATTGTTTTGAAATTTCAGCTTTTTGGATGCAAAGAAATTGTTACCTAACTACGAGTATTTATTTTATGGCATAAAATGTATCCTAAATAATAATCTGGTATTCAACATTCATTTTTGAATTTTAGCTTTTTTTGCAGCTTTCAACGATTCTTGTAGCAAATTTTGATGAAATTTAAGTAGGTACATTTTTCAGCATAATTTTGTACATACATTTTTGAATGTTCTATTTTATAATTGATGAACTTTATTTGAGTAGGTAATATTCTGTGTTGAGTAAAAATATATTTAACTATTTTTAGCTGTTTTAAGCCATTTTTAGTGTTTTTTTTGTTTTTTTTTTTTAGCACTTTTTTGAAATTGGACCAATTTAATGTGCTCAAAAAAAAGTGCCGGCCAACGAACTAATCCTTTTGTTTGGAAAGCTTGATTTTTTGCCGCAAGAACGGAATTTATCGTCTGAAATTATATATATATATATATATATATATATATATATATATATATATACAAATAGTTAATTTATCATTTTTAGCAGAGTTTCAGTCAAAACAAAATTATCAACAATTAAATAGGACATTAAAATATTTTTGTCCACAATTGTGCAGAAAAACGCACCTAAATTTCATTAATATTTGCTGAAAAATCTATAAAAACCGGAAAAAACCTGAAAATTCAATATTTAATTGCAAATATTACTCGGAACGAGTGTTTTGGCCATAAAATTGGTAGTTAACGATTCCTTTTTACTTGAAGTCCTGAATTTTCGAAACAATTTAACATAATATGGTACGATAATTTACGAAAATTCGGCAAACGATCATGCTGCATGACAGGAACTTTTTAGGTTTTTATCGATTTTGAATTAATAACTATCTTTTTATACAGCACAATAGTCACATATCTATGTTTAGCCAATTATGACATTGAAAACCGAGAAGAAGTCGCGATTACCTCGTCTCGCGGGACCTCATCTTACCCAACCCCCTCTCTCACGTCAAATTGACAGGAGGGTCGGGTAAGTTAAGGTCTTATTGATGCAAGAAAAAAGTGTTTGTTTGAAAAAATAAGACCGTATTGCACTGATGCAACTAGAGGAATTGAGACATTGAAAACAATGATGATGGAGAAGTCAAGGTGTACCAAGTGGACTCTGAAGGTGAGGTTTCTGAAGAAGAACACCCCACTCCACCATCACCAAAAAGACGCAGCAATCGTCAAAAATAGTTTTTTTTTTTTTAATATGATAATATTAATGTTATGATGTGATACTTATTATTGTTTTAACACAACTTGAATTATGTATTGTTCTCTTGAAAATAGTTACAAGTTGCGCTTTTTTCATTTTATTGTTTGGAAAATGTTCGATTTTGTGTGATTTTTCATCAGGATACAGATTTGTATCACACGTATAAAATTATCTGTAGTGATGGCAATAAGCCCAACATACTCACAAATCTTTGGAGAAAAAAAATCCCATGATAGGTCCCTTTTCCTAGGACGGGTCACATATCATTTAATAATCCTTAACCTCAATAAATATATAGATATTGTAGAGGATAAGAAATTTGATCACAGAAATCACTTGGGTTATCACAAACGTCATTTTCGTATTCATAATGACTCCTTATTACTGGTTGTTTTCAGGAATGGGGAAACACTAGATATTAGATTTATCGGCAAAAAGAATAAATAATGTTCAATGGAACTTTTTTTCAAACCAGATAATATCCTAATATAACTAGATAATTATCACAGAAACAAATATAAAGAAATATAGCTTTGAAGAAAAAATTGTGCACTTACTAAGAAGTTTTTCTAAAACTTGTTAAAAAATAGATGCTAAACCAACGTTTTGCTGTTAATGTTATAAATATCGATATTTTGAGAAAAAAATTATATAAGGGCCAATATGATACTGGTATCGATATTATTCAACAATATCAATATCGATACTGATATAGGTATTTCTCTTCTGATATCCCATCATTAATTGAAAACTGCTCAATATAACTGCTTAAGATAGGAATGAGTTGACCAATCAACAGGCTCCTGTTAAGACCATATACACCATCTGGCGCTGGAGTTTTTATACTCAGCCTACAAGTTGCAGACTTTTATAGCCTCGCAAAACACGCAACTGTATTTCAAACTGAAATTTATGCTATCAATAAGTGCCTGGTCACCCTAACGAAACCATAACACTTATTTTTTAAAATCCATAGTTTTAACAATAGTTATGTTACCTTCAAAGCACTCCTGAACCCCCTCACAACCTCTAAACTGAATTAAACTGGTTTGGAAAACGAAGAAATCCTTGAACAATCCATTTCTTAACAACAATAAAACAATCATAAAATAGATTTCAGGTCATGAAAATCATGAAGGAAATATTAATGCAGACTGTTTGGGACGGGCAGGCTCAAGACAACAGTTCTTGAGTTCCTCCCCAGCCATGCATTTCCAAAAATATCTATAAATCAAAAATTAAAACATGGATCACACAGGAAATAAACCTTCTCTGGAGTAAAGAAACGGCCAAGTATAGACAAGCTAGAATGCTTGTCGCATCCTTCAATACTTTCTAAGCAAGAATATTAGCTTTTAAATAGAAGCAGAAATTCAATTAGAACTATGATAGGGATCCTTACTGGATGATAAATATAGATGACAACACTTCACCTATGTGCCCTTGCAAACCCGAGAAAGATTCTGCTGAGCTCTTCCTTTGCAGATGCGACCGATACTGGAGATCCAGAGCAGAGGCATTCGGGCATCACTTTGAACGTGCTTCTCTTAGAAACATTGAGTGGAAGGGATTAAAAAACTTTGCTGATCTAAGCAGAAGTTTGCTTGTGATGACTCCAACCCGGGGTAACGAGCGGAATCCTCTTTTAAATTAGAGGAGCCTCTACATGAGAAAGGGTATAAGCCATTATAGTGCCTGAAACTCTTTTTCAATGGAAAACCCGTGAAGTGAGTGAGTGAACTATTTATTTATACTGAAAATAATAAACAGCAGACCCATTGTCAACGCTTGAATGCATCACTCCATTGATTATCCTGGGGAGGCTTGCTGGGTATCCCAACTGTAATTGAAAAGGGTATTGATTAACTGTACACCCTGAGTACAGCTGACTTTATTTTTCGTTCTCAATCCGCCTGGGAAATATTAATTTACGAGGATTAGGAAGTCGAGTCCACATTACAGTCCACGAAAATTATAGTTGTTAGTATTCATCGTGAAAAATACTAAAATTTATTACTTGTCAACAGTTGACAAACTTGTATTACCTTTTCCAAGTTCCTTGCGATTTGGATGTCTAGCTACGATTAAGGTCTTCCTTCTTTTGCCATTCTGTTGGTCTTGTCCAGCATCCTTTAGATTTGGTTCCTCAGTACTTTCTTGTTGAGTGCTTTGGTTGGAGAGTCCGTCAAAGTCGGCAGAACTTTCTATATTTCCTGCGTGCCAGAAGGAGAAACACAAGCAGTTGAGATTATTCAAAAGTGCTAAAATATCTCAGAGCTGTTTCTACCGCAAGTTTTTATCTAATCAACCAACTCCAGGGCATCTATCAGAAAATCTTGACAAAGCCACCATCTTGATTTTTTTTAAAATTTGATAGGCCGATGGCATGATAGTGTTGGGAAAATCTCAAAACTATGTGCGAAGTATTTTCTTGTTTAAAATCTGTGGTGGCACAGTGGGACTTAAGATACACAAGTCCATAAGATGTACGTGGTCACCAGGACCAGCCCCAGTGGATGCCTCTTGACGTTATAGACAGAGATGGATGTAGCTTTGAGAGAGTTGAAGCGTTTGTTTATCTGAGGTGGCTCATAACTGCCAATTACACATGGCATGTGGGCGGAAATTCGTGGAAGGATTGTGGCAGCAAACAAATGTTATTTCAGGCTCATAATGCACCTCAAGAATAGATTGCTATCCCATCGTGCAAAACCCTGGTCAGGCCAGTTCTCATTTATGGCTCTGAAAGTTTATCATAGTCTAAGGCACACTAAAATAAACTATTCCTGTTTGAGAAGTTGGAACTTTGAAGGGATTTTCGACCATCAGTCCTCCTCCAATGGTGTATACACAGATGCTTAAGTAATGGAGATCTATGAAGATTAGGATATAGTTTGCCATATTAAAATTAGCTAGCTCTATTGTGTAGGAAACAAAGCACGGATGAGGGCGGATTCTGCATCCAGAAACCTCCTGATGGAAACAATACTCACCAAGAGGAGGCAAGGATACACACTGGGCTGCTGACACTGCATTGGGCAGATAGTGTGATCACAAATGATCAAACACCGATTGGAGTCAGAGAATAGTGTGCAGTAGCACAGAAATGAGAGGACTGGCGAAAACGGGACTAGTCGTAGCTCCCACGTGGGTATAGTGTCAAGAAAGAAGAAGGGAACGTCAAGGCGACTCGCACAAGTGAGTATGTTCTACACCCAATGCGGCTAATCAAAATCTTGTATTCCTTACACTTAAGACTCGTTTTTAAAAGTGTTATTATTTTTTTCCCGCAAAGAACACAGAATTCTGAATAAACTCTGGTACATTTGATAAAATTTGAACCTTAAGGGGGGACCGGATAGGATGTAAAAAAGTTGAAAGTATTTTTCTCAGCCATTTTTTGAACAATTTTGATGGTGTTTGCGACATTTTACCAAGGAAAGAGTACCATAATGCAACTCACAATTTAAAATCAAATTTTCGAAAATTTTGGTAAAAAATCTTTTTTTTTTGCATGAATTTGAACTAATTTAAAAAATTCCTATGGGTAAAAACGTTGAGGTTTTCAGTAGGTAATATTATAAAGAAACGAATGCCACCTATCGCATCAAAATAGGGAATAAATTAGCTGAGAAAAATTTGTTATCAGGTAACGGGGAATTCTGAGATATGCATAGGCCGCGCGGGGGGGTGGAAGAGGATCCTCGAAGTCACGCAAGTTCAGCGGGCTGCTGGTAGATGCCAGTATTGCGCTCACCATTCACCCGCCACCGCTGTGCACTACCTTCTCCCCTCCCGCACAAGACTGCTGCCTAATCCATCCCCTCGATAACTCCCTTACTACTCATCCTAGGCGCCGGGATTTTATGACGAGCTCGGTTCACTCCACTTTTTTCGGAATATATATATATGTACATAATATCGGTACCTACCATTTTGCTACCTCACTACAGAAGTCCCACAAAAATTATTTTGTCTCCAAAATTACCAGCGCTATATTTCCGCCAAAACGGCAGACCCCAGGGGGCCTTCGAGGTCATTCCCCTCCCCCCCCACGCAGCCTCATGCCGAACCCTCCACGCCCTCCCCTATCAACCCTTTGGAGTTCAGTTCAAACTTCATACTCGCAATCAAAACAGCGCGTGGTGTAGAAATATTATTATCTATTATTTTTGAATTATTTTGAAAATATGGGCTGCAAAAGAAATCGCCAATCAGTTACAAAGAGCAGAAATAAGAAGTGGATACAGGTAAGAAAGCTCAGAAGAGCTATCCTTGACACTACAATAGATTGGGAAAAAAAGTGTTGCGAAAAATTCCATGACCCCCAGCCAAAAGACATATCTATGTCAAAATTTACCACCGCAACTTAGAAAAAATCTCCGGAAAATACCATATATCCCACGTTTTAAAACTAGAAACATACAAATTAATCATACAAAATCTAAAAAAAATCCATGTTAAAATGTCAAACTATGATCAAAGGTATCCATCCCTCGGGCAAGAAAGTGACAATGAAAGGAGCATTGCATTTTGTGTGGAGAATCAAATTTATCAGGTTTTTAATGGAATTTTACTTATAAATCAAGCATTTTAATTTCTCCCTTGATGGGAAAAACAAATATCATGGATATGTCTAGTACCTACTGCTTACCAGTAGGTACCTACTACTCAATTGTATACCAACCATGTAGTGCCTTCATATCACAAGATTATTCCATTATGGTTACAAAACAATATTAGTTTTTAACTTAGAGCAATAAATCAGCATTCCTTGACACTACAATGGCTTAGAGGTCATGAAATGTCGTGGTAAAATGAGAGCATTCCAAAAAGTGGCGAACGATTTTCCTACTATGAAAACTGTGGGAGTTACTCTTCCCTAGTAACGCCTTGGTTGTACATAAAAATCAATGGAAAATGTGCCGGTCGGGAAAAAAAGTGTCGGTCGGGAAAAAAAAAGTGTTGCGAAAAATTCCTTGACCCCCAGCCAAAAGACATATCCATGTCAAAAACCATTGCATTTTACCGTAAGTACAAATTTTGCACGCTCGTAGGCCAGCCAGTAGACATATTCATGTCAAAACATCTGCTAGTTTGGGTAGGCTGTACAGCTTCCTCACTTATTGTAACATGTGCTTGTATAAATAACCATCCTCCAATTTCGAAAGAAATGGGGCCACTAATCGTGATAATATTAGTATTGTACACGCGCACACGCGTACACGCGCACACGCGATACACGCGCACCCGCGCACCCGCGCTCCCGCGATACACGCGCACACGCGATACACGCGCACCCGCGCTCCAGCGCTCCCGCGCGCGCGCACGCGCACGCGCGATACACGCGCACACGATACACGCGATACACGCGCACACGCGATACACGCGATACACGCGCACACGCGATACACGCGATACACGCGATACACGCGCACAAGCGCACATGATACACTCGCACAAGCGCATACGCGCACGCACACGCAATACACGCAATACACGCGATTCACGCGATACACGCATTACACGCCCACACACGCACACGCGATACACGCGATACACGCGATACACGCGCACACGCGATACACGCGTACATGCGATACACGCGATACACGCGATACACGCGCACACGCGCACACGCGCACGCATACACGCGATAAAAGCGATACACGCAATACACGCGATACACGCAATACACGTGATACACGCGCACACGCCCACACACGCACACGCGATGCACGCGCACACGCGATAGACGCAATACACGCGCACATGCGATACACGCGATACACGCAATACACGCGATACACGCGCACAAGCGCACACGCGATACACGCGATACACGCGATACACGCGCACACGCGATACACGCGATACACGCGCACACGCGCAGGCACACACGCGATACACGCAATACACGCGCACACACGCACACGCGATACACGCGCACACGCGATACACGCGCACACGCGATACACGCGATACACGCGCACACGCGATACACGCGCACAAGCGCACACGCGCACGCACACACGCGATACACGCGATACACGCAATACACGCGCACACGCGATACACGCGATACACGCGATACACGCGATACACGCGCACACGATACACGCGATACACGCGATACACGCGCACATGCGATACACACGATACACGCGATACACGCGATACACGCGATACACAAGCACACGCGATACACGCGATACAGGCGATACACGCGATACAAGCGCACACGCGCCCACGCGCACGCACACACACGATACACGCAATAAACGCAATACACGCGCACAGGCGATACACGCGATACACGCGCACACGCGATACACGTGTCGCGCGTCGCGTGTGTGGGTGCGCGTGTGCGCGTGTGCGCTTGTGCGCGTGTATCGCGTGTGCACGTGTGCGCGTGTATCGCGTGTGCTCGTGCGCGTATATCGCATGTGCGCATGTGCGCGTGTATCGCCACAAATGGAGTCTATGTGCGAAAGAACGGGTTTTTTAAGTCAATTCTTAGGCCTTTTATGGCCCGGACGGCGGACGGCGGACGGCGGACGGACATTTCAAATTTGGATTCTACGCACCTTGAAACGTAAAGTGACAAAGTTTGAGGGGGGGTTATAAAAATTTTTTGCTACACGATCACATAGGCTTATTATTGGAAATAATAAACCAAAAGTGGCGAACGATTTTCCTACTATGAAAACTGTGGGAGTTACTCTTCCCTAGTAACGCCTTGGTTGTACATGAAAATCAATAGAAAATGTGACGGTCGGGAAAAGAAGTGTCGGTCGGGAAAAAAAAAGTGTTGCGAAAAATTCCTTGACCCCCAGCCAAAAGACCCACCCCGCCTTCATTTTTTTGCTGCGCTCGCTTGAGGTTCACAATAGAATTTTCCCAAGTGCCCGATTTGCATTTAACTTCAAGAGTGGGAACTACGGGGCTATGAATGAATTTTTTGAGACAGTTGATTGGGGTGTGGTCAGGGTTGATTCGATTGGGGACGCTGTTGCCCATTTTTACGCCATTATAAATAAGGCTATTGAGAGTTTTGTGCCTAAGACTGTAAACCACTCCTCGTCTTTCCCAAAGTAGTTTGATCGCGAGCTCATTGCACTTACCCGTCTAAAGTTGCTAGCTCATGCCCGTTTCAAGATTACTGGTAGTGAGGACGATTATGAAGTTTTTTCAGCCCTTAGAAGTCGCTGCAAAGAGGTTTCTCGGGAGTTATATGCAGATTACGTTGATGGGGTTCAGCGATCTATTCCCGAAAATATCAAAGTTTTCTGGAATTATTTCAATTATAAGGAGGGTGGAAATTGCATGCCTGCATCTATGTCCTTGGTTGATGAAACTGCCTCTGATCCCGTTGAGATTGCTGAGCTATTCGCACGTCATTTTTCGTCAGTCTTTGAGCCGTCTGTGCTGAGCCCTCCTGAGTTCCGGGTACAGGACGTCGTGAATATTGGTTTTTTGGAGGTTTCAGAGGAGGAAGTGCTCCGTGAACTCTTGCATCTTGACATCACTAAAGGCATGGGCCCTGATGGGGTGCCTCCTGTCCTGCTGAAGAAGTGTGCTGCCAAGCTTGCCAAACCTCTTACTTTTCTGTTCAACCTTTCTCTTAGGACAGGTTGTTTCCCCAAGTGTTGGAAGTCCTCGTTTGTCACTCCCGTACACAAGAGTGGTGATAAGGGCCTCATTGTGCACTATCGTCCGGTTTGCTCTCTATCTACGACACCTAAGCTCCTGGAGAAGCTGGTCATAAAGCAGCTCCAGATCATATTCAAGCCTTTCATTGTGGTTGAGCAGCATGGCTTTATTAGTGGACGCTCAACGGTGACAAATCTACTCTTATTCCAAGAATATGTTATGGAGGGTTTTCGCAGTGGCTGCCAAACTGACCTGGTACAAACCGATTTCTCCAAAGCCTTTGATAAGGTTTCACATACTCATCTAGTGAGCCTGCTTGGCTCCTTGGGGGTTTTTGGACCACTGCTTGATTGGTTGGCATCATATCTTTGTGATAGATGGCTGAGGGTGCGGGTTCGAGGTGCACTGTCTTCTCCATTTCATGCTTCCTCAGGGGTTCCGCAGGGCAGCCATCTTGGACCCTGGTGTTTCTTGCTGGCTATCAACAGTGTTATTGCCCACTTGGGTCCTGCCGTGAATTGCCTGCTTTTTGCTGATGATCTGAAGATTTTCCGATACGTCTCCTTGGTTGAAGACCGTGACATCGTTCAGCGGGCCATCACTGAACTGGAGAGATGGTGTGTGGTGAACTGCCTTTTTCTGAACCCATCGAAATGTTCTGTCATCTCATTTCATCGCTCAGTGGCGCCCCTTCAGTTTGTGTACACCCTTGGAAATGCACCCCTGGCTAGAAGGGATGAAGCTTTGGATTTGGGAGTTAGGTGCGACGGTCAGCTCACTTTCTCACGGCATATTGAAATGGTTGCCAGTAGCGCTATGCACTCGCTTGGGTTTGTAAAGAGGCATACCCGCGATTTTAGCCACGTTCATGCCATTGTTATGCTTTATAAGGCGCTTGTCCTTCCTAAGCTGGAGTACGCCTCAACGATATGGTCTCCTTATTATGTCGTCCACAAATACCAAATTGAGCGTGTCCAAAATAAGTTCCTGCGGTATATTGCTTTTAAGATTGGAATATCTTCGGATAACGTGGACTATCCATCACTCCTCAGGACCTGCAGACTCCAGTCCCTGGAAGTGCGGCGTGGCATGGCCGACCTGTCATTCCTCCACAAGCTTGTTAAAGCGTTATTGACTGTCCTCCGTTGCTGGCAGAAATTCGTCTCTCCATCCCTCGAATCTCAAGCCGTCAGCCTGCAGTTTTTCACGTTCCTTTCTCTCCGACTAACTATCTTCTGAACCGTCCACTTCACCGCATCCCCCGTTCTGCAAACCTCTTCTTAAATTTGAATCCAGATTTCGATTTCTTCAATAGCCCCCTTTCATCTCTAAAATCTATAGTGCTCTCTACTCCCGCTTTGTTTTGACTCCTCTTCGTTTTGTTTTATTGTTGTTTCTGGTAAAACTGTTTTTTTCTCTTCTTGTTGTTTTTATTAGATGTGTAAATTATGTAACTTATATATGTAACCTATATTTTTGCTGTTGTAAATTGGGCTTGCCCGTTAATAAATAAATAAATAAATAAATAAAAATCGTATCCATGTCAAAAACCATTGCATTTTACCGTAAGTACAAATTTTGCACGCTCGTAGGCCAGCCAGTAGACATATTCATGTCAAAACATCTGCTAGTTTGGGTAGGCTGTACAGCTTCCTCACTTATTGTAACATGTGCTTGTATAAATAACCATCCTCCAATTTCGAAAGAAATGGGGCCACTAATCGTGATAATATTAGTATTGTACACGCGCACACACGCACACGCGATACACGCGCACCCGCACTCCCGGGATATACGCGCACGCGCACACGCGCTCCAGCGCTCCCGCGCGCGCGCACGCGCACACGCGATACACGCAATACACGCGATAAACGCGCACACGCTCACACATGATATACGCGATACACGCGCACACGCGATACACGCGATACACGCAATACACGCGATACACGCGCACAAGCGCACACGCGATACACGCAATACACGCGCACGCACACACGCAATACACGCGATACAAGCAATACACGCGATACACGCGATACACGCGCACACGCCCACACACGCACACGCGATACACGCGCACACGCGATACACGCGCACATGCGATACACGCGATACACGCGCACACGCGATACACGCGATACACGCGCACACGCGCACGCACACACGCGATAAATGCGATACACGCGATACACGCGATACACGAAATACACGCAATACACGCGATACACGCGCACACGCCCACAAACGCACACGCGATGCACGCGCACACGCGATACACGCGCACATGCGATACACGCGATACACGCAATACACGCGATACACGCGCACAAGCGCACACGCGATACACGCAATACACGGGATACACGCGCATACAAGCGCACACGCGATATACGTAATACACGCGCACGCACACACGCGATATACGTAATACACGCGCACACGCCCACACACGCACACGCGATACACGCGCACACGCGATACAGGTGATACACGCGATACACGCGCACACGCGATACACGCGCACACGCGCAAAGCGCACACGCTCACGCACACACGCGATACACGCAATACACGCGCACACGCGATACAGGCGATACACCCGCACATGGGATACACGCGATACACCCGCACACGCGCATGCGATACATGCTATACACGCAACACATGCTATACACGCGATACACGCAATACACGCAATACACGCGATACAAGCGCACACGCGCACACACACACACACACGCGATACACGCGCACACGCGCCCACGCGCACGCACACACACGATACACGCGATAAACGCTATACACGCGCACACGCGTGTCACACGCGATACAGGCGATACACGCGCACACGCGATACACGCGCACACGCGATACACGTGTCGCGCGTCGCGTGTGTGCGTTCGCGTGTGCGCTTGTATCGTGCGTGTGCTCTTGTGCGCGTGTATCGCGTGTGCGCGTGTGCGCGTGTATCGCGTGTGCGCGTGTGCGCGTGTATCGCGTGTGCGCGTGTATCGCGTGTGCGCGTGTATCGCGTGTGGGCGTGTGCGCATGTATCGCGTGTATCGCATGTATCGGGTGTATCGCGTGTCGTGTGTATCGCGTGTATCGCGTGTATCGAATGTGTGCGTGCCCGTGTGAGCGTGCGCGTGTGTGCATGCGCGTGTGTGCGTGCGCGTGTGTGCGTGCGCGTGTGTGCATGCGCGTGTTCGCATGTGCGTGCGCGTGTGCGTGTGCGTGTGTGCGTGCGCGTGTGCACTTGTGCGCTTGTGCGCGTGTGCGCGTGTATCGCGTGTATCACGTGTGCGCGTGTATCGCGTGTGCGCTTGTGCGCGTGTATCGCATGTGCGCGTGTCCGCGTGTATCGCGTGTGCGCGTGTATCGCGTGTGCGCGTGTATCGCGTGTGCGCGTGTATCGCGTGTATCGCGTGTATCGCGTGTATCGCGTGTGCGTGTGTGGGCGTGTATCGCGTGTATCGCGTGTATCGCGTGTGCGCGTGTATCGCGTGTGCGCGTGTATCGCGTGTGCGCGTGTATCGCGTGTGCGTGTGTGGGCGTGTGCGCGTGTATCGCGTGTATAGCGTGTATTGCGTGTGCGCGTATATCGCGTGTATCGCGTGTATCGCGTGTGTGCGTGCGCGTGCGCGTGTGAGCGTGCGCGTGCGCGTGTGTGCGTGCGCGTGCGCGCGTGTGCGCGTGTATCGCGTGTGCGTGCGCGTGCGCGCGTGTGCGCTTGTGCGCGTGTATCGCGTGTGCACGTGTATTGCGTGTGTGCGTGTGCGTGCGCGCGTTTATCGCGTGTATCGCATGTGCGCGTCTATCGCCTGTATCGCGTGTGCGCGTGTATAGCGTGTATCGCGTGTGCGCGTTTATCGTGTGTATCGCGTGTGTGCGTGCGCGTGTGTGCGTGCGCGTGTGAGCATGCGCCTGTGTGAGTGCGCGTGTGTGTGCGCGTGTGCGCGTGTGGGATACACGCGATACACGCAATACACGCGCACACGCGATACACGCTATACACGCAATACACGCGCACACGCCCACAAACGCACACGCGATACAAGCGATACACGCAATACACGCGATACACGCGCACATGCGATACACGCGATACACGCGCACACGCGCGCACGCGCACAAGCGCACGCACACACGCGATACACGCGATACATACACGCGCACACGCGATACACGCGATACACGCAATACACGCGATACACGCGCACAAGCGCACACGCGCACACGCGCACACGCGATACACGCGCACACGCGCACATGCGATACACGCGATACACGCGATACACGCGATACACGCGCACAAGCGCACACGCGATACACACGGTACACGCGATACAAGCGCACACGCGCACGCACACACACGATACACGCGGTCATGAAATGTCGTGGTAAAATGAAAGCATTCCAAAAACGCTGCAAATTATTTCACAAAGGTTTATTAATTTTTCAATTGAGTATGATCGTAGTTTTAGTTGGATTGCGTACGTCATAAGGCCCAGACTCCTCGGCGTGTCCTATTTCGAGTTGCCACAACCTATACTTCTATAATTATATACGCATGTTTACATTTCTCGATTTGAGCTCTCGATTCAAATAGTTATTGCCTTAATAATATCATTATCTAAGTACGTACGAAAAGTCGAGAGGATATGTTATTAAATATGCGTAGGAAAAGCTTTTTTATTAACACACAAATATGAAAAAAACATATATTCATGCCTCGAAGGAACGCCGGCGGCGTACCCACCACAAGGTGCCGCGGCGCCGCCGGCGCCTCCTCTCACTCCACCCCCCGCTCACCCCCCTCACCACCCACCGTGACCCCCTGCCAAGCGTGCCAGGCGTGCGCGCGTAGAAAAACACACTTTTTCGCCCGTTTTTGGCCCATAGTATCTATGCGAGTAAAGCGATCGAGATGGTTAAACGTTAGGACCAACTAGACCCCAAATGGAGTCTATGTGCGAAAAAACGGGTTTTTAAAGTCAATTCTTAGGCCTTTTATGGCCCGGACGGCGGACGGCGGACGGCAAACGGCGGACGGCGGACGGACATTTCAAATTTGGATTCTACGCACCTTGAAACGTAAAGTGACAAAGTTTGAGGGGGGGTTATAAAAATTTTTTGCTATACGATCACATAGGCTTATTATTGGAAATGATAAACCAAAATTGGCGAACGATTGGGAGTTACTCTTCCCTAGTAACGCCTTGGTTGTACATAAAAATCGATGGAAAATGTGCCGGTGGGGAAAAAAAGTGTCGGTCGGGAAAAAAAAGTGTCGCGAAAAATTCCTTGACCCCCAGCCAAAAGACGTATCCATGTCAAAAACCATTGCATTTTACCGTAAGTACAAATTTTGCACGCTCGTAGGCCAGCCAGTAGACATATTCATGTCAAAACATCTGCTAGTTTGGGTAGGCTGTACAGCTTCCTCACTTATTGTAACATGTGCTTGTATAAATAACCATCCTCCAATTTCGAAAGAAATGGGGCCACTGTGTGTATCGCGTGTATCGCGTGTGTGCGTGCGCGTGTGCGCTTGTGCGCGTGTGCGCTTGTGCGCGTGTATCGCGTGTGCGCTTGTGCGCGTGTATCGCGTGTGCGCGTGTATCGCGTGTGCGCGTGTGCGCGTGTATCGCGTGTATCGCGTGTATCGCGTGTATCCTGTGTGCGCGTGTATGGCGTGTATCGCGTGTATCGCGTGTGCGCGTGTATCGTGTGTGTGCGTGTATCGCGTGTGCGCTTGGGCGCGTGTATCGCGTGTGCGCGTGTATCGCATGTATCGGGTGTATCGCGTGTTCGCGTGTGCGCGTGTATCCTGTGTGCGCGTGTATGGCGTGTATCGCGTGTGCGCGTGTATAGCGTGTATCGCGTGTGCGCATGTATCGCGTGTGCGCATGTGTGCGTGCGCGTGTGTGCGTGCGCGTGTGTGCGTGCGCGTGTGAGCATGCGCGTGTGTGCGTGCGCGTGTGTCGCACACGCGATACACGCTATACACGCAATACACACGCACACGCCCACAAACGCACACGCGATACACGCAATACACGCTATACACGCGATACACGCGCACATGCGATACACGTGATACACGCAATACACGCGATACACACGCACAAGCGCACACACGATACACGCGCGTACACGCGATACACGCGCACACACGATACGCGCACATGCGATACACGCGGTACACGCGATACAAGCGCACGCGCACGCACACACGCGATACACGCGATAAACGCGATACACGCAATACACGCGCACACGCGATACACGCGCACCCACGCACCCGCGCTCCCGCGATACACGCGCACACCCGATACACGCGATACACACGCGATACACGCGATACACGCGCACACGCAATACACGCGATACACGCGATACACGCGCACACGCGATACACGCGCACACGCGATACACGCGCACACGCGCACGCACACACGCGATACACGGGCACACGCGCACGCAAACACGCGATACACGCAATACACGCGCACACGCCCACTAACGCTCACGCGATACACGCGACACACACGCACATGCGATACCTGCGATACACGCGCACACGCGCACACGCGATACACGCAATACACGCGCACAAGCGCACACGCGATACACGCAATACACGCGCACAAGCGCACACGCGATACACGCAATACACGCGCACGCGCACACGCAATACACGCGCATACACGCGATACACGCGATACACGCGATACACGCGCACACGCCCACACACGCACACGCGATACACGCGCACACGCGATACACGCGCACACGCGACACACGTGCACATGCGATACACGCGATACACGCGCACACGCGCAAAAGCGCACACGCGCACGCACACACGCGATAAACGCGATAAACGCGCACACGCCCACGCACACGCGATACACGCGATACACACGCACACGCGATACACGCGCACATGCGATACACGCGATACGCGATTCACGCAATACACGTGCACACGCGCGCACGCGCACACGCGCACGCGCACACGCGCACGCACACACGCGATACACGCGATACACGCGCACACGCGATACACGCTATACACGCGATACACGCGATACACGCGCACACGCGCACAAACGCACACGCGATACACGCGATACACGCGCACATGCGATACACGCAATACACGTGATACACGCCCACACACGCACATGCGATACACGCGATACAAGCGCACACGCGCACACGCGCGCAAACGCGCACGCACACACACGATACATGCAATACACGCGATACACGCGCACACGCGCACACGCGATACACGCGCACACGCGATACACGCAATACACGCGATACACGCGCACACGGGATACACGCGCACACGCGAAACACGCGATACACGCGCACCCACGCACCCGCGCTCCCGCGATACACGCGATACAAGAGATACACGCGCACACGCGATACACGAGCACACGCGATACACGCGATACACGCGATACACGCAATACACGCGATACACCCTCACACGCGATACACGCGATACACGCAATACATGCGATACACAAGCACAAGCGCACGCGCGATACACACGATACACGCGCACAAGCGCACACGCGATACACGCGCACACGCGATACACGCGCACACGCAATACACGCGCACACACGATACACGCGCAAACGCGCACAAGCGCACACGCGCACAAGCGCACACGCGCACGCACACACGATATACGATACACGCGATACACGCAATACACGCGCACACGCGATACACGCAATACACGCGATACACGCAATACACGCGATACACGCGCACACGACCACACACGCACACGCGATACACGCGATACACGCGCACACGCGATACACGCGCACATGCGATACACGTGATACACGATACACGCGCACAAGCGCACACGCGATACACGCGATACACACGGTACACGCGATACAAGCGCACACGCGCCCACGCGCACACACACACACGATACACGCGATAAACGCGATACACGTGATACACGCGCACAAACGCACACGCGATACACGCGCACACGCGATACACGCGCACCCGCGCACCCGCGCTCCCGCGATACACGCGATACACGCGCACACGCGCACGCGCGCATACGCGATACACGCGCACCCGCGCTCCGCGATACACGCGCACACGCGCACGCGCGATACACGCGATACAAGAGATACACGCGATTTACGCGCACACGCGATACACGCGCTCCCGCGATACACGCGCACACGCGATACACGCACACGCAATACACGCGATACACGTGATACACGCGCACACGCGATACACGCGATACACGCGCACACGCGATACACGCGATACACGCGCACACGCGATACACGCCGCACAAGCGCACACGCGATACACGCGATACACGCGATACACGCGCACACGCGCACACGCGATACCCGCGATACACGTGATACACGCGCACACGCGATACACGCGCACACGCGATACACGCGCACACGCGATACACGCGCACACGCGATACACGCGATACACGCGCACACGCGATACACGCGCACAAGCGCACACGCGATACACGCGCACAAGCGATACACGCGATACACGCGCACATGCGATACACGCGCACACGCGATACACGCGCACAAGCGCACACGCGATACACGCGATACACGCGCAAACGCGCACGCACACACGCGATACACGCTATACACGCGCACACGCGATACACGCAATACACGCAATACACGCGATACACGCGCACACGCCCACAAACGCACAAGCGCACACGCGATACACGCGCACATGCGATACACGCGATACACGCGCACACGCGATACACGCACGCACACGCGATACACGCAATACACGCGCACAAGCGCACACGCGATACACGCGCAATACACGCGCACGCACACACGCAATACACGCGATACACGCGATACACGCGATACACGCGATACACGCGATACACGCGCACACATGCGATACACGCGCACACGCGATACACGCGCACACGCGATACAAGAATACATGCGATACACTCGATACACGCCCACACACGCACACGCGCACACGCGCACGCACACACGCGATAAAAGCGATAAACGCGCACACGCCCACAAACGCACACGCGATACACGCAATACACACGCACACGCGATACACGCGCACATGCGATACACGCGCACACGCGCAAAAGCGCACACGCGCAAAAGCGCACACGCGCAAAAGAGCACACGCGCACGCCCACACGCAATACACGCGATACACGCAATACACGCGCACACGCGATACACGCTATACACGCGATACACGCAATACACGCGCACACGCCCACATGCGCACACGCGATACACACGATACACGCGCACATGCGATACACGCAATACACGCGATACACGCGCACACGCGCACAAGCGCACACGCGAACACGCGCACACGTGCACAAGCTCGCACGCGCACGCGCGCACGCACACACGCGATACACGCGCACACACGCACACGCGATACACGCGCACACGCGATACACGCAATACACGCGATACACGCGCACACGCGATACACGCGCACACATGATACACGCGATACACGCGCACCCACGCACCCGCGCTCCCGCGATACACGCGCGATACACGCGCACACGCGATACACAAGCACACGCGATACACGCAATACACGCGATACACAAGCACAAGCGCACGCGCGATACACGCGATACACGCAATACACGCGATACACACGCACAAGCGCACACGCGATACACGCGATACACGCGCACAAGCGCACACGCGATACACGCGTACACGCGATACACGCGCACACGCAATACACGCGCACACGCAATACACGCGCACACGCAATACCCGCGCACACGCGCGAAATCGCACACGCGCAAAAGCGCACACGCGCACGCACACACAAGATACACGCCATACACGCAATACACGCGCACACGCGATACACGCAATACACGCGATACACGCGCACACGCCCACAAGCTCACACGCACACCCTATACACGAGCACATGCGATACACGCGCACATGCGATACAGGCGATACACGTGATACACACGCACATGCGAATACACGCAATACACGCGCACACGCCCACACACGCGATACACGCGCACACGCGATACACGCGTAAACGCACACACACGCTCCCGCGATACACGCGATACACGCGCACGCGCGCAAACGCGACACACGCGCACCCGCGCTCCCACGCGCGCGCACGCGCGATACACGCGATACAATCGATACACGCGATACACGCAATACACGCGCACACGCGATACACGCGCACACGCGATACACGCGCACACGCGATACACGCGCACACGCGATACACGCGCACACGCGCACACGCGATACACGCAATACACGCGCACACGCGATACACGCAATACACGCGCACAACCGCACACGCGATACACGCGCACAAGCGCACACGCGATACACGCGATACACGTGATACACGCGCACACGCGATACACGCGCACACGCGATACACGCGCACACGCGATACACGCGCACACGCGATACACGCGCACACGCGATACACGCAATACACGCGCACACGCGATACACGCGATACACGCGCACAAGCGCACACGCGATACACGCGCACACGCGATATACGCGATACACGCGCACAGGCGATACACGCGCACACGCAATACGCGCGCACAAGCGCACCCGCGATACACGTGATACACGCGCACACGCGATACACGGGCACACGCGATACACGCGATACATGCGCACATGCGATACACGCAATACACGCGACACACGCGATACACGTGATACACAAGCACGAGCGCACACGCGATACATGCGATACAAGCGCACACGCGCACACGCGCCCACGCGCACGCACACACACGATTCACGTGATAAACGCGATACACGCGCACACACGCACACGCGATACACGCGCACACGCGATACACGCAATACACGCGATACACGCGCACACGGGATACACGCGCTCCCATGATACACGCGATACACGCGCGCACGCGCACCCGCGCTCCCGCGATACACGCGATACACGCGATACACGCGCACACGCGATACACGCGCACACGCGATACACGCAATACACGCGATACACGCGCACACACGATACACGCGATACACGCAATACATGCGATACACAAGCACAAGCGCACACGCGATAGACGCGATACACGCGCACACGCGCACACGCGATACACGCGCACACGCGATACACGCGCACACGCAATACACGCGCTACACGCGCACACACGCGATAAACCCGATACACGCGCACACGCGCATACGCGCACACGCGCACGCACACACGCGATACACGCGATACACACGATACACGCGCACACGCGATACACGCGATACACGCGATACACGCAATACACGCGATACACGCGCACACGACCACACACGCACACGCGATACACGCGATACACGCGCACACGCGATACACGCGCACATGCGATACACGCGATACACCTGCACAAGCGCACACGCGATACACGCGATACACACGGTACACGCGATACAAGCGCACACGCGCCCACGCGCACACACACACACGATACACGCGATAAACGCGATACACGTGATACACGCGCACAAGTGATACACGCGCACACGCGATACACGCGCACCCGCGCTCCCGCGATACACGCGATACACGCGCACACGCGCACACGCGCATACGCGATACACGCGCACCCGCGCTACACGCGCACACCCGATACACGCGATACACCCGATACACGCGATACCCGCGCTCCCGCGATACACGCGCACCCGCGATACACGCGCACACGCGATACACGCGCACACGCGATACACGTGATACACGCGCACACGCGATACACGCGCACACGCGATACACGCAATACACGCGCACAGGCGATACACGCGCACAAGCGCACACGCGATACACGCGATACACGCGATACACGCGCACAAGCGCACACGCGATACACGCGATACACGTGATACACGCGCACAAGCGATACACGCGCACACGCGATACACGCGCACACGCGATACACGCGCACACGCGATACACGCAATACACGCGCACACGCGATACACGCGCACAAGCGCACACGCGATACACGCGCACAAGCGATACACGCGATACACGCGCACATGCGATACACGCGCACACGCGATACACGCGCACAAGCGCACACGCGATACACGCGATACACGCGCAACACACGCAATACACGCGATACACGCGCACACGCGATACACGCTATACACGCAATACACGCGATACACGCGCACACGCCCACAAACGCACAAGCGCACACGCGATACACGCGCACATGCGATACACGCGATACACGCGCACACGCGATACACGCGCACGCACACGCGATACACGCAATACACGCGCACACGCGCACACGCGATACACGCAATACACGCGACACACGCAATACACGCGATACACGCGATACACGCGATACACGCGATACAGGCGATACACGCGCACACGCCCACACGCAATACACGCGATACACGCGCACACGCGATACACGCGCACACGCGATACAAGAATACATGCGATACACTCGATACACGCCCACACACGCAAAAGCGCACACGCGCACGCACACACGCGATAAAAGCGATAAACGCGCACACGCCCACAAACGCACACGCGATACACGCAATACACACGCACACGCGATACACGCGCACATGCGATACACGCGCACACGCGCAAAAGCGCACACGCGCAAAAGCGCACACGCGCAAAAGAGCACACGCGCACGCACACACGCGATTCACGCGATACACGCAATACACGCGCACACGCGATACACGCTATACACGCGATACACGCAATACACGCGCACACGCCCACATGCGCACACGCGATACACACGATACACCCGCACATGCGATACACGCAATACACGCGATACACACGCACACGCGCACACGCGATACACGCGATACAAGCGCACAAGCGCACACGCGCGCAAACGCGCACGCACACACACGCTACATGCAATACACGCGATACACGCGCACACACGCACACGCGATACACGCGCACACGCGATACACGCAATACACGCGATACACGCGCACACGGGATACACGCGCACACGCGATACACTCGATACACGCGCACCCACGCACCCGCGCTCCCGCGATACACGCGATACACGCGATGCAAGCGATACACACGATACACAAGCACACGCGATACACGCGCACACGCGATACACACGATACATGCGCACATGCGTAACACGCGATACACGCAATACACGCAATACACAAGCACAAGCGCATGCGCGATACAGATACACGCGCACACGCGATACACGCAATTCACGCGATACACGCGCACACGCCCACACACGCACACGAGCGATACACGCAATACACGTGATACACGTGCACACGCGATACACGCGCACATGCGATACACGCGATACACGTGATACACACGCACATGCGATATACACGCAATACACGCGCACACGCCCACACACGCGATACACGCGCACACGCGATACACGCGCAAACGCACACACACGCTCCCGCGATACACGCGATACACGCGCACACGCGCACGCGCGCAAACGCGACACACGCGCACCCGCGCTCCCACGCGCGCGCACGCGCGATACACGCGATACAGGCGATACAGGCGATACACGCAATACACGCGCACACGCGATACAAGCGCACACGCGATACACGCGCACACGCGATACACGCGCACACGCGATACACGCGCACACGCGATACACGCGCACACGCGATACACACGCGATACACGCGATACACGCAATACACGCGCACACGCGATACACGCAATACACGCGCACAAGCGCACACGCGATACACGCGCACAGCGCACACGCGATACACGCGATACACGTGATACACGCGCACACGCGATACACGCGCACACGCGATACACGCGATACACGCGCACACGCGATACACGCGATACACGCGCACACGCGATACACGCGCACACGCGATACACGCAATACACGCGCACACGCGATACACACGATACACGCGCACAAGCGCACACGCGATACACGCGCACAAGCGATACACGTGATACACGCGCACAGGCGATACACGCGCACACGCAATACGCGCGCACAAGCGCACACGCGATACACGTGATACACGCGCACACGCGCAACAGCGCACGCACACACGCGATACACGCGCACACGCGATACACGCTATACACGCGATACACGCGCACATGCGCACAAACGCACAAGCGCACACGCTATAGACGCGCACATGCGATACACGCGATACACGCAATACACGCGATTCACGCGCACAAGCGCACACGCGATACACGCGATACACACGGTACACGCGATACAAGCGCACACGCGCCCACGCGCACGCACACACACGATACACGCGATAAACGCGCACACACCCACATACGCACACGCGATACACGCGCACACGCGATACACGCGATAGACGCGATACATGCGCACAAGCGCACACGCGATACACGCGCACAAGCGCACACGCACACGCACACGCGATACACGCAATACACGCGCACACGCGATACACGCGATACACGCGCACAAGCGCACACGCGATACACGCGCACAAGCGCACACGCGATACACGCGATACACGCGCACACGCGATACACGCGCACACGCGATACACGCGATACACGCGATACACAAGCGCACACGCGATACACACGGTACACACGATACAAGCGCACACGCGCCCACGCGCACACACACACACGATACACCCGATAAACGCGCACACGCGATACACGCGATACACGCGCACACACGCACACGCGATACACGCGCACACGCGATACACGCGCACACGCGATACACGCGATACACGCGATACACCTGATACACGCGCACCCGCGCTCCAGCGCTCCCGCAAGCGCGCACGCGCGATACACACGATACAAGAGATGATGATGATGATGATTGCATACTTCCTCCACTAAGACTCCATCATTGCTCTAAAAATGCTGTATTATGTGATTGCCCGAAATTAGATAGAGTAGTATCAGCTAGATACTTGGGTGTAATGCTTGACGAGGATCTTAAATGGAATGTGCAGGTGGCCTCTCTTGTTGATAAACTGAAGAAATTTGTATATATATTCTACAATTTGAGGAAATATGTAACCTTAAAGACGATGGTTACTATTTATAAGTCACTTGTGCAAGGCCTGCTGAGCTTCGGAATCATGTTTTGGGGAGCTGTCTATTCCAATACCTTGAAGCCTTTATTTACAATGCAGAAGGCCATACTGAAAGTTATGGCGGGGAAACCAAGGAGATTTTCAACCTCAGATTTGTTTGACTTGGTACCTGTCTTCTCAGTTTCACAATTATACTTAAAATCAGTTCTAATGTTTTTCCACAAGCACCCCGACTATTTTCAGTATGAAAGACACACCCCGTACACAACCCGCAAAACTACCCAAAATATAATAACTATTCCCCCCACAAGATTGCAAAGTACGTCCAGACACGTATCCAGATCATTTCCCCTCATACAACGCAAATTAACAGATGATTTGAGAAATCCTACGACTACATCAAGGTCAAAGTACAAAAAATTGGTCTTCACTTGGTTGATAGGTAAGGGCCCGCTGAGTGTGGACCAAATCACTCAAAGCATGTACGTGGCTTAGCAGCTTATCGACGCTCTAATAAAACACCAAAATCTATATTAAAATATATAATGCATATTTGCGTTTCGATTTTGACAACTTGTGGTGGGTGATAGTACTGACACTTTTTATAAATATATAGGATAGGTCGTATAATTTGTATAAATAATATATATAAGATAGGTTTATTTTTATTATTATTATTTTTTTCCTTAGTTAGCTTTAGTTTTCAACGATCTGCTTGTTTCGCAAATTCGATTGAGAAGCGTATTCATGTTTTAAAAATAATTCATACGGTGAATGACTCAACCATCTAGCACAGAACCTTGCAGGTTCTAAAAGATGGGGTGCTTCACTCACATGTTAAGTACTATTTATGATCATTAATTTCTGATAATTGACCGATTATTTCATTTATATTATTGTATTTTATTTTGAAGCAATAAACAACATCATCATCATCATCATCATCATCATCATCATCACAGACGCGCACGCACACACGCGCACACGCGCACGCACACACGCGATACACGCGCACAACGCGAACACGCGCACACGCGCGCACGCGAACACGCGCACGCACACACGCGACGCGCACGCGCACACGCTGTCATGGATCTCCTGTTCCAGGCTCCATGCCTCCTCCTCAAACTTCTTCTTTTCTTCTCTTCTCTTAACTCAGTGCCGCCAATATCATTTCCGTTTTCCTATAGTTGGCAAAACTGCCGTGCGAGCGCCTCCCTCTTCAAGGGATCGCTCGCCTCTCCCCACAGTAGTTAGTTAGTTCCCTGCTTTCATACAATTATTACCTACATTACCTTTACTACGTTTAGTACCATCTCCTGTGCTATTTAGCCAGTCGCCATTTTTGATTTCAATTTCATTCTGCCACGTGCAATCTTTATTTTCCCTTTTTAATATTATTTCAAGTATTTAGTTTACCCCTGTGTGGTCGACACCTGTTATCCCACAACCAGGTTGCCGTGAGTTATTTAATTTTATATATTTTCCATCTCTTTGTTCATTTCATCTATTTTCCATTTTTAGGTTGATTTCCCTTTATTTTAATACGAGGTTCTGATTTTTCCTTTATTTAGTTTCACTGCGCATTCTGCCAATTTATTAATTTCACCAAGTACAGTTTCTTTCTTCCCTTATTTATATCTTTTTCATTGCATTACCTTGATTTCCTTTTGTCTTGTTAGAAGTTGTTTAATTTTATATTTTCCGAACTCTAAGAGTAGTTCGGTGGTAGCAGAGACTCTGCATATTACTGGGTAGCAACGAGCGGACACAAATTGTCTGAAATAGCCTATTTGCTGCCCCTTCTAGTTATTACATGGTAACCAGATCGATTTCTGCTCATTACATGGTACTATAGCGTGTACTGTATTCATTACATAGTAGACAGAGCGTGGGATTTTATAATTATCCCCCACTCTACTCATTACATGGTAGCTGGAGCGTGACACTAATTCACTGTTTTATTTCAGCGTTTAGTGACGATCCAATCGCCTCATTTTCATTCCCCAGTACGAAATTGTTGAATTTCTTTGTTCTATATAACCAGATTTCATTGCCTTATTGCATCACCCATTTCAAGTTAATTCCTGTCTGTCTCGCCACGCGGCGATTTATCTGAAGGCGTCAATCCATTATTGACCCCTTTTGTTCCAAGAATAGCGACCTGTTGATTCAGGAGCCCTCCATTTCCTTTGTTTTCTAGCCAGGCCTGGCGATAGGTAGGGAACCCCCACCAAACCCAACGTTACTAGCATCCTCCCTGCGTTTAGCATCCACCCGAGCGATTACTATCGCTCCGCACAACCCTTTTCTTGAGTTTCCACTGATAATACACAATCTCGATGGCGACCAAAGCCGAAACTTGTGATTACTGTAGTAATCAGCTCCCAGAAGCTGAACTTGATTACCCCATCTTATGTGTCACCTGCTTCCAACAATATGATTCCCAGTGTGCTGGAATCGCTTATGCTAATTGGAAGAAAATGGGTAAGGATCGACAATCCCAGTATAAATGTAGATTTTGCCGCGAACTCACAAAACCCAGTGACATAGCACAAATTTCAGATGCAATCAAGTCCGGATTAGCACAAGCTAGGACATTAGCCCCCGAATCTAATAATGATCCAAATAAGATCCCAAAATACCTCCAAGAGAAACTTGATGAGTTTAAATTCTTTGATAACACAAACCCCAATAGGATTCTTCGTTTCCTTTTACAATTATACCAAATAAACACAATAGCTCCCAATTCCATTGGACCCATCATTCGTCAGCTCTCAATGCGCCCTAACTTCAATTATTTCAAGCAACTCCTCAGTAGATGGCGCGGCCCATTAACGTATCAAACATTAGTTGACAAGATAAAAGAAGAATTGATCGATCCCAAATCTAAATTACATCTTACAATGATGTTTATTCATCGATTGCAACGCCCAAATGAATCTTTACGTAGTTTTATTGATAATGTTTATGCAGCAAACAGCATCCTCCAAGCTTACTCTGAAAATGACTTAATTGACGTTGTCTTAAAACAAGTCCGCCCTGAAGATAGGCAATATTTTACTCATACCAACAAACCAACTGACGAAGCTAGTCTTTACCAACTTGTTAAAGAAGTGGAAGACATGCATAGGCAGTTCACCACTTCCAATTTATATCAGTATGGTGCAACGTCATCCACCCAACCAAAATTTAGTAACAAGCCACATTTTTCAAATGTGGCTACGAATTCCCAAGCTCAAGTGAGCCGCCCTAATAGTTATCAACGGCATGACGCCAGTAGGAACCGCGGTACATATACCCCTCCTGCTAGCTCAGCAAATACTTCTTTTAGTCATAAACCTAGATATAATAATAGGAATGAAACCCATCCTGAACCAAGCATGCGCACACCCAACCATATAAATGTACACCCTACTTATAGCAAATCTGGCAATTTTAATAGAAATAATATAAGTACCCAAATTGTTAAGAAGGAACGTAGTACTGTCGCTCACTCCCAGCGGACAATGCCTAATTTAAGTAATTATAAGCCAAGCCAGTACTTCAGAAATAATTCGCAAAATCGGGAAAATAGGGGTGAACCTATGCCCAATTTTTCCCCGATTAGTTCCGACACCCGCCGCAGCCAACTGCCGGCGCTAGTGTCGCCTCCCCAACCGATTCCCACTGCGAATTATCCCAACTCTCGCCCGAACACTACTAGTTCTAAGCCATTAATAACTGAAATTGCTAATTTTCCAGCAGATAGTACTCAACATACTATTAGTACCCCCCAATCTAAGGTTAAAAGGGAACGTTTATTCCCACTAGAATTCCGTCATGCGGATCTGGAAACACAGATCGATCTCGTAGCTTGTACAGCATTGCTAGATACAGGGGCAACATCATCAGCTATTAACTTAAGTTATAAGGAAAAATGCTTTCCCAAAAAGCCAGTTTACACTGTCCCACAACTCAGTATTACAGCGGCGCACGGTGATGAGCTCATCACCGATCAAGCCGTACTTCTAAAGGTACGCATTGGAAAGAATACATGGAAGCAACAGTTCCTAATTATTAAGGATTTAAGTGTAAATGTCGTAATTGGTATGGATTTTATGACTAGGGTCCAATTGATATTTTTCACCCATCGAGGTACAATCACATTTGAACATGATATGTCTTGTATGATCCCTCTTAATAACATAGTTGATAAAATGTCTTCCCATGCCCCACCCAAAGAACGTTTGCAGGTAGTACGTGCACTACCCACCACTCCCACTAATGCAACTCTCTTACAGGAACTAATTCATGAATACGACGATGTAATTAATGAAATTCCAGGAAAAACCAGTTTCACTGAATATAAGGTGCAACTGAACCCCAATGCTGACATCCCCATAGCAAAATGTGCTTATCATGTCAACCCTAGCTTACTTCCTGTTATGAAGGAAGAAATTACCAAGTTATTGGAACTTGGAATAATATCCCCTTTCAGGGGGAAACCGACCGCAGCTTGTTTTTTGGTACCTAAGCCAAAAACAACAGCTGAGGAACCCCCCAAATTTCGCCTTGTATGTGATTTTCGCCCACTCAACAAAGTCTTACAATACTTTACCTACCCAATACCAACTATACCTAGTTTATTGTCACATTTACAGGATGCTAAAGTTTTTACATTATTGGACATGAATTCTGCATATAATCAAATTCCTATTTCAGCTGACAGCCAACATTTGGTGTCATTCACAACGCCATTTGCAAATTTTAAATACAATTATGTTCCTTTTGGGTTAGCAACAGGTGGTAACATATTATCAGAGATGCTACATCAATTAATGGGCGATATTTTACACCAGTATGTAATTTGGTTTTTTGATGATATTTTAATTTACTCACCAGATATGTCATCCCATGTACAACATGTCAGAAATGTCCTTGACAGGTTACGCCAAGCTAATCTCACGATTAGTGCGAGCAAAATGCAATTTGCTTGCACAACAGTTAAATTTCTGGGACATACTATATCCCAGGGCCAAGTCCGAATCGACGCGGATAGAACTAAAATTCTATCTGAATTAAAAAAGCCCCAGTCCGCCAAGGAGGTAGCCCAATTCCTCGGCGCGATAGGATTTTTCCAAACATTTATTCCTAATTATGCTAATTTATGTTTCCCATTGAACAGGTTACGACGCAAAAACATTGCCTTTAATTGGGACTCTTCTTGTGAAGAGGCATATTTGAAGTTGACAGCAATTATATCTAATCCACCTGTACTTATCTTACCCAATTTTCAGCAACCATTCTCCATTTGGACAGATGCGTCCCAACATGCTATTTCCTATGTTCTAACGCAGGTACATGAGCCAACCAAGAAGCATATGCCCGTAGCATATGCGGGTCGGAAGCTCACCGACCAAGAATTGAAATATTCCATTTATGAGAAAGAGTTCCTTGCGGCTCTTGAGGGAATTACTAAGTTTAGATTTTATGTCGAACATACCAAATTTACCCTGTATACTGATAATAAGTCTATAGCGACTATCACCAAACTGGACAACCCGTCTCCCCGTGTCCAGCGGTGGGTAGTCAAATTAATGTCCTATAATTATGTAATTAAACATGTACCATCACAGCAGAACGCTTTCGCTGACTTCCTGTCACGAGCGGAAAGGGAGGAACCGTCGAGTGAAACCCAACCCCCTCGGCAGCATGTTGTGAAGGCGCCCACACCATTGCTGCCTGAGGGCAAGGGGACACCTCACTCCACCCCACCCTCCACGGTGAATACACCAAACCCACCCACAATCCAAGAGCACCAGGCTCTGTCATATAAAATTGCTATTTCCAAACTATTACAGGACGAATGCCCTGTAATCACTATTACTTTACCAACCCCCCATGTACATGTATCTTCCCGCGGAATCGCTACTGTGCCTCCGAATGAGGGCAGTAGAGAATTATCCAACGCTAATAATAACAATTCTCCTAATACTTTACAGCTTGTACCTTACCGCCAGCCAAGGGCGACCCCCATGAATATCTTGTCTGAATATCCCCGTTTGTTCCATGACCTGCAACAAATGCAGCATGAGGACCCCAATGTAAATCATATTATACAAAACATTCATCTACCATCCTTATCACAGCATTATGTATTCCAAAATGGTTTGTTGTACAAAACAACAAACAACCGCCGCCGAATAGTTTTACCTGAAGTACTAATCCCTATCGTTCTAAAGTATTTCCATGACTCTGTCATTGGCTCCCATATGGGTCAACAAAAGACGGTAGAGAAAATAGGGCAATATTTCCATTTCCCAAATTTGTCAGCAATAGTTAAGGAATATGTTTCTAATTGTTTAATTTGTTCCCGTTCCAAATATATACAGCATACCCCTGGGGTACAATCCAGTACTCAGTATAGCTACCCCATGGAGGCTATCTACGTCGACGTAGCCTATTTTCCACGCAGCACCAGCGGCAACAAATTTTTATTGATAGCCGTGGACGCTTTCAGTGGCTATGTCTTTTTCGTGCCCATGCGTCAGAATACAACATCAATTATAATTAACCTGTTAACTAAACATGTTTTTTGCCACCATGGATATCCAAAGGTTTTAATCTCCGACAACGCCAGCACCTTCACCAGCCGGGAATTCAAGGCTTTCCTCCTGGGCAATGGTATCAACGCCAGACTCCTTCAGCGACACTACCACGCCCCGAATAAGGCGGAACGTGTCATCCGCAACGTGAAGACGGCGATCACAGCGTACCACGCCGAAAATCAGGTGAAGTGGGACGAAAATATTTACCATTTCCAATTGTCCATTAACAGTGTACGACACAATTCCACCCTTTACTCTCCAGCAAAGTTATTTTTGGGGAGAGAACTACAGACACCCTTACTAGTTCAATGGGACATAAATCCCAATGACACCGAGAAGGAGGAGGACCAGGCATCCTTGTGGGCACGGGCATATGCCAATGCCACGAAAAGTCGCCTGCTCCAAAAGCGGTATTATGACGACCGTCATCGCCTACAGACATTTGCCGTTGGCGACAAATGTCTTATTAAAACTTATATTTTATCAAGTGCAATCAATAAGATAGCATCTAAAATTTCGTACAAATACACCACCCCATATGTCATTACTGAAATACTTTCCCCTGTAACGTACCAATTACAAAATGCAGCCGACCCCGCTGACGTGAAAATCCAACACGTCAGCCAACTTAAACTTTTCCAACGTAAACCGCCAGATGGCCAACCAATAACTCCATAATGCCCATGAAACTTTATACCCTTCTGTTTGACATGTTTTCTAATAACGACCTAAGGTTTACCATTATGTTTGACATGAACCATATGTTATCTACTAATGACCATTTTTTTTTACATTTTTAAATTTATCTATAACATGTATGTTAACATTAAGAACAAAATTTTTTTTTTTTTTTGACTCTCCTCCAGAGATGCACATTGCTTGCTCTTATGCACTTAGACTCAATTTACATTCTCATTTCCATTCTCTTTCATACTCTGATTTTCGCTCATCTACGATAACAACATCGGCCTTCAGCAACCTCCTAAGCCCATCAGGCGTAATTCCAGTAAATTTTTATCATTGATCATTAAATAACTTCACATGCCTTCAGCATCTATAAGCCTATCAGGCAATACAATTCTACCACGTAACGTAACTTATTCTTCTAAAATAAAACAAATGTTGTAACATACCCTTGCCACAGTTAATGCCTTGATGTTTTCCAGGAAAGCGACAACACCCCGGCCCTGACCCTACCAACACACGCAGAGAGTTTTTACCCGGTGTGGGAGCAGTCCAACAGAACGGTCTACCCTACTCACGGTTTCTCTCTGCACACCCCTCGGAAAACATCACATCAAAATGAATCTTCCTCAAAATTTAAAGTACCGATAATATCAATAATCAATTTCAAACTTCAATTCATAAAACTTGTCTTTGCTTGCTTAAAGGAAGAAAATTTTTTTTTGCCAAACCGAACATCTCCCAACCTTTTTTTTAAGGGAGAATGCTGTACTTACACTTAAGACTTATCAATATTGGAATATCAGACCTCACCTAGTTGAACATGTATTTCACTTCATTCTCTCAGCTCACTTCTTGCTATCACTACATGTCATTTTTGGACCACTCTCTCTATTTCCCAAACTACAATCACTTCTCTGGCATCCAATGCATATCAATATACTCCACGGCACTAGCAACCTGGACTTCACTAGCAACCTATGTACCTACACTTTCAATTTTATCAACGGCACTTTCTTATCACTATTGTATATCATACTTCGATCTAGCTCCTGCAATATTATCATCAATGTCATTAACTGAAATTCATCCAGCGCTCAACGCGTGGCCTGCGTGCCATCAGCTCGAGGGGGGGGCGTTGGGTGAATATGTCAACTGATGCCTACTTCGGTACAGCACCAGTTTAGGGGGGGGAGTGTCATGGATCTCCTGTTCCAGGCTCCATGCCTCCTCCTCAAACTTCTTCTTTTCTTCTCTTCTCTTAACTCAGTGCCGCCAATATCATTTCCGTTTTCCTATAGTTGGCAAAACTGCCGTGCGAGCGCCTCCCTCTTCAAGGGATCGCTCGCCTCCCCCCGACAGTAGTTAGTTAGTTCCCTGCTTTCATACAATTATTACCTACATTACCTTTACTACGTTTATTACCATCTCCTGTGCTATTTAGCCAGTCGCCATTTTTGATTTCAATTTCATTCTGCCACGTGCAATCTTTATTTTCCCTTTTTAATATTATTTCAAGTATTTAGTTTACCCCTGTGTGGTCGACACCTGTTATCCCACAACCAGGTTGCCGTGAGTTATTTAATTTTATATATTTTCCATCTCTTTGTTCATTTCATCTATTTTCCATTTTTAGGTTGATTTCCCTTTATTTTAATACGAGGTTCTGATTTTTCCTTTATTTAGTTTCACTGCGCATTCTGCCAATTTATTAATTTCACCAAGTACAGTTTCTTTCTTCCCTTATTTATATCTTTTTCATTGCATTACCTTGATTTCCTTTTGTCTTGTTAGAAGTTGTTTAATTTTATATTTTCCGAACTCTAAGAGTAGTTCGGTGGTAGCAGAGACTCTGCATATTACTGGGTAGCAACGAGCGGACACAAATTGTCTGAAATAGCCTATTTGCTGCCCCTTCTAGTTATTACATGGTAAGCAGATCGATTTCTGCTCATTACATGGTACCATAGCGTGTACTGTACTCATTACATGGTAGACAGAGCGTGGGATTTTATAATTATCCCCCACTCTACTCATTACAACGCATACACGCGCACACGCCCACACACGCGATACACACGATACACGCGATACAGGCGCACACGCCCACACACGCACACGCGATACAAGCGCACACGCGATACACGTGCACACGCGATACACGCGCACAAGCGCACACGCGATACACGCGCACACGTGCACACGCGATACACGCGCACACGCGCACACACACGCACACGCGCACACGCGCACACGCGCACGCGCACACGCGATACACGCGCACACGCGATACACGCGCACACGCGATACACGCGCACACGCCGCACACACGCACACGCGATACACGCGCACACGCGATACACGCGCACAAGCGATACACGCACGCCCACACACGCGATACACGCGCACACGCGATACACGCGCACACGCGATACACGCGCACAAGCGCACACGCGATACACGCGCACAAGCGCACACGCGCACGCACACACGCGCACACGATACACGCAATACACGCGCACACGCGATACACACAATACACGCGATACACGCGCACACGCAATACACGATACACACGCGCACGCACACGCGATACACGCGCACACGCAATACACGCGCACACGCGATACACGCGCACATGCGATACACGCGATACACGCGATACACGCGCACACGCGATACACGCGCACAAGCGCACACGCGATACACGCGCACAAGCGCACACGCGATACACGCGCACACGCGCACATGCGATACACGCGATACACACACACGCGATACACGCGATACACGCGCACAGGCGCACACGCGTACAAGCGCACACGCGATACACGCGCACAAGCGCACACGCGCGCACACGCACACGCGCACGCACACACGCGCACGCTCACACGCGCACGCACACACGCGATACACGCGCTACACACGATACACGCGCACAAGCGCATACGCCCACGCGCACACATGCTACACGCGATACACGCGCACACGCCCACACACGCACACGCGATACACACGATACACGCGATACACGCGCACACGCCCACACACGCACACGCGATACACGCGCACACGCGATACACGCGCACATGCGATACACGCGCACAAGCGCACACGCGATACACGCGCACACGCGCACACGCGATACACGCGATACACGCGCACACGCGCACACGCACACACGCGATACACGCGCACACGCGATACACGCGCACACGCGATACACGCGCACACGCGATACACGCGCACACGCCCACACATGCACACGCGATACACGCGCACACGCGATACACGCGCACAAGCGCACACGCGAAACACACAGACAAGCACACACGCGCACGCACACGCGATACACGCACACACGCACACACGCGATACACGCAATACACACGATACACGCGCACACGCGCACACACGATACACACAATACACGCGCACACGCGATACACGCGCACACACGCACACGCGATACGCGCGCACACGCGATACACGCGCACAAGCGCACACGCGATACACGCGCACAAGCGCACACGCGCACGCACGCACGCGACGCGCACACGCACACACACGATACACGCGCACACGCGATACACGCGCACACGCCCACACACGCACACGCGATACACGCGCACATGCGCACGTCCACACGCGCGCACGCGCACCTCCACACGCGCGCACGCGCACACGCGTCACGCGCATGCGCACACGCGCACACGCGCACACACACACGCGATACACGCGATACACGCGCACACGCGATACACGCGCACAAGCGCACACGCGATACACGCGCACAAGTGCACACGCGATACACGCGATACACGCGATACACGCGCACACGCGCACATGCGCACACGCGATACACGCGCACATGCGATACACGCGCACACGCGATACACGCGCACACGCGATACTCGCGCACACGCCCACACACGCTCACGCGATACACGCGCACACGCGATATTCGCGCACACGCGATACACACACACACGCAATACACGCGCACACGCGATACAAGCGCACAAGCACACACGCGCACGCACACACGATACACGCCATACACGCGCACACGCGATACACGCGCACACGCCCACACGATACACGCGCACACGCGATACACGCGATACACGCGCACATGCGATTCACGCGTTACACACGATACATGCGCACATGCGATACACGAGCATATTGCGTGTAGAGCGTGTATCACGTGTGCGCGTGTATTGCGTGTATCGCGTGTACACAAAATACACGCGATACACGCGCACACGCGATACACGCGCACATGCGATACACGCGATACACGCGATACACGCAATACACGCGATACACGCGATACAAGCGCACACGCGCACACACACACACACACGCGATACACGCGCACAAGCGATACACGCGCACAAGCGCTCACGCGCACGCACACACGCGATACACGCGCACACGCGCACACGCGCACGCGCATGCACACACGCGCACGCACAAACGCGCACGCACAAACGCGCACACACACATGCGATACACGCGCTACACACGATACACGTGCACACGCCCACACACATGCACACGCGATACACGCGCACACGCCCACACACGCACACGCGATACACGCGGCACACGCGCACACACGCACTCGCGATACACGCGCACATGCGATACACGCGATACACGCGATACACACGATACACGCGCACAAGCGCACACGCGATACACGCGCACACGCGATACACGCGCACACGCAATACACGCGATACACGCGCACACGCGATACACGCGCACATGCGATACACGTGATACACGCGCACAAGCGCACACGCGATACACGCGATACACGCGCACAAGCGCACACGCGATACACGCGCACACGTGCGCACGCGCACGCACACACGCGAAACACGCGATGCACACGATACACGCGATACACGCGCACACGCCCACACACGCACACGCGATACACACGATACACGCGATACACGCCCACACGCGCACACGCGATACACATACGCGCACACGCGCACACGCGATACACGCGCACACGCGATACACGCGCACACGCGATACACGCGCACACGCGATACACGCGCACACGCGATACACGCGATACACGCGCACACGCCCACACACGCACACGCGATACACGCGCACACGCGATACACGCGCACACGCGATACACGCGCACAAGCGCACACGCGATACACGCGCACGCACAAGCGCACACGCACACACGCGCACATGCGATGCACGCAATACACGCGATACACGCGCACACGCCCACACACACACGCACACGCGATACACGCGCACACGCGATACACGCGCACATGCGATACACGTGATACACGCAATACACGCGCACAAGCGCACACGCGATACCCGCGATACACGCGCACCCGCGCTCCCACGATACACGCGATTCACGCGCACATGCGATACACGCGTCACACACGATACGTGCGCACATGCGATACACATCATATTGCGTGTAGAGCGTGTATCGCGTGTGCGCGTGTATTGCGTGTATCGCATGTACACGCGATACACGCGATACACGCAATACACGCGATACACGCGATACACGCGCACACGCGATACACGCGATACACGCAATACACGCGATACACGCGATACACGCGATACACGCGCACACGCGCACACGCGCACACACGCGCACGCACACACGCGCACGCACACACGCGCACGCGCACGCGATACATGCGATACACGCGATACATGCGATACACGCGCACACACGATACACGCGATACACGCGATACACGCGCACACGCCCACACACGCACACGCGATACACGCGCACACGCGATACACGCGCACACGCGATACACGCGCACACGCGATACACGCGCACACGCGATACACGCGCACATGCGATACACGCGATACACGCGCACACGCGATACACGCGCACAAGCGCAAACACGCACGCACACACGCGCACGCGCACGCACACACGCGACGCGCACACGCGCACGCATACACGCGCACACGCCCACACACGCACACGCGATACACACGAAACACGCGAAACACGAGCACACACGCACACAGATACACGCGATACACGCCCACACGCGATACACGCGCACACGCGATACACGCGCACACGCGATACACGCGCACATGCGATACACGCGCACGAGCGCACACGCGATACACGCGCACAAGCGCACACGCGCACGCACACACGCGATACACGCGCACACGCACACACGCGATACTCGCGCACACGCGATACACGCGCATGCGATACACGCGATACACGCGATACATGCACACAAGCGCACACGCGATACACGCGGTACACGCAATACAAGCGCACACGCGCACGCACACACGCGATACATGCGATACACGAGATACACGCGATACACGCGCACACGCGATACACACGATACACGCGATACACGCGCACACACGCACACGCGATACACACCATACACGCGCACACGCGATACACGCGCACACGCAATACACGTGATACATGCGCACATGCGATACACGCAATACACGCGACACAGCGATACACGTGATACACGCGCACGAGCGCACACGCGATACACGCGATACACGAGCACACGTGATACACGCGATACACGCGCACAAGCGCACACGCGATACACGCGCACAAGTGCACAAGCGCACACGTCCACACGCGCGCACGCGACACGCGCATGCGCACACGCGCGCATGCACGCACGCTCACACGCGCACGCACACACGCGATACACGAGATACACGCGATACACGAGATACACGCGATACACGCGCACACGCGATACATGCGATACACGCGCACTCGCGATACACGCAATACACGCGATACATGCGAGTCACGCGCACAGGTCTACACGCGCGCACGCTCACACGCGCCCTACGCACAAGCGACACGCGCATGCGCACACGCGCACACGCATGCGCGCACGCAACACGCGCATGCGCACACGCGACACGCGCAAGCGCACCCGCGACACGCGCATGCGCACACGCTCACCCACACACGCGCATGCTCACATGCACACGCACACACGCGCACGCGATACACGCGATACACGCGCACAATTGCACAAGCGCACACGCGCACGTCCACACGCGCGCACGCGACACGCTTATGCGCACACGCGCACGCACACACGCGCACGCACACACGCGCACACGCGCACGCACACACGCAATACACGCGCACAAGCGCACAAGCGCACATGCGATACACGCGCACAAGTGCACACGCGATACACGCCCACAAGCGCAAACGCGCACACGCGCACGCACAAGCGCAAACGCGCAAACGCGCACGCACACACGCGACGCGCACGCACACACGCGCATGCTCACACGCACACGCACACACGCGCACGCACACACGCGCACGCACACACGCGATACACGCGCACACGCGCACAAGCGCACACGCGATTCACGCGCACATGCGATACACGCGATACACGCGCACAAGCGCACACGCGATACACGCGATACACGCGCACACGCCCACACGCGATATACGCGCACACGCGATACACGCGATACACGCAATACACGCGCACACAAGCACACGCGATACACACCATACACGCGCACACGCGATACACGCGCACATGCGATACACGCGATACACGCGCACACGCGATACAGGCGATACACGTGATACACGCGCACATGTGATACACGCGATACACGCGATACACGCGCACATGCGATACACGCGCACATGCGATACACGCGATACACGCGCACAAGCGCACACGCGATACACGCGCACAACACACGATACACGCAATACACGCAATACACGCGATACACGCGATACACGCAATACACGCGATACACGCGCACACGCGCTACACACGATACACGTGCACACGCCCACACACATGCACACGCGATACACGCGCACACGCGATACACGCGATACACACCATACACGCGCACAAGCGCACACGCGGTACACACGATACACACCATACACGCGCACACACAATACACGCGATACACGGGATACACGCACACGCCCACACACGCACACGCGATACACACGCACACGCGATACACGCGCACACGCGATACACGCGCACACGCGATACACGCGCAATACACGCGATACACGCGCACAAGCGCACACGCGCACAAGCGCACACGCGATACACGCGCACACGCGCACACGCGATACACGCGCACACGCGATACAAGCGCGCACGCGCACACGTGCACGCACACACGCGACGCGCACGCATACACGCGCACACGCGCACACACGCTCACGCGATACACGCGATACACGCGATACAAGCGCACACGCACACACGATACACGCGATACAAGCGATGCACGCGAAACACGCGCACACGCGCACACGCGATACACGCGCACAAGCGCACACGCGCATGCGAGCGCACACGCGCGCACGCGCACACGCGCACGCGCACACGCGCACGCACACACGCGATACACACGCGATACACGCAAACACGCGCACACGCGCACACGCGCGCACGCGAACACGCGCGCACGCACACACGCGATACACGCGCACAAGCGCACAAGCGATACACGCGATACACGCGCACACGCCCACACACGCACACGCGATACACACGATACACGCGATACACGCGCACACGCCCACACACGCACACGCGATACACGCGCACACGCGATACACGCGCACATGCGATACACGCGCACAAGCGCACACGCGATACACGCGCACAAGTGCACACGCGATACACGCGATACACGCGCACACGCGCACACGCGCACACGCGCACGCACACACGCGATACACGCGCACACGCGATACACGCGCACACGCGATACACGCGCACACGCGATACACGCGCACACGCAATACACGCGCACACGATACACGCAATACACGCGCACATGCGCTACACGCGATACACGCAATACACGCGCACACGCGCACACGCGATACGCGCGCACACGCGATACACGCGCACAAGCGCACACGCGATACACGCGCACAAGCGCACACGCGCACGCACGCACGCGACGCGCACGCGCACGCACACACGCGATACACGCGCACACGCGATACACGCGCACACGCCCACACACGCACACGCGATACACGCGATACACGCGCACAAGTGCACAAGCGCACACGTCCACACGCGCGCACGCGCACGTCCACACGCGCGCACGCGCACCTCCACACGTGCGCACGCGCACACGCATGCGCACACGCATGCGCACACGCGCACGCACACAAGCGCACACACACAGGCGATACACGCGATACACGCGCACATGCGATACACGCGCACAAGCGCACACGCGATACACGCGCACAAGTGCACACGCGAACCACGCGATACACGCAATACACGCGCACACGCGCACACGCGATACACGCGCACACGCGATACACGCGATACACGCGCACACGCGATACACGCGCACATGCGATACTCGCGCACACGCGATACACGCGCACACGCGATACACGCCCACACGCCCACACACGCTCACGCGATACACGCGCACACGCGATATTCGCGCACACGCGATACACACACACACGCGATACACGCGCACACGCGATACAAGCACACACGCGCACGCACACACACGCAATACACGCGATACACGCGCACACGCGATACACGCGCACACGCGATACACGAGATACACGCGATACACGCGATACACGCGATACACATGATACACGCGATACAAGCGCACAAGCGCACACGCGCGCACGCGCACACGCACACGCGCACACGCCATACCCGCCATACACGCGCACACGCGCACGCGCATGCACACACGCGCACGCACAAACGCGCACGCACAAACGCGCACGCACACATGCGATACACGCGCACAAGCGCACACGCGATACACGCGATACAGGCGCACACGCCCACACACGCACACGCGATACACGCGCACACGCCCACACACGCACACGCGATACATGCGCACATGCGATACAGGCGATACACGTGATACATGCAATACACGCGATATACGCGCACAAGCGCACACGCGATACACGCGCACACGCGATACACGCGCACACGCGATACACGCGCACACGCGATACACGCGCACATGCGATACACGTGATACACGCGCACAAGCGCACACGCGATACACGTGATACACGCGCACAAGCGCACACGCGATACACGCGCACACGCGCACGCACACACGCGACGCGCGTTACACGCGATACACGCGCACACGCCCACACACGCACACGCGATACACGCTATACACGCGATACACGCGCACACGCCCACCTCAGCTCCCTTCTGTGCCACCTCTGGTGTTCCCCAGGGAAGTCACCTCGGCCCTCTGTGCTTCCTCTTGGGAATAAATAGTGTCGTCCAGGTTCTCCGCCCGGGGGTCAGGTGCCTGTTGTTCGCTGACGACATGAAACTTTTCTGTCACGTGAATTCGTTGGATGATTGCAATGCCTTGCAGGAGTCTGTCCGTCGTCTGGAAGCGTGGTGTACTAATAACCACCTGTTTCTGAACCCTTCCAAGTGCTCGGTAATTTCGTTCCATAGAACAGATGATCATCTGACTCATGATTACAGCCTCTGTGGTGCTCCTCTTGTGAGAGTCAAGGAGATTAGGGATCTGGGAATTATCTGCGATGAGCAGCTCAACTTCAATAAACATGTAGAGGTTGCGGCAGCAGGTGCAATGAAAACCTTGGGTTTCATTAAAAGAAATACCAGAGAATTCACCAAAGTGGAGCCAATCATACTTTTGTACAAGGCCCTGGTGCTACCAAAATTGGAGTACGGTTCCCAAGTGTGGTCTCCCTTTTATGCCTCCCACAAGTATACTCTGGAAAGAGTTCAGCGGAGATTTCTCCGCTACGTAGCCTACAAGCTTGGTGTCCCGTCTATTGAGATAGACTACGATTCTCTGCTAAGCAGATGCCGCCTTCAAACCTTGGAAAAGCGCCGACTATTATCAGATGTATCCTTCCTTCATAAGTTGCTCCATAACCAGATTTCTTCACCGGACCTGCTCTCCAAGTTGAACCTCAAAGTTCCTCAAGTCTCCACTCGCATCTCTCACCCTTTTTTCGTCTCATTTTCCCCTTACAATTATCTTCAAAATCGTCCTTTGTACAGAATACCACGATCCGTTAATCGCATTGTAAGCATTTTTCAAGACCTCGATATTTTCTCTAGCCCGTTTTATGAATTCAAAGCCTGTATTCTCTCACCCCTTATTTAGCTTCCCCCCAAATTTTGTGTTCAGTTTTTGCTTCCCTTTTCTAATTTACTTTTGCTGCAAAAGTGACCTGCCAATTTATCTTCCTGCCTACTTAAGATGATATACTTTCTTTTTTTTTGTTCTCTTCTTATTTTGTATTATTGCTTCCGATTAAATACTTATTCTTTTTTACATTGTAATTGGGCTCGCCCGTTTGTAAAATAAATAAATAAATAAATAAATAAATAAACATGCGATACACGCGATACACGAAATACACGCGCACAAGCGCACACGCGGTACACACGATACACACCATACACGCGCACACGCGATACCAGCGATACACGCGCACACGCGATACAGGCGATACACGTGATACACGCGCACATGCGATACACGCGTCACACACGATACGTGCGCACATGCGATACACATCATATTGCGTGTAGAGCGTGTATCGCGTGTGCGCGTGTATTGCGTGTATCGCATGTACACGCGATACATGCCATACACGCAATACATGAGGCGTTGGTTTCTAAACTCAGAAAATTATTTTATGTTTTTAGAGAAGCTCGTAATTTTTTGTCTGTTGCTCAGTTAAGAACCATTTATTTTGGCTTAGCTTTTTCTTTGTTGAAGTATGGTATTTTTGTTTGGGGTAGTGCTGGGAAGTCTATTCTACAACCCTTGCAGGTTGCTCAGAATATTATTCTTAAAATAGCCTTTCGTAAGAATTTTCGTTACCCCACCAATCATCTTTATCGTGAATTAAATGTGCTTAATGTAAGGCAACTGTTTCTATTGCAGTCATGCTTACTAGTTTTCAAAACTGGTATTCAGCCTGAGCATAGAAGCAGTGCCATGCATACACGTACACGAGCCTCATCCAACATTCAACTTCCCAAATTAAAGACGGAACGTGCAAAAAAGAATGCATATTATAAAGTTTTACGTTTCCTTTATACATGTAAATTAAACCCAGATATATTTACTAGTTTTAAGCATTTTAAGAGGACAATTCTTAGATTGATAATGTTATTTGATCAGTAGAGAGTTTCTTTTTTTTCTTTTTGATTCTATTTTTTTTTTGTCTTAGTTTTTGATATGTTTTGATTAGATTTTTACTTATTTGTTTTTGAATATTTTCGGTTGAGACCAGCTCCACCAGCCCCCACAAGTTCTTATGAACTTATTTGGTTGGTGGACAGAAGGAAATTTATTTTGTATATTGTATATGACAGTTATAATTATTTTTATTGTATATATTATATTGTACATAATAATTTATGTACTTCTAATGTAATTTTTTCTTCTGTCAATAAACAAAATTCTATTCTATTCTATTCTATAATACACGCGATACACGCGATACACGCGCACACGCGCACACGCGATACACGCGATACACGCAATACACGCGATACACGCGATACACGCGCACACGCGCACAAGTGCACACACGCGCACGCACACACGCGCACGCACACACATGATACACGCGATACATGCGATACATGCGCACAGGCGCACACGCAATACACGCGATACACGCGATACACGCGCACACGCGATACACGTGCACACGCGATACACGCGCACACGCGATACACGCGCACACGCGATACACGCGCACACGCGATACACGCGCACACGCGATACACGCGCACATGCGATACACGCGATACACGCGCACATGCGATACACGCGCACAACCGCACACTCGCACGCACACACGCGCACGCACACACACACACGCGACGCGCACACGCGACGCGCACACGCGATACACGCGCACACGTCCACACACGCACACGCGATACACACGAAACACGCGATACACGCGCACACACGCACACAGATACACGCGATACACGCGCACACGCGATACACGCGCACACGCGATACACGCGCACAAGCGCACACGCGATACACGCGATACACGCGCACATGCGATACACGCGCACACGCGCACACGCGATACACGCGCACAAGCACACACGCGATACACGCGATACACGCGCACAAGCGCACACGCGCAAGCACACACGCGCACGCGCACAAGCGCACGCACACACGCGCACGCACACACGCGATACACGCGATTCACGCGCACAAGCGATACACGCGCATGCGATACACGCGATACACGCGATACATGCACACAAGCGCACACGCGATACACGTGATACACGCAATACAAGCGCACACGCGCACGCACACACGCGATACACGCGATACACGCGGTACACGCGATACACGCGCACACGCGATACACACGATACACGCAATACAGGTGATACACGCGAAACACACAATACACGCAGACACTCGATACACGCGATACACGCGCACATGCAATACACGCGATACACGTGATACACGCGCACATGCAATACACGCGATTCATGCGATACACGCGCACATAAGATACACGCGATACAAGCGATACACGCGATACACGTGATACACGCGCACACGTGATACACGCAATACACGCGCACAAGCGCACACGCGATACACGCGCACAAGTGCACAAGCGCACACGTCCACACGCGCGCACGCGACACGCGCATGCGCACACGCGCGCATGCACGCACGCTCACACGCGCACGCACACACGCGATACACGCGATACACGAGATACACGCAATTCACGCAATACACGCGATACACGCGCACACGCGATACATGCGATACACGCGCACTCGCGATACACGCAATACACGCGATACATGCGAGTCACGCGCACACGTCTACACGCGCGCACGCTCACACGCGCCCTACGCACAAGCGACACGCGCATGCGCACACGCGCACACGCATGCGCACACGCAACACGCGCATGCTCACACGCGACACGCGCATGCGCACCCGCGACACGCGCATGCGCACCCGCGACACGCGCATGCGCACCCGCGACACGCGCATGCGCACACGCTCACGCACACACGTGCATGCTCACATGCACACGCACACACGCACACGCGATACACGCGATACACGCGCACAAGTGCACAAGCGCACACGTCCACACGCGCGCACGCGCACACGCGCACGCACACACGCGCACGCACACACGCGATACACACGCACACGCGCACACGCGATACACACGCACACGCGATACACGCGCACACGCGATACACGCGCACAAGCGCACAAGTGCACACGCACACACGCGCACACACACACGCGCACGCACACACGCGCACGCACACACGCGCGTGCACGCACACGCGCGCACGCACACACGCGCACGCACACACGCGATACACGCGCACAAGCGCACACGCGATTCATGCGCACATGTGATACACGCGCACACGCGCACACGCGATACACGCGATACACGCGATATACGCGCACACGCGATATACGCGATACAATCGCACACGCGATACACGTGATACACGCGATACACGCGCACACGCGATACACGCGCACACGCAATACACGCGCACACGCGATACACGCGCACATGCGATACACGCGATACACGCGATACACGCGCACACGCGATACACGCGATACACGCGCACATGCGATACACGCGATACACGCGATACACGCGCACACGCGATACACGCGCACATGCGATACACGCGCACATGCGATACACGCGATACACGCGCACAAGCACACACGCGATACACGCGCACAAGCGCACACGCACACACGCGCACGCACACACGCGATACACGCGCACACGCGATACACGCAATACACGTGCACACGCCCACACGTGATACACGCGACACACGCGATACACGATACACGCGCACACGCGATACACGCGCACACGCGATACACGCGCACATGCGATACACGCGATACACGTGATACACGCGCACACGCGCGCACGCGGTACACACGATACACACCATACACGCGCACACACGATACACGCGATACACGGGATACACGCGCACACACGCACACGCGATACACACGCACACGCGATACACGCGCACACGCGATACACGCGCACACGCGATACACGCGCACACGCTATACACGCGATACACGCGCACAAGCGCACACACGATACACGCGAGCGCACACGCGCACACGCGATACACGCGCACAAGCCCACACGCGCGCACACGCGCACGCACACAAGCGACGCGCACGCATACACGCGCACACGCCCACACACGCACACGCGATACATACAAAACACGCGATACAGGCGCACACGCCCACACACGCAATACACGCGATACACGCCCACACGCGCACACGCGATACACGTGATACTAGCGCACACGCCCACACGCGCACGCACACACGCGACGCGCACGCGCACACGCGCACGCACACACGCAATACATGCGCACACGCGCACATACGATGCACGCAATACACGCAATACACGCGCACAAGCGCACACGCGATACACGCGATACACGCGCACACGCGCACACGCGCACGCACACACGCGACGCGCACGCGCACACGCGCACGCACACACGCGATACACGCGCACACGCGCACACGCGATACACGCACACACGCAATACACGCGATACACGCGCTACACGCGCACACGCGATACACGCGATACACGCGATATACGCGCACACGCGCGCACCGCACGCACACACGCGATACACGCGATAAACGCGATACACGCGATACAATCGCACACGCGATACACACCATACACGCGCACACGCAATACACGCCATACACGGGCACACGCGATACACGCGATGCAGGCGATACACGCACACATGTGATACACGCGATACACGCGATACACGTGATACACGCGATACACGCGCACACGCAATACCCGCGATACACGCGCACACGCGATACACGCGATACACGCGCACATGTGATACACGCGATACACACGCACAAGCGCACACGCGATACACGCGCACATGCACACGTCCACACGCGCATGCTCACACGCGCACGCACACACGCGATACACGCTATACACGCGATACACGCGATTCACGCAATACACGCGATACATGCGTGTCACGTGCACACGTCTACACGCGCGCACGCTCACACGCGCCCTGCGCACACGCGACACGCGCAAACGCGCACACGCGACACGCGCATGCGCACACGCGAGACGCGCATGCGCACACGCGACACGCGCATGCGCACCCGCGACACGCGCATGCGCACACGCTCACGCACACACGCGCATGCTCACATGCACACGCACAAACGCACACGCGATATACGCGATACACGCGCACAAGTGCACAAGCGCACACGACACGCACACGTCCACACGCGCGCACGCGACACGCGCACGCGCACACGCGCACGCACACACGCGCACGCACACACGCGCACGCACACACGCGATACACGCGCACAAGTGCACACGCGCACACGCGCACACGCGCATGCGCACACGCGACACGCACGCACGTCCACACGCACGCACGCGACACGCGCATCCGCACACGCGACACGCGCATGCGCACACGCGCACGCACACACGCGTATGCTCACATGCACACGCACACACGCGCACGCGATACACGCGCACAAGCGTACACGCGCGCACGCGCACACGCGCACGCACACACGCGACGCGCACACGCGCACGCGATACACGCGCACACGCCCACACACGATACACGAATACAAGCAATACACGCGCACACGCCCACTCGCCCACACGCGATACACGCGCACACGCGATACACGCGCACATGCGATACACGTGATACAAGCGATACACGCGATACACGCGCACAAGTGCACACGCGCACGCACACACGCGATACACGCGCACACGCGATACAATACAATACACGCGATACACGCAATACACGCGCACAAGCGCACACGCGATACACGCGGTACACGCGATACAAGCGCACACGCGCGCACCGCACGCACACACGCGATACACGCGATAAACGCGATACAATCGCACACGCGATACACACAATACACGCAATACACGCGCACACACGCACACGCGATACACACCATACACGCGCACAAGCGATACACGCGCACACGCCCACACGCCATACAGGCGATACACGTGATACACGCGCACATGCAATACACGCATTACACGCGATACACGTGATACACGCGATACACGCGCATATGCGATACACGCGATACAAGCGCACACGCGATACATGCGATATACGCGATACACGCGCACAAGTGATACACGCGATACACGCGCACAAGCGATACACGCGCACAAGTGCACAAGGGCACACGTCCACACGCGTTCATGCGCCCAAGCGACACGCGCATGCGCACACGCGCACGCACACACGCGCATGCTCACATACGCACGCATACACGCGCACGCACACACGCAATATACGCGATATACGCGATACACGCGATACACGCAATACACGCGATACATGCGTGTCACGCGCACACGTCTACACGCGCGCACGCTCACACGCGCCCTGCGCAAACGCGACACGCGCAAACGCGCACACGCGACACGCGCATGCGCACACGCGACACGCGCATGCGCACCCGCGACACTTGCATGCGCACCCGCGACACGCGCATGCGCACACGCTCACGCACACACGCGCATGCTCACATGCACACGCACACACGCGCACGCGATACACGCGATACACGCGATACTTTATTTTATTTTATTCATTTATTTATTGGCATCAAAATAATATATGTGAACTACATTTATACAATTAAAAAAAGAAAAAGAAAATGGTCAACAGTACGACTGATAGGTAAATAAGAAAACAATTGACGCCCACCAGAAAATAAGTTCCTAAGAACTTGTGCTATCTGGTGGAGTCGCAAATCCAAGCATAGTCGTCATATATTAAGACTAAGTAACAAAAACTCTCGACGAAAGCCTAATTATTGAAAGGAAAGAAATAAATAAAATAAACAATCAAAAGCACTAAAACACTAAATTCGAAATAATTTCCATGAAAAACAAAAATTCACTGAAAACCAGGCTAACTAAACTTAAATGTACAATTTTACTATCTTCTTAAAACTTGACAAACTGTGAAAGTAAGACAAATTAATATTATTATCAAAAAGAAATTTTAAAACAGTAACATATGCACTTCTCTTATAGAACTCTGTATGTGCTCTTGGCAATACAATTCCCGAATTAGAATAGTTTCTTGTGCTTAGAAATGTAGAAACATGTTCCTCACAGATTCCAGTATTATATACATGAATGCAAGAATGAAACAAGAAAATTTGTCTAATAGTTTTAACATCAAAATATTTGAATAGATTAGCAGTAGGGTACCTTGACGTTTTACCTAGAATAATTTTAATTAACTGGTTTTGCATACGTTGCACTTTACTAACGTACGATTTATATGCTCCACCCCATAATATAATACCATATTTAATAATGGAATAGGCTAAACCATAATAAATCACACGCATTTGTTCCTTGGATAGAAAATTTCTTGCTTCCTTAAACACATAAAAAAGTTTTCGCAAGCGAGTTATCAAATAGTCAATGTGTGACTTAAAATTTAAATGTTGGTCTATTATCACGCCTAGGTATTTACATTGATCAGAAAAAGGTATGGGAGAACAAGTACACTCCCCGTCATGACTGGCACAGTATCCTGTAGAGCAAAACTTAATACTGTGATAACGGGGGAATGCTCTATTACCTACTCTGAATCGTAGTACAGAGGTTTTATCTACATTTAAAGCCATATCATTAGAATCAAACCAATTTTTTACCAATAGAAGGTTATTATTCACAGAGTCTATTAATCTACAATAATCTTCACCCCAAAAAACTAGTGCTGTGTCGTCAGCAAAACCATATAGTTTCCCACCAATATTCAATTGTAATAAATCATTTACATACAGAAGAAATAAAATAGGACCTAACACTGAACCCTGAGGTACACCGATGTTAGTAATGACCTCATCACTACAAGACTCACCAATTCTTGTAACCTGTGGACGATCCGTCAAAAAAGACTTAATCAAATCCAAAGGTAAGCCTCGGATACCGTACCAATGCAATTTATTATACAGAATATCATGATTCACCGTGTCAAAAGCTTTACGGACATCTAAGAAAATCCCTAGTACATAAAAACCTTCATCCAGTTTTTTAGAAACAAAACTATTAAAATCGAATAAGGCATGATCAGTACTAACCCTTTTTTGAAAGCCGTATTGATTCCGAGCTATGATATTATAAGCATTTAAAAAATTCATTAGCCGAGACTTGATACATTTTTCAAGTATTTTAGACAAAGAAAGGGTGAGTGAAATTGGTCTATAATTTCCCATACATCTTTTGTCTCCTGTCTTATGAAGTGGTATTACAACAGTATTTTTGAAAGAGGTGGGAAATTTTCCTTGAGAAAGTGACAGATTGAGCACGTTAGTTAGAGGGACACTTGGGATTCTGGCAAAACTTTTCAAAACAACATTACTTATGTTAAATTCAGTAAAGGAACAATGTTTTTTCAAACTTTTCAAATGGGATTCAACCTCGGACGCATTTATCGGCGACAAGAAAAACGACTGGCACGGCGTACTTGGGCAGGATAAATATCTACGAGAATCGGAAGCAATAGAACAGTCAACTTTTTGTATACCACCTGCTATATTTTTACCAACAGACGAAAAGAATGCGTTAAAACTGTTCGCAATTTTTATTTCATCCCTTACAATACATCCTGTATCATCCTTGATTTCCCTCACCACTTTACAATCTCTATTAATTTGTTGACGAGATGCTAAATTCACTGTTTGCCATATAACTTTAGGATCACCATTACTGTTTTCTATTAGTTGAGCATAGTAAACACTTTTAGCTTTTTTAATTATTGAATTCAGTAAATTTCTATACCGCTTGTAGTAATTATCCAAGTCAACGTTAAAAGGTTGCTTTTTCAATTTAGCTCTTATTTTGTCCTTGTTTCTAATAGAAACCAATATGCCCCGAGTATTCCACTCCTTTAACTTTTTAGATCTACCACTTATCTTTTTATCATAAGAACAATTACTGATGTGATTATTTAATATAACACCAAACTTATCACAAGCCATGTCAACCTCGGCCTGAGTATAAACTTCTTTCCATGTTTCATCCCTCAAAAACTTGTCCAACATTTCAAAATTAATTTCCTTAATAATTCTGTTACTATCTTTTGTAGAAGGGTCTGAAATAAGCTTACCTAACAGCTCAAAACTCGCAAAAGTTGTGAAATGATCTGAGAAATCACTTTTATATACAATACCCTGACTCAGGGCCGGTGAAAATCCTTTGAAAAAAATATGATCCAAGCATGACCTTGAACTTTTCACTATTCTGGTGAAATCAGTTATGGCACTGATAAAACCAAATTCAGCTAAAGTGTTCAAATATAGTAAAGTGTTATGTGAATTCCCTTTAATGTCTATATTAAGATCCCCCCCTAAAACATGAAAGTGACATGTAGATGTATTTTTCAAATGCTTTTCCAAATTTTCCAAAAAACAAGACGGATTCCTATCGTGGGAAACATAAAAGGCAGTTAAACCAATATTGGAATAATTCCTATAACTAAAATTGAGAAATACCGAATTACAATCATCAACTATGTCGGAGACAAACGAGGACACTTTTAAATCATTTCTGACATAAACTGAAACTCCCTCCGCTTTATTTATATGAGAAGTACTAATAAAGCAATTATAGCCAGGTAGAGAAAAATGGAGAAGATCAATGTTCCAAGTTTCACTTAATATTATTATGTGAACATCAAATTTAATAGACTGTAAAAAAACTGAAAACAAATCAAAATTCTTTTTTGAACTGCGAATATTTTGATTTAAAATAGTTAAACCAATTGAATTTAAACATCATCTATGGTAGTGCAATTCGTAGTTCTGACAGTATTAAATGAATCAAGAATTTCCTCCAAAGATTCACCCATAAATGCTTGTAAACAATAATGAATATTAACCTAGAAAAAATTATATTTATAACTCAATTACTTATCTACAACCTGGGTTTCCATGTTCAAACGATTCAACTTGTCCATTCCCATCAATTGATCCAAATTGAAAATTCTTGTGGCACGAGAAGATTCTGACTCATCCTTCTTCAAATAAATTTTACCATCCGAGATCCATGAGTATTTGAAATCGTAGCCCCTAGCGAATTTCCTTACAAACCAAAATAAACGATTGTTTTCGGCTGTCAATTTCTCGTTCACGAATATCTTAGTTTTTGGAAAAGATGGACTCAGATCATGAGCCGTAATTTCCCTGAACTTCTTTATTTGCTTAATCATAGTCTTCCTCTGATCCGGATTTTGCAATTTTACATTTATCAGACCAGAATCCACAGCCACACTAGCTCTCTTATGTTTCGAGGGAACTCGATACACAGAAACGATATCCTTCTCGGTCAGCCCAGAATCAATTTTTCCAGCAAGTGCCTTAACTATCTCCATAGCATTCTCATTTAAAGATTCTGGAATGCCTCTAATTTCAATTGTAGAAGACAAGAGGGATTGGTCAATTTCATTGACTTTAACTTTCATTGCATCAAGTTCCTTCCGTAACTGACGATTTTCTTCCTTGAGCGACACATTACTATCCTTAATTTCCTTCATATTATTTTTAATAGTCTCTAGCATCTCTGTGAAATCTTCAAATTTATCATTGAAGAAATTCATGGAGTTCTCGACAGACTTGACATCCGAACGGAGAGAGTCAAAACCCTTCAGAAGCGTATCCAACTTATTATTCAATTTATCACCTTCAGATTTTTCATCATTATCATCCTCATCAGAACACGGGCCCGACCTCCTCGACTCCTCTTCCTCATCTCTTCTTCCCCTCAACTTCACACAACCGTCACATTTCCATTTTTCACGTAGCTCTTTCTTCATTTTTTTATAATTTTCTACTGATTTCAATCTGGTGCATGAGGGATGGAAGGACGATTTACACAACACACACGATACACGCGCACAAGTGCACAAGCGCACACGCGCACACGTCCACACGCGCGCACGCGCACACGCGACACGCGCAGGCGCACACGCCCACGCACACACGCGCACGCGCATGCTCACACGCGCTCGCACACACGCGATACACGCGCACACACGATACATACGCGCACATGCGATACACGCGATACACGCGCACAAGCGCACACGCGATACACGCGCACAAGCGCACACGCGCACACGCGCACGCACACACGTGCACAAACACGCACGCACACACGCGCACGCACACACGCGATACACGCGCACGAGCGCACACGCGACACGCGCATGCGCACACGCTCACGCACACACGCGCATGCTCACACGCACACGCACACACGCACGCGATACACGCGCACAAGTGCACAAGCGCACACGCGCACACGTCCACACGCGCGCACGCGCACTTACGACACGCGCATGCGCACACGCGCACGCACACACGCGCACGCACACACGCGCACACGCCCACACACGCACACGCGATACACGCGATACACGCGATACACGCGCACACGCCCACACACGCACACGCGATACACGCGCACACGCGATACACGCGCACGCACACACGCGCACGCGCACGCGCACACGCGCACGCACACACGCGCACGCACACACGCGATACACGCAATACACGCGGATACACGTGATACACGCGCACACGCGATACCAGTGATACACGCGCACATGGCACGCACACACGCGCACGCACACACGCGATAATGCGATACACGCGATACACGCGCACACGCGATACACACGATACATGCAATACACGCGCACACAATCACACGCGCACACGCGCACACCCGATACACGCGATACAGGCGATACACGTGATACACGCGATACACATGCGATACACGCGATACACGCGATACACGCGCACACGCAATACACGCGATACACGCGCACACGCGCACACACGTTACACGCGATACACGCGCACACGCACACACGTGATACACGCGATACACGCGCACAAGCGCACACGCGATACACGCGCACACACGCACACGTCCACACGCGCGCACGCGCACACGCGACACGCGCATGCGCACACGCGCACGCACACACGCCGCACAAGCGCACACGTCCACGCGCACACGCGACACGCGCATGCGCACACGCGCACGCACACACGCGTATGCTCACACGCGCACGCACACACGCGCACGCACACACGCGATACACGCGATACACGCGCACACGCGATACACGCGCACACGCGATACACGCGCACACGCGATACACGCGCACATGTGCACAAGAGCACACGCGCACAAGCGCACACGCACACACACACGCGCACGCACACACGCGATACACGCGCACACGCGATACACGCGCACATGCGATACACGTGATACACGCGCACAAGCGCACACGCGATACACGCTCACAAGCACACACGTGCGCACGCGCACGCACACACGCGAAACACGCGATCGCACATGCGATACACGCAATACACGTGATACACGCCCACACACGCACACGCGATACAGGCGATTCACGCAATACACGCGATACAAGCGCACACGCGATACACGCGATACACGTGCACACGCGATACACGGGCACAAGCGCACACACGATACACACGATACACGCGATACACGCGCACATGCGATACACGCCCACACACGCAAACACGATACACGCGCTCCGGCAATACACGTGATACACGCAATACACACGCACAAGCGCAGACGCGATACACGCAATAAACGTGATACACCCGATACACGTGATACACGCGCACACACGCACACACGATACACGCGCACAAGTGCACAAGCGCACACGCGCGCACGCGCACACGCGATACACGCGCACACGCGCACATGCGATACACGTGATACACGCGCACACGCGATACACGCGCACACGCGATACACGCGCACATGCGATACACGCGCACAAGCGCACACGCGATACACGCGCACGCACACGCGATACACGCGCACACGCGATACACGCGCACAAGCGCACACGCGATACACGCGATACACGCGATACACGCGCACACGCGCACACGCGCGCACGCGCACGCGCACACACGCGATACACGCGATACACGCGATACACGCGATAAACGCGATACACGCAATACACGCGATACACGCGATACACGCGCACACACGCACATGCGATACATGCGATACGCGCGCAGATGCGCACACGCGATACACGCGATACACGCGCACACGCGATACACGCGATACACGCGCACACGCGATACAGGCGATACACGTGATACACTCGCACATGCGATACACGCGATACACGCGATACACGCGCACATGCGATACACGCGCACACGCGATACAAGCGCACACGCGCACGCACACACGCGCACGCGCACACACACACACACGCATGCTCGCACGCACACACGCGATACACGCTATACACGAGATACACGCGATTCACGCAATACACGCGATACACGCGCACATGTGATACATGCGATACACGCGATACACGTGCACCCGCGATACACGCAATACACGCGATACATGCGATACACGCGTGTCACGCACACACGTCCACACGCGCGCACGCGACACGCGCATGCGCACACGCGACACGCGCATGCGCACACGCGACACGCGCATGCGCACCCGCGACACGCGCATGCACACACGCGCACGCACACACGCGCACGCGCACACGCGATACACGCGCACAAGCGATACATACGATACACGCGATACACGCGCACAAGTGCACAAGCGCACACGCGCACACGTCCACACACGCACACGCGATACACACAATACACGCGATACTCGCAATACACAAGCCCACACACGCGATACACGCGCACACGTGATACACGCGCACACGCGATACACGCGATACACGCGCACAAGCTCACAAGTGCACACGCGCACGCACACACGCGACGCGCACGCGGCGCACGCACACACGCGCACGCACACACGCGATAAACGCGCACATGCGATACACGCGATATACGCAATACACGCGCACATGCGCACACGTGATACACGCGATACACGCGATACAAGCGCACACGCGCGGACGCGCACGCACACACGCGATACACGCGATACAATCGCACACGCGATACACACGATACACGCAATACACACGCACACGCGCACACACAATACACGCGATACACGCGATACAGGCGATACACGCGATCACGCGCACACGCGACACGCGCACGCGCACACGCGACACGCGCATGCGCACACGCGCACGCACACACGCGCACTCACACACACGCATGTTCACACGCGCACGCTCACACGCGCACGCACACACGCGATACACGCGATACACGCGCACACGCGATACACGCGCACACGCGATACACGCGCACAAGCGCACACGCGATACACGCGCACAAGCGCACACGCGATACAAGCGCACACGCGATACACGCGCACATGCGATACACGCGATACATGCGCACAAGCGCACACGCGATACACGCGATACACGCGGCACAAGCGATACACGCGATACACGTGATACAGGCACACACGTGCACACGCGCACGCACACACGCGAAACACGCGATGCACACGATACAATGGCACACGCGATACACGCGATACACGCAATACACGCGCACACACGCACACGCGATACACACCATACACGCGCACACGCGATACACGGGATACACGCGATACACACGCACACGCGGTACACGCGCACACGCGATACACGCGCACACGTGACACAGGCGATACACGTGATACACGCGCACATGCGATACACGCGTTACAGGCGATACACGCGCACATGCGATACACGTGATACACTCGATACACGCGCACAAGCGCACACGCGATACACGCAATACACGCGATACAAGCGCACACGCGATACACGCGATACACGCGATACAGCGATACACGTGATACACGCGATACAAGCGCACGCGCACACGCGATACACGCGATACACGCGCACATGCGATACACGCGCACGCACACACGCGCACGCACACACGCGCACACACGCGCACGCACACACGCGCACATGCGATACACGCGCACACGCGCACTCGCGATTCACGCGCACATGTGATACACGCGCAAACGCGATACACGCGATACACGCGCACACGCGATACAGGTGATACAAACGATACAATCGCACATGCGATACACGCGATACACGCAATACACGCGCACACGCGATACACGCGCACACGCGCGCACGCGATACACGCGCACACGCGATACATGCAATACACGCGATACACGCGATACACGCGCACACGCGCATGCAATACAGGGGATACACGCGATACACGCGCACATGCGATACACGCACGACACACGCGCACATAAGATACACGCGCACATGCGATACACACGCACATGCGATACACGCGATACACTCGATACACGCGATACAAGCGCACACGCGATACAAGCGCACACGGGATACTCGCGATACACGCGCACAAGCGCACACGTGATACACGCGATACACGCGCACAAGCGCACACGCGTTACACGCGAAACACGCGCACATGCGATACACGCGCACATGCGATACATGCGATACACGCGATACACACGTTACACGCGATACACGCGCACAAGCGCACACGCGATACACGCGCACAAGTGCACAAGCGCACACATCCACACGCGCGCATGCGCACAAGCGACACGCACATGCGCACACGCGCACTCACACACGCGCACGCTCACACGCGCACGCACACACGCGATAATGCGATACACACGATACAGGCGATACACGCGATACACGAGATACACGCGATACACGCGCACACGCAATACACGCGATACACGCGCACTCGCGATACTACACGCGCACAAGTGCACAAGAGCACACGCGCACACGTCCACACGCGCGCACGCGCACTTACGACACGCGCATACGCACACGCGCACACACACACGCGCACGCACACACGCGCACGCACACACGCGCACGCACACACGCGCACGCACACACGCGCACGCACACACGCGATACACGCGATACACGCTGTAACAGAGTTACCTCCTGAGAGGTCCATCAAGCTCCCGTCAGAGCTCCCGAGATAGCGTTGTCGGCATCCCGTTGAGGAATCAATGGGAAAGACGCGCTGTTCTCGCTCATTCTAGACAGCTGTGTTGGCGTCGGTTGATATCCTGGTGACAGGAATATTAACCTTCCCCGAACATGGCTTATTAAAAGCTCATTAGTAGGGGTGGTATCTCTCTGACGGGATGCCTCTGTTACCTCCTCTACCTTGTTATGAGGATTTAGGCCCCCATTGCACCTCTGGGGGGGGCACCTAAACTCATTATATGGTAGCAGAGCGTGGTTTGGATTATGCACGGCTGACGCCTAGTAGTCCAAATCCACTATTTTTGGGGCGTTAATGTTTCAGAAGAAACATGGCCCGGGGTTCCAGAAGGAATTCCCATTATCACCCTTTGGTATATAAATAATTTCATTGGTCTTTGAATTATAATTTCTCTCTCATTCCCTTTTTATATTTTATATACCATTTCATATTTTCTTTCAACCATTTTATATTTTCTTTCAATGATATTTTATTTCAATGATATTTTATTTCAATTTTATGCCACCTGAGTGCACAATTTAAGTCCCCTGAGTTGGGCAAATTCATTTTATACTATTTTCTTTTTTCGCCACCTGAGTATTGCTATATGTCAATTACCAGGTTAGTGCACATTTTAAGTCCCCATAGTTGGGCAATTTAATTTTACTGTGCCTAGTCAGCCAGTGTCTGTGCCTAATAAGCCAGTCGTCATTCTTTGATTTTCATTCATTCAATTTTTATATATATTTTGATTTCCTAAGGTATAAGTCTCCATAGTTGAGCATCCGTTTTGTCCCGATTGTTCAATGAAGATACTTCTTATGAAGCTTCATTGACAATCCAGTTTTAATTTCTATTCCCCCATCCAAAACGCCAATGCAGCTATTTATGATTGAATGAGCATTAGTTCTCAGCTATTCACTATTCCACCCAACTACCATACTTGATCTTCAATCAAGTATGTCTTTAAGGGGAGGAGTGTAACAGAGTTACCTCCTGAGAGGTCCATCAAGCTCCCGTCAGAGCTCCCGAGATAGCGTTGTCGGCATCCCGTTGAGGAATCAATGGGAAAGACGCGCTGTTCTCGCTCATTCTAGACAGCTGTGTTGGCGTCGGTTGATATCCTGGTGACAGGAATATTAACCTTCCCCGAACATGGCTTATTAAAAGCTCATTAGTAGGGGTGGTATCTCTCTGACGGGATGCCTCTGTTACCTCCTCTACCTTGTTATGAGGATTTAGGCCCCCATTGCACCTCTGGGGGGGGCACCTAAATTCATTATAACGCGCACACGCGATACACGCGATACACGCAATACACGCAATACACGCGCACAAGCGCACACGCGATACACGCGATACACGCGATACACGCGCACACGCGATACACGCGCACATGCGATACACGCGATACACGCGATACACGCGATACACGCGATACACGCGCACAAGCGCACACGCGATACACGCGATACACGCGCACACACGCACACGCGATACACGCGCACAAGCGCACACGCGATACACGCGGACACGCGATACACGCAGTACACGCGCACGTGCGATACACGCGCACATGTGATACACGCGATACACGCCATACACGTGATACATGCGCAGAAGCGCACACGCGATACACGCAATACAGGCGATACACGCGCACATGCGATACACGCGATACACGCGCACATGCGATACACGCGATACACACGATACACGCAATACACGCGATACACGCGCACAAGCGCACACGCGATACACGCAATACACACGATACACGCGCACACGCGATACACGCAATACACACAATACAAGCGCACACGCGATACACGCGATACACGCTCACACACGCACACGCGATACACGCGCACAAGCGCACACGCGAAACACGCGCACAAGCGCACACACGCACACGTCCACACTCGCGCACGCGACCACGCGACACGCGCATGCGCACACGCGCATGCACACACGCGCACGCACACACGCGATACACGCGATACACGAGATACACGAGATACACGCGATACACGCGCACACGCGATACACGCGATACACGCGCACACGCGATACATGTGATACACGCGATACATGCGATACACGCGCACAAGCGCACACGTCCACGCGCACACGCGACACGCGCATGCGCGCACGCGCACGCAGACACGCGCATGCGCACACGCGACACGCGCATGCGCACACGTTCACGCACACACGCGCATGCTCACACGCACACGCACACACGCGCACGCGATACACGCGCACAAGTGCACAAGCGCACACAGGCACACATCCACACGCGCGCACGCGACACGCGCATGCGCACATGCGCACGCACACACGCGCATGCACACACGCGCATGCTCACACGCGCACGCACACACGCGCACGCACACGCGATACACGCGATACACGCGCACACGCGATACACGCGCACACGCGATACACGCGCACATGCGATACACGCGATACACGCGCACATGCGATACACGCGATACACGCGATACACGCAATACACGCGATACACGCGATACACGCGATACACGCGATACACGCGATACACGCGATACACGCGATACACGCGCACAAGCGCACACGCGATACACGCGATACACGCGCACAAGCGCACACGCGATACACGCAATACACGCGCACACGCGCACATGCGATACACGCGCGCACACGCACACGCGATACACGTGATACACGCGATACACGTGATACACGCGATACACGCGATACACGCGCACACACGCACACGCGATACACGCGATACACGCGATACACGCGATACACGCGCACAAGTGCACAAGCGCACACACGCGCACACGCGCATGCGCACATGCGCACACGCGCACGCACACACGCGCACTCACACACGCGCATGCTCACACGCGCACGCACACACGCGCACGCACACATGCGATACACGCGATACACGCGCACACGCGATACACGCGCACACGCGATACACGCGCACACGCGATACACGCGCACACGCGATACACGCGCACAAGCGCACACGCGCACAAGCGCACACGCACGCGCACGCACACACGTGATACACGCGATACATGCAATACACGCGCACATGCGATACACGTGATACACGCGCACAAGCGCACACGCGATACACGCGATACATGCGATACACGCGCACAAGCGCACACGAGCGCACGCGCACAGGCGCACACACAAGCGCACACACGCACACGCCCACGCACACATGCGATACACGCGATACACGCAATACACGCGATACATGCGCACACGCGATACACAAGATACATAGGCACACGCGATACACGGGATACACGCGATACACGCGCACACGCGGTACACGCGCACACGCGATACACGCGCACACGTGACACAGGCGATACACGTGATACACGCGCACATGCGATACACGCGTTACAGGCGATACACGCGCACATGCGATACACGTGATACACGCGATACACGCGCACAAGCGCACACGCGATACATGCAATACACGCGATACAAGCGCACCCGCGATACACGCGATACACGCGATAAACGCGCACACGTGATAAACGCGCACACGCGATACACGCCATACACGCGACACACGCGCACACGCGCACACAGGATACACGCGATACACCCGATACATGCGATACACGCGCACGCACACACGCGCACGCACACACACGCACGTTCACACGCGCACGCACACACGCGCACACACACACGCGATACACGCGATACACGCGCACACGCGATACACGCGCACACGCGATACACGCGCACACGCGATACACGCGCACATGCGATACACGCGCACAAGTGCACACGCGATACACGCACACAAGTGCACACGCGATACACGCGGGATACACGCGATACACGCGCACACGCGATACAGGTGATACACACGATACAATCGCACATGCGATACACGCGATACACGCAATACAAGCGCACACACGCACACGCGATACACGCAATACACGCGCACACGCGATACACGCGCACACGCGATACACGCGATACACCCACACGCAATACAGGCGATACACGCGATACACGCGCACATGCGATACACGCGATACACGCGCACATGCGATACACGCGATACACGCGATACACGCGATACACGCGATACACGCGCACAAGCGCACACGCGATACACGCGCACAAGTGCACAAGCGCAACACGCGCACACGCGCATGCGCACACGCGACACGCGCATGCGCACACGCGCACGCACACACACGCACGCACACACGCGCACGCACACACGCGCACAGGTGCTACACGAGATACACCCTATACACGCTATACACGCGATACACGCGCACATGCGATACACGCAATACACGCGCACTCGCGATACACGCAATACACGCGATACATGCGACGCGCGCATGCGCACACGCTCACGCACAGACGCGCATGCTCACACGCACACGCACACACGCGCACAAGTGCAGCGCTCAAGCGCACACACGCACACGTCCACACGCGCGCACGCGCACACGCGACACGCGCATGCGCACATGCGCACGCACACACGCGCATGCACACACGCGCACGCTCACACGCGCACGCACACACGCGCACGCACACACGCGATACACGCGCACACGCGATACACGCGATACACGCGATACACGCAATACACGCGCACAAGCGCACACGCGATACACGCGATACACGCGATACACGCACACACGCGATACACGCGCACATGCGATACACGCGATACACGCGATACACGCGATACACGCGATACACGCGCACAAGCGCACACGCGATACACGCGCACACACGCGCACACGCGATACACGCGCACAAGCGCACACGCGATACACGCGCACACGCGATACACGCGATACGCGCACATGCGATACACGCGCACATGCGATACACGCGATACACGCGATACACGTGATACATGCGCAGAAGCGCACACGCGATACACGCAATACAGGCGATACACGCGCACACGCGATACACGCGATACACGCGCACATGCGATACACGCGATACACGCGATACACGCGATACACGCGATACACGCGCACAAGCGCACACGCGATACACGCAATACACGCACACAAGCGCACACGCGGTACACGCGATACACGCGATACACCCGATACACGCGCACACGCGATACACGCGCACAAGCGCACACGCGATACACGCGCTACACGCGCACAAGCGCACACGCGTACACGTCCACACGCGCGCACGCGCACTCGCGATTCACGCTATACACGAGATAAACGCGATTCACGCAATACACGCGCACATGCGATACACGCGATACACGCGCACTCACGCACACGCAATACACGCGATACATGCGATACACGCGTGTCACGCGCACACGTCCACACGCGCGCACGCGCACACGCGCATGCGCACACGCGCATGCGCACACGCGACACGCGACACGCGCATGCGCACACGCGACACGCGCATGCGCACACGCGCACGCACACACGCGCATGCTCACACGCGCACGCACACACGCGCACGCGATACACGCGCACAAGTGCACAAGCGCACACGCGCACACGTCCACACGCGCGCACGCGACACGCGCATGCGCACACGCGCACGCACACACGCGCACGCACACACGCGCATGCTCACACGCGCACGCACACACGCGCACGCACACACGCGATACACGCGATACACGCGCACACGCGATACACGCGCACACGCGATACACGCGCACACGCGATACACGCGATACACGCGCACATGCGATACACGCGATACACGCGATACACGCGATACACGCGATACACGCGATACACGCGATACACGCGATACACGCGATACACGCGATACACGCGATACACGCGCACAAGCGCACACGCGATACACGCGCACAAGCGCACACGCGATACACGCAATACACGCGATACACGCGCACACGCGATACATGCGCACGCGATACACGCGATACACGCGATACACGCGCACACACGCACACAAGCGATACACGCGATACACGCGATACATGCGATACACGCAATACACGCGATACATGCGATACACGCAATACACGCGCACTAGTGCACGAGCGCACACGTCCACACGCGCGCACGCGACACGCGCATGCGCACACGCGCGCATGCACGCACGCTCACACGCGCACGCACACACGCGATACACGCGATACACGCGATACACGCGATACACGCGATACACGCGCACACGCGATACACAGGATACACGCGATACACGCGCACACGCGATACACGCGATACACCCGATACATGCGATACACGCGTGTCACGCGCCCACAACCACACGCGCGCACGCGCACATGCGACACGCGCATGCGCACATGCGACACGCGCATGCGCACACGCGATACACGTGATAATGCGATACACGCGATACCAGCCATACACGCGATACACGCGCTTACACGCTCACGCGATACACACGATACACGCGATACACACGATACACGCGCACAAGTGCACAAGCGCGCACGCGCACACGTCCACACGCGCGCACGCGACACGCGCATGCGCACACGCGACACGCGCATGCGCACACGCGCACGCACACACGCGCGCGCACACACGCGTATGGTCACACGCACACACGCACACACGATACACGCGCACAAGTGCACACGCGCACAGCGCACACGCGACACGCGCATGCGCACATGCGCACGCACACACGCGCATGCACACACGCGCACGCACACACGCGCACGCACACACGCGCACGCACACACGCGCACATGCGATACACGCGATACACGCGCACACGCGATACACGCGCACACGCGATACACGCGATACACGCGCACATGCGATACACGCGATACACGCGATACACGCGATACACGCGATACACGCCATAGACGCGATACACGCGATACACGCGCACAAGCGCACACGCGATACACGTGATACACGCGCACAAGCACACACGCGATACACGCGATACACGCGATACACGCGCACACGCGATACACGCGATACACGCGCACACACGCACACGCGATACACGCGATACACGCAATACACGCGATACATGCGATGCACGCGATACACGCGCATACGTGCACAAGCGCACACGTCCACACTCGCGCACGCGCACGCGACACGCGCATGCGCACACGCGCGCATGCACGCACGCTCACACGCGCACGCACACACGCGATACACGAGATACACGCGATACAGCAATACACGCGATACACGCGCACACGCAATACACGCGATACACGCGATACACGCGCACACAGGATACACGCGATACACCCGATACATGCGATACACGCGATACACGCGCAAACGCGCATAAGTGCACACGCGCACACGTCCACACGCGCGCACGCGCACACGCGACACGCGCAGGCGCACACGCGATACACGCGATACACGCGATACACCCGATACACGTGATACACGCGATACACGCGATACACGCGATACACGCGATACACGCGCACACACGCACACGCGATACACGCGATACACGCAATACACGCGATACATGCGATACACGCGATACACGCGCATACGTGCACAAGAGCACACGTCCACACGCGCGCACGCGCACACGCGCATGCGCACACGCGCATGCTCACACGCGCACGCACACACGCGATACACGAGATACACGCGATACACGCGATACACGCGATACACGCGATACACGCGCACACGAGATACACGCGATACACCCGATACATGCGATACACGCGTGTCACGCGCCCACAACGCGCACACGCGATACACGCGATACACGCGATACACGTGATACACGCGATACACGCGAAGAAGCGCACACGCGCGCACGCGCACGCACACACGCACGCGCGCACACACACACACACACTTTTTTTTTTTTTTTTTTTTTTTTTTTTCAACCTCCCCTCAAAGACGGAGGGGGCATGCCATTAAATTGAAAAATAAACAAATAAAATAAAAAAGTGGGGAGGACGCCCAGGTTTACCCGACGCCGGCTCTAGGGATAAGGGAAGTTGTAGGACGAGGAGGAAGAATGGGATGAAAGGATGTGCCCCTATAAAATGACCACCAGTTCAAGTAAGAACCCCTCAAGACGCGGGTGGTGATACCACGGAGTACTCCTTCCGAGATGCCCAACTCGAGTAACTCCGTGGCGCTTTTCCCGCACCACACCCCGTGCCATGACACGGTCGCGGCAATGACCTTGATGTTATTAGGTGCCACTCCTTTAGCTCAGATATCGCTTGGCGCAGATAATTTCTATCTTATTTGCTTATTCTTAGCCTGCCAGGTCTGCTCCATGTCCACGCTGCCACTGACAACCTGGACATCCAGGATAATGGCAGACCTATCGGGCTTGATCGCAACGATATCTGGCTTCTTGCCCCGGTCACTCGGCATGTGGTATAGTCTCTCCCTTTCGACATCCCAACCGCTAGATGACAAAGCACCTGCTATCTGCTTGGCAACCGCATCGTGACGTAAAATGCGGCCGCCGTGAGTACGAGGACACTGCTGCACCACATGATACAGATTCTCATTTTTACCCCGACAGGCACGGCAAAGGGTGTCCACTGTCCCGCGACTACTCCTCGAACACCTAACCGAGGTGGCTAATGTTGCCACCCGGACAGCGTGAAAATGGCGATAGTCGCGGGCCCCAATGCCCTCTGAAGCCCATTCCACCCACTGGGTAGAAATGGGGGATTCAGAGCACTGTCGGAGTTCTTTACCATCTACTGACTCATGCAGTGCAGCAGCGAACTCAGCAGATGAGCTGGGTTTTGGAGCAGTTGGTGTTGCTCGATCGCACCACAACAACTGCTGCCGAACAAAGTCCAGGTCAGCAGCAGTGCGGGCGACCTCCCAGCTCGAGCCCCTAAGGGCAAGCAGGCGCTGGCGGCGTAAAGATGGGATGCTGGCAGAAAGAGAGACAATACCGAGCCCACCGGCCTTGACCGGTGCGTGGATGTAGGCACTTGGGACACCAGGTGGAAAGCCTAGCCAAGAGCGCACAGCAGAGCGAACTTCACGATCTAACTCAAGCAGCCTCCCCGCAGTAAGCCTGCCAAAGACTAACCCATAGGTTAGCTTTGGCAGTAAGTACGTGCGAAGGAGGCGCAGCTTCTGCTGTGGCTTCAACGGAGCCTTGGTGACACGAGCTAATGCTCCACCAAGGTCCACACGGCTTGCGGCTATAGTGGCCACACCCATGAAGTCGACCCCAAGGTACCGCCAGACCTCCAACACGGATCGGGCAGGGATGGAAGTTTGTCCTAAGACAAAACACTCCTCATCCACTACCTTCACCTTATGCTGGCGACCCGACGGGACCAAGGAGACCGACCCACACTTAGCTGGGTTGACCACCAAACCACACCTGGCTAGCTGCTCAGCAAATGCGTTGAGGGAGATCTGCAAGCCCTCACGGGTTTCTGCGAGTAGGATGACATCATCAGCAAAAGCCAATGCACCTACTCGCACCCCAGGGGCGAGATCAAACCCTATCTCACTCTCGACTGGTGATCCACACCATACGGACATTACGAAAGTAAAAAACAAAAGGCTGTTGGTGTGCAAGGCAACAAACCACTCGAGGAATGCTTTCTGCCGGGTGTGATTTTCCCTTGAACAAAAACAGCCACAAGGTTTTTCACACCCCTCCACGCTTACATTTCCAAATCCTCGCACTGTTCGAACCCCCCAATGTATTTTCAACACTCTGACATAAAGTGACCACCCAATGAAACTTCATTCTCTGAATATAAAGAGTAAATTAATACCAGCAACAAAAAAAAAAAAAAATAAATAAATAAATTAAATTTAAATCAAATTAAATAAAAAAAATAAATTTCAGCAACAAAATTTTTTTTCCGACAAAACAAAATTTTTTTTTTTGGAAGGGAGGGGATGGTGTCAGAATATCAACACTGATAAGGACTAATCCTTATACTTGATTGACCCTTCACCCTTACCGTCACTTCTCCCACTTTTCTATCACCCTCATCCGAGATCGACAGGCAGTCGTCCTCAGTTCTCCGTGCGTATAAAATATACCCCTTTTACTTTTCAATATCGCGAGTGCCACGTGGGATTTTGTGCGGCCCATGCCTACGGACCCCCCGAAGGAGATTTTATCATTAACACGGTCTGTTAACTATTTTTAATTTGTACTACGAATCTGGTGAGTTAATTTACATTAAATCCTTTGACTGTGGTGGTCACCGATTGTCCGAGACACAGGGCTGCTATATATTATAGCGAGGTCCCCCCCCCCCCTTTAGTAGGTAGGGTCAAATGGTTTTACAAATATAAACCTGATTCCTCGGAACTTTTGGAATATTTATTTGTCCCTATTTACGAATCATCACGTTACGAAGTAACAACCGTAACAACTGGTAGCAGAGCTATATATGTACACGACCTTTACAGCAAGTGATACAAAGTTCCCTTTTTTCTTTTGTTTCACTTCCGATCTCGCACTTCTGCGCAACATAAATTTCATCTGACTCAATTGCAGTTTAGATATTTGCATATTAAAATAGACTGGAAGCAAGAAAAAATATAATTTTTTTTTCATTACAATTTATGATTGCACCATTGAATATTTACCAAATTTCTGCTTTAAATATATATATATATATATATATATATATATATATATATATATATATATATATATATATATATATATATATATATATATACATTTATTTTGCTTTCATCTCGAGCTCATTCAAAGTAGAGCAAGGAACTAATTCATTTTTTATTTTTGAATAAAGTGGCTGTTTGCCCCTTACGTACCCAAGGTGTTCATCGTCCGACCCACCCGTGGATGACGTCAAATGCTCGATTTGTTTAAATCAATTTCATTCCGCATGTACGAGAATAAACACTATCGACGCGTGGATTAAAAAATCTTACGCCAGCAGGGAAACCTGGAAATGTGACTTATGCAAAACAGAGCCGGCCGTACCAGATCCAACCAGCCCAGTTCCACTGTGGTACTCAATTTTACTAACCGATTTGAAATCAATCAAATCGGATTTAACAACTTTTAAACACGAACGCGCTCAGCTAGATGCCAAAATTAATTCATACGAAGCCCAAATTGCGTTTTTGAAAACAGATAATGAAACCTTGAAAACACAGATTTCAACTTTGCAAACCCAACTACAATCCATACAAACCTCTCAACTCGGCGCACTATCTTTCGATTTTCAAGGCGATGTAAAAGGCGACAAAATACCAAATTACATCGAAAACGAGATTTCTAAAGTACCCAAGCTGTACACTGACAACCCTTGGAGCCTCATAAAATTTCTCGAAAAACTACACCTGTTAAATGGGATGAGGGAAAGTAGTTTTAAATCGATGTTTCAACGAATTGCGACTTTTCAGGGAAATTCAATTTTATTGCGTTTAGCAATCGAGCCCGTAATAACTTTCAAGATAGTTGCAAAAACTTTACTTGACGAATTAACGACGCCACATACAAAATTAAATTTGGTTCAGGATAAAATATTGAGACCACAATATCCAAGTGAATCCTTTCGAACATATGTGGAACAGGTAACCAAATTTAATGACATACTCTCGCAATATTGTGATACTGATATTGTTAAGAGTATTTTACAAGGAACCTCAACGAATACACGCGCGAAATTTCAGTTCAACACTCGTCCACAAACAATGGCAGATCTACAAAATCTTGTGGCTGATGTAGAAAAATTAGAGTTAACTGAAAATCTTCAAAAAGCGAAATCAAAAAAGCAGATGCAAAATTCCAAAAATTCACTACTGAAATCCAATAATAATCAAGAAAATACAGATAATAGGCGAGAAAAATCTCTCCAATCAAACTCCGATGCGCAGCCGAATTTCCCTTCTCAACACTATCGGCAAAATACATCATCAGTAGGAGGCTATAATCAACGTAATCAGGGTAAACAACGCACATTCAACAACAATGATAGCAACAATATTAAACAATTTAACAATAACGCAAAAACACAAACGTGTTTCAAACAGAATAATCCTAATTTCAGCAAACCTTTCAAGCAGGCATTCCTGCAACCCTATATAGCTCCACAGCCATATGGACCATATATGAATTACCCCTCATTTCCGTATTTGCCCCCATGGAGTTACCAACCCCCGGAAGGAACCCCTAGATCACCCAGCCCTAGAGAATCCACCAACCGACCAACACAAAATAAAAGTAACAAGAATACGCAACAACACTCGTTCAACGGAAATACCCCAAAAAATTCAAAAAACTAAATAAAGGAGTTCACAGAAAAAATAACAAAACCAAAAAAATTCACAGAAGACAAGTTTCAAAGGATGAAAGCACCAAAAACTTAGCCCAAATTGTGATAAACGGGATTCGGACTGCCGTCATGATTGACTCGGGCGCAAGTTTTTCGGCGGTAAATCGTTCCTTTTTGGAACTTCTTCAAACTCAAAATGATTTGAAACTATTTGAAACACATATGATGGCTCAATTGGGAGACTCATCTGAAATTTTAATTACTATGATGGTCAATTTAACAGTTAAGATCGGGCAAAATTCTTGGACGTATCCATTTTGCTATGTTCCTAATTTGCCGCAAAACGCCATTCTGGGACTGGACTTTCAAAAAGACACCACTTTGCTTTTGGATCCTTCAACCGATTCCTTCTGTTTCAAATTTCGACCGGACTGTACATTTCCCTTGCACAGTGTCGAAGATTGTGTTCACTTCGCTTGTGAATTAAGTAACAAAATAGATGAAGGAAAATTGCTCACTTCATTCAAAAAACGTTTTCCGGAAGTTCTAACTAAAGAACTCGGGATGACAAATTTAATTACCTGTGAACTCCGATTAAAAGAAGGCGCAACCTTAAAAACAAGTAAAGTTGTTTACACACAAGGACCGATAAGGCAAAAAGCTATGCGGGACATACTTGATAAGCTTTTGGAGCAACGAGTAATTGAACCCATAGAAACGTCAACTGCTTCTCCTTGTTTTCTCGTACCTAAAAAGGGCTCCAGTAATTCAGATACCTGGAAACTCGTAACAGATTATCGGGAACTCAATAGGCAACTAGAATATTTACAATTCCCAGTTCCCCCCATTGAATCTGCATTTATGCACCTTAAATCAGCCAATTATTTTACGTTAATGGACTTAAATTCCGCCTATAACCAGATTCCATTGTCAAAAGAATCAAAAAAATTAACTGCCTTCCAATGTGAGTACGGAACCTATGCTTACACAAAGGTTCCGTTCGGAGTAAACAAAGGAGGTCAAACATTAATGCAATTGATGAATCAGTTGTTTTCCGATTTACGCTATAAATATCTATTTTTCTATTTCGATGACGTTTTAATTTATAGCTCGACATATGACGAGCACATAAAACACATAACGGAAGTCTTAAAAAGGTTACAGATTGCTAATTTGACTGTAAACCCTGAGAAATTGAAATTGGCCCAAACAGAAATAGATTTTTTGGGTTTCAAAATTTCCGCTGGAGGGAAACTAAGCATCAATAAAGATAGAGTGGCGGCGTTATTGAACATTGAACGACCGCGAACTCCTATACAAATAGCCTCCTTTTTGGGAGCACTAAATTTTTTTTCAAAATTTTTACCAAATTTTCAAATTTTAGCTAAGCCGCTAAACGACTTGCGAAAAAAGGATTCCCCGATGATATGGGATGATAAGGCGGAAACGGCTTGGCAATCACTACGAAAACTAGTTACTCAACCACCAGTACTAATGACTCCAGATTTTTCAAAAAGGTTTCATCTCTACTTAGACGCATCAAAACTCGGCGTTTCAGCAATGTTGGCTCAAGACCATGATGGCGAAATTCGACCAGTAGCTTTTGCGAGCAAACAATTGAAAAAATACAAAAGAGACGTTTCGGCATATGAACTCGAAGCAAAGGCGATTTCGTTTGGTTTCAAGAAATTTCGTATTTACCTGGAACATGCGGAATTCGACCTTCATACAGACCATAAAGCCTTAACGGCAATTGTTAGTCTAGCAAAAAATGGTGGGCAAATGGCCCGTTATGCAGTGGAGTTCATGCCTTTCCGTTTTATTGCTCATCACATAAAAGGTACCAAGAATTCTTTGAGTGATTATCTCAGCCGAAATTTCCCGTCACATGTAGATCGTGAGACCACAGATTCTGAATCTGAAACAGATTTTAATTTCCAATTAGCATCAAGTTCAACACCGGTTCAGGCACTTTCGGTCTTGCAAGATTTCCCACAAATCTTTGCTGATTTCAACAAATCTCAACAAGCGGATCCAAATCTCCAACCCATAATCATGGCAATAGAAAACAAGACGAACATTAATAATCGTTATTCTCCGATAACAGGAAGACTTATGTACGAGACAAAACCGGGAATACGTCGAGCCGTAGTACCCGCATCTTTAATTGATGTAGTTTTTAAATATTATCATGCATCAGTTCTAGGCTCACACTGGGGAATAAAACGAACAGTTGAAGCGATCAAACGTCAATTCTATTGGACAAACCTGTATAAAACTGTAAAATCAAGGATACTAGAATGTGAAACGTGCCTAGCCAATAAAACTGATCGTTCACATCCAAAAGGACACCTCTCATCAACACCAGCCACCCGCATCGGTCAAACTTTGTATATTGATACTGCTGGCGAATTACCCCAATCATTATCATACAGACATGTTCTAATAGCGGTTGACGGCATGACGCGATACACAATACTGGTGCCTCTCACGCGAACTACCTCCGAGTCCATAATAAATGCGCTAAAAAATCACGTTTTTCGTTATTTTGGATTTTGGGAACGAGTGGTTTCGGACAATGCGACTTATCTCACTTCGAAGCAGTTTAAAGATTTTCTTTTCAATTGTAGCATCAGACACACTCTTTTACCGCCATATTACCCCAACCCCAATCAAGCAGAACGCCAGATTCAAAATTTGAAGTCATCATTGAGAGCTCAATGTTCAGAGGATCACACCAAATGGGCGCATCATCTCTATTTAACCCAAATTGCCCTCAATAGCGCCTACAACGAAACGACTAAATTTAGTCCTGCCCAACTATTCCTCGGACACAATATGATGACGCCGCTAAATTTCATGAGGAATGTAGACGAAGAACAGCTTAATCTACCGGAAACTTGGCGAACGGCGGTTAACAACATCAAGCGAGAGCATCAACGTTACGCAAAATTTTATAATCGTAAACACGCAGCTGTGACTTATCAACTGGGTGACCAAGTATATTTAAAAACTCATATTTTGTCTGACAAACAACAATCTGTTACGTCAAAGCTCGCTCCTCGTTTCCATGGCGCCTACGTTATTCACAAGCAACTTTCGGAGGTCACATACCTCCTTCAAGACTTAAGCAACCCCGATATTTTCAAATCAGCTCACATATCACAATTGAAAGTGGTTAGCAAACGCCACACAGCAAATCCATTAATTTCGATGAACCTCACTCATCTATCTTGACGTAATTCTTTTAATTTGAGTATCGATTACGAGTAGTATAAGTATAAAATTGGAGATACAAATTTTATCTTCAATTATAGCAAAAAAAAAAAAAAAGATTAAAAAAAAAAAAATAAAAAAAAAAATAAAAAAAAAATAAAATAAAAAAAAAAAAAAAAAAAAAATTATTCTCTTCTTTTTTTTTCTTTAAATAATGTACTGAATAAGAGCAAATATTTTATTACTAGAAAGTCCCTAATTTTAGTTAAAATTCATACAGCCCTGCAGTCTCGGTATTTCGTTAGTGCCAATCCTATGTGCAGTGCTGAAATCATGTGAATTGTGCATCAACGTGAATAATTTGAACAGGAGCTAATTTTAAGTTGAATACATGTACATAATGTACTTATAAGATTTGTGTCGCATGAGTAATGTGTCCTCTTGCGACTAGGAACTATGAATGTGTCCTGATTTTATATCCCAGCCCTGAAGGAAAGATTTTATTTTTAAATTTGTCCCTCTGCTCGCCTCGTGTGTACCAATCGAGGTTTAGGTTTCCTGATGCAGTTTTGTGCTTTCTCGACTGGTGAGCCACACCATACGGACATTACGAAAGTAAAAAACAAAAGGCTGTTGGTGTGCAAGGCAACAAACCACTCGAGGAATGCTTTCTGCCGGGTGTGATTTTCCCTTGAACAAAAACAGCCACAAGGTTTTTCACACCCCTCCACGCTTACATTTCCAAATCCTCGCACTGTTCGAACCCCCCAATGTATTTTCAACACTCTGACATAAAGTGACCACCCAATGAAACTTCATTCTCTGAATATAAAGAGTAAATTAATACCAGCAACAACAAAAAAAAATAAATAAATTAAATTTAAATCAAATTAAATAAAAAAAATTTCAGCAACAAAATTTTTTTCCGACAAAACAAAATTTTTTTTTTGGAAGGGAGGGGATGGTGTCAGAATATCAACACTGATAAGGACTAATCCTTATACTTGATTGACCCTTCACCCTTACCGTCACTTCTCCCACTTTTCTATCATCTCCGCTCATCCGAGATCCAAGCACGACAGGCAGTCGTCCTCAGTTCTCCGTGCGTATAAACTATACCCTTTTTACATTTCAATATCGCGAGTGCCACGTGGGATTTTGTGCGGCCCATGCCTACTGACCCCCCGAAAGAGGTTTTATCATTAACACGGTCTGTTAACTATTTTTAATTTGTACTACGAATCTGGTGAGTTAATTTACATTAAATCCTTTGACTGTGGTGGTCACCGATTGTCCGAGACACAGGGCTGCTATATATTATAGCGAGGTTCCCCCCCCCCCCCCCCCCCTTTAGTAGGTAGGGTCAAATGGTTTTACAAATATAAACCTAATTCCTCGGAACTTTTGGAATATTTATTTGTCCCTATTTACGAATCATCACGTTACGAAGTAACAACCGTAACAAAATTTATATTTTAAATTCATTGCCCTCAGAGTGCGCTAATTTCAAAACAATTTAACCTGAATGTAATAAGATGATTTACAAAAATTCGCTCGTCAATCATAATGCATGACTTTGTATTTAATGTTTTATGGTCTCTTAATTTGATCTGAAGCGATTTTTTGTTCGAATTTAAATTAAAATTTTAATAATTTGAGTTGATTTTTTTTACATGGATATTTCTTAGCTGTGGGGCCGATTATTCCAAATTTTCGACTGACAGTAAAAAATGCCATTTTTGTTTTCACCTACAACCAATACCTGGAGATGCTCAACGTTTTAAACAACGAAGGAGAACTTCGGCAACTCAAGAGAAATAAACCTCTGGACCTAACTGTGCTGTGCAAATAGTGCAAGTGTAATCCAGTGTTCTTTTAACTGTACTTGATACAAGTATGGGCCAGGTTTTGCTGTAAACCTCCCCCCTTAGTGAGCCTAACATGAAATGTAATATTGCTAGATGAGATGTATATGTTTCAGTTGCAATAAATAAATCACGAAAAAAAAAAAAAAAAAAAAACCTACAACCAATCATTGCTAGAGAGAATATAACTTCCTAATTTCCCATCCCTAAAAAAAAAGTTTGCTGGAAAGCTTTGAATTTATTGAACATGAGTTGAATGAGCCAAGATCACAAGCAAGTTGGCAAAAATCTGAACTACCGGATTTGACGCACGGCACACCCTCTTTTAGAGTTTTAGACAACAAGATTTACTGGGCTAAGTAGGCTCAGCGACAACTGGAAAGCGGTATTGCCTCTACGTGACGCTCTCGTCTTCCTTCCCCCCTCCACAACCTCCTCTCACATACGCCCCTCCCCGTCGTTCTCCCCATCGACACGCCCTACCGGCTTGCGGGTGAACTGCTTTACCGGCTAACGCTTGGAGCCCCACTGTCCGGTGCCCCCTTAACCGTCGTAGCAAAAACACTGCTTATAAACATGATCACATATTTCAATTAGTAAAATTGGAAAATCAGGACCTCATTCAATCTTCATCACAATATTCGAATAAAACAATTTACTGTCGAATTTTTTTCTGCCGACATCCGCGGGAAAAAACTTTTGAAGGAACATTTTGAAGGCTGTAGAGAAAAAACATTTCAAGAGTAATGTTTGACAAAACTCGCTCTGCCCCTTGACCCCGATAGGGAGGGTTTCACCACCCTGGACCCCCAGTTGCTTTCCGCTTTGAGCCTTAGGCTAAAATGCTAAAACATGGAACACGCTTTCTTCCCGCTAATTCGCAAATGTAAATAAATTTATTTATTTACTAGCCGCTCCGTCTCGCTACGCTCGCCTCCACACAGGCAGACAGACAGACGGAGTTTCATTCTTATAAACTAGCCGCTACGGCTCGCTTCGCTCGCCTCCAAGTCCAGCCCCCCAACGTGGGGCTGTGTACATGCGATGTATTACAATTGAAACAAGAAGGGGATGTAGCTCGCTTCGCTCGCACACGGTAAATCCCTAAGGATAGGTTTAACGTGTGTAGGGGATGTTGCTCCCTTCACTCGCAAACGGTAGCTCCCTAAGGGTAGGTTTAACGTGTATGGGGATGTTGCTCGCTTCGCTCGCAAACGGTAGATCACAAAGAGTAGGTTTAACGTGTGTAGGGGATGTTGCTCGCTTGGCTCGCTCGGTATGGCTGTATCTGTGTAGGAAAAACGCTGGACCCCCCCCCCCCAATAAGTTACTCGCATTGTGAAACGGCGGCGGGCTCGGTTAACTTCTCATTTTAATCGTGTCGCCTCCCTTCCCCTCGAATTTTGACCAACTTCCCGTCACTTTTTTCGATATCCGATTTTGGATTCAGATTCGGCGGACTCAAACCTGTATTTTGCCCGCAAAAACCGTCCCGAAAAACGTACCTTTATGGGGTATATTTTAATCAGAAAAAACCAAGTTTTTCGTCGGACTTTTTTAGAAAACGGGTCGCTACTCTTCAATTTTTTTGACGCATTTCCCGATAATTTGTTCGCGATCCGATCGCGCTGTCGTCTTCCTCGTAGACAAACCTACTAAGCCGGTATTTTTGCAGAATTTTCTACGGCCGTTTAGAGGGGTACGGGAAGCGGGGAAGTGGAAAAAGCGCGCATTAAAACTTGCTTCCACCCCCTCCCGCCCTACAGCCCATGGTTTGGGTGGGATTAGAAAATTTTAAATTCACTTATACACCCTATCGGAAAATCCCAAGAAGATCCCCCCACTCAGGCCGTTTGGCCGTGCATAGACACGACAAACAAACAAACAGACGGAGTTTCATTCTTATAAATAATAGAGATAGAGATAGTATAGATAATAGAGATTTATTCATATCAAATGTGAAAATTTGAAAAAAATCAACAAACATTTCTGGTTTTTTTCTCAAAGAACCTGAAGAAGCTACCTGATTTGTTAATCCGTTTGAAATCGAGCCCTAAGAAATTGAAACCCAAAGAGTAAAAGCTGAAATGATAACACATTGTTTTCTCTAAATAATTCCACGACTAACTTCAATTCTGTATTTCCTGCACCCAATAACAAAAAGAAAATGTAAACCAGAAAGTGAAAATTCGAAATCCCAAAGAATCCTGTATACAAAGGTCTACTTGAATGGTTGGCACCTGACGTATTAAAAAAAAAAGCACTGGTGCGCGCCGCGCGAAGTAAAACATGCAGAGAAAAATTCCTAAGACCAGGCGCATGCATCACTCCGTGTGCCCCACTTGGACCTTATCATCTTGAATATTGCAACTGATCGATTTTTTTCCGGGTTCTGATCTAGCGAATTTATAAGGCAGATTGCCTACTAGAAATTCCTCACAATTTTAAATTGCAGTTGGTTAGGTACCTACCTCGAATTCATTATTCAGAACGATCCCAGATGCCCATCATTATTCCAGAATGTATTGCATTGTATTATTGACATCGATTTTCAAGAGAAGATTTAATTTTTGGGGCTCTAGAACGAATTTCAAAATCATGCGTAGGTACTTAGATTTTTACTCCCGATAACAAATATTAAAAAACATTCGAACATTCTAAACAGCTCTCATTTTAACTAGTGTAAAATGTTGGTGGCTCGTTGTTCGTATAGTTACCCTACACACAGTATTAAAAATCCAAATTTCATCTTCAGTTCTATGGAATTGGTAACTACTGCACGGACAAATCAAAAGAACGAAAATGCACCAACCAGTTGGACACGTAATCCGTTCATCATTATCCCTTACTGAAAACTAGTACTTGTAGCCTTTCTATAATAATCAATAGGTACAGATACAATTTTCTGGTTGAATCACAGCAATGGCATCAGGGGCGTAGCCTCTGGGCCTTTGGGAGTAGCGTCCTTCACTTTTTACACAAATCCTCCATGTATCTATCTGTAAGCCTTCCATTATTGATTAATTGCCTACCGGAGAAAAAAAAATTAATGCATGTTTGAAAATGCATGCTTAAGGTAAGATTTTTCATTTATTTCGGTCCATAGATCGCACACTCCACCAGACACAGTTGCGTGGATCAAACACTACTAGATTCGCGTGCGTAGATCACACATTCACACATTACACCGGTACCAACTAATCTATAATTACTTACTGTCCATTAACCCTAGATTGACACCGTGGGGTGAAAAATACCCCGGCAGTTGCAGTTTCTCGTGTTCCTCAATTTCGGAGAATCACAGAACCTTCCCCCTCCCTCCTAAATACTCCCCTGGGTCCAAACTCTCCCCAGAAAGTGACAATTAAGGTCAGTTCAATGCTAGATGCCGTAGAAGTAAGGTGTAAATAGTGACTGGGGTATTTTTCACCCCACAGTGTAGTTAACAGTGAACTTTTTTGCTCTCCAGTTTAGAGGTCCTCGGTGTTTTTTTTTCGGTTTTTGAAGTGCAAAATGGCTACTTCAAAGAAGTATTCTGATCCTCAGGAAATCAAAACTGTTGGAAGAGTTGGAGGGTAAGGACGAAGAAAGTTTCGGTGGAGAGAGCAGCTGTTCAGACAGTGAAGTGGAGGAAAGAGAAGCTTCAGATTCTGAAGAAGAGGTTGAACATTTCTCAGTGGAGGATCTTCCTGTGGAAATTCACCAGGTTCCAAGTACGTCAAATGCCTTCAGAGATGATGCTGGTGATGTGCCTAACGAACCACCACAGAAGGTAAGAATTTTGAAGGTTTACCTGGGAAAAAATGGATATGCTTGGAAGAAAAATGTAACAGCCACTAAGGGAAGACTTTCTAAGAGGAATATTGTCTCAGGCCGCCCTGGTCCTCAGGGGGACGCCAAAAATATTACCTCTCCTCTTGAGGGCTGGTCTTTGCTGGTAAACTCTCAAATGATTGCCAAAACTGTGGTCCATACGAACGAAGAAATTGAACGGAGGCGCTCAACGTGCAATGTTCTACAGTCTTATCATGAAACAGAACACAGATAAAAACGAAACAGATGAAAATGAAATTCAAGTGAAGATTCAAGTCTTTCGTAGCAAAGGGGTATGAGGAGGGAACATCAATAAAATCGGTTTCGGTTTCGATCACAATAAAACTCTGGTTTCCCACACTCCAAAAAAAAAAAAATAAGGTGGTGCTGTTATTGTCAACCCTTCACCATGATGATGCCATCAACCCAGAAACTAACAAGCCGGAAATAATCATGAAGTACAATGAAACAAAAGGTGGCACCTTTGGTTGGTTCCTTTGACCAACTTTGCCATAACTACTCCGTGGCAAGGAAGACTCGGCGATGGCCTCTCCGGTTTTTTATGGGGATTCTGGACCAGGCTGGAGTCAATGCTTTTGTCTTATATGGCATGGTAAACTGGCAAAATAAAGTTCCCAGAAAAGACTTTCTCTTTGATTTGGGCTACCAGCTGATCAAACCTCATGTCGAAAAGAGAGTTCAGCTGCACAATATATTGAAACCGCTGAAAGCATCGATTCTCGCTATTTTGGAGGGCGAAACAACGTCTGATGAACCCTTGGCACCTCTTCCTACCTTGGACAAGCCCGTGAGATGTTCATTCTGCGACAGGAAGGATGACAAAAAAACAAAAATGCTGTGCTCCATGTGCCAACGAGCGATGTGCCGCGATCACCGCTCCTCAAAATGCCATGAATGTTGAAGTGCCTCACATGGACAGGACGTGATATTTTCCTATAATTCTTTTTTTTCCAAGGCTGTTAAATTATTCTAGTTTGAAATTTTCAAAATCAGTTACCACATTGAGAAGATTTCATTTTTTTTTTTTTTTTTTACTGAGAATAATTTTATATAGTTTGGGTACCAGTGAGTCTGGGATATTTGTGAATTTCAATAAATATTTTACATTTTAATCTGTTTGGCTTTGTTTTTTCAATTTTCAAATCCAAATATATCATTATTGCTAAGGAAAAAATTTAGAAAATTTCGGAAGTATTTTTTAATGATTTTACCCCACGGTGTCGTTACCATTGATGCAAATAGCGGTGTCAATGTAGGGTTAAGGACAGGCAGGCGTGTTTCTATACTTCCTCTACGTGCTTGTAAATGTGTTATCTCTCCTAAAATACCTCGATACCTTTTTACTTATTTTAAAAGCAAAAAATTGCCAACTAATAAAAAGTTGAAAAAAAAAAAAAGATAATTTGTGAAATCTCGAAATTGGTACACCTCACCTTGGTATTTTTAACCCGATTCGGCTTTACCTGCATACAACTAGGTATGTTCAATTTGAATTATTATTTTTTTATTATTTATTTTATTTTTTTCCCCCACATGAGCGCTACAGAAATTTAGTTTCTAGGTATTTGAGATTAAAATCCAATTAGAATCGTAAAAATGAGGATTCGCACTCTACCATGGCTCATTTAACAACACAATAACAACTTCTGTCATACGCAGTATTCTAATGCGTAAATTGTAATTGCTGCAATCCGGTAAAATATCCATTTTTTCGGATGTAGAAGCAAGAGAGCTTTCTTGACAAGACTCATCCCACCCCTTCGACTGGTGCTAGACAATCAGCAAACCGAACGAATTGTCGAATTGCTGCGTTTCTGCGATTCCGGATAGATGTGAACCTACCTTTTTTAATTACACCAAGTTTACAACTTATTAGAAATTTGATTTCGATCTTATTTACTACATAAACAATCCAAAACAAAGATATAGAATGTGTTTTGACAAAGTCTGATATAGATATAATTGATGAACTCATTATTTTAATTCATTATTTCAGTTTCACTTAGCTATTTCGTGGTAACCTACCTCAAGATGGGACGAAGCTGGATTCCCCCCCCCCCCCCCCCCCCCCCCCCCCTTTTTTTTCATTGTCTGAATACCTACTACGTTGCTATTTTATTTTTATGTAACGATCTCTCACATCTCCTCTTTTAGATCACATCGCTAAACAGATTTATGCCGGTTTCACACCCCACTCCAGTAGGCCGTGCAATAAAGACATCTTATGCTCTCTAGTAGCGAGTTTTTGCACTAGGAATAAGCTCGTCAGCTCAATGTGTAAGGTTTGAAATCGCACATTTGATAAAGGCACTGCCGAAAAATGTGATTTTTGATTTGTGCCCCTTTCATTCTACATGTATGTGGGATGTATTGGGCCTAGTTGGGGAAATGGTTGTGAAAGTTTGAAGTCCCCTGTGCCCAAGTGAGATCGTAATGTCCGCTTGAAGACCTACTGCAGCTCTATCCTGTTACCGACATGCAAAGATCTTATAAACAAAGGCTACAGGGCACCTGCGAACGCAGTGAGCCATTGTTGGTATCATCAACCCAGGTCATATTCACACATGTTATTTTAGAAGGCTTATACAAATGGGATAGGTTAGTACGGTACCTTTCTCGGCGACGCTTTTCCTGCTTTGCCTGGGTCTGGTTGACATACTCTTTCGGCTTTTCCTAGACTTCCTTGCATTTCCTTTGTCGGAGTTTTGGTCAGAGCTTCTGTCAATGGACGAGGGATACCGTGCTTTTTAAACATGCCAGAAACAAAAACACAATTGTTCAAATCTGTTGAAGATTGCACATGCCTCTATACTATTATTGGCAGCTAAGTAGCTCTTATAACTACGATATGTATAACTACGATGAGTTTTAATTTGCCTATTTGAAGAATTCTCAAGCTTAAGTTTCCTGATGTGCATGTTTTGTGATTTGAACAAGATACAACATCTTTGTTAGGTCTTAGGAGAATATTTTTGCTCACGTCAATGTTTCTTTACTGACTGAAGGGCTCCTACTGCCTCATTCCGCTCATCCTAGCAACTCTTAATAATTTCTGATAATTTGCACGTCTGAAGACCTGTGGAACATTTTATGGATGTTTTAAAAGAAACAATCAAATCCCTGACAGCAGCCATAGTGCAGAACACCCAGGAAACGAAATTCATACTTGCTGAGATCAAGAATAACTGTCCTTAAATGAAAGCAAGATACCTAGGTACTTAACTTTATTAGGAAAATTGAACACCATTTTACGGGAAGAATTAACCTCGCAAAAATTAATAACGCAACCTTTCTAGAGAAGTAAATCGGAATCGTTTGACAATAAAAGGCCCGCATCGAGACGACGACTCGATGTCCATGGAAAATGTAATAATGAAATTCTGGTCTGCACTGCTGAATTAAAAACATTACGTACGGATGATATATCCAGCCGGTTATTAAAATTAAAAAAAAAAAACTGAGGAACTAAAATGATTAGATTTTCAACAGATGGTTTAAAAGAAGCCGTTTTCTTTTTATTAAAAAAAAATGGGGGGGTGGGGATGAAACTACTGAAACACAAAGCAATTGCCAAAAAAGCTGGCAATAAAGCATATCTCAGTTATGATCGGTTGGTCATAGACGGACGAGCTACTATAAGCAATACTTAATTCAGATGCGCAACCCGTTTTTCTTGGCAGTGTGGAGCCAACTCCGAATAAGAGTAAAAAATCAGAACTGTCAACGATACCGCTTTCTTGCGAAACCCAAATTGGATCTATCACACGAATCGTCTCTCGATTCATGACTACAATTAATCCAAGAAAAAACCAAGAGGACCGCAGGAACGCTAATAAACCTAGGGTAGAGGAGGGCACGTGGCTTGGAAACAACACTTTCTGACTGGCAACACCAAAGGGACCTGGTCGATAAGATATCAAACAAAAGAAGGATAATCTCAGAAGTGAAAACTTCTTCAATAGGTACATATGTAAGTATTTATTTTCAGAACTGCGACGTCTCAAATCATTGAATGAATTTGATTCTCATAAATATTTGTCAAATCTTGAAGATATGCCTTGTTGAAACCTGATTAACTAGCAAACCGCATGCTTCCCCAAAAAGTCCTGCACGACTATTATAGTTGATATAAAAATTAAAATGATAGAGGAAGGGCGAGTGGAGGGCAAGCCATTTACACTCATAAACATAGTCCGTTGGACGAAAAGCCCCAACCTGGAATGTTTATTTTTACTTTACTTACATAAATAAGAGCACAGATATTAAAATAATACTTGATTTAATACTTTCAACACTCCAGGAATCAGAAGAAATACATGAAAACCCTAATATATACCGGATGGGTCACTTCAACTCTTAAGAATCGGGGACATTAACTCTTTCCTTTTTAAGGACTTGGGGCTTGATAAATACAACGAAATTGTCGAGACACAAAGATAGACTCATACGATCACGAGATCAACAGACGATTATTTTGGAGGAGACGGTAATTTTTGTGCCAAATCGTATAGGACATCTGGAGAACGTAAGAATGACTCATCATTTTGGACCTTTAGGTTAGTAGTAAGGTTGATATCCAACGCAATGGGGGGAAGGGGGGTTATAAAAATAAGTACTTAGGTAACTTCTTTATTACTGACCCGCCCCCAGTTTCTCGAGCATATCATTTGCCAATGAAATTACAACTGGCATATATCAGCGTAACCACTATGCCTTCTAATTCCTAGTCCAACTAACCTTCAGGAATGATTGAGTAGAATTATGGTAGGCCGTAGTAGAATACTGTCTACTGACGCAGCTATCGTGTGTACACAGTGTTGCGGTGGTATTTCAAAGAAATGATTTGAAAATACCCATGAAAGCGTGGTTTTTCAAAAATGAAAAGCAATATTTGCACCATTCTGTTGGCCACCCTGCGCTGCCTCGCTCCCGACCATCCCGGGAGCGACGCCATCGTCACTTCAGTTCAAAGCCCGTTTGTATGGCACAGGTGAATGAGTGGGAGGGAAAAAAGGCTCCAGCCTGGGTGGGTGGTAAGCAGCCTTCTACTGCGACCTACCATAACTCTACTCAATTTTTCCCGAAGGTAAGTTGAGCTAGGAATATAGTACGGTCTTCGTAGAAGACTGTTTATTGATGCAGCACGTTCAAAGTTTCTCATTCACCTGTTGCAAAGAGGGGTGGTTGAGAAAAGTTGCTCAAGTGGCTGCAGCTGACCCACTGTGAGCTGAAAAAATGGAGAACGAGCTTACCACACTACTCGAGGTACACAACTTATGTGTGTAGGGAACTTGTGAAAACGCCCAAATCCCCCATACCCACCTATGCCATTCATGAGTAGTGTCCCCCCCTCCCCCTCCCTTTTTTTAAATAATGAAACCCTTTCCAGGGTCCAGAAAAAAGGGGAGAGGGCTGATCCTGATCTCTGGTAAGTGGTGCAAATGAAATCCAGAAAGGTGTGCAAGACTGGATATAATCTCCTCTGATAGATTCAAAATTGGAAATGATAGATGTAACTTCCCCATGACCATGTAAGCAAAGATTTATGGTGTCTTCCCCTGATGGTTTGTTGGGGCTTGGAAACGGTAGATGAAAATTTTGCATGTGTTACCAAGGGCCTATGATCTCTCTGGTCTCTAGTAAATGCTGGCAAGTGAAATTTTAGGGAGGTGTGCAAGATTGAATATAACCCCCTCCGAAAGAGTCGAATTTGGAAATGGCAGATGTAAATTCTCTATAACTATGTAGGCCAAGATTTATGGTGCCTCCCCCTGAAATTCTGTCGTGACTTGGAAAATGGCAGATGTAAATTCTCCATGAGTTACCAAGAGCCTATTATACATTCTTGCGAACATAGAGGAGTTTGAACTCCTACCTGCCGTTTTGAAAATCACGTAAGGAAATTCCTTTCCTAGCAGGTAGCAGCTCTGAATACCATTGCATGACGGGTTGAGTAGGCCAAAAAATCGGTTATATTTATTCCCGCAGACTGTAAAGTCGTAGAGAACCAGCGACTTGAAGTCGCATTGGAGACCAGACAAAAAGGGAGATGAGCAGTCAATAATAGCTTGTCTTAGCGAACCAAATTCACAGTAACATCCAAGTATCGCCGCAAGAGCGATGGGAAGCATAGTGTCGGTTCTGAAACAAAAACTGGGAGAAAAATTAATAGAGCTATGGTTTTAGGTCGAGAAGGAATATTCAGGAATGAATATTCTGACTCCCTCCAACTCAAACCTAATGTTGGACCTGCAAATAGCTAAGATAGTCTGAAGGCATTGGCCCGATTCTGTTTCGTATAGAACCCAAGAGCAGGTTATACCGGATAGCTAAATGTTTGGAGAGCAAATCAGTAAAAATAAATTGAAGAACGAATTCACAAAGAGATTTCAATAGGTAAGATGGAGGAACGAGACGGGAAGGGCCCTTCCTGCTGTAGTTTCTTCAACAATAGATGATAACCAATCAGATTTGATGCGCGGAACCGATTTTACCCGCTAATAATAATATTGCACGAGGTATGTGGTTATATTTATGTCGGAACGCACGTAGTTTTGGTAGTGGCAGAGACAGCACAATGATGCAACTGAACTGAAGTGGCCGGAGCGTACAGAATAGAGATGGTGGGGGAAGAGACTTGAAATCTCTTAACTGTTTAACACTAGCAAAAGTAATAAGGCCGATTCGGGCAATGAGGAAATTGATGGGAGCTCCTCTGAGGAAGTGAAGTGCTGTAGAAACACTTCAGAATCCCAAGTGTTTTTGTATTTTGCCGCTGGAGGCCGTAGACGAAACACTGCTTTTAACTATAGCTTCATCAGAGGGTCAGAACCCAAGTCACATTGTGCAAGCAAGGAGAGGGCAGCCCGATGGACATTGAATGAGCTGTATGCCTGAGAGGATGATTTTAGAATATTCTCGAAAAACTGCAATTTTTTGGGAACCGTGACCTCTCTGAGGTCCCAGCGCTTTTTCTATACACAAAACTGACCATAATTTAAAAGACGTTTGGTACTGTCTGATTGTCGAAAGAGCTAAGGATTTAGTAAGTGTTTCAATTACGTCTAGGGGGATTCCTTATTTTAACCATGCCTCCTTGATAATACAGCCACCATCAATTGCAGGTGGCGCAGGTCGTTCAATTGCAGGACTGTCGTTCCTGGAATAATCAGAAAGGTGGTCGTTAGATGGGCCGAAGTGTAGGAGATCCGAATCCATCATGCATTTGGAAATGGAATACCACGGTTGGGCCGGCCAATTGGGTGCAATCACAATGCCTCTAGCGCCTGAAAAATTCATTTTCCCAGGAATAGGTAAATGTGTCCATCCAGATGAGCCCTCCTCCGGCCAAATTAATTTTTAATCAAATTAATTTTTGGGTCTTTTCTAGAAGAAAACCAAACTCCACTATTCAATTGCATCTGCGGCGCACTCCGTGATATAGGGATTGATTTTGTAATAGATCAGAATTGTATAGATTGGTGGTCTGGATACTCGCAAGCTCCCATCTCAAAAATACATAACATCAAGTAATTAATCCCTTAGTAAAAATTCAGATTAGTTTGAAATATAGCTTAGTATCCTTTTGGGACTAATGAAAACTGTAGGTACTGTACCAGCAAATGGCGTTTTATTTTCTGTTCATTATGTGTATTCACACTAACAATTACTCATTTACATTACCTTTGTTTGTACAAAGGACACAAGGAGAACATCTATTTTGCAGAAATAATCTGTATACTATTCAGTAATTTACATTTCAAGCTAATCTGAATTTTCACGAAGGGATTGACTACTTGATGTTATGTATTTTTGAGATGAGAGCTTGCGAACAATCCGATCTATTCACATCATTCAGTTCTATAAAAAAATCAATCCCTAAATCGAGGGCTGCACCATAGCCGCAAGTGAGTGGTGGCCCCTAAAAGAAAAATAACCCTAATAATTTTTCACCAGTATCTATGTATTTAAAAAACCCAGTCGTATTCACGGGATATTTTAGAAGGATTATACAATTGAAATTTATATGGTACCTTTCTCAGCGACACTTTTCCTGCTTTGCCTGGGTCTGGATGACATTCTCTTTCGGCTTTTCCGAGACGCCCTTGCATTTCCTTTGTCGGAGTTTTGGTCAGAGCTGCTGACAATGTACGATGGATACCGTGCTTTTCAAACATGCCAGAAACAAAAACACAATTGTTCATATCTGTTGAAGATTGCACATGCCTCAATACTATTACTTATAGCTAAGTAGCTCCTTATAACTACAACCTATCCAACTTGAGTTAATTTGCCTATTTAAAAGGTTCTCTGCTGTATATGTTCTGTAATGGATAGATTGTAAAACATTGAACATCTGTCATAGGTCTTAAGAGATTAATTTTTTTCTCTTACACTATTCAATACACCAATATTTCTTAACCACAATAGTTTATACAAAAAATGTTAGATGGTGTTTTGAGGCTATACTTTCACTGGGTTCTCAAGTTACCTAACCATCCCATGGGGGTCCAAACCACTTTTCTGACCACCCTTCCCGAGCCTTAACAATAAATCGAACCATCCCTACCAGGTGTTAATAAATAGAAACTCACAAGGTCTTGATGAAAATAATGCGCGAGTTGGGTGTATTAGTGGATTTTCTTAGAAGACTAGTGGAACCGTGCTGCTCCGCAGTGTTACATGCCAAATCACCGCATGATAGCAGCAAAATCTAGCTCCAACTGATCAGGAAAGAACCCACAATTTCAATTTTCCCTTAATGTCCCAAAGAGTCAACTTATCAAATTTCAACTTCCTAGGGTGAACAGGAGAGAATTTAGCTCACTCAGTTGATCATGAAAGAGCCCATCATTTCATTCGTCTCTTAATGACCCAGACTGTCTCCCTATCAAATTTCAACTTCCTAGGGTTAACAGGAGAAAATTTAGCTCACTCAGCTGATCATGAAAGAGCCCATCATTTCATTAGTCTCTTGATGACCCAGAGTGTCTCCCTATCAAATTTGAACTTCCTAGAGTGAACAGAAATTAGCTCACACAGCTGATCGAAATCGTCAAAACCAAAAACGCTTGAAGAAAGGCCTCGAACTGCGTGTGGCAACAAAAACAATTTGGGAGCTAAACAAATCGGTTATCCGCACATGAATCCTTTCGAACTCGACCAATTTAGTCACATGATATTTCAAATGAAAGAGCATGATTCACTGGGTGTTCCTAGACCAAAAGGAACAATTTATCTCAATTAGAACCTGAGATATATCGAAGGACGAATCAATAAAATATGGACAAAGCTGGTTTTCAGTGCTTGATGACAAATCTATGCATAAATACTCGTACCTTTCATTAACAACAAATTAAAAGAAATCGGCCAGATAGAACGGCCGAGATGAAGCTTTGCAATGGCTCCATACATTTTAAAATCAAATTTTTCGAAAAATTTCTTCATTGAAATTCGTTTTGAGATATTTTGAAACGAATCCTAGAGATTACGCTTTTTCATATGTGTATATGAATGTAAGGGGGCAGCGTCATCTACTCCCGGCAGGACGGAAAAGTGAAGGAGAGAAGAACGTCACTCGCCAATTGTGATCTACTCCCAATTTATGAACACCGACCTTCGACTCCCGTAAAATGTCTCCCGAGTGCTATCAAAAACATATAGATGACACTTTTTCGTATTGCACGAAGTTTTTTGTGCAACTTTTCACTTTGTACGGGTTTATTAACAGGTTCTACATCCCTCTCGTGTTCTGCATTCTACGGACTAAAGAGTTGTTAGATGCAGGGAATTGCTTGGCAGAGAGTTAAATTCTGAAAAATGCGTAACAGATTTTGAAATTTCAATGCAAACAATCCATAATACTTCCAAACATCCAAAATAATAATAATGTGAGGGTAATTTCCTGTGAGCAAGTGAAACTGGTGAACTCACCAGGACAACTAATGCATGTGACTATACTCCTGTAGCTGCGGAGGTACTGGAGGGAGCTGGGGATGAAAAAGTTTTGCCACCTCTCCAAGATTTTGTGGACTATCGGGAGCCACTTTGCTCCCAGCCACAACCCTGGTGAGCCGGTGGTGCCCCCAACTTCCACCAGGGATTCCTTACACAGCATCATGTGCACACCAGTGCTTCACGACGAGGCACATAAGTGCCGTGTCAAAAACTCCACGTCTGCTGGACCCGATGGTATTTCTGCCCGACGCTGGAATAAAGCCCCAAAGAATGTCAAGCTGCTCATCCTCAACCTTTTACTTCTGTTGGGAAGGCCTCCGAAAGCGTTGACCCGTGCCCGGACCATCTTCATCCCTAAGAAAGGAGTAAGTGGGCCTGGAGGCTACCGCCCGATTTCAATATCGTCAGTAGTCTTCCGCCACTTTCAAAAGATTCTGGCATCTTGCTTCCAAGTGGCTGGTGTCATAGGAAATTTTGTCTAACCCCTCAACCACCACTCACTCATGCATAACCTTTTTCTTTAATGCAACATATCCAGAATGATCAATATTCTACTGAGAATATTGATTTGAGATGTTTTTGTTACAATTTATATTTTGAGATGCGAGCTAGTAAAATGTTCAGGTTAATAAATTAACTTCACAGACCGCTGATCTATAAAGCAAGCTGATCTACACACCATAGTATTCAAGACACACAGATTAGTAGGTACATCGGAGTGAGTAAACTGTAATTAAAGACCAGATCGCAACAGGAGCTGTCCTTTCTCGACCTGAAACCTCTAGCTCTGGCTGGAGTCAGGGTGAGTATAGTGGCGCACTCACCACCACCAAGATGGTCATAATACATGGTACCCACTCTGAGGAAAGACTGTCTGACGTGGAGACTGATTTGGTTTATGCTGAGCTCCTCTCACCACCTAAAAATGCTGCAGATTCTTCAAATTAATCAGCAGCACAATAAGGTGACAACAGCAAATTTATGCCAACTGCTTGTGGCTGGCAAATATGACGTCCCACTCATCCAAGAACCCTGGGTTTCTATCAATCAATGATATCAATCAATGATATCAATCACTAACCATGTCTGAGTTCTTTTTCAGGGATTTAGTTGCAGTGAAAATCATTCTCACGGAAGGCAACCATAGGGAGCATATAGTCACTGCATCAGCTTACTTCCCAGGAGATGCAGATACTTCAAGAGGACCTCCACCAGAAGAAGTGGCTAACCTTATTTGAAAAATGCCGCAATGACAACATGCAGCTCCTTTTGGGTGCAGATGCCAACGCCCACCACATTGTGTGGGGAAGCACTGACATCAACACACAAGGTGACCTGTTGTTTGACTACCTGGTTGCCAATGACTTATATTTGGCAAACCGGGAAAACAAACCAACATTCGTAACCTCATCCAGGAAAAAATTTCTCGATATTACCATTACAACCCCTCTACTTGAAAGAAAAATTAAAAAATGGTTCGTATCCGATATCCCCTCCTATTTTGATCACAGGTACATTGTCGTGGTAATCCAAGGTTTGGGTAAAACACGAGAAGTACATAGAGATCCTAGGAAAACGAACTAGAAGAACTACAAGGAGGAAGTAGAGGATTGGTTGAGAGAAATTCGGACCAAAATACATAATAACAATGATTTCGAGGCTCTGGCAGAAGAGCTGGAAAGCACGCTACTCGCCTCATACAACAATCACACCTTGACAACAACTGGGCCCTCACCAATCCAGGTTTCCTGGTGGAATACGGAACTAGAAGCTGTCAAACGTGAAACTGGCAAACTGTACAACAGAGCCAAAAAGACCGGCTACTGGGATGATTACAAGACCAAATTAGCTGAATACAGGAAACTTATCAGAAAAGCAAAAAGCATGGAGGAGGTTCTGTGAAGAGGTAGAAAGTGGCGCCAGACTCCAGCGAATCCTAGCTAAAGATCCTATCAATCCAATTGGAACACTCGTGAAACCAAATGGAGAATATACCTTAACAGCTGGGGACACTCTGGCACTCATGCTGGAGACCCACTTCCCTGGCTGTTTAGTAATAAATGCTCTAGGTACAGACTCTGACACACCAGCCCGCACCAATGGCGGGAAATCCTCTTGCTTAGACTGGGAAGTGGCAAAGAGTGTAGTCACGAAAGAGCGCGTGATGTGGGCCATCAACTCATTTGACCCCTATAAATCACCTGGCCCTGACGGCATCATCCCAAAACTTCTACAAGAGGGGGGGGGGGGGGGACAATGTCGTTAGGATCCTAGGTGTTCTCTTTAGGGCGTGCCTGGCAACAGGCATGATTCCCGGAAGATGGATTTTTGCCAAAGCCCGGGAAACCTTGGTACAACCAGGCAAAAGCATTTAGACCCATCTGTCTGACATCCTTCAATTTGATGGCATTGGAAAAACTTGTCGATAGAAACTTGAGGGAAACCTCCTTAATAGAGAGGCTCATACACCCCAATCAATTTGCCTATCAACAAGGAAAATCCTGTGAAGCCGCATTGCACCACCTAGTCACCAGGGTGGAAACTGTGCTGGCCGACAAGGAATTTGCAATAGGAATATTTTTGGACATAGAGCGGGCATTTGAATCAACCTCAGTAACCTCCATTATAAGGGCTACTCATAGGCACAATATAAACACCATATGAAGGTGGATAGAAATTATGCTTACGAGTAGAACAGTAAAAGCTGAGCTCCTTGGGGAATCAGTGGAGGTGTCTGTGGCGAGGGGCTGCCCACAGGGGGGCACCCCCCACCGGGGGAGGGGTCCCCACCGCTGTGGAACCTCGTTGAGGACTCTCTACTTGAACGACTCAACACACTTGGCTTTTACACTCAAGGCTATACGGACGATGACCATTTGGAGGAGTAGTCTCAGATCTGGCTCAGTCAGCTCTGAACGTGGTGGAGGATTGTTGTGGCATTGAGGGCCTAAATGTAAACCCCAACAAAACCAAACTTGTAACCTTTACGAGAAAAAGAGATTTGACGGGCCTTTCAGAACCTCTTCTCTTTAATTCAAGGGTGCCCTTCCAACGTGAGGTTAAATATCTGGGTGTATACCTGAATACAAAACTCACCTGGAATAAACACCTAGGACACATCAAAGGAGCCCTCATGTGCGCCAAGCGTACATGTGGGAAAGTATGGGGGCTACAACCGCGGATGGTACTGTGGGTATACACCGCAATTGTTAGACCCATAATAACGTACTGTTGCGTTGTATGGTGGCACAAGGCAGGTCAGGTGGGAGCTCGACAAACTCTCACCAGCATCCAGCGACTGACCACTACTCGACATGGTGGCCGATATCATGCCCAAAACTCTCTGTCAATCCCATCTCTACACATCAACCATCACAAGAGAGGGGCTATGGAAGAACAAATGCTGCTCCAACAACATCATCTGGTTCACAGATGGGTCAAAAATGGAAGCAGGAACTGGCGCAGGAATACATGGCAAACCCAGGTGGAACACCTCGCTTCCACTTGGGCAACACACCTCTGTATTCCAGGCAGAAATTGTGGCAATCGAGGCAGCAGCTGCGGAGAGTCTTAGGAGGGGGCACAAAAAAAGCCCACGTCCGCATCCTTTCTGACAGTCAAGCGTCGATAAAAGCACTAATGGCTAAAACCATCTCGACCCGAGTGGTATGGTGCTGTAGGCGAACCCTCAACAACCTAGCCAAACACAACCGGGTTCGCCTGGAGTGGGTGCCGGGGCATAGAGGCATCATTGGTAACAAAAAGACTGACGGGCTCGCGAGAAGGGGCTCCCAAACCCCATTTGTAGGGCCTGAGCAAGCAGTCCGTTTACCAAAAACTACCTTCAGAAGAACCATCAACACGTGGGTCAACCAACAATCCGCTAAAAGATGGTCCAATATTGAAGGACACGCCCACAGTAAACTTATGGTGGTTGAACCCAACACCAAAATTACTGAACGGCTACTTAGGAAAAACCGTAGGGAACTAAAAACAATGGTTGGCCTTAACCGGCTTTGCACCCCTACGATTTCACCTACATCGCATAGGGGTCACACAAAACTCAACCCTGTCCAGAATATGTGAGAAGACTGACGAAATGGCATCCCACATAATCTTCGAGGGCACAAACCCCAATGAGCTCTATTCAGAGCGAACAATTAATCAAGGGCCTCCCACCCCTTATCAGGGGGCTGAGTCTCTTCGAAAAACAAAAAAACTCTCAGGAAAGTACAACAAGCCAACAGGCTTCCGTACTGGGGGCTCAAAACCCCCACCCTGAGAGTTTTTCCATTTACATCTACCATCTACATCCAGAATGATCAATATTATACTAAAACATTGATTTGAGATGTTTTCGTTACAATTTATATTTTGAGATGCGAGCTAGTAAAATGTTCAGATTAATAAATCAACTTCACAGACCGCTGATCTATGAAGCAAGCTGATCTACACACCATAGTATTCAAGACACCAACACTCAAGATTAGTAGGTACATCGGAGTGAGTAAACTGTAATTACAGACCAGATCGCTAACGTTTCGTTCTGAAAAGCAATTCTTAGCAAGCTTTTATCAATTGGCAATACAAAATGGAGTAGAAATTCCACCTTGTACCAGATGGGCGTGGTATTCTAAGACTGTTAACTATTGAGTCTAAAACTTTATTCCTTTGTGGGGAGCGAGAGAAAAAACAAGAGAACCGTCAAATTTAGAAAAAACCTGCGAACTACAGGGATACTAGAGGCAGCCTGTAGCATAATCAAATTTAATTGATGAGCATAACAGTGAAAGAAACTAGCATTTGGATAGCTTTCTTGAACTCTTTTCTGTGCCCCACTATTGCACTCACTCATAACAGCAACCCCATCATATGTCTGGCACACTAACCTCTATCATTGCCGATAACGTCATTCAATTCATTGATAATAATTGAAGACAACGTTTCAGAGTTACAAGTGGGAGGGTGGTGAAGAGCAAAAAAGCGTTCTTTCACTTGATTGTCAATCAAATATCTATAAATTTATAGTGAATTGAATTTTGCAAGAACAATCTGTTGTCTCATCTGCTTCAACAGATAGATATTTAGCCCTAGCGATTTCGTGTTTTATCGCATCTTGACACAAATGAAATATATACTGTCAAGTAGCTCATTCTGTATGGTTTTGGAGGTGCCTTTGAACACTGTAGCATTTTCCAAATGTGACCTCAAAATGTCGTCAGTTTTGGCTGATTTTGTTACTAAGCCCAGAAAACTTATGTAAGTAACAATGAAGTTAATATATACGTACAAACGACAATGTGGAATAAAAAGTGAAGGAAACTTATCATAGTCCCTAATGCTTCCGACTACAGACCAGAAGGTCTCAAGATCGATTCCAAACCGGAACCAATAAACTTTTTCTTGTATTTCAACCTGCGAAATATACTTTTAAACTCAACTCCGATCTCTTTATCCAACTAATCTATATTTTACTAGAAGGATTGATTTCGAATACCCATTGTTTTTAATTTATATGTATATAAATCTTTTTCATTTTCTGTCTTATATCGGTACCTATACTGAATCACTGATATCCTTTAAAAATGCAATGAATAAGACAAATTTTATAACAAAACATTCCTGCCATGCAGCATGATCGTATGAGCAAAGTTTCGTGTAATTACGTTGAATTGTTTAGAAATTTTCAGCACTTTGAATGTAATCAAATTGCAAACTACCAATTCAATGCCAAAGAAAACTTATTCTAAATAATTATCTGCTTGTTAAAAGGAGATTTTGGATCAGTGTAATTTGTTGATCCTTCTAGTTTTTAGTTGATAAACTTTTTTTGTGTAATAATACTAGAAAAAAATATATTTAAAAAACACAAATTTCACCATTTGGCCGTTTTTAAGTACATTTTTGAAGGTGACAAATTTATTGGACTCAAAAATTGCAGTCCATCAAGCTCATGGTTTCTTTTGGAATAATTCTTTTTTTTTTTTTTTTTTTTTTTTTTTTTTTTTAGTGAGGATAGAACTTTTAGTGAGAATAGAATCTTTTTTAGTGAGGATAGAATTTTTAGTGAGGATAGAATCTAATTATAAGGAGAGTCTGGTATCGTCTGCAATAATACGTAGTAAACTTATGAAAAGCCTTAAAATCCAAGAATCCTTTCAATGTTTCAAAACGGATTTCCATGAAGAAATTTTTGAAAAAACTTTATTTCAAATTAAACTTTTCAAACTTTATCTGCAAAAGCTTATTATGATTTTATTTATTTATTTATATTTTTCAAAAGCAAATTCGCTGAAATTAAAAATTCTTGTAGGCAGTCTATCTTTTCACCAATCAACTCAGAAGCGGAGGTTTAATGTACGAGTAGAAGGGAACTCAATAGTGTTACATAGGTATCACAAAAAAGCACCTTTTCTTAATCTTTTGGGACAACACATTTAATATAAATTTAGGCAACATTAATGCCTACCAATACCTATGCTAACCAACGTCCTTTACAAAAACATTAAATATAGCAAAGGCTCGGCCCGGATTACGGATATTTTCCCCAAGGGCAAAAGTCCTTTCTTATTGTAAATCCTGAAGATCAAGAGGAGGCGGCAAGAATATTCTCAGGAACCGGAATAAGAATAGTGACTGGTCAGAGGTTTCTTGGCGGTTTCATAGGACAGGCATCTGGGAAGCAGCTTTATCTAGCAGAAAAACTTAAGAAATGGATAACGACGCTCAAGCGCTTGTCATTGGTCGGGAAAGAGCAGCCGCAGGACGCGCATGTCGGTTTCACCAAGTCTCTGAAGTTCCAATGGCAGTATGTTCAAAGAGTGGTCAGTTGCAGGGGAGAAGATTTTAGATCACTAAGAGAGGAAATTCGCAAAACCTTTATTCCGTCCTTGGTCGGGGGAACGGTGACAGAGGAAGAGTGTGACATATTCTCTCTACCAGTGGATACAGGTGGCCTGGCATGGACAGATCCAACGCGCTCGACGGACCTTTTGTTTGAAACGTCTCAGCGGGGGTCCACGGTACTAGTCGAGTCCATTCAACGTGATACCCCCTTTGGTATTGCTGAACACAGGACACTGATCAGCCAAGCTAAACGGGATGCAGTACAAAAGCGCAAAGAAGCCCAGAAGGTATTGTTGGATACAACACTGTGTAAGTTTTCGGGGGACAGACAGAGAGCTATCAAGCGAGCGATCCAGGATGTTTCTAAGGTGAAGTCATTAGGTTGGTTGTCAGCTGTGCCATTGGTCAAACACCATTTCGATCTTTCGGCTGATGAGTTCAGAGACGCACTTGCAGTACGGTACATGCGAATTCCGGTCGACATGCCAAGGTCTTGTGACGGTTGTGGACATGGTACATTCTCATTGCGCCATGCACTCAGCTGTAAAACAGGAGGCCTAATCTCAAGACGCCACAATGAATTGAGAGACATCCTTGGCGAGCTGATGAACACAGCATGGGGAAATTGCGTGAAGGAACCCATGATTATTCCACCCACAGCAACAAACCCGGCTTTAAGAGGGGACTTGGCTTGTCGAGGAGTGTGGGAACCGCAGAGGGAAGCGTTGTTTGACGTCCGTGTCGTAGACACAGACGCTCCCTCTTATGTTCCCCGCTCCGTACAAGCAGTCCTTAAGTCAGCTGAAGAAGAGAAGAAGAGGAAATACCTTCCCGCATGCGAACAGCGACATTGCACGTTCACTCCTCTAGTGTGTTCTGTTGACGGAGTGTTTGCACCACAAATGAACCGTTTTGTAGATGTGCTGGCAGAAAAACTGGTTGACCGATGGAAACGGCCCCATGGAGTTGTTAAGGGTTGGCTCCGGGCTCGTCTCGAATTTGCCATCCAGCGAGCATCATCATTGTGCCTAAGAGGGGCCCAACAGAAGTGGAGAAACGTAGACGACCTTGTTGGATTTTCCGAAGGTGCGGCATTGCCCCTCGGATTTACTTGGAGCAGTGACCAGTAATAAAGACGCAGAACGAACAACCGCTTTGATTCGTCATCCATCTGCCCACTATTATGAGCGGAACAGAAACATAACGGAGAACCCCATTCATATGTAATTCCCTCTAAAATAAATTAAATTGTTATTGTTTAAATATAGCAAATTTTATAAGAAAAATTGAAAACTCGTGAATAACCAAGCAGTCTTTATTTTCACCAATCAACACAGGTATAGGTTCAACATTTATTGAATGATTGATCAGTTATCACAGTCGAAGGGAAGTACCAAGTATTCAGCTATATTTATGAAAACAAGAAAAATAAGTTAGTGACATTGCGAAATGAATTAACAAACTAGGAATAAGTGAACAACAACTAGGTACACGACCAGAATATTATTATCAACACAATAAAGATGTAAAGCACCAGATATTCAGCTATATTTATGATCAGAAAAACTATAAATATACACTGTTGGAAAACTATTCCTCATGACTAAATTGAAGGGAATTTAATTCCTATAGGTGAATGTGTTCTTTATAATTTTTTTGTCAGACCATTAGGTATGCAGGGCATAAAAGCAGATTGAACTTTTATGAAGTGTGTACGTATCGGCCTCATTATGCATGTATAATACAATAAGATATTCACCAACAATCCAAACAAAACTTATCAATGTAACCGATTCTTAGTAGATAACTTTACAGAGTAACCCCTCCCTCTCCCAGTCACTACTTCCACTCATCATCATTATATATATATATATATATATATATATATATATATATATATATATATATATATATATATATATATATATATATATATATATATATATACATATATATATATATAATAGGTGATGATGATGAGTTGGGGTGGTGACTGGGAGGGATGGTTATTCTGTAATGGTTGCCTACTAAAATTAGATTAAATTATTTAGTTTTGTTTGAATTACGGGTTAATCTGTGCATAATTAGGCCGCTACGAACAGAATATACATAAACAACTTCCAGTCATGCAGCATGATCGTATGAGCGAATTTTTGTACAGTATAGTGTTAAACTTTTTTGTAATTTGAGCTTTTTGAGTGCGAGGAAATTGATAACTATTAGTTTTATAACAAAAAACGTATTCTAAATAATCTATTCAAATATTGGTTTTGATTTTGAGCGTATTTTGCAGTTTTTATTGATTTATCAGCAAATTTTATTGAATTTTAGGTACATTTTTTAGCATAATTTTGTACATAAATTGATGAATGTTCTACTTTATAGTTAATGAACTTTATTTGAGCAATATTCTGCCAAAAAATATTAATTTAACGATTTTTAACCGTTTGTAGCCATTTTGTGATTTTTTACAGCATTTTTTGAAATTTGACCAATTTAATGTGCTCCAAAAGTGCTGGCCAACAAACTCATCCTCTCCTTTGGAAAGCTTGGTTTTTTGGCACAAGGACGGTACTTTCATCTCAAACCTAAGGAGAGTTATTGTCTGGAATGATACACACACACACACATACACATGACATATATAGGTGTATATATATATATATATATATATATATATATATATATATATATATAAATATATATATACAGGGTGTCCCATCTAAACGGGCCCATTGGGAAATTACAGCCTATTTTATCTAGTTTTACGGTTGTGTTGTTTCCAACAGTAGGCGTACTAAACTCTAAACAGTAGGCGTACTCAACGCAACGTGGTCATATTTGAGATCCTTGGAAAAAATTATGAAGAATCAAAACCTGTTTTTCAAATACGGCCACAAATAAGGATTCAAGGAGGGGGAGGGGGACAACTTGTAGGACACCCTGTAATTTTGTAATGCATAGATAGTAGAATATATTAAATTCAGTACAATTTTCGTTTGATTGTCAATCACACTGTTCATAAAACATATACATTTTTTGGGTTGTCCCCTACCTCCCTGGATCAATTCCACTAGGTCGTCCCTCTTAAAATAAGATGTTCCCAGTTGGGGGCCACCCTGGAAATGCAAAAGATGATTTTACCTGGCAGGGAGAGTAGGATGGAAAACGTTAGCTGCGGGGGATAAATCGAGAGATTTCCAACGAATGCTGAACGATTTTTGGGTCCCGAAAAATAAGGAAGTTAGGTTTCATTAAAAATCGGTTGAATAAGTGAAAATCATTAAAACAGTTAGGATGACCTTTTTGGTAGTTGATGTGATGCAAAGAGCTTATATTTGAATAAGCTATGTGTTCCATGTAAAAATGGCCGGGCTACTTTGGTGACATGATTTTGGACTGTAGGTAAGGCTAAAGCTACCCTATGCTAAAATATAAACTCACATTTCGTTGAACAACATCAACCGTCCGGTATCCAAACACAGAGGGAACAGCATGTTTTCTGAGCTCTGCTTTTCCTGAGAAAGGGATAGGGAAGAAATCTTCCTTTTTGAAATGATGGGAGCAAACGACGGCATGCTTGGATGCAACGTCTCCGCCAAGGCTTCTCATCCATTGCATCCGCAATTCAGGTTCTCTTGGGAACCTAGAGTGAAGAAAAAAACTTAGAGCCTGTCATCAAATGCAGACAATAACTGAGTTTTAAATGAGGAAATGATTTGCGAAACCGTGAAAAATAATGGAGAAGGGTAAGGGGCAGAAAATGTGTAGTTAAGTAGTTACACATATCAACAGAAAACGATCTACCAAGATCAAAATTATTGTAATGGGGTTGAAAAATAGACACTTCAGGTTGTATAATCTTGTGTAAAACTAATAATAATTACATGCATACGTAAAGTAGGGAGGATGTAAGTAGTTGAACTTACTTGTGGAAGCTCCAGGGAGAGTTACCAATCGCCTTGCTACGGCATCCTCTTACGAAGCATTGCTTAACCATCCTAAGCTAGAAATCAAGCACAATCACACTGCTATCAAACACGACGCACCAAAAATTAATAATTAGCACTGCCATCTTCTTGACGACGCAGATGAAGGTATAATAAACTGGTAAAATCAACTCGCTCGTCAATGCGGGAGCGTTCTCTAAAGTTCAGAGTTTACGATAACAAACAACAAAAACGGAGGCTTGACTTGACTTGACTTCTCTCGAATTTCTTGTCAGGGATTCCTCCGTGGTAGACATATAAGCTTTGTTTCCGCTGCTGACCCGAACAGGTTCAGATCAAGTTGCGCTTGCGCAGTGAAGAAGGAGTAAGATAATGGCGTTTCCGCAGTCCCTCGGTTCATATTCGGTGCAAGATGTCCAGTGTTTCCGCTGCTCAAAGAACATGATCCGAACATGAACTTTCTGCTCCGCCAGAAGAGGAGGTGCAGCTTGCTCCGCGCATGCGCTCTTTGGAACTTGAGATAACCCGATATATCCTTCCTCACACTTCTGTAACCTTACACCTTACAAATTGTGGTTTCCTTTGATTTCGTGCCTATTTTCGAGTCCATTGTTCGTATTTATTCAGGTGATTCAGCGATTTTCGAACTTTTAAAAGTTTTAAATTAGAATTGTTTGACCCTTTATTATATTCCTTATTTCTACTACTAAACTAATGGAAATAGAAATAACTAAATATTCGGGAGTGAATCACGAGAATGTCGACGTCGAATAAGAATGAGACACAAGGTTTTGCTCATGGTTTTGCTAAAGTACCGCTAACGGGACTCCATTTCATGGATCTTCGTGTATCCATGGTTACTGCACCGAATATGTCCTAAAGCGTTTCCGCTGACATCTGAACTGAACAGCTATGGAGGTGCCCTTGCTCTGACCTTGCTCTGTACTGAACCTGTTCAGGTCACGTAGCGGAAACAAACCTATAGTAGGCAGGTTTGCTTCTTTCATCTTGTTTCGAGGATGCGTTTGTTCCACATAGGCTCATTTGTAGGGAGGTCGTTTGTGTTGCACATATCTGATGGCATTTCCAGCCAAGAGATTTCCTGATGCGCGGGGGGATCTTCTTTTTCGGCAATGCAAATTAAAGATTTTAGATGCTAATCTATTAGGTACCTAACCACTTGGAACTCAAAAGATAGAGCTAAACAGCTTGGAGATTCAAGAGGGAACCAAACAACACTGAAGTAAAAGTTACCTACATAGGCTCGATTGGCATTTTTACATTCTTTACATTTTAATTTATACTTTTTTATTTTATTTTATTTTTTATTTTTTTTTATTTTTTTTTTTTTATTTTTTTATTTTTTTTTTTTTTTTATTCATTTATTTATTTTTTTTTTTTAATTTTACTTATTTGTTCATTATTATTATTTCTTGTATTATTATTATTTTACATTATACATTATTGTATTTACATACTACATGCTTATATTTATATTCACATACTTTATGTACATACATCACTGTATTTACATACATTAGATATAAATATATATATTTATATTTATATGTACATACACATATACACTTCTATATACACACTTTTTTTTTTTTTTTCTAATAGTTTTAATTTTAAGTTTATGTCATGGATCTTAGATTTGTATGTCCTCGTTCTTAATAAAGTTGGCAATCTCCAACAGCTTTAGGTGATCTTCATGATTTTCCTTGAGATACGTCTTCACATCATCTGTAATTTCTGACAGCCCGATCCTGAATTTCCTGCACTCTGTCAATAGATGCTCCACATTTTCAAACACAACAAAAACGGAGGGTGAGGTCGCAACGGAGGCAAGATTTGAAATGAGGTTTTATAACAGTGTTGGAGGTTACACCCCACTATACGATTGTAGGCTCCAACAGACACATGCCCTCTCTATCCTACAAAGACATTGTAATAAACATTACATGTAATAGACATTGTAATAGTAAACAGTAAAACAGACACATGCCCTCTCTATCCTATTATAAGCTCTTTGCATAGATCAGATGTAGAACAAACAAATCCTGCTCCATGTTCTGATAAACGATATCCAAGAGCAAGGATCAGATAGGTGGATCACTCCATGGTCCAATCGGTCTAATCAGGAAGATTCATGACGTGAACGTGAACTATGAACTTATCGGTGGTTCGTGGTTAGATTTAGATCCTCCAAATTATTGATTTGGTTATGTCAGGAACAAAATTCTTCTTGGTGGTACAGAAATTGCGTAAAATACGGGAAATAGTGTATGGAATTGTGGTTTAGAAGTGCGGTGATTATTTGGAAGTGAAAAGGAATGGTGAGGAACAGAAATAGCTGGATGAACGAGTAGAGAAACATTGACTGCAGGTTGACAGGTGATGTAATCAGTTGAAATAATGATAAGATTGGAAAATCTATCAGTTTTAATACAATATACATTGATCTAAGCCAAACTGCATTAAGAGTGTGGTTTCCACTATCAATTCTATAAAACATTGAACTAATACGGACCTCCATCCATTTTTGCAACAAAAGATTCTTTTGGAGATGTGTACGAAAGCAATCGTACATGTTCCAGTTGAGTGTTTAACCGCTCTTGTATGTATGCATGTTACGTACATGTATTTAAAAACGCCACTTCAATGTAGAATTTCCCACCCATAATATTACAGTCCATGAGAAAAAAAGTTAGTCTACTCAACCCATATAAGTGCAGTAGCGCACATGAAAAATCCGTTCTCGCTTATAGTATAGCCAGTCAAGTCCAATATTTTCCTATGAAATGCATAAAATCAGCTGCACAAGTCATCAAGTTGGCATTTGAGGTAGTCCTATTGGTGTATCGAATAGAAACTTACCTGTTCTCTGATGAATAACTTGACCGTATCTGACAATTTTCTGGATGCTTTCTGAATCTGAAAAATTTCAAATTTTAAAAAAATATCAAAAATTTTGTCGTATGAGGTGTAGTGGATTTATATGATAGTTTGAAAATGGGGTCACCATTTGTGGTGGAACCTTATGCTTTTGTCTTGGTATAAGAATACCTAGAGTTACTTTTGTGAGGTTCATATGTTCCTGGGAAGGAATATTGTGATGGTTTATACCCCCTGAGGCTTTTCTTGCACTCGTAGAGAGTCTAGCCCTTTCGATTCTAAGCCCGTATATATACGTTGTTCCATGAGTGTCTTTGCAGATCTAACCCCGTATATTTACGGGGTCCTCTGAAAGGTCTCACGGATCTATGCCCGTATATTTACGGTTTTCTGTAACGCTCTTGAGGATCTATCCCCGTATATATACATACGTTTTTCTCACTGCCTCACCTCGGAAGACGTTAAGTAGTAGGTAACAGCGCCCCTTCGGTCACTAAAGAGACTGCACTAAACAAATTAATTCAATCAGGTGAATGAACTGGAGAAATGAATTTTTGTTTGAGGATTATTGTCGTGCGCTCTTGGTACATTGATCAACGTTCTGAGTTCAAATTTCATATCTGCTTGCGATGTGGCATTGTGTGTTGTCCCATGTTTTGAAATTTATCATACCTTGAAAAATTTTTAAAATGTATGCTTAGATTTCTTTTAAATATAACCTGAGTGAAGAAAAATTTCAAAATTGCGAAGAAAAGTGAAGAAAGTGGTAGGTAGTTAGGTACTAAAAAAAATTCAGCGCTGGAAATTTTTAGGTACCAAGTAAATTTTCTCCAAAATTTTTCATTTTTTTACCCGTTCTTATGTTTATAATACATTATAGATGACATACAAAATTAAAAAATGTATAACCAACGTAAAAAAGTATTCAGTACAGCAGTGCAGACTGAGCGTCAAAGCATGCAGAACCAATAAATCACACGCGCCTGAGAAGCCTCAGTGTTGGCGAGCTACTCACGCGAGGTTAGGATGTAGAAGCAAAAGGTCTAGGTGTGAATTTATAAATTTAATATGAAAAGGAGAGTTGTCTCCTATGGGCCAATGGGTTGAGTTTACGTTGGCAGCGCCGCTATGGGGCGAAGTTAGCCTCATGTCCGCGCCTTCTGTCAAAGCGGGTCGGCTAAAGGATGTAACACCCGCGTAGTTTTTACAGGGTGTGGAAGGATGATTAGGCGTTGAGACGGATGTCTCTGCGCCACGTTTTCTTCGTTGATATCTTCGAGATGGCAAGAGCTGGGCCCCCGCTCCATCTCGGAGATTTTATTTAGTTCTTAAAAGAACTAAATTTGGGGACTCGCTTTCAATGAAATTGAAGGGTCCGCCAGGGTTCAACCACTTATAGAACAGGTGAAGCTTGTTCGATAAAGTGGGTCCGCCAATTTCGGTCGATCGGGCTGTATATATATATATAGCCAGCTTGATGATCGCCGGCTCGTCCCAGCGGGCGGTCAGTGAATTAATTCCCTGACCCGGGAGGCGAGGCTTTCTGCAAATAGACGGTGTAGCCAACGTTGGGTTACTGTCTAGCGTCCCAGCGTGAAGGGACTGAATAGGGAGAACTATGAAGTGTAGTACTCGACCTATTCTGAAGGTTGATGTACAAAAAAATTGATCCTGCTTCCTAGAAATCGCCAGTGGAGTTAGAATCATTGCTGGAAATCTCAGAGAAGGCTCCTTGGTATGGAAATCTTATCCTGTCCAAGGCCCGGATCGGGTTAATTTATTGGGCCATGAGATGGGGTGTTTATATTCCTTATGGAGTCGGGGGTGACTCGAGAATGTGTCACCCAGTGCAGCTTGCTGTGCACTCTTTGAGTCATACATGGAGAGGTGGACTCTGTAATGAGAGCGGTCGCTCGCTATCTGTGTGTGGTAGGGGAAACTTCAGTTTTCCCTTACCCGCCGCTAGGGCGCTCTTGGGTTGCTTACCCTTGTCCCAAGGAAGGTATTGTAGCCAGTAATATTGATTTCCCGGTCCGCCATTTTTAATTGTCTTGGATGATCTGTAACGATCTGGGATTATCCTTCGCGGGGAGGTTGCCTTCCCTGTTTTGACTTTAGGGAGCTCGGAATGATGAGAATTATTCCATATTTTTCTCATTTGTCTGCTTTCCCTGGGAAGCTGTCTTCCCCACTTTGCCGCTAGGGTGCTCTCGTGTTGGAGCTTGGGATTATGTCTTTTAGGTGGCCCATCGTCTTTAGTTATTAAAGCTATTTTTGTTGGTGGTAAATTCACCACATGAGGCAGGAACAGAAACAGCTTCATCTCATGCAGACACCTCTTCCAAACCATAATTCAATCGAATCTGACAATTTTCTGAACGATTTCAGTGAATCTGTCAGACCAAATTCAAAATTGCGTAAAAATTTCAGGCATACGAAAACTGGTTGTTTCGGCTCAGACCACATCCTTGACTATTAGTTCGATGGAATATTCAAATTTGTTGGAATGTCGCTTCAGGCTAATCTTCAACATTTTTAAACGTGAAATAAGTCTCTGCGTAATCGGTCTCGTCATTGCTCAGCCCTTTTAATAGGGTAAAGTAACCTAATTATACTTTTCAAAGGTCGTAGTTGATCGCGATAGAATTATCTTCTTTTAAAAGAATTTCAAGTAAATCTCTAACCAGTTTTGAGATATTTCCAATACATCATTGTAAATGTATCATTCTCGGTGTTGATTATGCAAATTTTGAAAAACCTTACTCTTGTAATTCAGAATCAAGTTGTCCCCAAGTCACAAAAGGTTATTTGAAGCCTTCAAAGTTCAACTAATATGTATCCCCAATTTCATCAAATTCCCTGCAATATAGATCTGCTATATCGTAGAACTAGGTACCTAGAGTCAAGTTCCTAAAAACATTCCTTCCGGAAATTCATCTTGTCCTTTTTTATTCAAAAAAGTTGTTCCTCTCGCTACAGCTAATTTTCGGAATACTTTCTACCATTGGTCCAAGAGAAGACCTCGGGCGTGGTGCAACCGAGCAACACGAACTGCTCCAAAGCCCAACTAATCTGCTGAGTTCGGTGCTACTCTGCATGAGTCAGTAGATGCTAAAGAACTCCGACAGTGCTCTGAATCCTCCTTTTCTTACCAGGGGGTTGAACAGGCTTCAGAGGACTTTGGGGCCCACGACTATCGCCATTTTCACGCCGTCCAGGTGGCTACACTAGCCACCTTCGTGAGGTGTTCGAGGGGTAGTCGCGGAATTCTAGACACCCTTTGGGTGCCTGTCGGGGTAAAAATGAAAACCTATACCATGTGGTGCATCAGTGTCCAATGACTCATGGTGGCCACATTCTACATCATGATGTGGTTGCCAAGCAGATAGCAGGCACTTTGTCATCCAGCCATTGGGATGTTGACTGTATCTCGTGCCAAACGACTGGGGCAAGAAGCCAGATATCGTTGCCGTCAAGCCCGATGGGTCTGCTTTGTTCCTGGATGTCCAGGTTGTCAGTGGCAGCATGGACATGGAGCAGACCTGGCGGGCTAAGATAAGCAAGTATGACATAAATGACCTACGGCAAGCGGTATCCGAGCTAAAAGGAGTGGCAACCAATAATATCAAGGTCATGGCTGTGACCGTTTCATGGCACGGGGTGTGGTGCGAAAAAAGTGCCACAGACAACCCTAACTCAAGTTAGGCATCTCGGTGGGAGTGCTTTGTGGTATCACCACCCGTGTCCTGAGGGATTCTTACTTAAACTGGTGGTCGTTTTGTAGGGGCACTTACTTCCTTTCATACTGTTCTTCCTCCTCATCCTTCTGTAACTTCCCCCTCATCCGCCTTTGAGTCGTGTATCTGCAAATCCTTGTAACAAGCTTATTTTCCACAGTTTTCATCCGATTTGGATGAAATTTTCTGGGGATGTGCGGGCTAGGAAGTAGAGGGTCCCCTATCAGTTTCATCGTTCTTGACTCAATACCTCACTCTGCTCATGAGCAAACGTAAATTCTACCAAGCATCATTTTCTCACGCCCTAGACTTCCGATCTCGCTCAAATTTGGATGATAGTTGGGGGATGTTGATTTGATCATCTCATATCAATTTCAACATGATTGTATCATAAATAGCTACTGCGCCAGCGCCAATATAAAATGCTTGTAACAAGCATATTTTCCACAGTTTTCATCCGATCTGGATGACATTTTCAGGTAATGTGCGGGCTAGGGGGTAGAAGGTCCCCTGCCAGTTTCATTCATTGTTGCCCAATCAATACTTCACTCTGCGCATGCGCTAACGTAAATTCCATTATGCTCCATTTGTTCACGCCCTAGTCGTCCGATCTCGCTTAAATTTGGATGATAGTTGGGGGATTTGGTCATCCCATATCAATTTCAACATGATTGTATCATTAACAAGTTGAGTGCCACAGCTGTCCGCTCTCAACTAAAAAAAAAAATGTCCTCAGATGCCAAGCGTGCTTTTTTATTTTTTTCGCTTCAGAAGACCTTGCTTTTGATGGTAAAAGAGTTATTTAGTGGTATTTCACCTATTTTCATTGAAAAAACCGCGTGTATACGTGTGATACACGTGGCCTGTGAGCGGCGATTTGGGACTTCAAGTGGTGGAACAGAAAATTGAGTACCACTCTGATACATCCCTATTCGAACTTCTTGACGATTTTCCCCACGCCTGAATACGTGAGTAAACAAAAAACACTATTGCGTTGCTAACGAAAACTAGTAGGAAAATGAAGTGCCAGATAGCTGAAATGATAAAAGTGACTTCTGACAAAAACTTAGGTATTCTTCTTCCGTTTGTACCGAATGTGTCTCGGCCAAATTGTTGTGGCTAACACTGTTCCACCTTTCCGAAGGGTTTCTCAAGGTCAAAGAAGAAGAGAAAAACGCCTTGAGTGTGAATCTGGGAGATGCACGAGCTTTTGAAGCGAACCAGGATTGTGTATCACCCAGATACACCTGGCACGCTGGGACAGTTAATGGTGTGTATCTCACAGATACTTGGCACTCAACTTGTTAATAGCTACTGACTCCGAGTTGCCGGAGGAGTCCGTGATGAGGCTCCTTTTTAGTCAAGGATGGCAACGTGGCTCCTCTTAGAATCGTGCAGGGTGGCCCCCAACTGGAATTGTCAGGGAATTCTTTGCGTCGGAAAATGTCAGGGAATTTTGCAAAAACTACCAAATGTCAGGGAATTTTTTAAATGAAAACTTGGTGTAATAATTTAAAGCGTTTTTGAGTATATTTAACTCCTAAACAATCAAACTTCAATAGCGTACTTTATCATACTAGGTACATATTATTTCATAGGTGAGTTATACGAATGACAAAAATAATTATCAAGAGTTGTGGTTAAACTGTTCAAAAGTAACAACGCTACACGCACATAAAAAGTGAATGGATATGCCATTGGCTTCCTTGGTAACTACATCACCTAGAGTAAACCATTTGTGAGAAAAATCAACTGAGTATTGAACTAGGAAGAAAAAACCCAGCAGAGTAGTGGATTGATCCAGTAAGGGTCCCAAAACTAGTTTGTAGTATACACAGGGTGCCCCCCCCAGCGCAACGACTCGAACCCCCCCCCCCCCCAAGCGCAACGACTCGCCCCCCCCCCCCCCCCCCAACTAAAATATTTATTAAATAGGTAATGTAAATGATACACTGATGTGATAAAGAATGTTGTATTTCTTGTTTTACAAATGTAAGTAATTAATTTTCAATTGACAGTAAAACAATTTACAATACCTGTTTCTACAACATATTATCCAATAAAGTAATTCGAATTGAAAACAGCTGACGCTAGCAAATTGTTAGTATAAATCTTATTACTTGTTCATAAAAAAATTAAAGAAATACTCATTTTCCTAACTCCCCCCCCCCCCCCCCCCAATTTTAACGACGCAGTTTGCGTCGTGACCCCCCCCCCCCCCCCCCCCTGTGGGCACCCCTGGTATACATAAGCTAGGACTTCTCAGGAGGGTTAAGAAGGTGGAAATTGGCCAGTTGGAATGTGGAGTCATGTTTTCAACGATCTATACATTCATGATGGGTAAACGAGGAAGCTATGTGCCACTCCCAACTTGGCAGACTTTTTTTTTTTTTTTTTCGTTGTCTATTTTACTCAATTCCTCGCATTTATTCTACGTTTCCGCTGTCATATCATCAATTAACTATATTATTGTTATATGATTTGATAAGTTTAACATGAAACATTTCCTCTTGTAAAGTTGAAAAGTGGCGGTCTATATTTTTAGGTATAATTTGTTTGGTGTACCCACATGTGTATTGTTTATAGTAAAGATCAAAGAAATTATTAATAATAATTCTAATTTTGTAATACGGCGCAGTCATAGTGTGTGATTTCTTTACAATAGGCAAATGAATTCTATGGAGCTTGCCCCTGGAAAATCTTAGTATCTTAATAAAGGGACTACGATATTTACTAAGATACTAAGATTTTCCAGGGGTCCATAGATAAATGAACTACGATATTTACTAGTAGCTCGCGAACATTCAAGGTAGAAACATCGAGCTCGTGAAACGAAAATATTTGTCTCGGGCCGCGAGGTCTGCTGAACTCGGCTGAAGCGGTACGATGAACTCGGACAGCGGAAGAGTGCTGACGGTAGCGGAGATAATTTCGCAAGTGAAGGCTTCTCTTGCGCAACATCAGACGAATACCAGAGGGATTCAAGATGAGGCCATCCGAAATTCATTCAGTGAGTTATACTCCATAATTAATACCCTCAGTGGTTATTTATCTGGGTGTAATGAACATGTATTGGCAGAAAAGAAAAAAGTCTCAGACCTTCAAGACAAGTTAGAAAAATTAGAACATGAGATGTCTTTTCATACAGACTCAAGTGATCTTGCCAATGAAGTTGGGGACGATGAGGTTCGCTCATACGATGTCTCTGGCATAGACTTTAAACCAGTGAAGGTAATCCGAAAGAAAATTGAAAATACTACATCTCAAAATCAGGTACAAAAACCCCAACCAAAAAAAGAACCAAAACCTCCTCCTTTCATGCTAGAAGCACTTAAAGATGCTGAGGGCTTCAAAAATATTAAAGCACGGCTAACACAGTTAGTACCAAATGTCACCCTTACTCTTCTTGGTGACGGTAAAGTTAAAATTAACACGGAAACCTCAGATGAATTCCGAGCCATTAGATCGGAGCTCATCAATAAAAAATGCCCGTTCACGACTTACCAAAATAAACAAGAACGACCGTATACAGTGATATTGAAAGGAATTCCAAGAGGGCTTGCTCCACAAGAGCTCAAAGACGCATTTGCCCACGAATTCCCACACCTACAAGTCCTGAATGTGACACAAAAATTGAAATGGGGAACAAAAGAACCTATTGATATGTATATAGTTGATTTTGCCCCCGGAACTAATCCTGACACTATCCATGGAATCACAAAATTTTATTCGTCGAAGGTAAAATTCGAAAACCTTAAACCGAATAAAATTGTGTCACAATGTAAGAGATGCCAATCATGGGCACACACCAAAAACTACTGCACGAAAATGGAGAGGTGTGTTAAATGTGCTGGCTTCCATGCCACAGAAAAGTGCACCAAACCTCGCGACACCCCAGCCAAATGTGCAAACTGCGGAGACTCGCATACAGCAAACTACCGCAAATGTCCAGTGGCTATTGAAGCTGCCGAGATTCACAAAAAACGATCTCAAGGTCTGAAGGCTGGCTCCCAAAATATCGAAAAATAAACCAAAAAAATCAATACAACTAGGAAAGTTTTCATCCCAAAAACTCCTATACATGAGAAAAATCAATATTTCGGTCATCAGCCTTCATACACCCAAGCGGTAAGTGGCAGTGTCATCCAGCCAACACCCTTGCAGCCTGATAACACTATACAATCATTATTGCAAAACATACTTGCAAATCAAAGCCGAATGGAAAACACCCTATCTAATGTTAATCAAAGATTAATTGCCCTAGAAAAAGATCGCAGCCATTCACGAAAGAAAGCCCAATGATGCGCAACCTACGAATTATGTGTTGGAATGCCAATGGACTCCTGTCCCGAAAATTGGACCTGGAGATGGTTCTTAATATAAACAAAATAGACATCTGTCTAATTTCTGAGACCCACTTTACTAAGGAGTCACGCATTAAGATAAAAGGATTCGAGTGCTATCATGCTCTCCATCCCAGCAATAATGCAAGAGGGGGCAGCGCAGTACTTATCAAAGATAATATAAAACATCATGAATGTGTCAAAATAGAGACAGAAAAATTTCAAAGCTGTGCAATCACCATTAGTACGAAATCCTTTGAAGCTAATATTGCCAGTATTTACATTCCTCCAAAGCATATCATAAAAGAAAATGAATTTGCTGAAGTGTTTGCCCTACTTGGAAATCGCTTCATAATCGGCGGTGACTTTAACGCAAAACACACGCATTGGGGTTCACGACTTTGTACACCTCGTGGTACAGAGCTCCTTAAATATGTTCAATCAAATTACTGTACTCCATTGTCAACTGGGAAACCAACGTACTGGCCAGGGGATATCCAGAAGAAGCCTGATCTAATCGATTTCTTTATCATGAAAAATATTTCAGCGAACTATGCACTTGTTGAGGACTGTTTTGACCTCAGCTCTGACCACTCGCCAATACTTCTAACGCTAAGTGAAATCATCATTCTAAAGCCTCATAATCCAGTTTTGGTAAACAAAAAGACAGACTGGGATCAGTTTAAAGTCAACTTAAATCAATATATAGATCTCAGTGTGCCACTAACAACTCCAGCTGAAGTTGATGGAGAGTTAAGTCAACTCGTTCACTCTATCCAAACTGCGGCATGGAAAAACACCCCTGAAGAACAGAAAAAGCTGAAGGGCCTCAACTATCCACGTGAAGTTATAAATATGATCAGAGAAAAACGAAAAGCCAGGCGTAAATGGCAAAAACTACGTATCCCCGCTCTTAAAACTGAATGGTACCAACTCGACTACAAATTGAAGAAAATGATGGAGCAGATACAAGAAGAAACCCAAGAAGATTACCTCACATCGCTCACCAATCATCGAGACACTGAATACTCCCTCTGGAAGGCAACAAAGCATCTGAAGAGACCTATCATCCAGGCACCACCTATTAAAGATACAACTAATAGCAAGTGGATAAAAAGCAACCAAGAAAAGGCTGATGCTTTTGCTCGACATCTTGCAGATATTTTCATGCCCAATCCTGGCCGCCCTGACAGAGAATCCCTTGAAGAAATTCCCTTGCTAGAACAAGAAATTGAGATCCCACTGATCACTGTCAAAGAAGTTCAAAACACCATCAATACCAAGATCAATCCGAAGAAGGCACCTGGATATGATCTGATCACCGGTCAAGTTCTCAAACACCTACCACGAAAAGCACTTGTAAAGATCACGCAAATCATGAATGCCTCTCTCAAGTTACGTTATGTTCCTCAACTGTGGAAACTCGCTGAAGTCATTATGATATTGAAGCCAGGTAAACCTCCTGAAGAGCTAAAGTCTTATAGACCAATATCACTTTTACCAGTACTGTCAAAACTCTTTGAAAAAGTGCTGTATGCACGTCTAATTAAAATCGTAGAAGAAAGAAACCTCATCCCCAAACATCAGTTTGGGTTCCGCCATAAGCATTCCACTATAGATCAGGTGCACCGTATCACTCATATTATTGAACAAGCCCTAGAAGATAAAAAAGTCTGCTCAGCTGTCTTCCTCGACGTTACCCAAGCGTTCGATAAAGTCTGGCACAAGGGACTTGACCATAAGCTCAGACTAATGCTTCCAGCCAAATATGTCGATCTATCAAATCGATACTTCCGGATCAAACAAGATGATGCTTACTCGGAAGCAAAAATAATTAATGCTGGCGTACCACAAGGAAGTGTACTCGGCCCACTACTGTACGTCATTTACACCAGCGATTTGCCTGAACACGAGGGGAACACCCTGGCATCATTTGCAGATGATACTGCTATTCTTGCCATTGGTGAAGACAATCGAGAATCGACCTCAAAACTTGAAAGATCCATCGAGAATCTCCATGATTGGGCAATTAAGTGGAGAATCAAGATGAATGAGGCAAAATCAGTCCATGTTGATTTCACCAACCGCCAAATCAAAAATATACCAATCTATCTGAATGGCAGAGTCATCCCTTATGCCAATGAGGCAAAATATTTGGGTATGACTCTGGATACAAGGCTCCGCTGGAGAGCGCATGTAAAAAACAAAAAAACAGAATTGGACACCAAATTTCGAAAAATGTATTGGTTGATTGGTAGACGATCAAAACTGTCTATCCAAAATAAATTAACTTTATACAATCAGGTCCTTAAGCCAGTCTGGACATATGGTGCACAGCTCTGGGGCTGCACCTCTCAAAGTAATCGTGATATTATACAGCGATTCCAGAACAAAGTACTGCGGTCATGCGTCGATGCGTACCGCTACTCGACCAATAATGATATCCATGACGACCTCAAAATTCCCACAATAAATGAAGTAATAAAAACTCAAGCGATAGCCCATCATCAGAGGCTCCAAGGTCATATCAACGAGGAGGTTGTGAAGCTGCAGGACGTTGATGATCTGCTCAGACGACTGAAAAGACGAAAACCTCACGACCTGTGGTAATAGAGTGTGATGTGTTCATGAAAGTTTGTTCAGTGAGTTTAGTGTTGTGCGCTCCTGCAAATCGTGTTCATTGATGACACTGAATGTCTGAAATGATGTATAGGATGTGTTATGTATCACAGTCTTGTTTCAGCCACCGATCATTCATTGTCAAAGAAATGTTGCTAATAAGTTGTATTACTTAGTGCAATAAATATTATGAAAAGAAAAAAAAAAACGATATTTACTGGCGTACATGAGTAAACTTTTCACGTAGAGTTGGTAAACACTTGATATATTGCATGTCTAAAAAAGCTGTTTACTAGGGTATGTTAGCGGTAGTTTGAAAGCAATCTTTAAAATCCGTTTTTGCAGATTATAGAGAGGCTGTATCACAGTTCTATATGTTCCTCCCCAGATCATCATGCCAAATTGAATAACAGATTGCACTATTGGTATATATATGGTTCGTTTTAGCCCACTAGATAAAAATCATAAATTGTAAAGATAGTATACTCATTTCCTCAATTAGCTAGTTAGGTACTTAACATGTGCTCTCCAAGAAAATCGGCAATCAATTATAAAACCTACGTATTTTACTCGTCCGCTTTGCTTACAGTCAGGCAGTTAATACAGTTACGAATATCGCTGCATGTATCTCCATGTATATGTATTGTATCTGGCATTTTACTCGTGGTTTGGTTAAATGGGACATAAATACATTTTTTTGAGTTCAGGGTCAAGTGATTATCATTCATCCATTGATATATGATTTCAAGGTCATGTTTGGTATAATTATAACATCCTTCCCAATTTTCGTGACAGTTTATTATGCATAAATCATCAGCAAACATAATTAATTTACCTTTTGTATTCAATGAAAAAGCATCATTGATGTAAATTAAAAACAAAATTGGTGCAAGAGCGGTTCCTTGACTTATGCTGTATTCTTTTAATATTACTATGTCACTGTGAAAATTCCCACTAGCAACTACTTGTTCACGTTGATTTAGGTAAGACGTAAACTATTCAAAAGTTGGTCCCCTTACGCCAATAACTTCCAAATTTTCTAGCAACAGCTTCCTGTTGATGCAATCGAAGCATTTTGAGACGTTTAAGAAATTACTCATTACTTTGTGTTTTGAGTCAATTGCCTGATGTATTATTTTTGTAAATTCAAAAGGAGCATCATCAACTCCTTCATCATCTTGAAAACCATATTGGTTTGGATGTATGAATTCTATTTTAACCAGATACTCCATTAATCGCTTTAATTAAGATTCATTAAGACGAGCTTCTCAAATATTCTCGAAAGAACACTAATTAATGAGAGTGGTCTATAGTTGGACGGACTCGCTTACTCTGGGTCCTCTGAGGATCTGCTTACGGTGTATCACGCATGTTTCGCAAGCCGTATTTCTTACTGTGTGGTATTGTGGGGGAACTCCAGTCATGCGGAGGACATTTTCAAACTACCCATCTAGCTAGCCAACTAGCCATCCGAACTGTGCTGAAGCTTGGATGGAATAAAAGTTGTCGAGGACGTGTTAAAGAACTCTGGATTCTGACACTTCCTAGTATATATGCACTCAATTGTTTGTTGCTTGTGAAGACGAATTTGGACGTCTTTTCCGAGGCCTCGTCTAATCACAACCATATTACCAGATCTCGACTTGATTCTTCATTGATTTCAAACCTCTACCAAGTGGGATGCTGTATACCCGACCCACCATGGCGGCCTGGTAAGCACCCGAGCCAAGCTGCCTTTTAGGCGGCTGAATGACCAGCCTACACTCTTTTATTTCATTTTACTATTATTATTTTAATTAATATATTTTGTCTCTTTCCTTTATTGGCTACAGGAACGTTAATTTACCTACTACGAATTATGTTGACAATTGTCCTACATTCTATCATGTTATGAAAAAACATTCGATTTGATTTAATTTCTCGTGTAAACCAAAGTGTGCATTAAAACCGAAGAATCCGAGACTAACACAGCCAAAAATATCACGATAATGTTACCCATCACCATCAGTGCAGCCTGCAGCGAAAAGAAAATAATTTGTATGGGTAGAGGAGGGGGAACGTAGTTTTATCACACATTGTTGCCAAAAATATCGCCAAAACTGCATATTCTCATAGAATCATTCGTATATCCATGCTAAAACTATAATTCCATGGAGTTTCCCTGAATAATCGATTCTACATTGTAAATCACTCTGATATCGACTTTGTCGAACACATTTTGGGGTATCCAGAATTTCAATCAATCGAGGGGGTTAATGGAAACTCGGAGTTTCCAAGTTCTGTCGAACGGGCCATTACCCCGCTCAATCCATGTCAGAGGTTCGGCAGTTTCTAGGATTCTGTGAGTAGGGGGTGAGGGATCCAGGATTACAACAAGCTGTGCTGAAGTGAAGTTGGTGACAATCTCCAACGTAGGTACCTACTCTAAGATTTTCACAGGAAACCAATGTGAGTACTCAGTTAGATAGACACTCCCATAGGAATGCATAGGTACAAATATCTAAATGCCAAAGATATGTTTCCAGTATTGGCCAGATGTCAGTACCATTTTGGGGTCCAATTTTTTTAAGGCCCGATTAAGTACATAACATTATGGACGACTTGATTACTGGCATTCCTGCTATCTAGAAATATATGATAATTTCTTCAATTTTTAAACTCCAAAATTCGTTGAATATGCAGGTACCTATTTCTTAGGCGCTGTGGCCAAACACTCTTGTTAGCCTCGGTGTTGAATAGTTACTAGGTACCTACGTTTCATGACACTTTCCCTGCTATGCCTGGGTTGAATCAAAGAACTCTTCCTGCTTTTCCGAGCTTCCTGAGTATGTCCATTGTCATTGTTACGGTCAGGCCTGTCGTCAAAGGTTGGGTGATTTCCTTATCGTGCCGGAAACAGAATAGCAAAAGTTGAGGGTGATTACAGATTCCTCAAGCTCTTTTTTTTAGTGCTTACAGCTATCTTAGATTTTACGAGTTAAAGTAGAGACTCACTTCGTTCATCAATAGCTACCCACGTTTCAGTAGTGTGGCTTCTATTAATGCTTTCAAATGGTTTATTTGATGGTGTATTCTTAAGACTGTTCTTCAATGAATATTTCGTAATTCGTACCTACCTACATAATAGAAAAATAAAATACCTTTTTCAATTCCAGGCGGGGGGGGGGGGGGGGGGGGGGGGGGGTTGTTCTGTAGCATCCGAAAAATAGACATTAGTGAACATACGAGGGTGAATCAAATATAAACGAGACTTTTGGGCCAGTGAGCGCAATAGTGATGGAAGAACGTTCCCCTGTTGTTGGGTGTTGGGTTGGTTTGTCAGGAGTGGGGGAAGCATCTGATCCAGCCTCCTCGACCCTTTCAGTAACCATCGTGACGATGTCTGAGCAGGAGGTACACCCCTCTGTTGCGCAACGCATTGTGATTAAGTTTCTAGCTGCAGAAGGTGTAAAACCGGCCGAAATCTTGAGGAGATTGACTGCACAGTTCGGGGAAGAAACGCTGTCGCGAGCTAGAGTGTTTGCTTGGCATAAACAGTTCGAGGAGGGTCGTGGTTGTGTTGAATTTTTTTTTTTTTTTCGTGATTTATTTATTGCAACTGAAACATAGTACACTTCATCTAGCAATATTTCATTTCATGATAAGCTCACTAAGGGGGGAGGTTTACAGCAAAACCTGGCCCATACTTGTATCAAGAACAGTTAAAAACACTGGATTACACTTGCACTATTTGCACAGCACAATTAGGTCCAGAGGTTTATTTCTCTTGAGTCGCCGAAGTTCTCCTTCGTTGTTTAAAACGTTGAGCATCTCCAGGTTCTCGTGTTTGTGGAGGCGATGTTCGTGCTTCCTTGCATATTTGGCGATAATTTCGGTGACCGTTTCTACCCTCAAGTCTCGATGAATATCATCATTCCGCATGAACCAGGGGGCCCGAACTATACTTCTCAGTATTATATTTTGTCGGGTTTGGATTGTTTTAATATTTGATTTTTTCGCACAACCCCAGAGCTGAATCCCATAGGTCCAGATAGGGCGCAGTATCTGTTTATATATGAGTAATTTATTGTGTAGTGAGAGATGGGAGTTCCTTCCCATCAACCAGTACATCTTTCTGAACTTGATTTTTAGTTCCTGATTCTTTTTTTCAATGTGATATTTCCCGTTAAGTTTGGAATCAAGGTGCATCCCTAAGTATTTTACAGTGTCAGAGTATGGAATTTTATTTGAATTGATCTCAAATTCTGGGGCTGAGATTTTTCTATTAGTAAAGTTGATGTGCACTGACTTTGTTTCATTAAGTTTCATTCTCCACATCTTGGTCCGATTGACAACCTTGTTAGTGGACGTCTGTAGATTGCGAGTTGCACTTTCAGCGTCATCTCCAACAGAGAGGATGGCAGTATCATCTGCAAAAGTAGCAACAGTTGTATTTTCCTGTTGTGGAAGATCTCGTGTGTACAGTAGGTAGAGTACTGGGCCTAGGACACTGCCTTGCGGTACCCCTGCTTTTATAGGCTTCTAGACAGAGTACTGGTCATCCTGCTTTACCCTGAAGTGTCTGTTCGCTAGGTAGGATTTTAGGAGTAAGTAAAACTGTTTTGGGAGATCCCTGTGCAGTTAATACTCAAGTCCCTTGTGCCAGACCTTGTCAAATGCCTGGGCCACGTCCAGAAAGATACTGGCACATATTTTTTTACCTTCTAGAGCCTTTTCTATTATGTTAGTGATGAACTTGATCTAGCATAGAGTGGCGTTGCCTGAAACCGAATTAGTGGTCTGGTATCAATTTTCTGTCTTCAATAATTGGTTTAAGCCGTTTGAGTAACAATTTTTCGTACAGTTTTGATAAGACAGGGAGGAGGGATATGGGTCGGTACCCCGTCTTCTCATTTGGTGATTTTCCTGGTTTGGAGATCATTATGACTTCCGCTACTTTCCACTGGGAAGGTACTATCGTAACCTGAACGTGGCGTTGATGATATGAAGTAGTTTTGTTATAGCCTTTTCAGGGAGCTCTTTCACAATTCGACCGGTTATCAAGTAATAGCCAGGGGTCTTTTTAGGATTAATGTTGCCCTTAATTTCATCTTTGAGTTCTTTTAATGTAACGGGCCGAATATCGAGCTCATCCGTTTTTCCTATCAGTGTTGCGTTTTCTTCAGGTGACTGTACTGGAAGAGGTTGAAAGGTTTCATAGAGATGATGTGCAAAAAGTTGAGCTTTCTCTCGGTTACTTCTGGCCCATGTCCCGTCATCCTTTTTGATTGGAGGAGAATGAACTTTAGGTCTATTTATATTTTTGATTACCTTGTAAAGGGAGTATTCGGTGTCTTTCTCTGCAGTTAGGTTACTCAAAAAATGTTCAACTGATTGGTTATGCATTGATCTAATAAGATATTTTAGTTTGTTACTGAGTCTATTGAGAATAGTTTTGTTTTCAGGGGTTCTGTTATTCTTCCATTTCCTTCTGGCTTTACGTTTTTTGCACAGGAGATCCCTTACTTCTAGCGGATATGTGCTGCCGGAAACAGGACCAGCAAGTATTTCTATTGAATAAACTCGGAGAATTTTCACTAATGATTACTTTTTCACTGATTGTTATTAGAACAGGCGAGTGGTCAGAGGGTAGGTTGTCGCTGTCCTCTAGATTTATGTAACCACTTGAGATACCTTTGCTTATAAAGAAGTCTATTAGGTCTGGGGTTTTGTTAGCATCCGTGGGCCAGTATGTAGGCCTTCCAGTTGAGAGGAAGTCGCACTTGAAAGAAGCTGCTGCTTCATACAACTCTTTACCTTTAGCCGTGGTTAATCGTGAACCCCAGAAGGTATTTTTGGCATTGTAGTCACCTCCTATTATAAAGTTGTTACCAAGCGATTTAAGAAGGACCGTATAATCATCTTTCTTTAAGTTAAACCTGGGGGGACAGTATATTGCGGCTATACTAAAGCTTTTATTATTGAGTTGTACCTTGACCGAAGTTACCTGCATTTTTTCCTCTTCGATTTTTGGTTCTTCATGGTGAGCGATGTTAGCTTTAATTAGAATTGCCGAACCTCCTCTAGCTTTATTACTTGGGTGTAACGTATGATAACACGTGAATCCTCTTATTTTGATGTATTATGTCCGAGTGAAATGGGTTTCAGAAATAAGTAAAATGTCTATCTTGTTGGAGTGGAGAAATAATTCGACTTCCTTGATGTGATTTAGCAATCCGTTTGCATTCCATGTTGTGTGTTGAAAATGAGAGCCATGACCGCAGACCCCGCACCATCAACAGTGTTTGCCAACTTTTTGATGGTGATAGGCGTCTAACAACTTCGGATATTGCAAGTGAGGTTGGAATAAGTTATGGGAGCACTTACTCTATACTCACAGAGGAGCTAGGGTATCGCAAGGTGTGTGCCAGGTGGGTTCCTCGCCTTCTCACGGTTGACCAGAAATTGAATCGGCAGGTGTGTGAGCGTCTTCTTGCACGATTTTGGGTAGAAGGAGACCACTTTCTTTCTCACATTGTCACCTGTGATGAAACGAGGGGACATCACTACACCCCTGAGTCCAAACAAGCGACTGTGGAGTGGAGGAAGAAAGGAGAACCTGTACCAGTGAAAGCCAAGTCACGATTATCGGCTGGCAAAGTTTTGGCTACCTTTTTTTTTTTTTTTTTTTTTTTTTTTTTTTAACCAGCGTGGCTTGCTGCTCCTTGATTTTTTGCATGAGCGCAAAACAATTAAAGCGGCATACTACTGCGACATTTTGACAGAGGTCAGACTTGCATATCGCCGCAAAAGACGAGACCTTCCGATGAGAAAAGTGATTCTTCTCAATGGCAATGCTCACTCCCATACAGCAGCCCTGACCAGAGAAAAATTGAAGCAGCTGGGTTGGGAGACACTGAAACACCCTCCATACAAACCAGATCTGTCTCCCTGCAACTTCCATGTGTCTGGTCCTCTCAAGGAAGCTTTGGGAGGGCAAAGATTCAACAGCAATGATGAGGTTGAAGCATATGCGTGCAATTGGTTACAAACACGACCTGACTCCTTTTACGTGGATGGAATTGAAAAATTACCTGTACGCTGGGAAAACGTGTTTCAAAATCAGGAGATTATGTAGAAAAATAAACTACGTCACCTGGGGAGACTTGGGATTTGAAGGGAGAGTTGAGACTCCTCGGAAAAAGTTATAAATGATGCCACTACAAGCAGCAACGTCGACTTAGCGACTCCGTTCTTGTCTTGACTTCAAGTTGTTTCCTTTCTGGTGTCTGCTATCACCTCGAAGCGCGCCAATGTCCTCTTCATTCTACAGGTTGTTTTACCAGTAGTTTTTTGTGCTCCTCAAAGGGCTGCTAAACTTTCACCTCTGCAGAAGGTGATCATCATTTGCTGCAAGTTTTTACTTTCTAGACGTATTATACATCACTCTGAGAGAGTATCCTGAGAATTTGAAGTTAATTTCTCCATACAGTTGGCTGTTATTAGTGGTTTTGTTGATGGGGGAGAGTTGAGACCACGTTGTGGGGAGTGTTGGGACTTGACGTTTTATGAGTTCTTTTTGGTTTTCAGATGCCCAGGAAGTACATCCGAAAACGATGTTTTCAAATATCCGCAAGGGTAAATCTTTTAAGCCCTATAGAAACTCTACTGAGGAGACCCTACGGAGAGCTGTGGAATTATATCGTACTGGAAAACAGAAGTTAGACGAAGTTTTATCCTCTTTTGAAATACCCAGAAGCAGTTTTGCGAGGTTGGCAAAAAAATGGTGTCTTCTTTTTCCACCTATGGACCCTCACTATTCTTCTCTGCTAGTGAGGAAACTACTTTCATTGAACATTTGAACTCACTTGCAACATGGGGTTTCCCATTCGGAGTATTCGACTTTCGCGTGATGGTGAAGGGGTACCTCGACAAAAAAGTTATCATCCATCCTCAATTCAAAGACAACACTCCGGGGGTTGAGTGGGTGCGAAACTTTTTGGTTCGACACAAAAATGATTTGACTGCTCGGAATATTTTCAACATTTTTACAAATGAACTGTCAGTTGAATCTGTCAACAAATTCTTCGAGAACGCCACTCCTATTCTGAACCAGGTTGAAATGAACCAGCAAAACTCGTGAACTATGATGAGACTAACATAATAAGGTTAATCTCATCATTGTTCATTGTCAATCTGGGTTGCAAATATTAACTGTGATAGAGACGTCATAGACCTACCAGATTTAATAAAAACTTCTATTTTGAAGGTTAAATGCATATTCCTTCTGCTTGTTCAACAATATGTTGGCAATTTTCATTTTTTTAAAACGTTCACATTGGTCCCAACTCTCACAAATAACATTTAGACTTGAGAACTGGCCAAAACGTCCTCAGTTCCAAAACTGTCCCACTATTGAGGAGAGTTGGGACCGACCTTCAAAAAAATATATAAACCCCCCATGCGTGGGGATTTTAATTTTGATTCCATGGAGGTCCCTTCTTTCCAAAATGCCCTCAATATTTTTTTTTTCGATGAACAGCACAGACTGGGTAACACGAAATATACTGAAAATCGTCCCAACTCTCCCCAGGTGACTATGTTTGTTTTTGTGTTTAAAAAAAAAGTCTCGTTTATATTTTGTTTGCCCTCGTATTATTAACTGGTTGTTTCAAGCATTACCACCAAAGCCCTAATTTTATGGGGAGGAAATTAATAAAAATTTCATTTTTCTAAGCTACAATGACTAAACTTGTAAATTGAATAAATATTTAATACTTGAACAATGAAATAAAAATTCAATGAATTACAGAGTGACATAGGACTAGGCAATACCAAAATCTCAGTGTAACCACTGCTAACCTCATCTTGGAAATCTTATGACCCCCTAAGGGGATGAAGAGATAGCTATCTAGAGTGAAGAACCTAAGTTTAATAAGAACCTTTCAGAATAGCTGGTCAAATTAACCCAACATAACATGGCAGCAATTGTAGAGTTGGAGGATTGGAGATACATTGACAAATAAACGGCAAGGATGGCAGCACTTATCCACTATAGTTTTTGTTAACCACATTAAAAAGCTACTGAATCCCCTCCTACCAGGTAACATTAAAATAAAGTAGTTAACTAGGTACCGGGTCATGAGGAACATAGAAAACGATGAAGTAGATCACCTTGCTAGACTGGTTCATCAAGAGAATGCTATACATCAGCCTCAGCACTGGGCAAACAAGTAATTCGTGCAAGGTCAACATAGACGATTTAGCTATTATTGTAAGGGGTAAATTTTACTGCACTATATCCGACAGAATGTAAAGAGCCCAAAACTGCAGCTATTGAGGTGCTTTTGGACCGCCACTGCACGTACATGTGTAGAGAGTGGCCCTCTTGGGGTCAGCAAGGCTTCTGCGACTAAGATACATAAGATGGAGATCCAGAGTCGGCTTTCACAAAATCCTAGAGATGGCTCTGACAGTCCCTGATCTTATTATAGATATTGAGAACTTAGAGATTCCCTTCAAAATGGTTATCAAAAATAGAGGCTGCTGGCAGAAAGGGGTGCCCACGGTTCCTCTGGGTTCCATAGTGTGTTACACGGATAGGTCAGTTATGCATGGGGGATTGGGTGTGGGCATTGTAAGTCCCACACTCTCTCTGGGAGAAATGCTACGATCTTCCAGGCAGAGGTCCATGCTATGGGTGATATTCTCGAGACTTGGACACTAGCGCATCCTTACATCGAGGCAAGGAAAATTCGAAGTTATTTCACCTTGTTGTCATGGTGACGAGTAAACTATACGAAAATGCGCCATTAGTTGACGGTACCGGCGCGAGTTGACGTACTGAATAACGTTGCGTTACCCTTCCTAGTCAATATTTCCTATCAAAATTTTTCAATATTATTTTTAGTATGGAACGTGGTAAGTTTTATGAGAACTACGTTAGCTTATTGTCAGGTGACGACCTTAAACGGTACGAACGTAAGATAAACATGTGCGGTTGTGACCCATTTGAAATGTGTGTTAAGGAGTTCACATTCAAGGAAGAAGAAGTTCCAGACATCAGTCGGGAAGATATAGTGGACTATCTAGTATTCAGAACTGACTATTATTCTTTAAAGCAACTAAAAAATTTCAAATCTCTTGAATCCCACAATTACATTACAAGTGGTCATGTGAAAGGAGTCGCAACAAGATCTCTGCCAGATGGGAAGCTTCTCGCCTTCGGAAAGGTAAGTGTGTGCATACCTACTTTCCATTTATTATTAATTATGATGTTCATGTACCTACTGCAGTTTCATTCGTCTGAACAGCAATACATGTATTCTGCAGTTTCATTCGTCTGAATAGCAGAGAACAACCTACCTACTTTGTTTACTTTTGATAAACTAGAGCATCGTAGGTAGGTACGGACGTTTTGTTTCTTGGTGTATCAACCTGCCTTGTTTACACCAATCAACTGCAAATCTATCCTTTAATTCATCAATAAAACATGTACAAACTACAAAAACCTTCCTCAATAATTGTAACTTGAACGTATAAAAGTAGGTAGGTAAGTAGTTGATGAAACTGCCTGAACAGTGTCTAAGATCTACACCGCAGTACAGACATTTGAGGAATCTTCGTTTTATTTATTCACTTTTTTTCCCACAGGTTATTCATTCACAAAGTTTGAATCAGACCCCACTCAAGTGCTGGATTTTGTTGAAGAAAAATGGGGAGGTGATTTCCGGACTTTGCAGTTGTATGGCAGGTGCTGGTGAAGTTTGTTCACACATTGGCGCGATTCTTTTTTATTTGGAGTACGTTGCGGCGAAAAACCGCACTCGTTCACCAGATCGGTATCGTTGGGCACAACCAACAACCGCACAGCTAGGCATGATTATTACAGTTAGATTTACTAACTATTTTGTATCACAGTAACATTCAACATTAGTTGCGATTGCCACTTTGCACTACTAACATCGTCAGAAGCGTACACGAATGTGCTTTTGCAAAGCAAAACTGTTGAGAAATGACAAGGTTGCTACCATTAATGCGACACTACATGGCGGACACTCAAACCAACTCCATGCAGGCTGAGGCGTGACGTCACGAGAATATGGGCCATACAAAGCACTTCTCAGCTATTTTTACCCATCAAGGCTGTCACCCAAAGGTTGACTCAGCATTTAGTGCAATGTAGGGGGCGCCCTGGGAAAAAACCATCACTGGTCGACCTATGAGTAGGAATTTAATATAACTCTAAATTTCAAACCTAATCAATTTATATACTATAAAACCTCCCAGTACCCCTGAAATTCCCTGACTTATGTTCATTTTATTCCAAATCCCCTAGCCTTTCCCGATACTTTGCATTTCCTGACTTTTCCTGGTTTCCTCTGCCTATAATATACATGACAGTATATTAAATTTTCCATAGGTTCATAAACCTTCTCATAAACCGTTACTATTAGTTACGTTTCTGTGTAAGCAATATCTTATTACCATTGTCTTTTGAAGGATTACCATTGCCTTTTAACGGAGATCCCTGGGGTGAAGGACCTGAAATTAAAAATACCACAAAACGCTCCATCATCTGTAGGTAGGTATATCTTCCCCTGTCAAGCTAGTTACCTATATTTCAAGTTGGTAGTTAACAAAACCCTATGAAAATGTAAACTCCTAGTATGTGTCTTAACAATATGATTATGTAATGGCCCAAAAATATTTGATACCTCGACAGGAGTTTGAACTCGTGTTGTTACTACTAAGGGGAAATTTCCCCTGAGTTGTACACTCCAACGATCTGAGCTATGAGGCCGGTGTGATCAAACCTTTTTGACTGTGAGAGTATTTTCCTGGAGCGTAACATTTCCCTGGAGTCAAATACTAGCTGTCTCGGCTGGTTTGGAATCAGACGAATGACAAAGTGAAACTGCAGGCCACTGGCTCAGCAGATGCTCGCTGGAACAAGTCAGCAGTCAAGCGAGGTCATTGTCACGGTGAGTTTTGACACAAGTGAGTGAGGAAGTGAAAATTGCTATGACAGGGATTGTAATATTTACAATCTTTTGGCTCGAGAGGGATTTAATTAATTATTGTTTCGTATTATATCTCCTACCGACTGCGCCACTGTAACGGCCCAAAAATATTTGAAACCTCGACAGGAGTTCGAACTCGTGTCCTTACAACTACGGGAAATTTCCCCTTAGTTGCAACACTCCAACGATCTGAGCTATGAGGCCAGTGTAATCAAACTTCACTGGGGCGTAACACTTACCATTATCTTTTAGCGGTCCTTGGGGTGACGGAGCTGAAATTAATAAATACCATTAAAATAAAGTTCCTAGTCATCCAGCTTGATCGTATGAGCGAATTTTTGTAAGTTATCATATATTATGTTACTTTGTTTTGAAATTTGAGCTTTTTGAGTGCAAAGAAAGTGTCAACTATTATTTTTATGACAAAAAACGTATTAAAATAGTATTAAAAATTAAAAACGTATTCTTAATAGTAATCTGCTATTCAAACATATATTTCGGATTTTTAGCTCTTTTTTGCAGTTTCTATCGAATTTATAGTAAAATTTAATGAAATTTAAGTACTTTTTTCAGCATAATTTTGTACATAAAATTTCTAATGTTCTATTTTAAATTTGATAAACTTTATTTGAGCAAAATTCTGCTAAAAATTATAAACTTAACGATTTTTAGCCGTTTTTAGTCATTTTTAGTGATTTTTCAGCACATTTTTTGAAATGTGACCAATTTAATATGCTCAAAAAGTGCTGGCAACGAACTCATCTTTTCGTTCAGAATGCTTGGTTTTTTGGCGCAAGAACGGAATTTTCATCTCAATACTAAGGATTTATTGTGTGGGAGTTAATTGCTATGCAATTCTTAGGCCGACCCCCAATAATTTTTTTTGTAACGTCCGTTACAAATCGTGGGTTCGAATCCCAGCCAGGCTTGAAAATTTTTTTATATCCAAATTTTTTTATATCCATTTTTTTTCGCATCGTGGGTTCGAATCCCAGCCAGGCTTGAACATTTTTTTATATAGAAATTTTTTCAGGCTAAGAATTGCATAGCAAAATATCCTCGTTTCCTAGGCAGTAGAAAAGAGAAAAGATCCGGCGAGGCGCGAAGCGCTGAATTATATATATATATATATATATATATATATATATATATATATATATATATATATGTGTGTGTGTGTGTGTGTGTGTGTGTATGTATATATATATATGAAAAAGCGCAAACTTCCGGGGTCGTTCCATAATGTCTCAAAACGGATTTTGATTTAGAAATTTTTCAAAAATTTTTATTTTAAAATTTTCTAAGCCATTGCAATAGCTTCATTTCTTACGAAAATTCGCTAAAACTTCAGCATTAGTAGGTAGTTATTTCTTCCTTTGTTTCTTCTTTCTTTCCCAACTATATTTGGCTCAATTAATTAGCCAAACCTTTAGAAAATCGTTTCCTCCTAAGTAGGTACTACTTTTCTTAACACTGTGATTACCATCGTCTCTAGAAGCTGGTGGTCCGTGAGGTAAAGGACCTGAAATTAAGAATTAAAAAACAGAGTTCACTTTATTGATACTTCTATTTTTCGAGTATTGTTAATAGTTCCTGATTTACAGAAAAATAAAGGTTGGATCTTATTCCCTTTGATTTTAATCAAAGAGCTGTGTCAATCCAAAAACCATTTTGTCTAGCGGGATCGGCCATCTAGGATCTAGATTGAACCACCCATTGATGGTGAACTGTGCAAAGTTTGTAATAATGATGGGTGGGTTAAAACTTATATCAATCTATCGATTTAATCAAGTGACGTATTAAAGCTATCTAGAACCTCCTTTAGGAAACACTTACAATTGCACATTCTTGATGCATAGTTGATGTTATCACATTCACAGGATTTGAGTGGAGCTATACGACCAGAATCATTATGATTATTTCCTGGATTCGCACAATTTTTAATTTCTCCATTTGCCTGGTCTTTTTCAGGAGACGATGTAACAATGGGAGTTCTTGGATTATTATTGCTTTCTTCAACACGGAAAGTTACTGGAATATTCAGAACTGATGTTTTGAAATGGGATTCATAACTTGCAGATAGTGAATTGCTGGTTTCTTGACCTGAAGGCTGATCGTTGCATCCCTGGAAAGGTTTCAGAGAAGGGTATATCTGTTCTTTATGGTTCGAACAATTCTGTAACATGCTTATAGCTTGCTCACGTGAACAGTTGAAGGGTGCTTGTTTCGCCATGTCTTTTACATTAGGTTTGTTTGGTTTTTTTGAAGAAGAGCCAATAAGCCCTCGAAAGATTCTCGCTGAAAAACTATTTTTACTAAAATTATTTTGACAGCAATTAGTTGGCTTCATCGATCTACAGTCAGGGCATGAAAACTTGGAGTCGTACAAAGAACTTGAATTGGGACCATACTTTGGCCTCTTGTTTGAAGGGTGGCCACTGCTGTTAGAGAAATGGGGTTTTTCTTTAGGCTGAGAGCCAGAATGAAATTGAACAGCTTTGTTTGTTTGAACAGGCATGTCAGAACCATCTATGACGTGACATGTATCAGTTAAATACTTTTTGTCATTATTACAATCCAATCCTGAATGATTTTTTTCAACCCATCCAGATTCGAATGAATATACTGGTGTACCACCACATGGAGAAACTGAAGTAGCAGATTCTAAGCACTCTCGCCTACAATCCCCAGGAGTGCCATGCAAATTTTCTGGAGAATTTCTGGTTAAGGTATGATTACTGCACGATAGCGGGAGAAATGTACTTGAAAAAGTATTCTTAGGATTGTCTCCACATACTCCTAGACTTCTTAAGGGATTGCATAGCTGAGTATTATAGGGATCGCCCAAATGGTCTTTTCGTTGACTTGCTGAGCAATCAAACTCTTGTGGTCTTTTGGAACAGATTCTCCTTTCATTTCTTGAAGTAGCTACTCTTGTTCTAGGTCTACCTCCTACAATAAATAATGTAGGTATAAATCAAACTTGAATTTAACTTGCTAGTCATGGTATAATATACCTATAGGTACAATATGTTCATAAAGCCAATAGTGGGGTGCATACAATACAAAAATAGGTAATATCTACCTAGTGGGAATGGCATGGGAAATGAGATTCCAAAAATCATGAAGTTGCTAATTAAGTAGCGTCATAATTTTATATGAGGTTCGTCATAATTATGTATAAGTTTCCCGAACCCCGTTATAACCGAGTTTTACACTTTCGCTAACTAGTTTCTCCCCTAAAAACACATGATATTTATCATACCAAATGAACTGAAATTTGTGAGTTGAAGTGAAAAATTTGGTTATAACGAGGTCAGGGAGATATTATGCGAGTGTTAGGTACGGTTCGATTCAGCGTAAAAAATACGTAGAAACCGACACCAAACTCCGTATTTTCATAGAAGGGGTCAGTTTTCAAAAAAAAAAAAAAAAAAAAAAACCTCAATTTCATTGGAAAAACAATGTTTTTCAACATTAAAACATAGTTTTCTCGCCTAATTGCCAAAGTAAAAGTGAAAATAACTACACCGTTGAAAAGGTGATCTTTCACAGTTTTTACTGTTCTTGTGTTTTGGAAAAATATTGGCTCTTGTAGTTCAATTTCCGATTGAAAAACTCGAGGTTTCCCAAATAAGGTGAAATTTGCTTTTCAGAGGGCTTTTTCATGTCTTAAGTCTTAATTCTAAAAAAGGTCAGGCATCTTTCTGATCGTAAATTTAATGCTCTTTCAAACGGCATCCTCACATTTTAATTTACACTGCGAATTGAAGGGGTTATGACCGATTTAGTGACTTAAGGTCAAAATCGCGAAACATTTTAAAATTTAAATAACTCATTTTACAAGCGGTTTCAAAAAAAATTGTTAAGTGACTAAAGTCATTGCAAATTAATTGTAGAATCGACCGACTCCTGCAGTTTGGCAGACCTGTTAGCGAATTTTTGTTGAAAATGAAGCTATTGCAAAGGCTCGGAAACTTTTAAAATTTATAAGACTCACCCTTATTTTCTCTGAAATCCTCCTGATGCTCTTCTATTCTTTCTCGGGAAAAAATAGACTAGCATTAGGAGAATTTCAAGGAAAATAAGGGTTATTCTACATTTGCGAAACATCTAAAGGAATCCAATTGTTACGCTCCAGGAAAATAACTCTCACAGTCGAAGAGGTTTGGTCGTTAGAGCGTTGCAACTGCGGGAAATTAATAATAATTTCTCGTAGTTGTGACGACGCGAGTTCGAACTCCTGTCGAGGTAGCAAATATTTTTAGCCCGTTACAGTGGCGCAGTCGAAATAGGACCCGAAATCATACGAAACAGTAAAAAATTAAATCCCTCTCGAGCCAAAAGACTGTAAACATCACATTTCCTGTTGTTATGCCTTTCATTTCCTCACTCACTTGAGTCAAAACACACAGTGACAATGACCTCGCTCGACTGCTGACTTGTTCCAGCGAGCATCTGCTGAGCCAGCGGCCTGCAGTTTCACTTGGTCATTCGTCCGACCCCAAACCAGCCGAGACGGCTAGTATTTGACTCCGAGGAAATGTTACGCTCCAGGAAAATAACTCTCACAGTCGAAGAGGTTTGATAACCCTGGCCTCTTAGCTCTGGTCGTTAGAGCGTTGCAACTTCGAGAAATTAATAATAATTTCTCGTAGTTGTGACGACGCGAGTTCGAACTCCTGTCGAGGTAGCAAATATTTTTAGCCCGTTACACAATCATAGTTACAATTTTGATTTGACAGATAGACAGTTTGTAGAATGTCTTCATTTTTCTCCAAAGGGAGGTATGTTGAATGTACTTGAAAAATTCGAAATTATCAAAGTGACAGATTTGGTAAATGTTTAAATGAGGATATCCCTCAATATATTTCACCACTGATAGGTCCATTTCTGTAGAGCTTGTTATTATCCCTTCAAACTGTTGAAACCAGTAATTCTTCCCTTCATCTGATTAGCTTTAATCCTCCTGCACTTGGCATGCACTAAATTGGTTGTACCTCCTGCCCCCTTTCCTTTCTCTTGACCAATGGGATTCAATCTCCCTTCACCTGTGACTATAAAAGCTGTATGCTTTCTAATTTGTCTTCAGTTATTGTATGTTACTGATGATGGCCTAACCATCTAAATCGATTTAACATTGGAACTCTTTATTTTTCGTGAAAATAGCCAACGTTTTTTCACTAACTTCCGTTTTGAAATGAGTTTCTACAACTTCGTCGCGAGTGATTTAGTTCAAAATTTAACATATTACAATACGATCGATAATTTAAGAAAATTCGCTTATACAATCATACAATTCTAGTCATCTGCATGAGTTTTCGAGTAATTTAATTTTTAAGATTTTTTTCGTGTTTTCGATCTTTTGTCACTAAAACGATCATAACTCCCTTAATTTGCTGTGTAAATTCAAATTTGAGGATACTGTTGGAAAGAGCATTAAATTTTCTATTGGATTAATGCCTGAACTTTTAAAAAAATAAGGTTTGGAACATGAAAAAGCCCACTGAAAAGCAAATTTTGTCTAATTTGGGAGACGTCGAGTTTTTTCAATCGGGAATTGAACTATGAGAACCAATATTTTTTCAAAACACAAAACGGTAAAAACTACGCCAAAATCTCACCTTTTCAATTATGTAGTCAATTCTACTTTTACTTCGCTAATTGAGGGAGAAAACTATTTAAATATTGAAAAACATACCTTCTACGAAAATACGAGTTTGGCGTCGGTTTATACGTATTGCTTCATGCTGAATCGAACGGTAACACTTGTAGATCTCCCCAACCCTGTTATAACCGAGTTTTACAATTTAGCTTACTAGTTTCACCCCTAAAAACCCATAAATTGTAGCATACCAAATGAACTCAAATTTGTGAGTTGAAGTGTAAAACTTGGTTATACAAAGGCTCACTCAAAAACGTAGGCACAGGGACTGCCTTTTCCTCTAAACTAGGAAACCCCACGGGTTTCTGTTGAATTTTAATAGGAGCGCCAAGTCTGTTTCCGATTATTTAACTATCGATTGTTAATCAGCTGTTATTATATGGTATGATACGATTCCACGTACTACCATTTTCTGTTCATGCGTTCAATTTTCCATTAACATCATTCTGTTCAAACTATCCCAAGCAGCTTTTGCGCTAGATGCATTCTTTATGTGGGAATAGTTTCCTTTTTCTACGCATAGAGTAATTCGTGATAAGGCTTCTTGATCCTTTTCGAGGTCTGCCTCCTCAGTCCCTGCTTTCAACACAATGACATCGTGCCAAAGCTTTTCTATAATCAAAGCAGCCCTCATCGCGACCTTCCATGAGTCATAATTCTCTCTGCCTTTGAGTTTCTCAACTGAGTTGAAGAAAGACGACATGATCGTGCGAATTTATATGAATTCTGCCGAACATGATAGGCGGTACATTCAAATGTTCACCATGATTGTCACTATCACAACAAGCCCCCTACAAACAAGCCCCCTACAAACATGAGAACATTAATGATAGAACTCAGAACATACCCTAAAAACAAAAACCAGGTAAAACTGAGATTATGAAATTCATTGAGATATAAACCTAATTGCACATGAACATAACGATTATAACGATTATAAGACAAAATTTCAATATATAAATGTTTGACATAAATTATCAACAAAATTTAAAGGATAGACAAAAACTTGACAAATGGTAAAAAGAATACAACAATAATGACTGAATCAATCCTTCAGGCCAAATTGCTTGATCAAAAAATCATGTTTAGGCTTGGGAAGTGGCTTAGTCATAGCATCAGCCAATATATTTTCAGTAGGCAAGTAATCAATTGACACAGCGCCATTCCTAACATTGTCCTTCGGAAAATGATACCTGATATCGATGTGTTTTGATTTATTACTAATCACACCATTTTTACGTATGAGAACAGCGCCCATATTGTCACACCACACCTTGGTAGAACTACATACTGAATTAGGATTAATGTCACGCATTAAAGACCTCAACCATAAAAAATCCTGAACATTGAAAGACAACGCCCATATACTCGGCCTCCACAGTACTTAGAGCAATAGTACGCTGGCGTTTTGACGCCCAATAAATCAAACCTCCAAACATTTTAATACATGATCCAGAAATTGAGTATCTACCACTAATGAGATTACCCCAATCACTGTCACTGTAGGCCACAACATCACCACTGACACTTTTGGAATATGTTAACTTCTTGTTTACAGTACCTTTCAAATAGCGCATCACTTGTTTCACTGCCGCCCAATGGTGAGGTTGATAGCAAGTATTGGACCTGCTTAATGTGTTTACGGCGTAGGAGATATCAGGTCTCAGTGGCGGCCGGTGGTCTGCAAAAGGAGTGGGGCACAAAAATATTTACCTATTTGACAGTCAAGAAGAGCATTGAGGTTTTTCTTCCATTTGTTTTGTTTTCAGTGTGAATGAACTTTGACCTAAACACATGATACATAAATCCCACTTGGGTCATGTCATGCCTTGGGCAACTGTTATGAAAGAATATGGCTACTAAATAATAATCAATCATTATCATTAAATATTATTGATAAATTAAATATAAATTAATTAGATAAACAAATTAAATTAAAAATACTATCTTATAAGTACCTACTTACTAAGTATCTCATCTGATCTGCACCCTGGGCATCGTCAAGTAAATGTCCTAAAGAGGCTACATACGAAATTACAGCTTCCTAGAGTGTAAAGTATAGAAATTACCTATTAAAATGATTTAACCACCGCTTCACAAATCAAACCGTTCTCGCAATATTCGGATCACCTGCTATGAATCAAATCATCGAAACATCAGCTCAATGAAATCATCAGAAATTAACAAGCGGTTGCAATCATGTTCACAATATCAATTATTGAGAATGATCACCTGAGTTTACACAATATTATTCAAATAACCATGCTCATAACTCAGCTTGTTGGCCACGCACTTCACAGTAGTTAACATAATATGGTTGGATAAATCGAGAGCTTTCGAACGAATGGTCAACGAATTTTGTGGGATGAAAAACGACGAAGTACCATTTCCCTAGTAACGACTCGGTTGTAAGCGGAAATCATCAAAATATTTTCGTGAGCAATTTTCCGTGACGTTTTTTAAGTTTATGTGCCATAGCAAAGACATAAAGAAAACAGTTGATAGTAATTGGGGAAGCGATAGGTCTTCAATGCTTCGTTTTTATAGAGCTTTTGTACGTTCAAGAATTGAATATGGAGCTATATTATACAGAACAGCTCATCCTTCAAAACTGAAAACGTTAGATCCCGTTCATAATCAAGCAATACGCCTTACAACCGGAGCATTCAGGTCGAGTCCGGTGGAAAGTCTAAACGTTGATGCAGGAGAAATACCACTACATGAGAGATTCTGGCCATGAGATACGCTGCCAAAGTTAAGTCTAGTACACAACAAACATAATTACAAATTCAGCCAGTCAGGTGATGTAGAAGTGGAAACAACACAGATACAAAAACAAAAACAAAAAAACATTTCATTTGGCCTATCATTGGTAAGCGGCAGAGACAAATCACATTATAGAAGGAAAATTACAGTAAATTTCAGTAAATTGGACTAAATTACGTCACCGTGGGGCAGGGAAAATTGCCAAAATGGAGTCTCAACTTTTGCTTAATAACTGCCATGGAGTCAGACCACACGTCGATCAAACATCCGAGGGAGTTAACCATATCCTGCATCTGAACGATTGAAGAGTTTAATCCATAGTTGGTTCGATGAAACGTGGAATGGAAGGGGAATAGATTACTTGCTGGCCTTCATGGAACCCTGATGTTAATTCTCGCCAACAGGTGCGGCGAGTCATAGTCTCCTCTCAAAATCTTAAGGAGTGAGACGATATCACATTGCATCCTCCTTTGCTCCAGTGAGTCAAGCCCTAAGACTTTTCTCATATCCAGGTTGGAAAAACCATCGATGCTATTGCACTTTGTATACGCCAGCTTCAAGAATTTGTGTTGGACCCTTTCAATGGAATCAACATAAGTAGAATAACGTGGATTCCAGAGTACCGAAGCAAATTCCAAATGACTTCTGACAAGGGCACAATAAAGAAATTTAACAGATGAAAGACTACGGAAGCGACGCGTAGTCCTGTACAGAAAGCCAAGCTGTCCAAGTGCCTTCGAGACGATGTCGCTCAAATGATTGGAGAAGGAGAATCTGGAGTCGATCAACACTCCCAGGTCTCTTATAGTTTCGACGCGCTGAAGTGGAATGCCATTTATATGGTAAGTGTGATCAACCACCAAGGATCGGGCTCTGGAGAAGGAAATTACATTACCCTTACTGATATTGATTTTCAGGAAATTCAATGCACAGAAGCTGCCAAAGGAGTTCACAGCCGCCTGAAGTGCAAGTGCGTCCACCTCATTGCGCACCTTTCTGTAAATCTTGAGATCATCCGCGTACAACAAAAAGTTAACGTCCCGGAGATGGCCTGGGAGGTCGTTAAAGAGAATGAAAAGGATTGGTCCTAGATGGGATCCCTGGGGGACGCCAGAGAGAACTTCAATTGGCTGTGACAGGTATCTATCACGATTTGCTTTCTTTCAGAGAGATAGGAGGAAATCCAATCCAGAACCCAACCCGCAGAACCAACCGCCTTCAACTTAGCAAGCAACAGTGGGATGGGAAGCTTGTCGAAGGCCTTAGAAAGATCCGTATACACTGCATCTACCTGCCACCCGCTCTCCAAAGCCTCCAGAACTAACTGTTCACATTCCATAAGGTTAGTCACGACAGATCGACCCGCCAAGAAGCCATACTGAGAACTATGGATCTCACCTCTAAAAACAGCAATTAGTTCCTCAACTACCAGGCTCTCTTGTACCTTGGGGATAACAGATAACTTGCATATTGGTCTATAGTTACTAATAATACTTCTATCCCCAGACTTGAAGATCGGCACTACAAAAGAAGTCTTCCATAAGGCAGGGAAATATCCAGACTCCAGGCTCAGGTTAAACAAATAAGTTAGAGGGCTTACAAGGGATTCGCAACAGTTCCTCAACACGGAAGGTGGCACCCCATCCGGTCCACAGCCCTTGTTGCAGTTCAGACTCCTCAGCCTCGCAAGAACTCTTTCCTTGGGTAATTTAATTGATGAGATTCCAGCAATTCCACGATTTTCTGGTAGTACTTGAGAGGATAGAGGAGAACTTTCGTAAACAGTCGCAAAGTGTTCGGCAAATTTTTCTCTAATTATCTTTGGGTTGTCCGTTCATGTGCCATTAACGGTCATCATCGACGGGATGCCGGGCTGAGAACGAAGGGTTTTTACGAAGTTCCAAAAGGGTTTAGTGTTATTCGTTTCTATAATTTGGGATTCAATTTCCCTCAAAAATTGTGAATAGCTTAGCCCCGACAATCGATTGCACCTCCTTCTTAACATCGAAAACTTGATGTACATTTGATGGTCTCCAGTCGATTTGTATAGTTTATGAACCCTTTTCTTTTCATAGATCAACATGCGGAGTTCAGGGGTATGCCAAGGACATCTGAGATCATGACCAGCGTTGGTGGACTTAGGTACGAATAATTCAAATCCATAAAAAAGTATGGAGTAGAAGATTTCAACTGCGGAGTTGATATCAAAGCCATCGAGACATGACCAATCCACCCCACTCAAATACTTCTCCAGAGCATTAAAATCAGCTTTCCGGAAATTGTATGAAACATTCCTTCGGGGAGGAAGATTATCGTTAGAGTTGATATTCACATTAAGGATGACTGCAGGATGATACCTATCGCAACCCACCAACGTATCAATATAAGTCGACTGGATATTGTGAGCAGTGTCAACTTCAATGAATGCAAGATCCAAGATAGAGCCATGCTGATTGGGAACTACGTTCGCTTGATGAAGTTGCATAAATGAGAACTCCTCGAATACTATTCAGCCTGGACTAGAAAAAGGGCAAGACCACTCCTCGGGTGAGTTAATGATTTTCACATCGGGTAAGTTGTAATCTCCGATAATTATGCGCTTACATCCATCGAACTGGTTCGAAAGCGAGAAGACAGCATCGCAATGTAAACGATAAAGTTCAGATGGGGAACGAGGAGGAACATAAACACATCCGAAAATTACACTCCAGGATCCAGAAGATACACGCACAAATATCTGCTCCATACCCTCAAAGCTAGAAGAATGCACGGCGACCGATTTAAACTTTTTGTCCACAGCAATGAGGCAGCCACCTCCACCACGTTTGGTACCACTGTCCAGAGATCTATCAGTTCAGAAGATATTGTAAGAAATTGCTCATTGTAACTTCAAGGCATGGTCGGTTACCTTCATTTTCATAATCCTCCGTTAACCCCAACCAATGGTCGGGCAGCTGGACTTTGAGTTTTGAGCATTGGTTATTTTGGCTTGCCCCAGCCAAACTTGTAGTTACGTTGTTAGTTTGAGAAAGGGCTGCAGATATGATAACATGTTAAGAAGCTTGTAATAACAATACAATTCATATTTTCCTGATAACGCACAACGCTGAAATATATCTTAATTAGCGGCTGAATACACAGTTTGTTATAATAGAGAGTTTTTACTTTTTACGGAAGCAAATATCGAATAGTTCGACCTAGAAATCTAAATCTAAAAAGAAAATAATCAAAATAGGAAGGTAGGTACTACGTTATTTCGTTTTTTGACAATCTTGGAGAAGTCTAATGGTAAAAAAATTATGGAATACCTCTTCGTCCAAAAAATAAGTCCTCAAACATAATAGCTATAAAAGAGAAGTTTCTTAGAAATCGACCACCTTGTTGTCTGGTTTTTAGGTAGGTACCTAACTTAATGAAATTGTTACTGAACGATTTGTAGTCCCCGTAAAGTAATACAGTTAGGTAGGTGCCTACTTGGTTAGTACACATTTATGTATGACCATGTTTGTACTGAAACACATCTATTCTATAAATGAGTAATGTCAGCACCTTCACGCTAAGCTCATGGACGGATTAGAACGGGGTTTTTTACAAAATGATCGGGATGGCACGGGGATGGTTTGTGTAAAAGCAAATTTTTAGAAAACGTCCAACCAGATCAGCTGACTTATCAAAATTCTCTCCTATTCATCCTAGAAATATGAAATTTGATAGGTAACCTCACTGGGAAATCGAGAAACAAATAAGACGATGGGCTCTTTCCCCATCAGCTGAGTGAGCTAAATTCACTAAGACATTAAGAAACGAATGAAATGACGGGTTGATGACGGCTAGATCAGCTGACTTAGCTATATTCTCTCATATTTAAACTAGAAATTTGAAATTTGATGGGGAGCTTCTCTGGGACATTGGGAAATGTACATAAAATTATGGGCTCTTTCCTACATGTATATGTGGGTCCGAGCAACGCAAGGGTGACCAGCTTCGCAACCCGATTGTTTGGTTGCTAGGGATTTCAGAGCCTGATGACTGTGATTGTTCAACATGACATCGATTGTTTGTTGATTATTGGTAGCTAAGTGCAGCTCAACCAAAAATTATTTGCTGTTGAATTTGAACGGGGTTTCGTGCAAAAGTACAATATGTCTAAAGGCCGTGTCACACTTGCATTTTTTCAGCTTTTTTCTCGCATTTGTAATGCTCGAACGTGAAGAAGACAAAGTGCTTTTTTCCAAGGTCTGCTATTTTGACCATGACCTGACAGAGCATTTTTAAACTCACTTGGGAAAATTATTAGAATATAAACCAGCTTAGCACTATATTTGATGGGAAACTGGGAAAATGAACATGTGGAGCGTACTGCTTCGACAACGTAACATTCAACTAGAACGACTGGCTTTATTCGGGAAGAGTGGGGGATAGGTACGAGGAAGGGATATGATAAGGAACCTAGTATCAACTCTCAACACTCCAGCTCAAACTTAAGATAGGTACCTATTTAAATTTTAGTTTTGAACATAACAATATATCCTAAGTTTGCAATTTTATCAGTTAGTAGGTTTACAATTAGTAGTAGTAGTTTTACAATTTTATCAGCCGCTAAATAATTCATCTTTGCATTCAAGTCATAGTAGTCCATCATAACATTGCCATAAAAATAACTATCAAAATTTAAAAGAACAACAATACGTACATAAATTTCACAATCACACATCATCGATTTCTACTTTTTTATAAAAATTATTCAGTCTCATAAAATTCAAATTACAAACAACATTAATTTAAATTTCTGGAATTTTTCATTTGTAACTGATTTTGTGAATATGTCCGCGACATTAGCTTCTGTAGGAACATAATCCGTAGTAATAATTTTCTTATCAACAATATCTTTCAAAAAAATGAACTTTTAAATCAATGTGTTTAGATCTTTTAGTGTTCTCATAATTGTTCATCATAGCAAGTGCACTTTGATTATCCATCAGGAGTTTAGCTGGTACTTCACGTTTTAGGAAATCACTTGCCAAATTTTTAAGATAAATCATTTCGGTGCCACAGAGAGCTGCTGCCAAATATTCAGATTCTGCGAAGATTGAGCTACACACTGCTGTTTCTTTGAAGCCCACGAGATTACGTTCCCATGGTAGTATATGACCATTCCACTCGTGCTCTTCCGGTCATTGACATCGGATCCCCAGTTGGCATCTGCATTGGCGACGATTTCGGCTGCTTCAGAATTCTTTTTGAAGGTCAATCCTTGGTTAATTGTGCCTTTTAGGTAACGCAAGATCCGTTTCGCGGCTGTCCACGTAGCTGACGTCGGATGGTCAAGGAAGCGTCCCAGGTAAGCCGTTGGAAAAGCAATATCCGGTCGAGTAGTAAGCGACACATAGTTTAAACATCCTATTATTTCTCGATACGGCACGGATCCGCCGGATCCGCCTGGAACCTGGTTTCCATCGGAGTGCTGTGGGTTTTGCAGTCTTCCATTCCAAATCGAATCAGCATCTTCTTAATCATATCTTCTTGTGAAAGAACAAGAAAATTCTTTGTTCTTGTGATTTTCATACCCAAAAATTGGTTATTTCGCCGAAGTCTTTGGCCCTAAATTCGTCCTTCAGAGCTGTAGCAACTCTTGCCATGTTATTCGGCTTTCCAGTCAGAATCAGGTCATCGACCCAGGCGCACATCCAAATGTTATCACCAATGAAAAGGCATGAATCACTTTGTGATCTTTTCATTTTATTTTTGATGGCAAATGACGAAAGACAATCGTAGAAATTCTAGGCGACTCACAAAGGCCATAAATTGCCTTTTCTAATTTTAAACATTTTCCTTTTATTTGTTCAACTCCTTCGGGAATCTTTAGGTAGACACTTGACGTCATTGGACCAAACAGGAAGGCATTTGGCACGTCATACGATCTAAGTGGTAGATCATTCTGCACGGCATGAGCCATCAATAATCGCACTGTAGGCATTTTTGCAACAGGAGAGTAGTGGCAGTCTGAAGACTCTTCCTGGTAGCCTTTTGCGACCAATTGCGCCATCCTGCTTTGTTCTAATACCCATTTTTTGTCAATAATAGTCTCATTTTTGGGCATGTCCACATATTCCCAGGTTTCAAAATTTTCCATAGCATCTAGCTCCTTCATAATCGCCTCAATCCATTCAGGTTTCTTCACAGCTTCTTTGAAATTTGGAGGATCATCAATGGCTGAGAGGCAATATGCAGAATACATTTCGTAATCCTTGAGGTGAGAAGGAGGCATAATTGCTCTCCCAGATGCGGTTTTGTTGTGCTGCTGATTGCCGTCCATGATTTGCTCCTCACCTTCGCCAAATGGTACTAGAAAACGTTTCCGCTTATTGGTTTCCTCTGTGTCGAATCCCAATACGTTCTCCTCGAAGATAACATCTCGCACCGCAATGACTTTTTCTTTCTCGAAATCATACAGGCGAAAACATGCCTTTCCATATCCCAGAAAAACTGTTTTTCGGCTTCTTGGATCCAATTTTCCTCTCTTGGGTACGTTCACAACCCATGCACGACAGCCAAATACTCTCATTTTTGATAAATTATTTTGACCATACCATAGCGTGGCGGGGGTAACTCCTTTTTCTAGAGCGCTTGATGGGCTGCGATTTAATTCATAAATTGAGCAAAAGAGAGCTTCATGCCAGAGCCACCGAGGAATTTTAGCATCAGCAATTTTTGTGCGAATCTTGTTTAAAATGCTACGATTTGCACGTTCCACAAGACCGCAGCTCTGGGGCGAATATGGAACTGAATGTTGAAGTTCAATCCCTCTACGTTTGCAGAACGCTTGAAAGCTATTTGATGAAAATTCGCCTCCATTGTCGGTCATGATGGATTTCACTCGTGTTCCATGCTGGGTTAGGATCATTTCCATGTAGTCTTTCAAATTTTGTTCGGCTTCATCTTTGGTTTTCATAACTCTGACTACCATAAATTGGCTGTAGGAATCCAGGGCTACCTGGAAATATCGATGTCCATCTTTCGTTGATGGATTTATTGGCCTGCAGACGTCAGAAAAAATCTTGTCGCCAATTTTTGTTGCGGTTTTTGTGACTGGTTTGAAGGGGAGACGAACAGCTTTACCCTCTATGCACTTAGTACACTTTTCTTTGCAAGGAGGTAGCCCCAACAATCTCATGTCTTGGTAATTCAAATGTCCAATTCGTCCATGCCATATTTCACCAGAGGTTTGATTACATTGCTCAGATTTGTTGTTGTCAATTGGGGTCATTTTCATCAAATAAATGTTATTCGAGGAGATACATTTCAACACACGACCATCGTTGCAGATAACTCTTACAAAACCTTTTTGAAAAGTCATTTTGTGCCCATGTTCCATCTACTGACCTACCGAAAGTAAGTTACTTATGCTTTAAATTGGGTAAGATTAGGCCTTTTATCTTGATTTCGTGACCTTGACAATTGACGGCAAGTTTGCCACTTTCTTTTGCGATCATCTTTTGCCCGTTAGCGACAAAAACTGATATCGGGTTGACGAGAGTGCAAATTTCTGTCATATATTTTCTTAGGGAGGTTTTAAACAATTTGAGAGGCACCACTGTCCAAGACATATACATTATCTCCTTCAAGCTCAGACAGGTGACAGTTCAAGGCTGAAAAACATATCTCATTTTCATTATTAGTAGGCGCGCTTTTGGCGTAATTATTGTGTCCTCTACCACCTCCTCCCCTACGCCCCCACCTTCGACGAGAGTGAAATCTTCCACGTCCTCGATTTCCGCGTCCTCTTTGATAAGTATTAGGATCGGAATGAACTTGCTTGTTATCTGAATTCTGATTGGGGAAAAAACGTGATGGCTGCCTTGGATTTGTGATGTCACGAGACATGACTTGATTTGCATAATCATGTCCGATATCTTGACCCGTTTCTTTTTCAAGTTCTTTTTCAGCGTCCAACAAATCTGGATTTTACAAATGCAAGTTCCAACTTAGAATTTACGCTTTCCAGGGCCGTCACAACTATGTTATATTTGGGTGGGAGGGCTCTCAGTATCAAGCAAATTTGATCGAGTTCTTCAACCTGTTCCATGTCGCTACGAACCCTATCAAAACGCATGAAAAATTCATCTAGGCACTCACCAGGCTGGCATTTTATTCCGAACAATTTATTTTTCACAGCGAGTTTCACATTGGTGCTCTTTCTTTCAAATACGGCTTCGAGTTTGTCCATCATTTCTTTAGCATTTTTCTGCCCTTTGACGAGATCCAGATGGCGACCCGAAATGCACTTGACGATCGTTGACTGGGCGATCGCGTCTTTTTACTCGAGGGCATCTTTTTCTTCCGACTTTACTTTGGTCCAATCAATCTCCAAAACTTTATGTGCCTTTTTCTCTTTGAGTAAAGTCGTAACTCGGAATTTCCAATGACTGAAACTTTCCGTGCCCAACAAAGGGAAATCTCCACTGTACGCCATTTTGAATCAATACGACCGACCGCGAGCCTGGAACTCCGACTTTCCGCACCGATTTTTCGAAGAATTCACTCCCGATTCTTGCAAAAAACAACTTTAGAAGCGGTATCTGCCCATAACCTATTAAAATATAAACCAGCTTAGCACTATATTTGATGGGAAACTGGGAAAATAAACATTTGGAGCGCACTGCTTCGACAACGTAACATTCAACTAAAACGACTGGCTTTATTCGGGAAGAGTGGGGGATAGGTACGAGGAAGGGATATGATAAGGAACCTCCTATCAACTCTCAACAAAAATCAGAACATGTTCTAAATTTAAAATGCTAAAATGTAACCCTTGGGAAGGTAACAATTCAATGGAAAACCCCTAAGAGCCCTGACCTGACAGACTTAATAAAACTGTATCCCGCCAGAAAGCTCTTTGCCTTCTTCACGTTCGAGCATCATAAATGCGAGGAAAAAGCTGAAAAAATGCAAGTGTGATACGGCCTTAACGCTAAAAAAAACCTGATATTGGCAAAAGAAAAAGACGCGATATTTTAGCAACTGTGCACAAAGAGTTGAGCAACCTGTACTTACTACGTCATCTGCTGAGATGGATCATGCACAACGACATCATAACGTCTATCAAAAGAGAATTGGAGGTCACTAATGAGAAAGAAGAACAGATGAAAATTAAGAAGTATCGCTTAATTTTTTAATCAAAATTTTTAAACCCCTGTTTGTTTACCCCTATTATTATTATTATCATCTTTCATACCCAGCACCTTAAATCCTTTTTCATTTGCATTACCATTTCCTTGCCCTCCAATTTATTTTATTAAATTAATAAAATGTCTTCTACCACTAATACGGCTATACACTTCTTCGGCTAAGTGTCACGCATCGATACAAGCTTCGTTCTCAGTGCGCGCTCTGACAGTGATTTTAGAACTTGGAAGTGGAATAACCTGTGTTGTTGTTTGTAACAAACTTTTACAAACCTTGGCACAATATTTGTCGAAAAAATTCAAGTTTCGTGGATGTAGACTAGATCCAATTACAACTTCAATCTCATCCTCATCGTCTACAATCCATGAAACTTCACCACCATCGTCGAAACTATCGCTTTCCAACCTTGACGAGCTAATAGTTTACATTTCGATGAAGAAATTCAAATGAAGAACGGCGAACATCAGAACAAAGCAAAATTTTACAAGGAAAATTACAGGAAACATGCGGCAACCAAAGGGGAAGAGAGTGCATTGTATACTCCACGAGCTCCTAAAAATTTTGAAATGCGCATGCGTTAACTATATCCTTGCGTTCGAGTTCTGACAGTTCCAAAAAAATCGGGGACTGTCAGAACAGTTCAGAACTGGGTTCGCAAAACACTGCGAACGTTGAACTCGGCATTTCGGAACCACTTGCGAGGCCTGAAGGGCCGGGTTATTCTATTTGTTTTATTGGGAGAGGGATGACTGTGTCAGGTTATAAGATGCCGAGCAGATAGTCTCTTGCCTGCAGATAGTCTCTTGCGTTCAGGTTAGCATCCACCTGGTGTTGTCCCTGGGTTTAAGTTCACGGGCGGGGAACACCATGGAAAGCAAAAACTCTCTAATTATTTCCAATTTATTCAGAAAACTTACGTTGATCGAAATTCTCCAGTTTCTTCTCTACGATATCCAACTTGCTTGGAAGTGTATGAGGGCTTTCATTACTTCTCATGAGATCGTCACTGGGAGATGAGCCTACATGTGCAGACATTAGGGTACAACATACCCATCCTGTCCTTTCATAGATGGGCTGCTGATCGTCTGTTGATAGAGGCGTTCAAAGATAGAGGTTTTATTTAAAAAAAAAAAAAAAAAAAAAGATTGAAATAAGACGCATTTTATAATATATTTTACTTAACAAAAATTGAATAGACGAATTGTTAGGCCAATCACAGACACCGTTCAAATGCAGGTATTTTGGTCAGAGTTAAGGGCTATAAATCGTTTACATATCTCACTTTAAAAAATACCAATCAACAAAAAACTATGACCGAAAAAAAGCAACTATCTAAGTAGGTGTTACGCTCCAGGAAAATAACTCTCACAGTCGAAGAGGTTTGGTCACCCTGGCCTCATAGCTCTGGTTGTTAGAGTGTCGCAACTTCGGGAAATTATTAATAATTTCTCGTAGTTGTGACGACGCGAGTTCGAACTCCTGTTGAGGTAGCAAATATTTTTAGCCCGTTACAGTGGCGCAGTCAAAATAGGACCCGAAATCATACGAAACAATAATTAAATCCCTCTCGAGCCAAAAGACTGTAAACATCACATTTCCTGTTGTTATGCCTTTCATTTCCTCACTCACTTGAGTCAAAACACGCCGTGACAATGACCTCGCTCGACTGCTGACTTGTTCCAGCGAGCATCTGCTGGGCCTGCAGTTACACTTCGTCATTCGTCCGACCCCAAACCAGCCGAGACGGCTGGTATTTGACTCTGGGGAAATGTTACGCTCCAGGAAAATAACTCTCACAGTCGAAGAGGTTTGGTCACCCTGGCCTCTTAGCTCTGATTGTTAGAGTGTCGCAACTTCGGGAAATTAATTTCCCGTAGTTGTGACAACGCAAGTTCGAACTCCTGTTGAGGTATCAGATATTTTTGGGCCGTTACATAGGAGTATTGTGTACATCAATATCATATAAAAACTATGAAAATATCGCGGTTGTCCATGGGACACCTTCAAGACTTCAACAAGCGAAACAAAGGTTATTCATGAAGGTAGGTTGCTGTTAAGGTTATCAGATCCGAACGATCTTTAGACTGTTTTGCTGAACACAGTTCCGAACCAATTCCCCTTTTCAGAATGCGGTTCCGTCCAGAACCAGTTTGGAATCGTTGGCTGAACGAACCTATTATTTCTTTGCCTGTTAGTAAAGCCAAAGCCATTGTAAACATTAAAAAAAGAATAATGTGACTCAGTTCTAATGTGAGTTCTTGAATTACAACTCAACTTCGGTAAAATAGTTGGTAAATTTATGAGAAAACAATCTTTTCAGAAACAGTTGAATGTACCAGTAATGAATCCAATGGAAAATAGTAACGATACAGAGTCGCCCGCCTACTTATAGCTTGGACTGCAATATTCAGCAATGAACTTCAACAATAAAAGCTTACGTATATTGAGTTAATTGAATGAAGCTAGTCTATACCTATATTAATATTGATTGGTGTTGTATGTGACCGATTTGAACGTGTTTTTTTTTTTTTTTTTTTTTTTTTTTTTTTTTTTTTTTTTTTTCCAAATGTCAGCAAGTTCTTGATTATCTTACGTATGAAGTCCTCAGAACCTCTCGTAACATCTTAAATTGAGAAAAGCCTAACATAGCTGTCAGAGTTAACTACACAAAGTATACTGTAATTGGGAATGTTGTTCACGAAGTTGCTTCACATGTATGCTTATTTGAAGATGGTGAAACTTACACTATAAGTTTTCTAGGGCCATTGGGAGCGAAAAGCTACAAACTGTGAAGAAACGAATTCGTGCAATTGCCTCAATATTCGCCCAAATTCACATCAGACTAGATGGCTTGGACGAGTATTCTTCATTCGCTTTGTAATTATCACTTTTGATTCATCAACGTATCACAGGTGATATCGATGAAGAGAGGAGATGTGGAAGAATCACATTTACGCAAAACGAGCAGTGAATTTTCTCATTTGTTGCTTGATCTTCAAAACGTCAGTTACCCCCATGATTGCCCCCTCCCCTCACATGTAGGTAGAGTAAGCACTGAGATCTATTGACCCTGATCAGGACACCGGCAAAGTAATTTGGTAGTCAACGTAAAATTTTAAAGTGGGTAAGCCAACCAACCTACGGAGACCAAAAATGAGTTCTGAAGATGCATTTGTTTTAAAAATAATCAACTAAGTAAGAATTGAATTTAGTTGCTGAAGAAATCAATTCGTTGCAGAAGCCACTGGAGCCTCTCAGAGTGTCGGACGGCTGGGATGCCGTATAGGTATAATTCGCTCAATCTATTGCAGATTGCTATGAGGTAATTCACATTATCAGGTTGAAATCAGAATGTCTTCTAAAGTCCACAATATCAGGTAATAATGGTTCATAATCGATTGACTTTTCCTTTTCATATAATTTCCAATAAACTATTCCTCTATTCAATACATGTACATGTGTGATGAGTTCGGTGGACAGTACTTTTTGAACACAGTGAACTGCTAAACATCGGAAAATGTGTTTTAAAAATGGCTAAACAATCGTTATATTTCTTTATTTCAATTTTTTTAAATTAATTATTTATTTTAAATCAAAATATTACTCGTAAAAAGTATTTCAACTGGACTACATTCAAAGATTTATGCTCAAAATTATGCCAAAAAATGTACTTAAAATGAATATTTTATATAGATAAAAACTGTATAGTGAAGGATCCAGTTACAGAACCCCCCCACCCCCCAAGTGACAGACAGTTCGATTTGGAATTCAAATAATAAGCTTATGGGATACATTTTCTGGTTCTGGTTTCACAGGCTGAGCTCTCTTGCGAGGTACCCAAGAACTATAGCAGCAAACAGACACTTTTTGGAAGGTTGGCAGCACTTTGTCAGTCTCCTGCCCACGGTTTAGTCCAGTGGTGGCTGCCAGTAAATCAGTTTTGATAAGGAGGTAAGTTCATACTTTTTCATGATTTTCTGTGATAATTTGTTTTCCTGTAATTGTAAGCTTGCTCAAAAATGTTTTTGGCCAGTAGAATTCAATTTTGATATCGGTTTTGCGGAAAAATATGCTGTTTGAGCGATTTGTGGGGGTGTATGTCACTGGTCCCTGAAGAGTACTTGTTTGTAGTTACATATAGGTATAGGTATAGGTTTGTATGTTACTGGGTTTTTGGTGTTCACCTCTTGCAGTGTCCAATGGCTAGAGGTGAACCTGAAAATTTGATTGATGAAAAAATATCGAAGTTCCGATAAGTGGGACTAGTGTTATACAGGGGGTATCTGTGACTAAACCCATGGCTGTCTGTAACTCGTTCTCAGAAATTATTGTACTTCCAAATTGATCTTGCTATATGTATTGCTAATATTTCAGTTTTTGCTCGTTAATCATAGTGATTAGATATTTATACATTAATCAATAATATTCTTATGTATTTTAAAAACAAATATTGTATTTTATAGGTAAAAATGGCTTCAATAAGCTGTAAACTACGGTACAAAGATGAGTAGATGCTGGCTGCATTACGAGATGTGTCTGAAGGGATAGCAGTTGCAGCAGTAGCTAGATTGCACAATGTTCCTCGGTTAACGCTGTTGAGTAAACGTAATGGCAAGTACCCAACAATAAGAAAACGCTGAAAATTATTACACAATGGTTTATTATTTATGTATTAGACAGCCCTTCTACGTAGATCTCTGGTCCATAATTATTAAACGCAGCTTATAGTATATTTAGTATTGGAACTCGGAGCTTCGGACCTCACAAATGGGTTCAATCCATTACAGCAGCGGAATCTCTCAATTTTACGCTTTTTAATATAGTTGATAAACAAAACAATTTATTACCAAGACATCTTTCCAACACATAAAAGTGTTACCTATACTGTATATTGATATCATTTAATTGGTCAAATTTCAAAAAATGTGCTGACAAAATCACTGAAAATGGCTAAGAATTGTTAAATTGATATTTTTTATCATAAGATTGGTCAAATAAAGTTTATCAACTATGAAATAGAACATTCAAAAATTTATGTACGAAATTATGCTAAAAACTTGAACTTCATTAAATTTTGTTTTAAAAAATCTATAAAATTGCTAAAAATAGCCTAAAATCCAAAATCTCTTTTTGAATAGAAGAGTATCATTTAGAATACTTTTTTTTTTTTTTTTTTTTTTTTCATAAAATTAATAGCTAACATATTCTTTTCACTCATAAATCTCCAATTTCTAAACAACTTGAAATATACAAAAAAAAGACACTTTTTCACCTATTTTTGGCTCATAGCACCCATGGGTGTGGAGCGATCGAGCTGGCGAGAAGTTAGGTCCAACTAGACCCCAAGTGGAGTCTATGTGCGAAAGAACAGATTTTTTAAGTCAATTCTAAGGCCTTTTATGGCCCGGACGGCGGACGGACATTTCAAATTTGGATTCTACGCACCTTGAAACGTAAAGTGACAAAGTTTGAGGGGGGGTTATAAAAATTTTTTGCTATACGATCACATAGGCTTATTATTGGAAATAATAAACCAAAATAGGAGCCTCCAAGGAGGGAGAGAACATCTTGGTTTTGTGGATTAAATCTGCTGCACAAGCATGAGAAAAAAAAAAAAACCGAATTCAAATCCGTTTCAGACCATTCTAAGACCAAATCCGTGAAAAAAACTATAGGTATATGTCTGTGTGTGACAAATTTTGTCGACGCTGCCCAGGCCAAAATTCTCAACCAATTTTCGAGATTCTTCCTTTGTTCGATCCAAATGTTAGTCTAGTTGTACAACGATCCTCGGAAATTTTGAATTTCAAGATGGAAAAGGGGGAATGGAGAGGGTAAAGCCGAAAAAACGTGTTTTTTTTCGACAGATTTTGTCGACGCTACCCAGGCTATAATTCTCAACCGAATTTCGTGATTCTTATTTGATTCGCTTCCAATTTTAGTCTAGCTGTGCAACAAACATTAGGAATTTCGGGTTTGCTGTCAAGGTGGGGGTTAGAGGGGATGATTACCGATCCTTTCAGACGCTGCCCAAGCTACGATTCTCGACCGATTTTTGTGATTCTTATTTTTTTCCATTAAGGATTCGATATAGTTTAGGAACATATGTCAGGAGTTTTATATTTCATCATGTGAGGAGGTGAATGGAGGAGGAAATACTGATTTACATACATTACTGATTTACATGGTGTTTTAACAATTCTAGTCCGACTTTCTTGACTTTTGTTTAACAATGAATTCAGTCTAGTTTCGGATCGTATATCAGGAATTTCATATATCATTATGAAAGAGTGTGAACGGAAGGGGGTAATAGTAATAAATCATGATGTTTTAACTATTCTCATAAGATTTTCCTGATTTTGGTTTTGAATTCAAAAATAAGAATTTTTTCGAGTTTTGGAAAAAATGTCAGGAGTTTCAAATTGTATACTGGAAGTTTACTGTTTGGAGGGAATCGATGGGGGGGGGGTTAATTCGGAGAAGTCATGATATTTTTGTTTCTTCTATTATTTTAACTCTTAACAAAATTATATAAAATCCATTCACAGAGACTAATGCATGCATTACTTACCAAAATGTTATTCATGATTATTATTATGAATAGTTCCTTCCTACTAATCTAATGTATAGAGTGACAGTACTCATAGTTCTACAAACTAAATTTTGACAGCCTAGATTTAAATGTTGGTTTCAAGTGGGTGTTGAGGTGATTTCATGAAAGCGTTCCAGAAAAGAATTGTACTCATACAAGAATGGATAAGACTTTCTAGTTGCTAATATGGAACTTTCACTTGACATGTTTTGTCATTTTTTTACTATTTATGAAAAATTCAGCGTGGGACACACTTATTTATAGTTATTAAGATTAAGGAGGTTTTATTGTTTTGCGATTTTGCTTTAAAAATGTATAAAACCACATTTCTTGTCTCTTTCAAAGAGCAGAAGGATCTATTCTTATTTTACTTACAGGAATTATTAAGACTTAATAATATAGAAGTAAGTTTGACGTCATTTTTATACCGCTGTTAGAGAAAATAAACTCATTTTCATGTTTTGGAAATGTGTCTGTCATTAATCCTTTAGGGTGTTCGTAACTGGAGATTTGAATTTTCAGCTGTCTGAAAATGTTTCTAAAACAACATTTAAAAAAATACCGTAAATCCTATGACTTTTTTGGGCGTTTTGATGGTACTGGATTTTACTTCACTAATCTTCTGAAACTTCTAAAAATTTATATATTATTTAGAAAGTTTTTTAGTATATATATATATATATATATATATATATATATATATATAAAGTTTATAGTTAACGATTTCTTTGCACACTAAGTGTTCAAATCTCAAAACAATTCATCATAAATATTGTACGAAAATTCGCTCATACATCCATCTTTTTCGAGCTCATGAGCTAAAGACGAACTTGCAACTAAGAACATGAATTCAATTACTTGACCAGGAGGAAAAAGGAAGTTGTAGCCCACTATCACCAAAATTCAAAAGAAGTTTCAGTATCAAACTTTATCTAATAAAATGATGATATAGAACCTCTTTGAGGATTTCTAGCAATTGTTTCTTCTTAGAAGTTTGAGCACATCAATTTTAGTACGATTTTGAGTACGATTTGTTCAACGTTATATTTTGTAGATGGTACAATTTTTTCAAGTAATATTCGGGCATAAAATAAAATGTAACAATTCTTGGACAGGTTGAGCAGTGTTTAGTGATGTTTTTATTTGGCACGTTTTCGGAAGTATAATTATTTAATTGATTTCAAGCGCTTTTATAAAAACTTGTCACTAGGAACGCTTGATTTTTTCTCTCTCTCTTAGGAGATGTACACCAGATTTAAGAAAAACCTTTTTTTCGCTTTCGAATCTTCTTAATGTTCCACTATTTGCTTATGCCATTATTTTTTAAATTTGAGATTTTAGACAATATTAGAAAATTGATGGCCAGAAAACTCTGTCTGAATAATATTCATTTACAAACCAGTTTTAGAATTTTTAACTTGTGGATTTTTTTTTTTTGTATTGATTTTTTCAGCACTTTTAAATAAAATTTAAGCACATTTCGTGCATAAATTTCTTAATGTAATAATAATATACTTTTCCTAAGTAATATTCTTCTGCGAAATGTATGTACCTATAATTTAACAATTTTAAGCATTTTTTGTGTTTCTTAGTGATTTTAATGCACATTTTGTATTGATTTGAGCACTTTATTGAGCTCAAAAAATGCTGTCCTACGAGCGGATATTTTAATTGGATCAACTACTTTCTGATTATATTGATTCTATGGTGAAAAATTCAAGTTTAAACTCAATAAAGTTAAGACATTACATGCTCAATACTTGCCGTTTGGAATGATTGGATAGCAGGTAGTTTCTTTATTGCTTCGGAGTCTACCTAAAGGTAGCGAAAGCATTGTTTTCACTTTCGGGAGAAAAAAATTTTTGGTCTCCAAAATCAAAATTTCCACTCGCATTTTACGTTTTAGACCATTCTGAACAACTTTGGTTCCGTGTCTGTGTGTGTGTGTGGTGTGTCCGCAAATTCTTGTAACAAGCTTATTTTCCAACTTTTCAATGATCTATACATTCATGATCCTTAAACGAGGAAGCTTTGTGTCACACTCAACTTGGCAGACGTTTTTTAGGTGTCGTTGTGTGTAACGCTTTTTTGCATTAAAACTTGGGGCTCGCTAAATGACTATGCATTTGGCTAGCTTATTTAAATGAAAAAAAAAAATAATAATAATAATTTAAAATAATCTTCTTAAGAATCAATTTTGAATTTAAATGTTTAGTTCCAATTCTTTCTTGGTTTTTAGAGAAAAAAAATCCAATAAGGTAGCTTTGGACCTTAGGTACCTACTTATTCGTCGAGGCTTAACAACACATGACTGAGAACTAAGTAAGTATCATCTATAAACACTCACATTTTCTTCTATCACCAAGATTGCGTTTTCTTTTACGGTTTTTCACTCCTTTGACGATGTTCCCAAGACCGCAATAATCCAACACACTGTCACCCATTTTAGGTATGATAATTTACTGCTTAATCCCCTTCGCAAAATACGATTTGTTCACAGAGCTAGTCTTTCATTATCAGCTTAAAGTTCTTCGTAAACGATTATTGTACCATGTAAGTTCACTCATTCTGTGTGTGCCTATTGAATGAGTCATTAACAAAAACAATACAATCATGGTGCCAGGTAACATTTCCAAGTAACACAAACTACAGCGTTGCCTAATAACTTAGTTCAGTGATGAATAGGAAACAAATTACGAATTCTAGGGTTCAATAAATTAATTTTTACCTACCTCCTTTTCTAAATTAATTTTATAAATTTATAAGGAATTTAGGTGCCCCCCCCCCCCCCCCCAGAGGTGCAATGGGGGGCCTAAATCCTCATAAATCAGGTAGAGGGAGGTAACAGGCATCCCGTCAGAGAGATACCACCCCTACTAATAGCTTTTAATGAGCCATGTTCGGGGAAGGTTAGTTTCCCAGTCGCCTGGGATTCCATCCAACGCCAAACTCAGCTGTCAATAAGATCGAGAACAGACCGCGGCGCCCATTGTTTCATCAACAGAACGCCGACGGTGCTATCTCTGGTGCTCTGACGGGAGCTTGATGGACCTCACAGGAGGTAACTCTGTTACACTCCTTCCCTTAAAGACATCCTTGATTGAAGAACAAGGATGTTAACTGGGTGGAATAGTTAATAGCTGAGAACTAATGCTCATTCAATCATAAATAGCTGCATTGGCGTTTTGGATGGGGAAATAGAAATTAAATCTGGATTGTCAATGAAGCTTCATTAGAAGTATCTTCATTGAACAATCGGGACAAAACGGATGCTCAACTATGGAGACTTATACCTTAGGAAATCAAAATATATATAGAAATTAATTTGCCCAACATTGGGGACTTTAAATTAAATTGCAGAACTATGGGGACTTAAATTGTGCACTCACCTGGTAATTGACATATAGCAATACTCAGGTGGCATGAAATTTAAATAATATAAAATGAATTTGCCCAACTTAGGGGACTTAAATTGTGTACTAACCAGGTAATTGACATTATAGCAATACTCAGGTGGCATAAAATTGAAAGAAAATAAAGTATATAAAATATAAAAGGGGAATAAAAGAGAAATTATAAGTCAAAGACCAATGAAATTATTTATATACCAAAGGGTGATAATGGGAATTCCTTCTGGAACCCCGGGCCATGTTTCTTCTGAAACATTAACGCCCCAAAAAATAGTGGATTGGACTACTAGGCGTCAGCCGTGCATAATCCAAACCACGCTCTGCTACCATATAAGGAATTTAGGTGCTCCCCCCCCACCCCCAGAGGTGCAATGGGGGGCCTAAATCCTCATAAATCAGGTAGAGGAGGTAACAGGCATCCCGTCAGAGAGATACCACCCCTACTAATAGCTTTTAATGAGCCATGTTCGGGGAAGGTTAGTTTCCCAGTCGCCTGGGATTCCATCCAACGCCAAACTCAGCTGTCAATAAGATCGAGAACAGACCGCGGCGCCCATTGTTTCATCAACGGAACGCCGACGGCGCTATCTCTGGTGCTCTGACGGGAGCTTGATGGACCTCTAAGGAGGTAACTCTGTTACAAATTCATACCTAATGTTTAACAAAATACATTACTTTTAAATGTAATAATATAAAATAATCTTTTCTAATCCACAAATGATCATATAATATATGGTATGCATAGGTAGGAGGTATACGTATAGTCCTGCCAGACGGAATAAACGCTCATGAAAGGAATACGTAGCTTTTGGTTTATCATTTTCAATACCTAATGAAACTTTGAAATACCAAGAAAAAACAACACCCCCTAAAAATGTGCTAGTTTCAAAACTCACAAAATCAAAATAGGTGCAAAGTTTTGAAAAATCGAATTAATATTTTATTTTATTATTTTTTTTCGGGGGTGTATAAATTTTATAAATGGAAGGTAGGTAGTGACTGGGGAGGAGGGGGGGGGGACAATAAGTATTTAAATTAATCGTTGACCATCTGAGGTACAGCTGCTCCATCTTCCAGCCCCAACGGTCGAACCTTCCTTCGAGACCCTCTTATACGAAGTGAAACAGCCCGAATTATGGCAAACTGAACCTTCACTTTAACCCATCCTGAGAGTTGTGAGTAGGGACGGTTCCATTTTTCGGCCAGGACGTATGCTGCCCGTTTTAGAAAAACAGCAAATTCCTTGTGAAGGGCACCGTCACATGAGCAAACTAAGGGTGTGAAAGACCCTCGTAAAATAAAATAAATAATTGCTAGACATTTAATTTGGTCTAAAACCCTATAAATATTATATAAATAAATATGTAACTACAAGAAAAATACTATATAAATTGAGAGCTTTCCAACGAATGGTGAACGATTTCTGTGCGATTAAAATTGCGGAAGTTCCATTTCCCTACCAACGGCTCGGTTGTACGTGAAAATCATAAGAAAATTTACAAGCGGTTGCAATCATGTTGACAATATCAATTATTGAGAATGATCATCTGTGTGTAAACAATTGATTCAAATAACCATGCTCATAACTCAGGTTGATGGCCACGCACTTCGCAGTAGTTAACATAATATGGTTGGATAAATCAGGAGCTTTCCAACGAATGGTGAACGATTTCTGTGCGATTAAAATTGCGGAAGTTCCATTTCCCTACCAACGGCTTGGTTGTACGTGAAAATCATTATAAAAGGCGCATAACGGTTTTTTCTGTCGGTTTTTTGTGACGATTTTTTTTCGGTAGGTCATCGCAAAAACACATTCTGTGTTAAAAAATCCGTCCACCATAAGGAGCTTTTTTTTACCTAACTACAGAACCAGTTTTCGGAAGTTGGGTCAAAAATCACAATGGGCCTTAGAATATCTGCATCACTTTCAGTCAGCCCTAAATGGTAGAAATATTGAGAAATATGGATCTCGAAACAAAAGGGTAGCTTTTGCTGCATCACTTCCAAAGGGAAGGTAGAGAAAATCTATGATCATGAAGCCGAAAAATTCTTCTCCAGAATCAATATTTCCACTTGCTGTTTGAATTTCAGAGCTTGCTGAACAATTTTGAATCCTTGTCTGTCATTCCCTTGTTACGCCAACAATACTTTTGTTTCGATTTTGATGACATTTTCAAGCTTTGTGAGGGTTAGTTGTTGGGATTAGCGGTAGGTACCCTATAAATTGCCTTGCAGGCAAACGTTAATTTCCAGTAGCAATAATTTCTTATGATCTACCCGTCCGATTTTGCTCAAATTCGGGGGACAGCTGGGTATGAGTTTTAGGACGGTGCCCTATGAATTTTATCGCGATTAGTTGCATAATAAGATTGGTTGACACGAGTGGAGCAGTTTTGATGGTCGGAGACAGCGCCAGTTTGCTCTTGGTGCCCTATGTGATGAAGATTTCGTGGTAGGGCGTGCACATACGTGAACATGAATTAGTTATCTGGAATCTGGATGTATTGGTTATCATTTCTCGAGATCTATTGACCTTTGTTACAGTTAGTGAGGACCAACTTGGCCAACGTGTTTCGTTTATGTTGGATAGAACTCGGTTGAATGAATTAATTGAGACCACTCGGGGCATTGTACAACCAACTGTTCACCCTTCAGGATAGAAAAGTTTCAGTCATGCAGCATGATCGTAAGATCAATTTTCTTAACTTATCTATCATATTGTAGTATGTTGAATTGTATTGAAATTTGAGCAATTTCAGTGAAAAAAATTGTTTAACACCAATTTTACGGCGAAAAACTCATACTAAATATAATTTGGTATTTCAAAAAAGATTTGTGTGTGTTTTGCAGTTCTTAAAGATTTTTCTGCAAATATTAATGACATTCAAAACTTTTTTCCGCATATTTTTGTGCAAATTTTTGTTAGTGTCCCAGTTTATTGATGATTTTGTTTAGACTGAAACTCTGCTAAAAATTATAAATTTAACACTTTTTGGCCGTTTTTAGCCATGTTTAGTCGTTTTTTAAGTAATTTTTTACAATTCGACTAATTTAACGTGCTCAAAAATTGTTGGCCAACGAACTCATCCTTCCGTTTGGAAAGCTTGATTTTTTGGCGCAAGAACGGGATTTTTATCAATCCTAAGGATTGAATCGTCTGGATATATATATTGTAATGAGTGATTTTCACTAATCACAAGATTGAAGACGCCGACGCGATCTCTCGGCGATCGCAAGTACCCAAGACTCCTTCGTCATCGACGTCACCGGCCTCGGGAGTGGGGAAGTCCCTGCCGCCCGAACGGTTTTCCTCTCATATCTTTGTTTTCATTTTGTATCGTAGGTACTTTTCGAGCCAATTGTTATCATATCACGGTAGTTATTCAAATAAATTCTAGAATAATCTGCATAATTGTCTTTCAAATTTCTTCTTTTTTAAATTCAATTCCATTAATTATACAATTAGATAATAGTTTAAAATAGGGTTAAATAATAGTTAGTGAGGTGATTGGATTTTCCCTTGCTGTGTACAAATCACCCGCGCAAGATTGTTTACAGGTGTCACATCTTGAAACATATTTCGCATTCGTCTCGTTGAGAATGGCAGACGGACTGATAGACGGTATTCAGATCACTGATAGCGCAACTCAAGACAATCAGCAGGGACGTGGCGGAGTTGAAGACACCAATAATAAGTCATTGGGTGAGTTGAGTCTAGCGGAGTCTTTGCTCACGATTCTTTTCCCGGTGCTGCGGACACGGTCATTTGTGATGTTGTTTTGAGGAAAATTGAGGAGTTGTTCAATCGCTTTGATCAGTTAAGAGATGAAATTAATCTAAATGTTAAACCACACATCAACCAGTGTGATTCAGCTTTGAAAGATCATGATAGGAAATTGCAATTGTGGGATGAACATATTCAATCCGGGTAACCACATTAGATTCTAAAATCAAAGAGTGTCGCGATCAAACGATTGAAACTACTCAAAAACAATCTCATAGTACCTATATTATTAACGTCTGAAAAGAATCTTGAAGCTCGATTACAAAGTATTATGAATAAAAAATTATCAAAACAAAATGAGAGACACGAATGAGGATCGCCAATTTTCTTTTGGCCATTCTACTCTAATTAATCTTGAAAATTATCAGGCCCTGTTGAATGGACTAGCTACAAACTCACTGAAAATTCTATAAATTTTCTTGAAGAAATGGAAGAATATTTTGAAGCTTTTCCATTTATAAACAATAAAGATAAACTTAGAATGATTTTAAACGCAATGAAAGAATCTCCTCGTAGATGGTTCCGTTCCCGATGGGAGGCAATAGAAAATTACGAACAATTCAAAATAGAATTTACAGATGAATATTGGAGTATTGATCGTCAATCAAGTATCATAGCTGGCTTGTATGGCGGATGGTTTTCAGGCGAGTCAACGGAGATTTATGTACTTACGTAACTTAGTTAGTTTCTAACTTGAGATATGTTCAACACACAATCCCGGAGCAGGTAGCCATTCAAGTAATTAGCAAACATTTTCTTTCATATATTATATCTAACACGATCTGGATTTAATGCAAATTGAAAATTTTGACGTTTTCTTTAAAAAATTGCGTATTTTGGATGGTTTGGTGTCCGAACAAGGAAGTAGAGGATATCAACCACGTAATAGAGATGAAGCTGATAAGGGTTTCCTTTCCAGAAACTCTCAAGAAAGATTTGAACACTCCAAGTATAATAATAACAATAGTAATTCTTATGAAACTCAAAATCGAACTGTAGCAATAGCTTATCAATCACAGCACGATGGGGCAAGGGATCAATTACGTAACCAAGGGTCCAACTGAAATCATTCAGGTATTTCTGAACCAGTTTCTCAAAACTGGAGATCAGATCAGAGTACTGGAACTGCAGTGCAGCAGGTGAGTCCCATTGCACTTGACCAGGGAACGTCAGAGGGTAATAGTATCCACGTAGGTCCTACCTCATTGCACAATCGAAAGGAGGACAATATAATACTTATTGAAGAAATTAATTTAAACAAAATTCCGCCCTGATTGCATCATTTGTCTCTAAGCAAGACGGGGCAAGTCTTGCATGTTCTATTCCAGAGACAATGTTTTCTAGTTTTCCTAACATTGGTGATTTGATTAATACTAAAAAAATTTCATATCCTCTTTGTTCTCTTCATATTAATAAAAATGAATCATATTACTCTGAGGATTCCCATGATGTCTTAGACGATGAAATATCGAACATATTACCAATGTGTAAAGCACCAGAACTGTTGTTTATTTAAAGGCCGTATAACACTAGCATTTTTAATGCCTAAACGTGAAGAAGATGAAGTGCTTTTTTCCAAGGTCAGCTTTTTCGACCATTGCGCATCCTGGCGGAGCATTTTTAAACTCACTTGAGAAAATTAGAACATGTTCTAATTTTTACCATCCACGCAAGAAAAATGCTGAACATAACCCTTGGGAAGGTAACAGCTCAATGAAAAACCCCGAGGAGCCCTAACCTGACAGATTTAATAAAACTGCATTCCGCCAGAATGCGCTTTTTTTGCACTTATTCCTCCTCAACATTCACAGCTGACCTTGGAAAAAAGCACTTTGCCTTCTTCACGTTGAGGAATTAAAAATGCCGAAAAAATGCTAGGAAAGGTTCCTGTAATGGGAATGGTAGATTGGCCTTTTCATGCATTTCTGAAGCATTGGTTAAAGAACATGAGACTGAATTTGAAGTTTTAAGTCGGTTGCCGTTGTCTAAAACTTATATTATTTGTGCCATTGGAAATGAGTCTCCACTTGTTAAGGAGCATTTCTTAGTTTCTATGTCCTTGAATAATGCCACATTAAACATAAATTGCTTAGTTGTTAAGAATTTAAGAAGATCTTTGATTATTGGTATGCATACTCTCATAGATATGAAAGCCATTATTAATATTAAGTTAGGAAATGTTACTTTTCATTCTTAAAATAATCAGTCATTCACTTGTTAGTCATGCCTTCAATTCATACATAATTAAAAGTCAAGTATTACCCTGTTCCTCTGCATTTAAGAGACAAAGTAAGAGATGAGTTAGAGTGTATGCTTGAATTAGGAATAGTTAAACGGTGTTTCAGTCCGTTCATTAACCCTCTTAGGATTGTCCCAAAAAGTGATCAAACCTTACGTTTGTGCCTAGATGCTAGAAACATAAATAGATTTCTGTATCCATAAGGCGAGGCACCACCTGGAATGGACTCCATATTCACAATTTTTCAAAAAGCTGCCTTTTTCACCACGTTCGATCTCACAAACTCCTTCTGGCAGGTTTCCTTTGAGAAAGAATCTCGACAATACACAGCGTTCATTTTAGACAATAACATTTTTCAATTTGTAGTTGTGCTCTTTGGATTAAAAACTTCTACTAAAATCTACCAACTCTACTACTTATCTACGTATCTTCTACTTCTTCTACCAAAATCTTTCCTATGTATACTCAATCATTCTGCATACGTTTTGTCAATGAGTGTTTAGTATTATCATCTAGCTTTGATACCCATTTACTTCACTTGAGTTATGTTTTGAGAGTTTTTAGAGAAAATGGTTTAACATTAAAACTGTCGAAAACTCAATGTTTCCGTCAGGAAGTAAAATTCTTAGGTGTAATAATGAATCAGCATGACATATGTGTTGATCCCAGTCGAATTCAGGCTATTAACGAATATCAGCGTCCCACGAATATTCGTCAATTAAGAGCATTTTTAGGATTTATAAATGTTTATCGGAGGTTTCAACTGAATTTATATCATTTAACTTATCCTCTAAGTCAGTTGTTGAAGAAGGGAGTTAACACGTTCCGAGCAGCGCCGATTTTGGTGGAAACTCCTTGTGACGGGACCTGTTTTTTCGAGATGATTGTTGATACCTGCTTATTATGACTAGCAATTGACGAAAACAACGATGCGGAACCGAAATTTGATGAATATCGCGGAGTTTTAGAAGTTGGATTGATCGATCCAGATCAGCAGTAACGTACGGCTGGTTATGCAACCCGCAATGCTTGCGTGTTCTTTATCGGCCTCGGGTTCAAATCCCGGTAAGAACAATAGGTGCACGTTTTCCCATTAAACTAGCAGTAGAAGTTGATGGTCATGTCGATTTAAAAAAGAACATCGTTATATTTTGAAATAAGACGAAAATAAAAATGAATGAATAAGAAACTGGAAGAAAAAACGGAAACAAGAGAATAGGAGGTACTACCAACCCGGAACTATGAAAACATGTGCAGTCTCTTCCTCCTTATCTCTAGACGTACACGGTGCAGTAAATATAATAGGTTTGCTGTTGTAAAAATTGAGAAAAAGTATAGTAAGTAATTATTAGATTTCAAAGGAACTGGATAGGTAGGTATATACATAAAAATAATAAATCCGTGCTTACCAGGCTCTGAAGGAAACAATTCCCTTTTCCTTTTTCGGTTCATCATGGAGATAATTAGAAATCCGAATGTGTAAAGCAGGCTGAAAAACAGGAATAATGGACCACTACGTTTGTGAAAAAATAAGAGAACCTCATGCAACTGAATTCTCAAGTGAGACGTGTTTCCACATACGTAGGTACTTCTGTAATGGAATAGACTCCAACTTACCGTGGTCGGTTAACAAAGGGGAACTGGAAGAGATTCTTGGAAGACAAAAGTAAATTAAAAAAAAAAAAAAAAAAAAACACAATAAAATTGTATTTTGCACTCGAAAACATCGCTGATGAATGAAAAAGGCGTGAAATGAAAGGGTGCGAAAATGTTACTGCCTTGATATCAATGAGGCACGAAACGGAACGCATTCTTTCAGAGGCCTGATCATCTACAATAAGTGTATTAAACTCCACAGCCAACAGAATGCGTGGTAATCTCGTCAGAAGGTAGATCTTAGGAGCCTATGTGCTCTCTGTAGCTGGATCTATCGATCCACTCCGGGTGAATCGAACGAGGGCGAGTCAGATTGAGGCGGCTTTTCAAAATGTCAAGTTAGCATTCATACAAAACGTTCAATTGTGTTTTCCTTTACCAAACCACACATTCTACATCTCTATCGATTCCAGTGGATTTTGCATAGGAGCGCACCTATAACTCCATCCAATCGCTTTCGTCAGCCGAATGCTGAATGATCAAGAAAGAATGTACAGTATTACTGAATTGGAATTGCTTGCCGTATCCTTTGCTGTAGGGAAGTTCAAACATTTTATTTTTGGCATTTCATAATTAAAACTGACCATTGAGCTGTAATGGCCCAAAAATATTTGATACCTTAACAGAAGTTCGAACTCGTGACGTTTCAACTACGGGAGATTTCCCAAAGTTGCAACACTCTAACGATCAGAGCTAAGAGGCCAGGGTGATCAAACCTCTTCGACTGTGAGAGTTATTTTCCCTGGAGAGTAACATTTCCCCTGAGTCAAATACCAGCCGGTACGGACGAATGACGAAGTGAAACTGCAGGCCACTGGCTCAGCAGATGCTCGCTGGAACAAGTCAGCAGTCGAGCGATGTCATTGTCACGGTGTGTTTTGACTCAAATGAGTGAGGAAGTGAAAGGTGCTAACAACAGGAAATGTGATGTTTACAGTCTTTTGGCTCGAGAGAGATTTAATTAATTATTTTTTCGTATTCGGGTCCTATTCCGACTGCGCCACTGTAACGGCCCAAAAATATTTGATACCTCGACAGGAGTTCAAACTCGCATCGTTACAACTACGGGAAATTTCCCAAAGTTGCAACACTCCAACGATCAGAGCTATGAGGCCGGTGTACTGTGAGATTTATTTTCCTGGCGCCTGGAGCGTTTGCATTCATCACTATTGACGTCTCCTAGGCTCTATAGACTCGTACTCACGTTACAACAATGTGATTTTGAAATACAATATGTTCCTAGAAATGGAAATATGATAACCTAGGTGACTATGAAACTCTAAATGGTTTACTATACCATAAAGTTAGGGAAAAATGGAAAATAGTCATTTCGCAAAGCATTCTGTATTCAGTAATAAATTATGTCCACATAAAGTATGTACACTGTGGAGTCAGGAAATGTGTGGCGATCCTTAATGAAACCTTTCATTACAAATCAATACACAAAAGCACTCGACTTCTAATCCGATCGTGTCGGGTCTGTCAGGAGATAAAAAACTCTCCCACTCTATGCTCGCCTATGCTGAATATTTCCGCTCAAAGTCCTCGACAATTATTAGCAATTGACTTCTTTGGTCCACTTCCCATTTCTGTTCGTGGATTCAAGTTCATCTTGGTGGTACGAAATTCGTCCGGTTATATCCTGTTATTAAGGCTTCTGGCTCTGCTGTATTAGATTGTCTTCTCCTAGATTACACTCCGAAATGTGGTAGGATTGCTGCAATTTAGTCTGATAATGGCACTCAATTTACAAGTGTCCTTTGGCATACCAAGTTGAGACAGGTCGGTATCACTAGTATCAACACCTCTATCAGACATCCTTCAGCCAACCCAGCTGAACTATATGGGTACCCTTGCTAAATGTATAAGAGCAGCTTTGTTCAACAAAGAGCACCATGTGTGGTTTCAACAACTATCTGACATTGAAGTAACTATGAACGAGACTACCCACTCTTCCACAGGCATATCTCCTGCAACTTTGTTTTTTGGAAGGGAGTTCGACAGAGATTGGTACCCTTTCCTATCCATTCCTTCAAAGGATCCTATGCAGCCCAAGGAAGTTGAGAGTGCCCGGCATAAGGCGTCTGACGATTGTAAACAATATTCGGTTGTTAGTCGCAAAAAGTCATTAAAAATAAAATTTAAATTAACACACCAAACAAAAACAAAAAAATTATATCTTAACATGCGGAACTACTTCTTTAAATTCTCTGAACAGTATCACTTTTTGCTGGGTCTTGGTAGGTGGGATTTGATTTGGAAAAACGTTCGCTTTTCTCTCGCAGTGATAGCCTCTTGTCACTCTGAAAACTACTCTTGATAATGACTTTTTGGATCTGCTATAAAAGTTGAATAATACAAGTGACCAATTAATACGTAACTTTGCATTAACTTTGTTTTTCATTCTCAATTAAAATCCATCATCTCACCTTCTGTTATGTCAAAAATTTGTATACCACGTTGTATCATAATTTTATGAGCTTTTATCGATTTTCTGGATATGGCCTTGGGCATAATTTGAAAAGGAATCCTATTTATGTGAATAGGTACTAGTTAATCTTCAGAAATCGAGAAGGGTGACGATGTCTCACTTAGGCGGGGAGGGTAAGACATACGATTTACATAAATTTTGTGGAAGAGTGGATACTGCCGCCTGTTGGGTTTCTTTTCCAGAGGAGCCGACCCGGAGATTACCTGTTGACTCCTACAAGCTGTGTGATGACACCATCTGTTCGACAGCCTGCCCAAACGGTTCATCTCTGTCGCAGATCTACTCAATTTATGATACATCAACAGTCAACCTCAATGGTCAAGCCTCCAACAACACACAGCAGGTCACCAGCAACCAAAATTTAATATTCAAATTTAAATAAGGCCTCCTAGGAATACTTGTAAATATTTTCTGTGGATCTGAATGTAAATGTGAAGGTCTCCATAGGTTCATTCGTCTTAGCATGTTAGGAGTGGTCATTTCGACATAGTAGGGTGAATTTAGTCATGAGCCAACAGTGAATGGACTTTTTCTAGAAGATCTGCGATCTTCGAAGTTCGAGGAGGGGGGGGGGGGGAGTGATGTGATGAGTGATTTTCACTCATCACAAGAATGAAGACGCCGACGCGATCTCTCGGCGATCGCAAGTACGCAAATCACCTTCGTCATCGACGTAACCGGGGAAGTGGGGAAGTCCCTGGCGCCCGAACGGTTTTCCACGCGCCTCAAACGCACCTCTCTCGTCTCCCTGGTTCAGGGATTGCCTGCGTGAAACTTCACCCTTCATATTCTTTTCTTCCAAGTATTTGGTGGAAGACAATTATCAATTGAATCAGTACCTCTCTCATCGCCTTCAACCCTTGTTGATTGACTCTCAACATCAACCAGCATCAATTCAAGACTTCGCCGACGTTCGTCTCACCACCTGCAGCGTCACCCTCCCCTGTGATTTCACCCTCTCGTATTTTCACTTCTATAAAATTAATTACATTATTTTATTTTGAGGCCATACACCGAATATTTGTACTTTTTCTGAATAAATAGCTTCTGAAATTTGCTCAAAACAAAATTTAAAACAATAATCTCTTAGTCGTTTACAGCTTTCTCGATCCCTTTTTGTTGAGGCGAGTATGCCCCTTCGCCCTGACAATAGTCTTTGCGTTTTTCAACTTACATTAAATTATATCATAATTTAATTGGCGCTGACCCTGGTATAACTTTTGTCATTTCCAAAGGCTTGAAAGTAGGCATCAAGAAACGATAGTACTATATATATATATATATATATATATATATATATATATATATATATATATATATATATATATATATATATATATATATATATATATATATATATATATTACTTAGTTCAATGAAGTGCTCTATAAGAGCATGTATATGTTCACAAAAATTTTAGGAAAACTGTAACGTACTACAAAAACTATTTTTTTATATTTCGGCTTATTATGAGCCTTTTTCAAAACTACAAAAAATAGGTTTGTGTCGTACGTTATCGTTATTATATATGTATGAAAAACCACAAACTCCAGGAATTGTTTCAGGATGCCTCAAAATGGATTTCAATGAAGAAATTTTCCAAAAATTTTCATTTCAAAAATTTCCGAGCTGTTGCAATAGCTTCATTTTATTTTCGCTAAAAAGAAGAAAAAGATCGGCAACATGATTGTGAATTGCAAAGTGACTTCGGGCTTGCAGAAGTTTCTTGTTATAGCTTTCTTTGTGTGTGTGTGTGATACCTTAACAAAATATGGTCAGGCATCACACATTATATTCTAATATATATACTACTGGTAACATTCTTTCTTGTACAGAAATAATTTGCAGCAAATTTGTAATATTCTGTTTTTTCTTCATTCCAAAATTTGATGCATTCAGGAGTTTAGAGATGTTTATCCTTTTCAAGCTGATCCCTCACGTCCTGAAGGGACGATCCCTCATCCTCGATCATTTCCTTCTTCAGTGTTTCCACCTTTCTTTCTGGTTCACTGCAACTATTCAAGTTGAAAATATTTGTACCTATTTATTCATTTTTGGGTTTTTAATGTACTGTTCAACTATATTAATTAATGAAAAGAAGGTGACACATACTCATTGTAATATATGTAATTACTGCTGCCAGGTGATTCAACATAACAAACTGAAATACTGTAGGTACATTCCTCCCCCCTTGGGGATATTAAGACTTTTTAAAAAACAAAATTTCTCTCTAATTTAAATTAATTACATACCTACTTCTTCTTCTTGTAAGGCGTAGTATCAATCAGTCTTCCTGGTTTCCGGTCCATTTCACAAAAGTAAGTTTCATCAAGGGCTTTGGGTTACACCTACCTCAGCAAAGAGCGATGGGCAAGTTCGGCATAGCCAGGGTCAGATCTTGATGTCTGTCAGCCGTTCTAACACTGGAATGTAGTTTTGGTTCTGTCAGCCGTTCTAACAGTGGAATGTAGTTTTGGTGTAGTCTTTACAGGTGAAGCTTGGTGGCTCACTGAGAATGGTGGCTGTTGAGAACCTGGGAGCGGAAGATGTAGAGGTAGTCATAGCAGAGGTATGAGTATCATTGCCATAATGGAGTGACAGTGGGCTGGCTTCGGTGGTGTAGTCTGGTTCAGCATTCCTGGGCAGTATTATTTGCCTGTGATCCCAAGTGTGTGGGTAGCTGTCCTCCGACATCCAAATCTTGACCGAATATCTGTAGTTGGTCTACATGCCTTTTCCATATGATGCCGTTGACATTTACTGTGTAGTTCACGAGTCCATTTCTAGCAACTATCGTTCCCAAGTTCCCATTTCTTAGTGGTTGAAATGTATGACCTTGCTGCTACTTTTTCTCCCACATCGAACTGTCTTGCTTGTGGCTGGGTTGATGCTGACAGGGGCCCCCAACCCAAAGCCCTTGATGAAACTTACTTTTGTGAAATGGACCGGAAACCAGGAAGACTGATTGATATCTACGCCTTACAAGAAGAAGAAGTATGTAATTGATTTAAATTAGAGAGAAATTTTGTTGTTTATAGCTACCGATCGATCGCGCGCCCGTCTCCCGCTGCAGCCCGAGACACTGTGGTGCCGTCTCACCCTCCAGCCCAAGCTTTTTCAGCATTTTCCCGACGGTTTCGCGCTGCGTTCAGCCCTCTATTTTCGCCAATCCCGTCATACTTCATGTTTTATTTAGACAAGCAAAATGTTCACTTAATGTTTTTCTTTGAAATACAAGTTTTTTCCCGTTTTTTTTTTTTTTTTTTTTTTTTCTTTGTGTGGATTAAGTTTCATCATAACTCATAACCAAACAATGTTTCGCTAGTTACATTGTCTTTTTGTTCATATATTTCTATTTTCAACATCTGAATATAGTCATTAAGATTACGATTCAGCTTATGAATAAACGGAATGCACTATAGTTGTTTATTGTTTTGCAAAGGAGAATAAGTGTGTTTCCCATCCCTCTTTCTGACACGTAGAATGAGTACGTGTCACCTTATTAACTTACCTTCTTTTCATTAATTAATATAGTTGAACAGTACATTAAAAACCCAAAAATGAATAAATAGGTACAAATATTTTCAACTTGAATAGTTGCAGTGAACCAGAAAGAAAGGTGGAAACACTGAAGAAGGAAATGATCGAGGATGGTCAGTTGGTCAGCCTTCAGGACGTGAGGGATCAGCTTAAAAAGGATAAACATCTCTGAACTCCTGAATGCATCAAATTTTGGAATGAAGAAAAAACAGAATATTACAAATTTGCTGCAAATTATTTCTGTACAAGAAAGACATGTTGCCAGTAGTCTATATATTATAATATAATGTGTGATGCCTGACCATATTTTGTTTGTTTATTTGAATAGATACGGGCGTAGCCCAACAATTACAATATACATGACAAAAAATAGATGTATATAACAAAACAGAAAAGTTTATGACATGGATGCTGGAGTTGATGAAATTTCTTAAACTTAACAAAAATTACAAAGTACAGGAAAAATACATCAACAATTAACTAACACGAATTTCAATAAAGGACATGAGAAATCAAAACCAAACTAAATATTAAATTAGGGACAAAATCTGCTTCTTGAAGTAGGTAACTTAGACTGGAGGTGAACAGATCTAAATCATCGGACAATGAAGCTAAATAATTAATATGTCTCTGAATTCTAGTAATAGGACTATTTAATAAATAATTAGTGAGTGTGTGTGTGTGTGTGAGGAATAGAGAAAATGAAATGGTGGCGCATGTTGTAGTTGGGGACATTTAAATTAAATAAGGATAAGAGTGAGGGACAGTCGATTCCACCATTGAACAGCCTGACAACGAATGCAGCATCCATCCACCTTCGTCTAGTCTCTAACAGAGACAGACCACTTATGCCCATCATCGTTTCATGTAGAGTCACCACTGATCGGCACTCCCACTTTAAATGCTAAAAATCTTAGAAATTTATTCTGGATCTTCTCCAATCTAACTCTAGCTATATTATAAAAAGGAGACCAAACTATAGCACAATATTCAATCGTGGATTGGACAAGTGTGGTGCATAACTAAGTGAATTTGTGTGATTCTTATTTTGTTCCATTATGAATCCGATATAGTTTTTGAAAGTTTATCAGGATTTTCAAATTTCATCAAGAGAGGGGGTAATGTTGATAAACCATCATGTTTTCACTAGTCTTGTCCAATTTTCGTGATTATTTGTTTGTTCAACTTTGAATTTGGTCTAGTTACGGAAAATGTTACAGGAGTTTCGAATTTCATGATGAAAGGGGGTGAATGGAAGGTGTAATGTAATGATATATCACGTGTTTCAACTGTTCTCGTCCGATTTTCATGATTATTTTTTGTTCAATTTTGAATCTGGTCTAGTTTTGGAATATGTAACAGGCGTTTTAAATTTCGTGATGGAAGGGGGTAATAACGATAAATTGTGATATTTTCATTATATTTATTCATCAGACTTTCGTGACTGTTTTTATTGATTGTTCGATCGAAATTTTAGTAGTGAAAGGGTGTGAAGGTGGGGGGGATTCCGAGAAATCATGATACTTTTGTTTTTTCTCTTATTCTAATTCTCACCAAAATTATATACAATCCATTCATAGGGAAGTTCCTGTAATGCATGCTTAACAATAAGTTTTTCCCTGTTAAAGTTAAACCAATATGTTTAGGACCTGTTTCTATCTGAAACGTTCAGTTCCTAAACATATTGGTTTAACTTCAACATTTTCTATCTGAAACGTTCAGTTCAGTCTCCTAAACCAGTAATCAACCTAAATTACTCTAGCGGACATCAAGCAACTTTTGGAAAAAATAAAGTTCTGAAAACTTATGGAAAATATGTGGGGATAAATTATCTTCAATAGCTGCAGTTAACCAGAAAGATGGGGAGAAACCCCGGAGTCAACCCAGACTTTTATTCAGATCAAGCTGAAAAAAATCTTCCGGTTTATTTTGAGCAAAAGGGTGTTTACGAATATGATTAGTTTCAACATGTATTCAATTTTGAGCATGTATTTGGATTCAGCATTCAAAACATTTTGAGTGTGGGTATACTATATTCTTCCGGTAACTTTAGCCAATTTTCCTATCACTGGGTCTTGGTCTGTAAGAAGCGAGCACTGAAGTGAAGATCTAGTCTGGATACCTTCCAGCTTTCCACCGCAA